>OV702281.1:268269884-269469884 GCA_916181665.1 Avena sativa
TTTCAAGTCTATTGTGATGCATATCACCAAGGATTGGGTTGAGTTTTGATGCAAGAAGGTAAAATAGTGGCTTATGCCTCGAGACAACTCAAAACTCATGAAGTGAATTATCCTACTCATGACTTAGTGTTGGCCTCTGTTGTCCATGCACTCAAAACATGGAGACACTATCTTTTGGGAAAGTGATATGAAGTATTCACAGATCACAAGAGCTTGAAATATATTTTCACCCAGAAAGAGCTCAACATGAGATAAACAAGGTGGCTAGAGCTTATCAAGGATTATGACTTGAGTTTGAAATATCATCCCGGTAAGGAAAATGTTGTAGCCGATGCTTTAAGTCGTAAAGTTTATGTGAATGGCCTCACTAAAGGAGAATTGCCAGATGATTTATGTGCCCAATTTAAAGAGCTAAGATTGGAGATAGTGCCTGAAGGATATCTCATGTCTTTGGAAGTTCAACCAACACTGTTGGATAAAATCAAAGAAGCCCAAAAGTTGGACAAGGAAATTGAAGAGATTAAAGGTAAAATTAGTAAAGGAAAGGCAAAAGGATTCCATGGAGATCAACAGTGAACTTTATGGTATGGAAAGCGTATCTACATTCCGCAAGATCCGGAGCTTTGGAAATTAATTCTGCAAGAATCACACAATTCACCATATTATATTCATCCGGGTAACACCAAAATGTACATGGATGTGAAGGAAAGATTTTGGTGGAATAATCTCAAGAAATATATCGCGGAACACATTGCTTTGTGTGATGTGTGTAGTAGAGTGAAGGCGGAACATCAGAAACTGGCAGGGTTATTGCAACCACTACATATTCCTTATTGGAAGTGGGATAAGATTGGTATGGATTTTATCACCGGATTGCCAAGGACTAGGTCCGGATACGATTCTATATGGGTTATTGTGGATCGCCTAACTAAAGTGGCTCATTTCATACCCGTGAAGACTACCTATACCAGTGCTAAATTGGTTAAGATCTATATGAACAGAATTGTATGTTTACATGGAGTACCTAAGAGTATTGTGTCTGATAGAGCAACTCAGTTCACTTCACATTTTTGGCGACAACTACATGAATCATTAAGAACAAGACTAGAATTCAGCATAGCTTTTCACCCTCAGATTGATGGATAGACAGAAAGGACCAATCATATTTTGGAAGATATGTTGAGAGCTTGTGCGCTAGATTATGGATCTAGTTGGGATGAAAGTCTGCCATACGCAGAATTCTCTTACAATAACAGCTATCAATCGAGCATAAAGATGGCTCCGTTTGAATTCCTTTATGGAAGGAAGTGTACTACGCCATTACTATGGAGTGGAGTAGGAGAAATAAAATTGTTCAGACCAGAACTGATCAAGGAAGCTGAAGAGAAAGTCAGATTGGTAAAGGACAGATTGAAGATAGCCCAGTCCCAACAGAAAAGTTATGCAGATCCAAAGCATAGGGAAATCACCCATGAGGTAGGTGTTAGAGCTTATCTTAGAGTCTCACCACTTCGTGGTGTGAAGAGATTTAGAGTCAAAGGGAAATTGGCACCAACATATGTAGGACCATTCAAGATTTTGAGCCGCAAAGGAGAAGTGGCTTATGAGATTGAATTTCCTAAATCACTATCTGCAGTTCACAATGTGTTTCATGTGAGTCAGTTGAAGAAGTGTCATCCGGATATGGAAGAAACTTCATTAAAGGACACTATACCATTGGAAGAGGTACAATTGGAGAGTGATCTCACTTACGAGGACAAACCTATCAAGATTACCGAGACATCAAAAAGAGTCACTCGTACTAAGACTATCAAATTCTGCAAAGTATAGTGTAATCATCATACCTAGGAAGAAGCAACTTGGGAAAGAGAAGATGACCTTCGGAAAGATCACCCTCACATATTTGCTAGCCAATCCGAATCTCGACAGAGAGATTCATCTTAAGGGGGCTAGATTTGTAACATCCCAAATTTCATCAAATGCAAAATCATGTTGTTTCATTCATATCATCATGGCATTATTACCTTGCATAAAAATTTCAAAGCTAAACCCTAAATAAAACCATATTTAAACCCCTTCTTATTATATATATGGGGCAAGGTTTTATTTTATTTTCAAGAATCAAAAATGTTTTTGAGTGAATTTATGTGTTTGACACACTTTTGGACACAAGGATCATAGTACAAAATTTTGGTGAAGATTTGAATTCATTTGGATTTGAATAAGCCATTCAAATATCATTTGGAAAATCAAATCAGAAAAGAAAAAAGGCAAAAGGAAAAAAAAAATAGCAGCAGACCATTTGGCCCAGCAAGCCTAGCAACCCACTAAGCCCACCCGGGGAATCCCTCTCCCTCTCTCTTTCTCACCCGCGCGCACACCCTTCCCCTCACTGACCCGTGGCCCCATTGCCATGTCAGCATCATCGTCCCCAAACCGCGCGCGATGACCGCGCCGCTGGCCGTTTCTTCCCCCCCCCCTTCACTACCGCATTTGATTTCGATTAATTGGCGATGAATGCATGCGTGATTCTCGCCCCTGCTCCGGCTACTTAACCCCCACCTCCCCACGACCATTTTCCCTCACACTGCAAAAACCCAAGTGCCGCCACGCTCCCCTAATTTCCACTCGCACAACCGCGACACCGAGCAGCTCTGGCGAGCTATTCCAGTAAGAACAGCGCACCCCTCTACCTCTGGTTCACACGATCGTTATCCTCTTTATCTCGTGCATCTGCTCATACCCTCTGCTTGTCCAATCTTGCCCCAGGTCGCTGTCCCCGTTAACCTCTGCAAGCACCAGAAGCGACATCCAACTCCGGCGAGTAATTCCGGTAAAACCCGCACGCCCCTTGACCTCTTCTCCATGCGACTAGGTTCGCCGTGACTATGCGCATCTTCTAATGCCTTTCGTTGCCCTATTGCTCCCTAGGTCGTCACCTTTGTCTCCGGCAGTGAGCACCTGACGCTAGTACGAACTCCGACGAGGTTTTACGGCCTTGTCCGAGCGCCCATGTCCAAGCCACGACCACGTTGAGCTTCACCGTCTTCCCACGAGCTCAGTAAGAATCAGCACAACCCCCTACCCCTCTAGCCTGGCAGGCGTGTCACCGGCAGTAGCGCCGCCGCCAGAGCCATTCGCGCCACTGGTTTCTGGTCGAGTTGATCTGGTCCATCGGATCTGGATCTGGTGGTTAGGATTAGATCACTTATCGAACAAGTATCTGGATCATTAGATCTAACTTAAATCCTACGGTGCGGAACCTTGATCCAGCGCGAAGTGGTACGCGCCAATCTGAACGTGTCGTGTGTCACTGGTTTCGATTTAAAATCTGATTTTTGAACTATTAGTTATTCAAACTTGTAAATTGAATAACTTTTGATCTGTTTGTCCAAAAAAATACAAATTTTATATCAATGGATTCAGAAAAACAAGCTCTTTGAATATATTGCCTTGGTTTGGCCATTTTCTTCTGCAAAATTATGATTTTATGCAGAAACATTTGTAGGCCTATTTGACTATATAAATTGTTTTAGAGTAAATTTTGGTTTATTTAGACTTTAGAAAGTATGCTTAGTGTTCAGTACTGAAAAGTTTGATTTAAAAAGTGTGACAAATCATTCCATTGAATTTTCATGCATTCATATATATTTTTGTGTATATTGAATGTGAGTATTGTGGTATGATTTTATGTGTAGATTTTGGTGATTGTGGAGAGTGTTATTGTGAGGATTGTTCCTATTCCCCCAACTACCAAGGAAAGTGATGCTTCATATTTTTTTCCTACTATTTTATCTATGCAATAGTGATATTTTGAGTAGGATTTGCATGGGGATTTTTCTAAGTATATGTATGCTATGGTAAATCCTATAGATATTGTCTTAGTAGTTTTTTCCTAAGTTAAGAAACTTGTTATACTAGTATGCTTAGCCTAGATAGTAGAATACAAGGGTGGAATATTCATGTTATGATATTATGCAAAGTCTATGACTATGTTTTTGATTAATAAAACAACATATTCATGAATCACCTGGGTGGAATGGGAAGAATGGTTTGTGTTGAGTGGTTACACAAGGCCCATGTCTATGGTTTACCTTGTGTATCACACTTGTGGATGAACACCCAGGAACAAAGAGATTTGAGATGTTTAGTGTTGAGAAGCTTCTAGTGCAACCACATGGCATATGGGTTCTGCCTTGACCAACTAGGTTGCAAGATCTTAGCCAGATGGACAGTTGGTGGTAGGGTTGATAGGATGGAATGCGTCCATGGTGGTCTAAGGGAATGCTTCTGAAAAGTCTCGTCTCGATGCATGTCGAGTCTTGTGGGGAAAGTGCACCACCTTTCGAGAGGGTATAACCTAAGTACTTAGTCGTGTCCCTGGTAACAGAGATTTGAGCCTCAAAGAGATTGAAATGATCAAGGATCTCCTCATCCCAATTTAACGAAGTTAAAACTTGTGGTTGAACAAGGGTAAAGGTTCACCAATGTCTATTGGTGGTTCCTTGGGTGTTTTTGTCAAACAAAAACTTAGTGTTTTCAAGTAATAAGAAAAACCTTATTTTGAGCAAAGCCATCCTGAACTACACTTGCCAAATTCATATGGTTATTAGATGTTACTATAATACTATGGTATCACTTTCCAATACAATTCCAAATGTATTGACCCTCTGTGGCTGTAACTTATTATGTTGCAGGTTACTCTAATGGTGACTAGGGTTACGAATCTACACTCAACATGTTTGCCTGTGGCACATGAAGATGAAGACTTTATTTATTTTGTTAAGTATTATGAACTCTATGTTTTAGCCTTGGGCTAATGAGTTGTAAGGACTATGTATCTCTCGATATTATGATGTAATAATGACCTTTGTACATGCGTACTTCATCTTAAACTGTGGATGCTAGAAATTCGATCCAGGGGCTAGCATTGTAATCACAGGGGCCTATACCTTAAATGGTGAGGTCTTACAGGAAAACATTTGGAGAGGATTCAAAGGTTTATTCTTATCATTGAGTGGTTGATATGAAATTATAGGTTGAGTAAAGGGGATCCATGCTTGTATTGGGTCTTGATGAGTTGGATGCTAATATCCAGGATTAGCTCAAGATTGATCTGGTCAAGTAGGTTAGTGGGTCACTTGAGTGACTTGAGGTGGATCCAGATTTGGATGCTTGATTTGGGATTGGTGATCACTACTACTTGTTGGATCCTAAAGGATGAGCTACTATATTAGCTCACCAAATTTCCTAAGCAAACAAGGCAATCAACAGATCAAGGCAATTCAGCTATTCAAACTCATCAACTACTACTAAGGTTACCATCAAGTCTAGCTTGAGGTAAGCATGGGTGTTTTGAAGGGGTTGGGATTTGAAGTAAGATAAGAACCTCCTGGTACTTCTACCAAGATTAGAACGAAAAGGTTTTAAGAAAGGTTTTGGAAAAAACTAGAGATAAGAGTAGTTGAAGTTATATCTTGAAAACATACGGAGGTTATATAGGCCTCCATAGTTTTGGTTACAGAAACTAGTGAAAGATTTTGTTGTGTCAAAGTCATCTTGGCTCAAGTTTGAATTGTCAGAACGTGTGGGTATATGAAAGATGAGCCAAGACATCTCTTTTGTTAAATAGTTTTTGACAACTATAGTTGAGGTAAGCAGTATATAATCTAATACACAATCAGTTGCATAATCACAAGCAACAAGTAAGCAGACATTGCAATACTTAATAAGAAAAAGTTTTTGTTCCCCCTGTTTTTTTTCCTTTTTGACAACAAATTAGGGTTGCTGATATTGGGATGTTACACAACTCAACAAGAATATTAAGCCCTTCGATCAGATCGGGGAGGCGAATACTTGAGTTATGAGTTTGACAATCACTTGAAGGTCTATGGTATTGTACCACATCTTACTCCAGCCGGAACACCACAACATAATGGTGTGTCGGAACGGTGTAACTATACTCTATTGGATAGTGTGTGGTCCATGATGTATTTAACTGATTTGTCTGTGTCATTTTGGGGCTATGCATTAGAAAATGCCACTTTTATTTTAAACAGAGCACCATCCAAAACCGTGGAGACAACACCAAATGAGATATGGCATGGCAAGAATCCATTGTTGTCATTCTTGAAAGTTTGGGGATGTGAGGCGCACGTTAAGAAACTGTAGCCTGACAAACTCGAACCTAAAGTAGACAAGTGTATCTTTGTAGGATACCCAAAGGATACTATTGGGTATACATTCTACAACAAAGTCGATGGCAAAACTTTTATCGCTAAGAACGTCACCTTTCTAGAGAAAGAGTTTCTTGCACAAGGAGTTAGTTGAAGGAAGATAGAGCTTGATGAGGTCGTTGACCCTTCTCTCCAAATACCGAGTAGCGCAATAGAAACGGTTTCGTAACCGCCCTCTATAGTGTAAGAAGAAACAAAAGATTCAAATCATAACATCGAAGCCTCTACGGATCGGAGATCAACAAGACACTACAAGAAATGTGGTAATTTTTGACCCTCCATATTGGTCACTAGATGGTCATTGTTCTTCATTTGTGACCTTCTTGTACATATGGTCAAAATCTGAGAGTCACTGACGAACAATAGAGACTTTTTTTCTAAATTGGTCATAAACGTCTATGACCAATATAGGTGGTCACAGATTCTATGACCAACTGTATTGGTCACAGACTATCTGCCTTGTCCACGTCGTGGCTATCCTACGTGGCAAATCCGTGACCAAATAAAATGGTCGGTGATCAAATTTAGCAGTGGTGATTTGCATGGGCCGAGCCCAACAATTTCAGCCTTTTCACAAAGCCTATTTGGCTATTTTCATTCCATTTTTATTTGGACCTTAGCCTTTTATGATTCATTTCAATCGATTTTTAGCATATTTGTTCTGATTTTCTAAAATGTTTCTCTCAATATTATTTGGAGCGTGGCCTTTTTAGAGCCCAAGTAGTACCAAGCCCCACCCGCCAGTACTTTCATTATTTTCCCCATTGGTCGCACTTGTTAGTTTTGATTTCACATTTTGAGATAAACAATAATTATTTATTCAGTAAAATCATCAAACAACGGGCTGTTATAATTACAAAATCTCAGTATGTGGGTTAATAACAACATAGTAAGGCAGCAAAAAGAAGTTACTATGCTAAAGCACAAGCTACAAGAAGCGACGCACACATGAGAACAAGCTACAGGAATCAGCGCATACGTGAGAACAAGCTACAGGAAGCAACACATACATGAGAACAAGCTACGACAAGTATCACAAATAGCAAGCAGAACACCGCTTGGCCACACATGAACGACCTCCAGTCCCAATCAGCTCTAGTGGATCCTCTCCTCGTCGGCCTACCGCTGTTTGCTGCTACATGCATCTTCAAACTTTAGCATAGATAACACCACTCATTATCTAGTAACAGCAAAGAATAAGTGAGATAGAAAGAATGCCAGAAACTAACAAAATCAGTAACATAAGTTTGAGATGATGTAAAGAAATATCACAACTCTTAGTAGAACAAAATAGTTTTGAGACAATTAGTAGGGAAAAGATCAATACATAACTATAGTAATGTACCCAACAATATGGAAATACTTTGACCATAGGGAGCATCAATGCATCATACCAATAGATGGGAAAATTGCAGACATAACAGATAACCAATAGTGCACTCTCTTTATTCCAGAAATTCAATACACTTGGACTAAACCTTGATGTTCTCTTTGGGGTTAGGGATACTCATACATAAGCTCATTAGTTGCTGTAGATAGATGCCACCAAATACTAACCAACAAGTACAATACAATAGTTCATGCATACATGAACTGCAAACAATGCAAACAGGCCGAGTCTAGTTTAATTACCAGCAAGGTACAATATCCATTCTTTTGCCTCTCTTAATATAATTGCTGGTGGCGTGGATATGGTTGGTGCACTCCAACAAAAGTTACAGGGCGGTAGCATGGCGATGGTTGATGCGCTCCAGCAAACCTGCTAGCATGGCGTGGAAATGAGAATAGAGAATCACTAAAATTGACAAAATATCACTAAAATGAGGCACTTCACTGGAATTAACACATGTTACAGTAAGTACATTAAGCTACCAAGAATTCTAGAATACCCTAGTATTTTTACTGATCGCAGGAATTTCAGCAAACGCACCAAAGGACCTTGAACTGCACATGTTACATACTGATCTACATGGAAGTAAAACATCACATCTCACTGGTGTAGTAAGAATAAGATCTGATAGTTGAGGGCATGCCGCCTAATGCTGTATCTTACTACATTAGTTCTGATAGTTTAAAAACAATCATGCACAAGCACTAGTAAGAAAAGAACACACACACACACACACACATATATATATATATATATATATCACTGAATATTGTAGACATAAACGCACTAGTAAGAAAATAACATATATATATCACTGAATATTGTAGACATAAACGGAGGACCTGAATATCACTGAATATTGTAGACATAAACTCACTAGATAATAATTTATAGTTTACATGTCTAGTGCTTCCTATTTTACACTTTTTTAAATGCACTCACTAGATTTAGTAACCAACGCATCAATCTTTTCTGAAACTTAGCAACACTGGCATAGAAACCAACAAGGAATCCATCTTGAGTACATTTCTCATATTATCATCAACCAAGCATAGAAGGCACTAACCAAGCATGACATGTACAACTCATATTATCATCAATCAATCTTGAGTAAATTTACAATATAGCAGGACGGGTACAACCGACATTCAGAAGTAAGAACCAAGCATGCAGATCATTAACCATGTGTTCGACCAAGAAATCTTGGCTACTTACTGAGTTCAGAACCTGGACCACGGATTAGGTGTCATCAGACGCGGCCTTGGTGTCCGTGAGAAGTACCAACCTCCGCCTGCTCTTTGCTGTTTGTGTGGCCAGCGTACTGGAGGGCAGAGAGGTGGACGTCTTGGACTGCTTCTTTAGCGCCAGACAGTGGTTCTCAAGGCGGGCGGGCAGAAAATACCCTTCAAAGCTTGCAAGAACACCAGCATCATGCTCCCTGGGCTGAAAATGAAGAAGTAAGCCTCATAAAAAACTAGCAAGGAGATCTCACATTTTATACACGTAAATGGGGCAACCTAATAACACAGCAGCCTAAGCAAGATTGCATATATTAGGAACAAAGATACAACATCAGTATATCTAGCATCAGCAAGTAATTAGCATGAAGCCATTATCAGGAACACAACATAGAAGAGTACAGACATGTTCGCCAACAAATTATGAGACGTCCACAAATTCTCATCTTAAAGGATGAATTCCATAAGAAAAATAACCTGAGATAGAAGGCATTATCAAGCACACACATTAGCATCACCTTGGTCTTACTCAAGCCCTACTGGTGGGGGTTCGACTATCTATACCTCAAGAAGAAATTGTGCAATTATCAAGATCATGACATCATCCAGTAGATTGAAATAGGGAGGCTAGAGTAGGTACTGAAATACGATGAAAATATGAATCTATAAATAGCTTTCAGGGTGCTAAATATCATTCCAGGATACAAAGCATATTAGAACATGTGCAATCATAAAAAACGGTGAGGATTACTGCTAGAGCATTAAACAGTAGGACACACTAACTATATGCAGCAGGACACACTAACAGGAAGCCACGAACGGAGCCGGTAGAGAGGTACGGCGGCCTAGGGATAGCAGCAGAGAAGCTAGTATTCTATAATCAGTTAAAGAAAACCAAGTAATGCTACAAAAAATGCAGATTTCACATGGTACCACCAACCATCAGAATTCAACACAAGCTGTGACAAAAATGTGTTAACAACAAACTAAACCTACTCAGAGGCTTTAACATCCAGGTAAACTAAACATACAGCTGCCTATAGCTTCAGCCAGGAACATGCTAGGAACATACCACCACCCCGCTAGAATTCTCCCCTAAAAGTCCCCCCACCCATCCGACCTCACGGTTTGCGGCTACCGACCCCCCAATAATCGAGAAACGTAGGTGCCAGCAAGGGGAAATGTTCGAATTTCGGGGGCGGCTTACTTGTGGGAGGAGTTGAGGAGCTACTCGTTCTTGGCCCCCTTGGGGTTTTCGGTGCCGATCTTGAAGATGAAGGAGCCCAGTGCATCCTCTCCTTGGGGATCGAGTTCTCCGGCATCCAGTACCTGCGCCCATAAACAATACATGGTCGAATCAAAGAGAGGAACCCGAGACTGTGAGAGAACCCTAGAGAGATAAACCGAGAGGGGCAGAAGGGAAATAAATAGAGGAGGCCTGGATGGGTGAGGTCCTGGTGCGGTGAACCCTTCACGAGATCCGGTGACCCCGAGGGATGTCGATGACGAGGTTGTTGGGGACGCCGCACGATGGGGACGAAGAGGTAGAGGGATATGGAGCTAGCGGAGGGCATATGCGGCATCGACCGAAGGGGAAGAGGGTGGACGTGGCGGCGGTAATGTCCATCGCGATGTGGATGGAGAGACGGGGAAATGGCGGCGGGGTCGTGAGCGGATTAGGGTTCGAATGTTCTACAGGATCGTGATATGGATGTGTGTAGGATTTTACCAAACTACCCCTAATCTTATGTGCTGCAAGACACTGGGAACATCACGGTATTTAGGTCATTTCAGGCGCTAAAGTCTGAGGCGACAGGGATGGTGCTGTGAGTTTCACGCGTTGGATGGAACCCATCTGAACAGTTGAGATATCTTCCTCTCTTGAATGGTTGGCTATATTCTATAAGGCTGGAGGGTTTCATTTTCCAAGTGTCAAATGACCAATGTTATGACAAAAATCATAACATTGTTTGTGATGTGAACATACTATGCACACATGTGTATCATGAATGGAGAACAATGTTGTGAGAGGAAGTTTTCATTTTTGTCGCACAAAAAAACCATTTTTCTAGTGTAAAATACTGGATGTTTTATGAAGCGACAACAAAATTGAAGTTTCAAAATAATACCACCATATTTTAAAAAAATGCTAGACCATATTACATGTACAATTTCCAATCCGGGGTATCTCAAACCTTCCCGTCCACCCGTCGCTAAAAAGACAAATGTCTGCCGAATCGGTAGGAAGTGGGTCCGATTTGAATTACAAGTACATGATCTAATGCTCTTGATTTTTTGCAAAAATAATTTATCTTAACAATATGCTATTTTATCATAGATCCACTGAAATATTAGAGAGGCTCAACACCTATCTATGAACCTTCACGCCCTCCGTTTTGACCATAGTTTGAAACATGCATAATAAATTCAAAAACGGTCCAAACGAGGTAAATCCTTCGCTCGTGTCTTATTATGTGACATATTTGCATTGAAAAATAACAAACTTGGTACATTGAGAACATCTTGAAAAAACCTTCACAGAAATGACCTTTCATGTTCGAGGTTTCATGGCTTTCGGGCCAAACGACCAATGTTATGGCCAGAATCACAACATAGTTTGTGATAATGTGCCCATATTATGCATGCATGTGTATCTTGGGATGGCGAAAATGTTGTAGGAGAAATTTTTCCTTTTCGTCGAACGGAAAATGCATTTTCCATTTTCCAAATGCCAAAAATCGGGGCATTTGGTGAAGCAACCACCAAATGAGAGTTTCGAAATGGTTCCACCACATTTTTCAAAAATATTACACAATATTACATGGACAATTTCCCAACCAGGATATCTCAAACCTTCCCATTCACCCATCGCGAAAAAGACAAATGTCTGCTGAATCAGTAGGAAGTGGGTCCGATTTGAACTACAGGTACATGATCTAATGCTCTTGATTTTTTGCAAAAATCATTTTTAGCTTCACAATATGCTATTTTATCGTAGATCCACTGAAATATTAGCGAGGCTAAACACCTAGTTATGAACCTTCACGCCCTGCGTTTTGACCATAGTTTGAAATGAGCATAATAAATTCAAAAATGGTCCAAACAAGGTAAATCCTTCGCGTGGTGTCTTATTATGTGACATATTTGCAAGTAAAAATAGCAAACTTGGTATATTGCGAACATCTTGAAAACACCTTCACATAAATGACCTATCATGTTCGAGGTTTCATGACTTTCGGGCCAAACGACCAGTGTTATTGCCAGAATCGCGGTATAGTTTGTGATAATGTGCCCATATTATGCATGCATGTGTATCTTGGGATGACGAACAATGTTGTAGAAGAAATTTGTCCTTTTCATCAAACGGAAAATGCATTTTCCATTTTACGAATTCCAAAAATCGGGGCGTTTGGTGAAGCAACCAACAAATGAGAGTTTCAAAATGGTTCCACCATATTTTCAAAAATATTAGACCATGTTATATGGACAATATCCCAACCGGGGTATCTCAAACCTTCCCGTGCACCCGTCACGAAAAACACAAATGTCTGCCGAATCGGTAGGAAGTGGGTCCGATTTGAACTACAGGTATGTGATCTAATGCTCTTGATTTTTTGTAAAAATCATTTTTAGCTTCACAATATGCTATTTTCTCGTAGATCCACTGAAATATCAGCGAGGCTAAACACCTAGCTATGAACCTTCACGCCCTCTATTTTGAACATAGTTTGAAATGGGCATAATAAATTCAAAAACGGTCCAAACAAGGCAAATCCTTCGCGAGGTGTCTTATTATGTGACATATTGCAAGGAAAAATACCAAACTTGGTATATTGCGAACATCTTGAAAAAACCTTCACAGAAATGACCTATGATGTTCGAGGTTTCATGGCTTTAGGGCCAAATGACCAATGTTTGGCCAGAATCGCGGCATAGTTTGTGATAATGTGTATATTGGGATGGCGAACAATGTTGTAGGAGAATTTTTCCTTTTCATCAAACGGAAAATGCATTTTCCATTTTTTGAATGCCAAAAATCGGGGTGTTTGGTGAATCATCCACCAAATGGGAGTTTTAAAATGGTTCCACCACATTTTTCAAAAATATTAGACCATATTAAATGGACTATGACCCAACCGGGATATCTCAAACCTTCCCGTCCACTCGTCACGAAAAATACAAATGTGTGCCGAATCGGTAGGAAGTGGGTCCGATTTGAACTACAAGTACATGATCTAATGCTCTTGATTTTTTGCAAAAATCATTTTTAGCTTCACAATATGCTATTTTATCATATATCCACTGAAATATTAGCGAGGCTCAACACCTAGCTATGAACCTTCACGCCCTCTATTTTGACCATAGTTTGAAATGGGCATAATAAATTTAAAAATGGTCCAAACGAGGTAAATCATTCACCGGGTGTCTTATTATGTGACATATTTGCAAGGAAAAATACCAAACTTGGTATATTGCGAACATCTTGAAAAAACCATCACAGAAATGACTTATCATGTTCGAAGTTTCATGGCTTTCGGGCCAAACGACCAATGTTATGGCCAGAATCGCGGCATAGTTTGTGATAATGTGCCCATATTGTGCATGCATGTGTATCTTGAGATGGCAAACAGTGTTGTAGGAGAAAGTTTTCCTTTTCGTCGCCCGGAAAATGCATTTTCCATTTTCCGAATGGTAAAAATCAGGGCGTTTGGTGAAGCAACCACCAAATGAGAGTTTCAAAATGGTTCCACCACATTTTTACAAAATATTAGACCATGTTACATGGACAATGTCCCAACTAGGATATCTCAAACCTTCCCGTACACCCGTCGCGAAAAACACAAATGTCTGTCGAGTTGGTAGAAAGTGGGTCTGATTTCAACTACAGGTACATGACCTAATGCTCTTGATTTTTTGCAAAAATCATTTTTATCTTCAAAATATGCTATTTTATCATAGATCCACTAAAATATTAGTGAGGCTCAGCACCTAGCTATGAACCTTCACGCCCTCCGTTTTGACCATAGTTTGAAATGGGCGTAATAAATTCAAAAACGGTACAAACGAGGTATGTCCTTCGCGTGGTGTCTTATTATGTGACATATTTGCAAGGAAAAATACCAAAGTTGGTATATTGCAAGTGTCTCAAAAAACCTTCACAGAAATGAACTATCATGTTCGAGGTTTCATGGCTTTCATGCCAAACAACCAATGTTATGGCCAGAATCACGGCATAGTTTATGATAATATGCCCATATTGTGCACGCATGTGGATCTTGGGATGGAGAAAACTGTTGCAGGAGGAAGTTTTCCTTTTTGCCGCACAAAAAATGCATTTTCCATTTTCCGAGTGCAAAAAACTGGATGTTTTGTGAAGCAAGCACCAAACAAAAGTTTCAAAATGCTACCATTCCATTTTGGAAAAATACTAGACCATGTTACATGGACAATATCCCAACCGGGGTATCTCAAACCTTTTGGTCCACCCCTCTCAAAAATGAAAAATGTCTGCTGAATCGGTGGAAAGTGGGTTCAATTTGAACTATATGTACATCATCTAATGCTCATGATTTTTTGAAAAAAATCATTGTTAGACACAAAATATGCTATTTTATCAGAGATACACCAAAATTTTAGTTATACTCAACACATATATGAGTCACTCCCGTCGTTTTGATCGCATCTTGAAATTGTCATAACTAATTAAAAACATTTAAAAAATAGATATCCTTCACATTGCATAATTTTATATGACAAGAAAGTTATGCACCTCCTAAATATGAAGCAAATTGATTTTTATATCATTTCAATCCAAAGTCATATGAAAAAATTATAGGATAATTAAGTTTTTAAACTTTCTAAAAAAAATCCATTCATGTGGGCTCAAACATTACAAGAAGCCCATTGTTTTTAGTAAAATTGACCTGCTAATGACTATTGGGTTGTTGTCCCAGCCGGTAGGGCAAAATATTCAGGAAAAAAATAGAGGAGGCCATTTCCGGCCCAGGCCCAACAATGTTTCCGAATGTACAAAAGCCTGTCGTGTGGTTTGTGAACACGAAAGATATGTCGGTCCACTGGTTTGGTACCCTGGGCATGAGGGAGTGGTCGCGGGTTCGATCCCCCGCTGCTCCCTTTTTTGCCTTAATTAGTCTATTAGGTTCGGCGGCATATACAAAAAGAGCATGCGTTCTTTCTTGACACGAATGATGTGTCGGTCTAGTGGTATTGTTCCCTCTGCGTGGATAGCTGGTCGCGGGTTCAAGTCCTGGTGTCTCCCTTTTCTGGCTTAATTTCTATATCAGATTTACTTGTAGATCCACACAAATGGACATGTCACATGACACATAGATGAATTGCTTAGGTGGCGGTCTAGTCACCTCTTTGTACTTTAAAATATATTTTTATTATATGATATGACCATCTAAATTGGTCGTAGTCTCCCAGATAAAAGGCTTTAGACCAGTCCTATTTATCTGTGACCATTTTGTGTTAGGACACTCTGACCTTCTTGAGCAAATTGGTCATTATTTTTTAGGGTTTGGACCCTCCCAAATTCCCTACGACCAATTGGCTCAGCATGGTCATAGATTTATGACCAAAAAATGCATGGTCGTTAAGAAAAGGTCACTAGTGAGCAAATTTCTTGTAGTGAGAGTACCTACCATCCCATATTGGTATAGTAGCATTGTGATGTTAGTCTTGTTAGATGAACAAGAGTAACCTAAGAACTATAAATAAGAAATGGAGAGTGTTGACTCCAAAAAATGGCTACAAGCCATGAAATCTAAGATAGGATCCATGTATGAAAACCAAGTTTGGAACTTGGTAGATCTCATGAAGGTTGAAAGGCCATGGATCATAAATGGATCTTTAAGAAGAAATATGCTGATGGGAATGCGATTTTCCACAAGGAGAGGCTTGTCGCACAGGGTTTTCAACAAGTGGAAGGAATTGACTATAGTGATACCTTCTCTCCTATAGCAATGTTGAAATCTTTCCGGATTCTACTAGCAATTATTGCATATTATGATTATGAGATATGGCAGATGGATGTCAAGACCGCCTTCCTCAATGGACATATTGATGAAGAGTTGTATATTTTGCAAGCAGAGGGTTTTGTTGATCCTAAGGATGCTGGAAAGGTATGCAAGCTTGAACGATCCATTTATGGACTAAAGCAAGCATTTAGGAGTTGGAACGAGCAATTTGATCAAGTGATCAAGGGTTTTGGGTTTGTCCAAAATAATCAAGAAGCTTGTGTCTACAAGAAAGTGAGTGGGAGCTCGTTGGCATTCCTGGTAGTATATGTGGATAACATATTACTTAGTGGGAATGATGTGAGATTATTAGGGAGCATAAAGGAATATCTGAGTAGTCAGTTTTCCATGAAGGATCTAGGTGAAGCAGCCTATATATTAGGCATCAAGATCTACAGAGATAGATCAAGATACCTGATAGCATTAAGTCAGAGTACTTACATAGATAATATTTTGAATAAGTTCAAAATGGAAGACGCCAAAAGGGGTTTTGTGTCTCTTATGAAAGGTGTGTCATTGAGTAAGACTCAATGTCTAGCAACAGATGCTGATAGAGAGAGGATGGTTAATGTCCCCTATGCCTCTACCATAGGTTCTATCATGTATGATATGCTATGTACTTGACCTGATGTGCCACTAGCTCTTAGTTGGACATGTTGTTTCCAAAGTGATCTAGGAGTGGAATAGTGAACAACTATGAAAATATCCTGAAGTATCTGAAAAGATCTAAGAATATGTTCCTAGTCTTTGGAGGTGGTGATGAAGCTCTGAATGTAACTTGTTACATGGATGCGAGCTGGAACACGGACTCCGATGACTCAAACTCTCAGATAGGATATGTGTTTCTTTGTGAATCATGTCGCGGTAACCTGGAGAAGCATGAAGCAACCAGTGGTGGCACAATCTTCAATGGAGTCAGAATAGATTGCAGTTAACTCTGCTGTGAATGAAGCTGTCTGGCTACAAAATTTCTTCATCGAACTGGGAGTTGTTCCTAATATGGATGACCTTGTGACAATCTTCTGCAATGAAACAGGTGCCATTTCAAATGCGTCGGAACCAAGAACTCATTCCCTAGTCAAGCACATCCAGCTGATATTCCACGACATTGGAAAAAATGTTGAGAATGGCGAAGTCATGATTTGCAAAGTGCATATAGATCTGAATGTTGCATATCCATTTACCAAAAGACTTCCACAAGCCAATCATGAGCAACACTGAGATACTATTGGTGTTAGGTCATTGCCTATTATAAAGCTAGATTAATTTGTACTCTAGTACAAGTGGGTGACTAAAGGAGATATGCCCTAGAGGCAAATAATAAAGTATTTTTATTTGATGTATCACTTATATGTTCATAATAAATTTCTTACCGTGTTATAACTGTATTAATACAAAACAATAATACATGTGTGGTATGTAAACAACCAGGTCTCCAGTTACCTCTAGCAACTATCTTATTGGGCAAGTGATGATCTTATGGTTTCGAAATCATGGTGATAGCACCGATTGACAATGAGGTCACATTATTGATGAATAATGTGATAGATAAGCACCCAAAGCTAATAACAATGAGATCTAGTTACTTAGCGGTCATCATTGATGATAACA
This sequence comes from Avena sativa, assembly GCA_916181665.1. Lineage (NCBI taxonomy): Eukaryota > Viridiplantae > Streptophyta > Magnoliopsida > Poales > Poaceae > Avena > Avena sativa. Next base: position 268,287,400 of record OV702281.1, read on the forward strand.
CAGAAACATCATGTCCGATATCCTTCTACTGTGAGATAATGCATAATCATTGTTTTAGAAGGAGACTTTGATGATATAAAGTATCAATCCATGAAAGGGTGATCATAAAGGTATCATTGGGTTTCCCGAAGAGATGGGTTGAGAAGTTTTTATCAAGACCAGGATTTGCCAATCCAAGTAACGGATAGATACACATGGCCAACTCGGTGACGTTGCATCAACGAAGCTTGCAAGCATATGAATAGGTTATGGAATGCAACGTCTCAGGAACGAGTAAACAAGCTCATCGGAAACAAGATCAAACACAAGTATGGAGATACTTGAGATCAAATCTCGGATGACCTAGGTAACCTATGGCAATGGTAATAGGACTACGCAGTTAAGGTTCAAGCGATGAGATTCGTGAATGCACGGGTGGTAATTATGGGAATCCAGGTCTCGCTGATGATCACTGATGAAAGAGGGGTCTTGGTTATGTCTGGAGCATCTTTGAGCCGAAGGGTGGCACACTGAAGGGTGGTAACGCTTTGGGATCGAACCGGCACCGCAGGAGAAATGAGAGAGAAACCGGAAAGGTTCCGAGTAACATCCGATGTTGATCGGAGAAGTCTGTAAGGTGTTCCCGAGGTAAAGATATAATAATATATGTGTTTTATATTAATTAGTTGAATTAATATTAAACATAAATATTTATTATTTATTTTTGGGCAACCTCGTGCCTATTGGGCCTCCCCGGAGGGAAGGCCGAAAGGACGCATGGCACCAAGGAGAGGAAGGGCATGCGCCCAAACTCTAGGGGCTCTCCCACGTGGGGTCCACCTAGGGCCGGCGGCCACCCCCTGGCCGGGGCTGCTTGGGGGGTCCCACCCCCTTGGCCCTAGGGTTTGCCCCTCCTCCTCACCTTCTATAAATAGAGGATCCCCCTCCCATCTATTTGCACAACAATCTAGCCTCTCTCCCTCTATTCCCTAGAGCTCTCTCCACCTAGATTGGATCTAGCTCTTTCAGATTAGATATCCACCTCCGCACTACCGTCGTGCACATGACGGTCTGGCTTCCATCTTCTTCCGCTGTTCGACTGGATCGGAGCCCGGGAGACGTCCCTACACCGAACGTGTGTAGAGCTTCGAGGCGCAACACTTGGGGCGCTTGTCTTCATCGCTATACACCTTCCCGCGTAAGGCGTGCCACGGTCTTCAAGGGTATGAAATTTGTCCTCCCTCTCGTTACTTATGTCTACATAGAATAGATCTTGGTTATTGTGTTCGCGTAGCTAGATTTTTTTTGTTTTCTGTTGTGAACCCCAACATCTTGTGTAAGAGTATGCGTAAAGTCGGTCTGGGCCGCTTCATCTCACAGTGCTGCAATATGAACAAGTACACATGTGAAGGTAACAACTAGATGATCAATGCCCATATTCAACATACGTTCGACCAGTACTAACATAACTATGCATAGATCGGCTCTGATACCACTGCAGAAGTTCATAGGAGAAAACAAAAAATTCCTAGCTAGAGCAACACATGATGCCAAGATCTATCTATGAGTTCATGCAGCAACAGGGATGGAGGTTTTTGTGACATACCCTTGTAGACCGAAAGCGTTATGTTCATGCTGGAACATTGGTGATGTATTTGTACCCGTAGCCGACCTTAGGGTCACGTTGCTCCTCAAACGTCACTTCCTTGTCCTTGCACGATACCTCTAGAGCCACAAGTGGCACCGCCCCCGAGGTATCGCACATGTACCGTGTCTAACAATGACTCCCGTTCTCCTTGATTTAGCTGGGATGCAGAAGTAGACCTTCTAGAACTGGGATCCAGCAGCACGACGGTGTGCCAGTGGTGTCGTCTCCCACGTGCGCATCCCTTCTTGGAACCGCACACGAGAGATTCAACATAGAGAGAGAAGGGGGAAATTCCCTAAGGAAAATCACTACAAGAAAAATGTCCTTTTACAACGAACGATTTTCGTGGTTGAAGGTCTGTTTTTTATGGTTGAAAATCCTTCTACGATGGATGACCATCGTGGTAGAAGTCCCGTCACAAATGATTCTACCACGGTTTTTTTTTGACCATGGCGGATTGCACTCTTTAGCCACAAAAAATCGTTCCGTCGTAGATCTGTTCGCCAGCGGTGTTGACTGTTGACGTCATGCAAACTGCCACGTCGTGGACGTTGTTAACGGCCAGTTAACACCATTAACTGTCAATGAAACTATGGTAGAAGCCAGGCCCGACCAAGGCCTAGTAATTATTAAGTGAGTCGGCCCATTAAGAGAGACCAACAATATCATGGCGCATTACTGTTTTGTCATGCACAGCTACAAATGGGCCCACTAGTGCTGCATGTGGCGACCCATAAGCTTTCGGGCCCTTTATTGTTCCGACGACCACTGTTTGTATTTTGCCCATTATTTAGGCCTGTAAAAAGTCGGACATGTTACTGTTCCGACCTATCCTATTTGAATTAAGCCTATTTTGCTAGCACGCTTTGTCTCGTAGCCATTCTGGCCCGTTACTATACAGCTCTGTACTGTTCAAAATGAACCATTTACGCAATCAGCTATGTCCCATAGACTTTCAGGCCCGTTACTATTTAGGCCCATAAACATCCTCCCCATATTCTGGCCTGTTACTTTTTTGGCAAGTAGGTTTCTTGGCCTGTTACTGTTCCTTCATGGTCCAACTTGGCATGTTACTATTCTGGCCTGCTATGACCATGGCCCTTTTTTGTCCTGGCCTGTTACTATTTTGGCCATTTAAGCTTCTGACACTTTACTGTTCTGGTTCATTACTATTCTAGGACTATTATTGTTTTGGCCTTTTACCGTTCTTGTCGGATACTGTTTCGGCTTGTTACTGTTATGGTCGGTTACTGTTTCGGCCTGTTACTTCTTTTGTCCGTTACTCTTCCGGTCTATTACTGTTACTAAGAATGTCTGTGGGTCGAGCCTGTTACTTCCACAGTTTCTGCATTTCTGGAGCCTATTCTGATATATCTAAAAGGTGTACAATTTGTGAACATTTTTATTGTTCATCATCGGCCTAATACAAGATGGGAAAATATAGAGCACGATATTGTACCCTAATAGACCTGGCTAGCGCATGTACGGTACCGCCTACCGCTATGTATGGTCGGCATCAACTAAATTCCTACACGACCTATGTGAATTATCTAGATATTACTTCAAATGCAAACTACATAAAATTATTACATATTATCAACTCAAGGGAAAGAAAATTCGGCATTTCAGTTGACAATCGAGTTGATAGAAGTCCTCAATTTGCTTTCTCCATCTATCACCTGCATATCCCTTTTGAGTGACATCTAAATTCAAAAAACAACCTTGATACTTGATCTTGTAGCCCCCTCTTTTGTGACGATAGCAATAATTGCAGTCTGAAACTAAGTAATAACAAGTTAATACATAAAAGAAGGCAAACTACTCGTTTAACTGATACGATAGGATCAATGAACTAGAGTTTACTATTGGTCAATGGTTCAAATATATTGACCATCACGTCAAACAAACAGGACAAGCTAGCATTAAATAAGTGTGCCTACCGTGAAACGAGAAATATAACAATGTGTGTGGTTTAGAATTTCAGCAAATATAAACTAGCCAGGTCATATCAACAAATATATAACGACATCACGTGAGAACTTGTAGAGCAGGAATGAAAACCACAAATAAACTATACAATAGAGGATAGTTATGTCATTGCTTAGGACGAACTAGAACCAGATACGAAATATAATGGCATCGCTTGTAAACCTGTAGAACAGGACAGGAAATCATTACAATTGTGCCTACAATGAATTGACTTATCAAACAAAGTGTTTCTTAGAATTTCAACAAATATAAACTAGCTAGGTTATTTCAAAAAAAATAGAAGCAGTTGTATATCCTGGAAAGCAAGAGATGTTGGTTGACTCAAATTTTTTGGTGAGCTACACAATGGTATGCAGTTACTGTCATACCTAAGAATGAACCAGATATAAATTATAATGACATCGTATTAGAACATGCAGAGCAGGAACGCAAACCACGAATGAACTACACAATATAGGATAGTTATGTCGTTGCTTAGAATAAACCAGCACCAGATAAGAAATATGATGGTATCTCTGGCAAATCTGTAGAAGAGGACAAGCAAGTATTAGACAAGTGTGCCTACAATGAAATGAGCAATCAATCAAAGTGTTTCTTAGAATTTTAGTAAATATAAACTAGTCAGGTCATTTCAACAAATATATATGGAAGCAGTCGTTTATCCTAGAATGCAAAAGATGTTAGGTGACCCAGAATTTGCAGTGATCTACACAATGGGCATGCAGTTACTTTCTTAGCTATGGAATGAATATAAATTATAACGGCATCATAAGATAACTTGTAGGCAAGAATGCAAACCATGAATGAACTATATATAGAGGATAGCTATGTCGCTGCTTAGGACGAACCATTAGATATGAAATATAATGGCATTGCTTGTGAACCTGTAGAACATGACAAACAAGCATTACACAAGTGTGCCTACAAATGAATTGAGCAATCAAATAGAGTGTTTCCTAGAATTTCAGCAAATATAAACTAGCCAGGTCATTTCAACAAATATATATGGAAGCAGTAGTATATCCTGAAATGCAAGAGACGTTGGTTGACTTAGAATTTGCAGTGAGCTACACAATGGGCATGAAGTTACTTTTTAGCTAAGAATGAATGAGACAGAAATTATAATGGCATCATGCGAGTACTTGCAGAGCAGGAACACAAAGCACGAATTAACTACATAGTAGAGAATAGTTATGTCGTTGCTTAGGATGAACCAGCACCAGATTAGAAATATAATGGCGTCTCTTGTGAACCTGTAGAAGAGGACAAGAATCATTAGACAAGTGTGCCTACAATGAAATAAGCAATCAATCAAAGTGTTTCTTAGAATTTCGGCAAATCTAAACTAGCTAGGTCATTTCAGCAAATATATATGGAAGAAGTCGTTTATCCTGGAATGCAAGAGACATTTGGTGACCCAGAATTTGTGGTGAGCTACACAATGGGCATATATTTACTGTCGTAGCTAGGAACCGCATAGAAATTATAAAGGCATCATAAGAGAACTTGTAGAGCAAGAATGCAAACTATGAATGAAATATATATATATATATATACAGTATAGGATATCTATGTCGCTGGTTAGGAAGAACCATTAGATATTAAATATAATGACATTGGTTGTGGACCTGTAGAACAGGACAAGCAAGCATTACACAAGTGTGCCTACAAATGAATTGAGCAATCAAACAAAATGTTTCCTAGAATTTCAGCTAATATAAACTAGCCAGGTCATTTCAACAAATATATATGGAAATAGTGGTATATCCTAGAATGCAAGAGATGTTGGGTGACTCAGAATTTGCGGTGAGCTACACAATGGGCATGTTGTTACTGTCCTAGATAGGAATCACATAGAAATTATAAAGGCATCATAAGAGAACTTGTAGAGAAAGAATGCAAACTATGAATGAACTATATATATAGTAGAGGATAGCTATGTCGCTGCTTAGGACGATCCATTAGATATTAAATATAACGGCATTGCTTGTGGAACTATAGAACATGACAAGCAAGCATTACGCAAGTGTGACTACAAATGAATTGAGCAATCAAACAGAGTGTTTCCGTGAATTTCAGCTAATATAAACTAGATAGGTCATTTCAACAAATATATATGAAAGCAGTAGTATATCCTGGAAACAAAGGGACGTTGGGTGACTCAGAATTTGAGTGATCTACACAATGCGCATGAAGTTACTTTCGTATCTAATAATGAATGATACAGAAATTATATGGCATCATGCGAGAACATGAAGAGCAGGAACGCAAACCACGATTGAACTACACAGTAGAGGATAGTTATGTCGTTGCTTAGGATGAACCAGCACCAGATAAGAAAACAATGACATCGCGCTTGTGAACCTGTAGAAGAGGCTCTACAAACCAACATGTTCAATGTTCCCTTTTGATCTCTATGCAGAGAAAAAACAAATAGTGTTGCATCTTTTAAAGATCCAGATAGCAACAACAAAATTATATTCGAACTAGTACAATGAGTTTAAATGGGTACTATGGGATAGCAGAATGATGCCAGCGAGAAATCATAGCAGGAACATAGCTTGGGACGAACCAGATAGATTCAGTAACTTGGGAGCAGGGCATCCACACTAATATTTTCCACTGAATTTATATTTTGCAAGAACTACACAATAGCAGGCAATTACTGTTGTAGGGAGTAGCTAAGAACATGTGCATGAAAAAATAACAAACATGTGCATGACTTGAAATTTCTAGAGCAGCGAATGCAAACCAACTTGTCCTATGACCTTATATGTAGCACAAAAAACAGGCATGCCCAGTGACTTGTGTGTACTAGCACGATTACAAAAATGTAGTTCACTGCAATAGCCTTTAACCTGCTATATTGCTGAGAAAACAAAAAGGGGTTGGAGATTTGGTTACCTTGGTCAGAGAGGCGTCTAATCATAGTTTGTACAGTGCGGGTGACGTCCAGGTAACCGAGGGTGTTGCTGTTGTGGGGAAGTAGATCTTGGGCGGTCGCGGAAGCAGATCTTTGGCGGTCGTGGGAGCAGATCTTGGGCAGTAGATGCCGGCTTGAGCGCGGTGGACGAGCGCATCATTGAGGCAGATATGGTGCAGCGGTGGATAGAGAACTCGTTGAACTAGATCCCGTCCGATGGACACCTGTGAAGTGGCTCCGGTACAGTTGGGTAGGTTTTGGCGGCGGGGAAGCAGATCTTTAGCGGTCGACGACGCCATTGGCACGGTCAGCGAGACCGCAGCTTTGATGAACTGGCGGAGAGACCCGTTGAACTAGATCCGGTGGGGTGGGCATCGGTGAAGCGGCTCTGCGGCGATGCACGAGACTGCATCTCAAGCGGCTCAGGCCGCGGTGGTCGTGGAGCTTAGGGGGTGGGGGAGGAGCCTGGGATTTTTGAGAGGGGCTAGCGTGAAAAACTGCGCGAGTTAAGGACAATGGAGGTGAAAAGAAAAATAAATATGATCATGCCCCCAAGCTACCTAATGTATCTTGCCCATATGGTGTCTAAACAATGGATAAAATGGTAAGTCAAAAGTTTTTGAAACGGAGGGACTCAAAATGCTACAAGGTCGGTGTGTGATTTTTCCGCTCGATTGAGATTTTGAATTTGGCTAGCATCCATCTAATAATAATAGAAAAATGGTACTCCCCGAGTGGGAGATTTGGCCACAAAGATTTTTAAACGGTGGGGAGGGAAAGCTGCAAGGTCGGTGGGTGATTTTGCTGCTTGATTGAGATTTTGAATTTGGCTAGCGTCCATGTACTAGTAGAGTAGTACTACTACTAGTAGAAATTTAAGGTGATACTAGACCGTACGGCTATCTGGTCAGGAATTCAAGGCCGAGAGTCACATCAACTGATCATCCATGACCACACTTGAGTAGATTACTAGTCACTCCCTCCTGTCCACTTTGTTAGGTTTGTGGTACCCCAGATTTATGGTTCAGGATAACCCATTATGCGAACCACCACGATCCCATGATCAGTGACTCGTGGAGCATAATCGACATAGTATCAAAGTACACATCCATTACAATACCGAAACAATAAGTCTTACATAGATAGTATTACAAAGGGGCCACTTGGGCACAAATAGACAGTAGCAGCGGAGACACTAAACTTAGAAGGCCCGAGTCGTGCCATAGCCCATAGGGTGCCTGACTCGGAGTAACGCCCTAGTTCGCGAAGTCGCCATCGTAACCTTCCTTATTCCCATCTTCTTGCTCATAATCTGCTCAAGTAAATAGCCAGGGACAAAGCCGGTGAGTACTTTGAATGTACTCGCAAACCACCTTAAGATAATAATAACGGATATGCGATTTAGTCATGGTAGGATGGCTCCAAGAGGGGTTCTTTTAGAAACTAGTTTCTCTTGTGGAGATAGCATGTCTCTATATATTTGTTAAAAAACTTTTGTAAAACCTTTTTGAAACCATTTGAAAAGTTTTAAGAAAACACTAGGATTGAGTCACCCATTTGTTTTTCCTTCCGGTCATCTCATGACCAAACTCCTTCCTCTGTTTTCCCGACCATCCCATGGTCAAATTTTTTTCTAACATGGCTTTTCCGAAGTCCTTTTTGAGAACAAAACCAGCACCGCTCTACAGCAACCTTCCCAACCGTCCATAACCATGGACTCGGCTATTCGAATAGATTTATACTCGGCAGAGGTTGTACACTTTACCCACATCATCCGATTACCCTCCCTGCTACACAGATCGTGGGTCGAATAACCGGTCAAGACCTTCTGAATGACCTCTCCGATACAAGTGCCTATCCTATGAAGTTAATCCCCTCAAAACCGGGACGCCCTATATAGTCACAAGCCAATCGGAGCGTGTTTTGCACCCCGCAGGGTGTGCGCTTTCAATGAGGGGTTCATAGTATCGCCTGGCCGCCATTAGACGGTATTTACCTTCTCCAGACCAATGTTTCACATGGGCCTTTACAGGAGAAAGCCCATCCTCTAGGGATTTGTTCTCCCCCGTAGTAGTTTGAGACACCTATACCGGATTAGACAAACCTCCAGCCCAGCTCCGTCCCATTCCAGAGTAATGTGGTTGCACTGGTTAATTGTTCTAGAAAAACTGCAAAGAACCGGGTACGTTTTTGTAAACATTTTTCCTCCATCATTTATCCGACCATTTTGTAAACCAAAAACTTTCCTTGTTCTCAACATTACTTGGTAGGCCAAGCCTCCCAAGGTTTTCTCATAAAACATTTATGCAAACTCTTTTTCCCTGGGGACTTCCCATCCTATACTTTTGCTTCGGCTAAAACAGGGTCTCCAAGGGGTTATGGTGTTATGCCACCGTCTATCATGCTAGGCGCAGGTAGGTATCAAAAAGGGGACGTGTACCTACTGGTACCAAGGGGAATAGTTTGGAGGAGCCAAAACTTTCCCATATAAATCATAAAATAGTAAAACAATGCAATTTGCATAAAAGAGTAAATAAGACATGCATAGGTAAAATATTAGGACAAGGCATATGACCAAGAAGGTGGCTTGCCTTCGTTGGCAACCTATTCCTGATCTCCTTCTTCAAGATACTCCCAATCACCTTCCTTGTACCCTTCCTCGTTCGTATCTATCATCACAAAAGAAAATAAACGAACAAGCAACACACCATACATCAAAGATTGAGCAAACTAGGCAAACAGTACAGAATAAGTACTCAACTGGACCAACAGAAACACACATTTGTAGCTACTGAAATAAGCAAGTCAAAGTCATTGGAATCAACTAATTTGGGCACTCTTAAAAATAATGGTGAATTTACTAGTGAACCCTAGCCTAATAAGCAAACAAGTGCGTCATTACTGTTCTGCACGGAAATAGGGCTCAAAAATAATATTTTTGTGTAGGTAACAGAAATACTAATCCAACCCAATTGGATTCATGATTTTAGCAAACATGGTTGATTTATAGCAATTTTAATACTGCAGAAAGACTAGAATCACTCAATTAATCCCCATCACATAAATATTCACACTAAAAATATGACCTACTGGGATTAGGTAGGTATAGATGGTGCTCAACTCCTGGAATTGGAATTACTTAAAAAGGAGTTTCACATAAGCTTCTAGAATTTCGGCAAGAAGCTTCTGCCCCAAAGTTGCAAAAATAACTACAGGTGCTAAACAAGTGCTACACGTGTGATTCTAATTTTACTGGATAGGTAGGTTAAAAAGGAAGGCCTGGGAATTGGTTTCATATTTTTCTGACTTGCAAAAAAATTACTAAAAATAAAATAGTGAAAACTGCCTAGTCTTACTCCAAAAATTATTAAAGAAACTACATCCATTATTTTGGCAAGCTACTGGTGTGAGGTGGTGGGGATTTACAGAGGCTAACCTCCAGAGTTTGAATCAGGTTAAACCGAGGTTTTAGCGATTTTTGGCAGATTTAAATCTGCAGCGCAACTTTCTGGTTGTTTAAACAAATGGAAAACGAAAAGGGGCTGGTGGATCTTAGGCCTGGCTAAGGCCTGCGCAGGAGCTGGGCCGCCCCGTTTGCGCGGCAGCATGCGCGGGAGCTGAGGATTTGAAATCCCCGGCGGGGGCCCCGCACATCAGCGCCTGTGGGCTGGTGAAGATGTATCCAACGCCGTGAGTCGTCGGATCTAAACAGATCCAACGGCCTAGGGCCTGTCTTCCTCACGAGGGTGGTGTCGCCGGCGACGAACCCTAGAGGCTACTAGGGAGGTTCGGGAAGGCTCGCCTAGGGGCGGAGGGGCGTAGGGGACGGCTTGGTTCGACGCAGGTGATGACACCGGTTCGAGCGAGCGGCGTCCACAACAGCTTGGGCTCCGGGAACGGTCAGGAACGGGTTCGCGACGTCGGCGTCCTCGGATCCTCTCCGGAGACGCTCCCACAGATCCTGGGGAAAAAGGGAAACGAGGTCATAGGGGACGGTACGAGTCCTGCATGCATGCATGGATGGTTGGGGAGAGAAGGGGAGGAGCGGTAGAGTCGTCAACCTTCACCTTCTCCCAGTCGGTACTGCGGCGATGCGATTGGCAGAGTGGGAGGCAGGAGCTGAGCGAGCTCGGGTCCTCCCTGGGTGGAGTGGGAGTGGATTGGGGTGGAAATGGGGTGGATGGCGAGAGCGGTAGGTGGCTCGGGGGTTTTATGCTGAGGAGGAGCGTCTCACGGTGCACCGCGTGCAGGGGCCGTCCATGGAGAGGTTGGGGAGTGTGGGTAGACCAGGAGAGGGAGGGAGTGTCTCACTAGGAGCCAGGGGAGATTTAGGAGGCGTGTGGACCAGCACACGGCCTCGGGACGGTGCAGGCTGTCCCAACGTCGCCCTTGCCCGTCAGGTGCTCGACGCCAGGTCACGTCGTGGTCGGCCTAGGGGTGGGCTAGGGGGTTCTAGGTCTAGACGTTGGGGTGGTGGAGAGAGCAGTGGGCGGTGTCCACTACACGCGCGAGCCATGTTTCTGCACCGGGGAGCTAGGGAACATGGGGGTGTGCGACGTGGCCACGGTGACACAGACGGCGAGGGTTGGGGGTAGAGGGGGCTCCTGGTGAGCGAGGATGAAGGGGTGGGTAGTGCCTGGGGAAGACGCGAGCTGCACGGGCCGAAGGACATGACCGCACAATGGCTAGTGGGGCTGGAGGGTGGCAAGGCAAGATCTTGCCGATCTGCCGCCCTGCCACTCCCTCTCTCTCTCGTCTAGGGTGATCAATGATGGCCAGGGTGGTGGAGAGAGGGGCATTGCAAAGTTGGATACGTGCCAGGGCACATGCATGCGATGCAGCGAGGTGTAGAGAGTGGGGATGGTGTAGGGTGATCTAGGGCGGCACACGCTCGGGGTCGACTTTGTTCGATGCCCATGTCGAGCACAAGCCACCAATGGCAGGGGTAGGCATATGGGGTTGTAGAGGGAGGTAGGGTGAGTGAGTTTAGGCCTTGGTTGCCTCCTAGATCAACTCCAAAAAGCTTGCAAGGATCATCTAAAGTAGGTAGGAAATAAGGTGACCATTTGCTATAGTTGCCAAATGTGCTCATAGCACCAACATGCAAATATATCAAGGTTGGGGTTTTACCCAGGTGCCTTGTAGGTTTGCTTGTGACCATGGCAAGATAGAGAGACATGGGATTTTTATGGCCCAAGGTTTGGGGATTGATCAACCAATTTGATCCTTCTCTGATTTTTTTCCCAAAGCACCCATTAGAGTCATGCTAGGGTTTAATCATAACTAATTCTAGGGGCAAGGACCACTAGGACACACTAGAATGGCAAGCGCAAGTTTTAAACCAATCAAAACTAAGGATCATATAAACTTAAATAAATAACAGACAATGGTTAGATTAACATAAAAAGTTTTATTTCCCCCTAAACTCTGGAGTTCCTACCTAGGCAATGAGGATAGAAAAGTTGGGATGTTACAGACCTTCCCCCTTAAAGAAATCTCGTCCCGAGATTTGCAAGTTGAGGAGTGAAGAGGTTGGGGTATTCTTTCCGAAGGTAATCTTCGCGTTCCCAGGTGGCTTTGTATTTAGAGTGGTTGCTCCATTGAACCTTGTAGAGGGGTATGTTACGGCGCCTGGTCAAACGATTAGCCTTCTCTAGGATTTTGATAGGGACTTCTCTGTAGGTCAAGTCTTGATTGAGATGAATTGCTTTGAAATCGACCTCCATGAAGACTTCGGGCTTATCAGGCACTTGAAGGCACTTCCGAAGTTGAAACACGTGAAAAACGTCGTGGAAATCAGCTAGTTCGGCGGGCAGCTCTAGTTGATATGAGACTCGGCCACGTTGGGCCAGGATTTTGAAAGGCCCAATGTAACAAGGAGCGAGTTTTCCTTTCTCATGGAAACGCTTCATTACCTTGAGGGGAGAGACGCGAAGGTACGCGAAATCTCCTTTGTTGAAGGTTACCTCTCGACGCTTGGTATTGGCATAGCTCTTCTGGCGGGATTGAGCGGCCTTCAAACGGTCACGGGTTAGCCGGACTTGTTCTTCCGCTGCCTTGATTACGTCTGGGCCAAAAATTTGGCTTTCTCCTGTTTCGACCCAATTTAGGGGTGTTCGGCACTTTCTCCCATAGAGGAACTAGAATGGGGCCATCTTCAGACTAGCTTGATAGATATTATTATATGAGAATTCGGCGAACGGTAAACAATCCTCCCACTTGGTCCCGTAGGCCAGAACACACGAACGAAGAATATGTTCCAGGACTTGACTGACTCTTTCGGTTTGTCCTCCGGTAGAAGGATGGTACGCGGTGCTGAAGGATAGGTGGGTACCTAGGGCTTCGTGCAACTTCTTCCAAAAACACGAGGTGAACTGGGGACCGCGGTCAGACACTATTTCCTTGGGTATGCCGTGGAGGATAACAATTCTGGAGATATAAAGTTCTGACAGTTGCTTTCCATTATAAGAGGTCTTCACGGGAAGGAGATGGGCTACTTTTGACAAGTAGTCTACGATCACCCAGATGGAGTCGTGTCCCCTACTAGAGATGGGTAGTCCGGTAATGAAATCCATTACAACTTTTCCCATTCCCACTCCGGAATTTTCAGGGGTTGTAGCAATCCTGCGGGGCGTTGGTGTTCAGCCTTAACACTCCGACAGATATCGCAATTGGCTACAAATAGAGCGATCTCTCTTTTCATTCCATGCCACCAATACTGTTCCTTCAGATCTTGGTACATCTTGGTATTCCCCAGGTGGATGGAGTAAAGTGTCTCATGAGCTTCTTTCATGATGGTCTGTTTTAGATCATGCCTGCTTGGTATGCAAGTCGTTTGTACCATAGGGCGCCTTTATCATTGATCTTGAATCCGGGAACATTTTACCTCTCTATACGCCGCTTGATCCCTTCTATGCTGGGGTGACCTTTATGGGCGTCTTTTATCTGGTCTAGCAGCGTTCGCTTTAACTCAAGGTGAGCTAGGAATCCGGGACTGACTAGTTCTATCCCAAACCTTTGAAATTCATGTACTAACTCTGGTTGGTCTTGTTTAATCATGGCATTCAGGGAACAGGGTTCCCGACTGAGGGCATCGTCTACCACATTGGTCTTGTTTAATCCTTGGTCAGTTCGATCCATCTTCGCTGCCTCATGTTTAACTCTTTCTGCGTGAAGATATATTTCAGACTCTTATGGTCCGTATAAATCTCACAGCGATTTCCCATCAGGTAATGGCACCATGTTTTAAGGGCGTGCACAACGGCAGCCAATTCCAGGTCATGGGTGGGATAATTCATCTCATGCGTCTTCAATTGACGAGATAGGTAAGCAATGACCTTTCCTTCCTGCATCAGTACGCTTCCAAGTCCTAACTTGGAGGCGTCACAGTAGACTTCAAAGCTTTTGGATATATCTGGCATGGTCTGGATAGGGGCTGAGACTAATCTATTTTTGAATTCTTGGAAATTCTCTTCGCACTTGTCTGCCCATTCGTATTTCTTGTACTTCTTAAGCAACTGGGTCATGGTCTTTGCAATGCTAGAGAATCCCTCAACAAATTTGCGGTACTATCCGGCTAGACCCAGAAAGCTTCGTATCTCCGAAGGGTTGGTGGGGGCCTTCCATTCTAGTACTGATTGTATCTTGGCGGGATCGACTGAGACTCCTCCGGCTGACAATACATGGCCAAGGAATCCCACTTCTTCAACCAAAATTCACATTTACTGAACTTGGCATAAAGCTGGTGTTCCCTGAGGATTCCTAGTACTAGTCTCAGATGTTCCTCATGATCGGCTTCTGATTTGGAATAGACCAAGATATCATCGATGAATACCACCACGAACTTGTCTAGGTAGGGCAGGAATAACTTATTCATGAGATTCATGAAGTAGGCAGGTGCATTGGTTAATCCAAATGACATGACTGTATACTCATATAAGCCATATCTGGTGGTAAAGATTGTTTTAGGGATGTCTGATTCTCGGATCTTGAGCTGGTGGTATCCGGTGCGGAGGTCTATCTTGGAGAACACTTGGGCTCCATTTAACTAATCGAACAGGTCGACAATTTTGGGCAGGGGGTATTTATTTTTGATGGTGACGTCATTAAGCTTGCGGTAATTGGTGACCAACCTGGTGGTCCCATCCCGTTTGTCCACAAACAGAACCGGCGATCCCCAGGGGGAGGCACTCGGCTTGATATGTCCTTTGCGTTCCATGGCATACAGCTGCTTCTTTAGTTCTACCAACTCCTCGGGATTCATACGGTAGGGCTTCTGGGCTATAGGGGACGTTCCGGGGGTTAATTCGATGATGAACTCGATATCCCTGTCAGGGGGCATACCGGGCAACTCATCGGGGAAAACATCCGGATACTCACAGACTACGGGTACTTTATCTAGGGTGGGTCCAACAACACCTTTTTGGCAATAGAACCGGGACGAGGGGGTTGTCGCTTGGTACTTGACAAGCTGTTCTTTAGTACTCCTCAGGGAGATGATCTTTCGGGTGCAATCTATTATGCCCTGATAGCGGGACATCCAATCCGTCCCAAGAATTACATCTAGACCTTGGGCTCCCAAAACTATCAGATCAGCCTTGAAGGTTCTACCATGTATTACTACTGGGATGTCTCGGCAGATGGTTTGTGTTTTGGCCGTCGAGCCTGGGATATGTACTAGCATAGGACTATCCATCCAACTAGATATCATACCGCTTTTCTCAGTGAAAGGTTGTGTAACAAAGGAATGTGATGCTCCTGAATCAAAGAGTACTGTAGTGGGGACGGAGTTGACATGGAGCGTACCCAGAACGATGTCAGGAGATGCCTGGGCTTCCTCCGTGCTGATGTGATTCAGGTGTCCCCTAGCTGGTCCCTTAGGAGCAACACCCTTTGATGGCGCTCCTCTGGCGTTCATGGGGGCTGCATTAGGTCACGGTGCATCTTTCTTCTTTGGGCAATCGCGGGAGTAGTGTCCCACTTCTCCACAGGTGAAGCATCCAGATGTGTTGGGGCGAAAATTGGGGTTGGCAGGTCCTCTTGGAGCAGGTCTGGGGTTTCCACCTCTGGGGCAGGGATTGTTGTAGCTGCGGTTGGGGTTGTTGGGGCGCGGAACATAGGTGGGAGTCCTCTGGGGTGTGGGTGCGTGATTGGATGGGGGCATGCTACGGGACCTGATTCCAATGGATCTTCCTTGCTGCATCATCCTACGCTTGCGATTCTCAAACATCCCCATACGCTTGCTCTCAAACATGATAGAAGCATCAACAAGGGCATAAAGTTCCTGGAACCTCTGTGCTACTAGGTGAAACTGCAGCTCATCCTGAAGTCCATTTAGAAAGGTATCCACCTTCTTCTCTTTCGTGTTGGTGTCTTCTGGGGTATACCTCGCCAGGTCAGTGTATTTCTCCAGATATTGGACAACGGACATCCCTCCTTGCTCCAGAGCTCAGAACTGATCTCTCATCATCTTGACCAGACTTGGGGGAATGTGGCACTTGCGGAACCTTTCCTTGAAATTCTCCAAAGTGATCTCCTGACCAACCGACAGAATTTCCTTCACGCTTATCCACCATTCCCTGGCCTGTCCAACGAGGAAATGGATGGCCAGAAGTACTTTCTCTTCATTTCCAACTCGGGCTACTTCCAGATTGTTCTCGATGGTGCGGAGCCAATCATCGACGTCCAAGGGGTTAGTGCACTTGGTGAACACCGGTGGATTGGTGCTTTGGAAATCCTTGAGACGGGATTGTGGTTCTCCATTCCCGCCTTCACCTTCATTTTCATGGGCATTTCCTGCTGCGGCTTGGACAAGTTGCTGAAGTGCAGCGAGGTTGGCTTGGAGCTCGGTGTTAGCAGCTTGGCGATCTTCCATGAACATGCATCGGAGTTGAGCCATTGTTGGCTCGGGTGGAGGGGTTGGCGGACCACGGGGATGCACCATCCTGAAGATGGGGGGTTAGATAAGGTTGTGAACATGGTGGTTCTCAAAGGAGATCCAATTAACAAGAAGCGGCATCAAGGCGTCATGCATACATAAGGACAACCAGCATTTTAACAGAAATAAGAACAAACACATGTTCCAACAACATAACTACCAGTTCATGTGTCACATCTCGACACTAAATAGATGCAGTAGAGATCCAATCTTTACAGAGCAAACAGATTCAATCAAATCGCCACTCAAAAGGGGAATACGACAATAGTCTCACGTGCTCTCATCATTGACGCATAACCTACTCCTCGTGGGGACGTGCAGTGGTATCCTCCTCGATGATCACCTCATCGTCCTCCTCGGGCTCGAAGATGAGCTCCTCCGGATCCTCCTCCTCCATCTGGTCGTCGTCCTCGGGGTCGCTCTGTGGTTCCATGTCGAAGTACTCCTTCTGGGCCGCATCATTGTCGGTCTCATCTAGCAAGTCATTGTTGTTCTTGTGGAGATCGGCACACTCCTCTAGCTCCTCTATCTTGGCTTCCATTGTCACCAGCAGCTCCTTATGGTCCTTCATCTTCTTCATGAGGCGCTTGTTCCTAGCAACCATAGCCTTTTTCTCCAATAGGGCTAAGTTCACCCAGCCTTCGCCTCCTCTAGGCTTTACTCCGTGGCAACCAACTAGGTAGCCTTGAGATTTAGATCCATTCGGACCCTGTCCAGGTGGGTCTGGGTCTTCTTTAGGTTGTATTACATATTCTGGATATACGCCACAAAGTCAGGATGGGGTGGTGCCTGGAGCACATACTCATCCTCATGACGCCTCCCAAAGAAGCGAAATCGTGTCTCCTCTAGCTGCTGGCGATGGTGGTAGGCCAGATACGCTAGGGCTTCTTGGGCTACCCTGAGTATTCCATATCCCCACTCGTTCTCAATCACATTGACTTCAAAGTCCTCGGAGAGCGGGGGTACCCCTCCTCCTCGCACCGTGCACATCACGAGCCAAGAGAGCTCCCCATCGATGAGGGTGGGGATGTGGGCACCCTTGATCTCAGGTGTAGGGCGTCCGACCAAGCGAGACAACTCTCCCAGCTCGTCCTCAAACAACTGTAGTGGCAGCTCCAGTCCCACCCGATGGAACTTGGTGAGCACGACAACCATCTACAAAAAATTTAGAGGAGTTGGGGTTAGTGCAAGGTGTGCAGAATTTTAGTAATTATAATGGATGTTTAATGTAAGTAGCTCTTTTTTGAAAATAGAGGAGGGAAGATATAAGCATTATTTTTGCAAATACTCATGTTCTTCGTTTTGTTGATGAAAATAGTTTTAGGTCCTCGACTAACGTCCAAGCTATCTAGGGCTCCTACAGTCAGGATAGCTCTGATACCAAGTCTGTGGCACCCCAGATTTATGGTCCGGGATAACCCATGCGAACCACCACGATCCCATGATCAGTGACTCGTGGAGCATAATCGACATAGTATCAAAGTACACATCCATTACTATACCAAAACAATAAGTCTTACATAGATAGTCTTACAAAGGGGCCACTTGGGCAGAAATAGACAGTAGCAGCGGAGACACTAAACGTAGAAGGACCGAGTCATGCCATAGCCCATAGGGTGCCTGACTCGGAGTAACGCCCTAGTTCGTGAAGTCGCTGTCGTAACCTTCGTTATTCCCATATCCTGCTCATAATATGGCCAAGTAAATAGCTAGGGACAAAGCCAGTGAGTACTTTGAATGTACTCGCAAACCACCTTAAGATAATAATAACGGATATGCGATTTAGTCGTGGTAGGATGGCTCCAAGAGGGGTTCTTTTAGAAACTAGTTTATCTTGTGGAGATACCATGTCTCTATATCTTTGTTGAAAAACTTTTGTAAAACCTTTTTGAAACCTTTTGAAAGTTTTAAGAAAACACTAGGATTGGGTCACCCATTTGTTTTTCCTTCCGGTCATCTCATGACCAAACTCCTTCCTCCGTTTTCCAGACCATCCTATGGTCAAAAAAATTTCTAACATGGCTTTTCCGAAGTCCTTTTTGAGAAAAAAACTAGCACGGCTCTACAGCAACCTTCCCAACCGTCCATAACCGGACACGGCTATTCGAATATATTTACACTCGGCAGAGGTTGTACACTTTACCCACATCATCCGATTACCCGTCCCTGATCTACACTGATCGTGGGTCGAATAACCGGTCAAGACCTTCCGAATTCCCTCTCTGATACAAGTGCCTACCCTGTGAAGTTAATCCCCTCAAAACCGGGACGCCCTATATAGTCACAAGCCAACTGGAGCGCGTTTTGCACCCTGCAGGGTGTGCGCTTTCAATGAGGGGTTCATAGTATCGTCTGGCCGCCATTAGACGGTATTTACCTTCTCCAGACCGATGTTTCACATGGGCATTTACAAGAGAAAGCCCAGCCTCTGGGGATTTTTTCTCCTCCGTAGTAGTTTGAGACACCTATATCGGATTAGACAAACCTCCAGCCCAACCCCGTCCCATTCTAGAGTAATGTGGTTGCACGGGTTAATTGTTCTAGCAAAACTGCAAAGAACTGGGTGCGTTTTTGTAAACATTTTTCCTCCATCATTGATCCGACCATTTTGTAAACCAAAAACTTTTCTTGTTATCAAAATTACTTTGTAGGCCAAGCCTCCCTTGGGACATCCCATCCTATACTTTTGCTTCGGCGAAAACAGGGTCTCCAAGGGGTTATGGTGTTATGCCACCATCGATCATGCTAGGGGCAGGTAGGTATCAAAAAGGGGAGGTGTACCTATTGGTACCAAGGGGAAATAGTTTGGAGGATCCAAACCTTTCCCATATAAAACATAAAATAGTAAAACAATGCAATTTGCATCAAAGAGTAAATAAGACATGCGTAGGTAAACTATTAGGACAAGGCATGTGCCAAGAAGGTGGCTTGCCTTTGTTGGCAACTTGTCCCTGATCTCCTTCTTCAAGATACTCCCAATCACCTTCATCGTACCCTTCCTTGTTCGTATCTATCGTTGCAAAAGAAAATAAACGAACAAGCAATACACCATACATCAAACATGGAGCAAACCACGCAAACAGTACAGAATAAGTACTCAACTGGACCAACAGAAACATGCATTTGTAGCTACTGAAATAAGAAAGTCAAAGTCATTGGAATCAACTAATTTAGGCACTCTTAAAAATAATGGTGAATTTACTGGTGAAACCTAGCCTAATAAGCAAACAAGTGCTTCACTACTGTTCTGCAAGGAAATAGGGCTCAAAAATAAAATTGTTGGGTAGTTAACAGAAATAGTAAGCCAACCTAATTGGATTCATGATTTTAGCAAACATGGTTGATTTATAGAAATTTTAATACTACAGAAAGACTAGAATCACTCAATTAATCCCCAGCACATAAATATTCACACTAAAAATATGACCTACTGGGATTAGGTAGGTATAGATGGTGCTCAACTCCTGGAATTGGAATTACTTAAAAAGGAGTTTCAGAGAAGCTTCTAGAATTTCTACAAGAAGCTTCTGCCCCAAACTTGCAAAAATTACTACAGGTGCTAAACAACTTCTGCAGGAGTGATTCCAATTTTACGAGAATGGTAGGTTAAAAAGGAAGTCCTGGAAATTGGTTTCATATTTTTTTGACTTGCAGAAAAATTACTAAAAATAAAACAATGAAAACTTCCTAGTCTTACTCCAAAAATTATTAATGAAACTACAACCATTATTTTGGCAAGCTACTGGTGTGAGGTGGTGGGGATTTACACAGGCTAACCTACAGAGTTTAAATCAGGTCAAACCGAGGTTTTAGAAATTTTTGGAAGATTTAAATCTGCGGCGCAACTTTCTAGATTTTTAAACAAATGGAAAAAGAAAAGGGGCTGGTGGATCTGAGGCCTGGCTAAGGCCTGCGCAGGAGCTGGGCCGGCCCGTTTGCGCGGCAGCATGCGTGGGAGCTGAGGATTTAAAATCCCCAGCGGGGCCCCGCACGTCAGCGCCTGTGGGCTGGTGAAGAGGTATCCAGCGCCGTGGGTCGTCAGATCTAAACAGATCCATCGGCCCAGGGCCTGTCTTCCTCGAGAGGGTGGTGTCGCCGCCGACGAACCCTAGAGGCTACTGGGGAGGTTCGGGGAGGCTCACCTAGGGGCGGAGGGGAGTCGGGGACGGCTTGGTTCGACGCGGGTGACAACACCGGTTTGAGCGAGGGGCGTCAGCAGCAACTTGAGCTCCGGGAATGGTCAGGAACGGGCTCGTGACGTCGGCGTCCTCGGTCCTCTCTAGAGACGCTCCCACAGATCCTGGGGAAGAGAAGAAACAAGGTCAGAGGGGGCTGTACGAGTCCTGCATGCATGCATGGATGGTTGGGGAGAGAGGGGGAGAAGCGGTGGCATCGTTAACCTTCACCTTCCCCTAGTCGGTACCGCGGTGGTGCGATGGGTAGAGTGGGAGGCAGGAGCCGAGCGAGCTCTGGTCCTCCCTGGGGTGGAGTGGGAGTGGGTTGGGGTGGAAATGGGGTGGATGGCGAGAGCGGTAGGTGGCTCGGGGGTTTTATGGCGAGGAGGAGCGACTCACGATGCAACGCGTGCAGTGGCCGTCCATGGTGAGGTTGGGGAGTGTGGGTAGACCAGGAGAGGGAGGGAGTGTGTCACTAGGAGCTAGGGGAGGTTTAGGAGGCGTGTGGACCAGCACACGGCCTCAGGACGGTGCGGACTGTCCCAACGTCGCCCTTGCCCATCAGGTGCTCGACGCCAGGTCACGTCGTGGTCGGCCTAGGGGTGGGCTAGGGGGTGCTAGGTCTAGACGTTGGGGTGCTGGAGAGAGCAGTGGGAGGTGTCCACTACGCGCGCGAGCCGTGTTTCTGCACCGGGGAGCTAGGGAACACGGGGGTGTGCAACGTGGCCATGGTGACATGGCCGACGAGGGTAGGGGTAGAGGGGGCTCCGGGTGAGCTAGGGAGAATGGGTGGGCGGTGCCTGGGGAAGACGCGAGTTGTGCTGGCCCAAGGACATGACCGCATAGTGGCTAGTGAGGCTGGAGGGTGGCAAGGCAAGATCTTGCCGATCTGCCGCCCTGCCACTCCCTCTCTCTCTCTTGTCTAGGGTGACCAATGATGGACATGGTAGTGGAGAGAGGGGCATTGCAAAGTTGGATACGTGCCAGGGCACATGCATGCGATGCAGCGAGGTGTAGAGAGTGGGGAGGGTGTAGGGTGATCTAGGGTGACACACGCTCGGGGTCGACTTTGTTCGATGCCCATGTCGAGCACAAGCCACCAATGGCAGGGGTAGGGGTATGGGGGTGTAGAGGGAGGTAGGGTGAGTGAGTCTAGGCCTTGGTTGCCTCCTGGATCAACTCTAAAAAGCTTGCAAGGATCATCTAAAGTAGGTAGGAAATAAGGCGACCATTTGCTATAGTTGCCAAATGTGCTCATAGCACCAACATGCAAATGGAGCAAGGTTGGGTTTTACCCATGTGCCTTGTAGGTTTGCTTGTGACCATGGCAAGATAGAGATGCATGGGATTTTTATGGCCCAAGGGTTGGGGGCTTGATCAATCAAGTTGATCCTTCTCTTATTTTTTTCCCAAAGCACCCATTAGAGTTATTATAGGGTTTAATCATAACTAATTCTAGGGGCAAGGACCACTAGGACACACTAGAATGGCAAGCACAAGTTTTAAACCAGTCAAAACTAAGGATCATATAAAATTAAATAAATAACGGATAGTGGCTAGATTAACTTAAAAAGTTTTATTTACCCCTAAACTCTGGAGTTCCTACCCAGGCAATCAGGATAGAAAAGTTGGGATGTTACAAGGTTCATCCAATTTTTGACAAATCCAAATCAACTAATATGGGTCAGAGGGAGTAGTTTTTCTAGGAATTCCCATATCGTGTTGCGTATTATGCATATAATCGTTAGTTGGAGCCTTTTTTGCCCATGTAGCAACCCCTGCATTAACTAGCGAGGAACCGAACCAAAGAGAGAGATTGCATGCGGGCTGGGTGAGGAGATCGAAGAGATCATGCACGATGGATGGGAAAGGATCATTGGAGGTTGCGCTTGTGGTTGCTGTGTTGATGCGATCGTCTAGTTTCCACACGCTTCCCTTGGCATTCCCGGGCCTTCTTTAATAAATGTCTGTCTCTAGAACCGCTTCGTCTGCCATTCGACAGGACTGAGACCACATGAACACCATCATCCATGGTTGGCAACAAGCAGCAGGATTCGCCGTGGGCTGATATCCCTGAGGGAGTCGTGCAGAAGATAGGTGACATCTTCCTGTCGACTTCGACTACTATGCCGCCTTCCGGGCAGTCTGCAGCGCCAGGCGTGGCTTCACAGAGGAGCGCTTTATACTAGCCAACTAGATTGTTCTAGAGCACTAGTTTTCGGAGGAGTATCGGGTAGACGACGCAGCCATCACATTGCAGAATGTGAGAACCGGCCACCATCTTGAGAAAAAGATTAGTCAGGTTATTCACAGGTGCTTTCTTGATATTCATCTGTATATGTGCGATCCTTTTTTGCGTTCACTTCCTATACGATATGTTTTTCAAGTTCTGTTTCTCCATCTACTTGTTTACCTTGATTGGATCTTTATCTGTTTACCTTGACTGAATCTCTGCTTCTCCTCTCTCTCCTCTCTCTCTCTCTCTCTCTCTCTCCCTCCCTCCCTCTCTCTCCCTCCCTCCCTCTGTGTGTGTGTGTGTGTGTGTGTGTGTGTGTGTTTATGTGTGTGTGTCTAGAAGGTACTTTTACGTTGGTAGCACAACCGGTGGCCTCCTTGTGCTTGGAAAGAGGGTGCAGCCTTTCAAGACACGGTTGTACAACCCCTTCTCGGGCTCTATAAAGCGCCTGAGGGTGGAGATACCGACCAAGCAGGTGGCTTCTATTATTGTAACGATGTTCTCGTCGTTGATGGTGTTTACATCAAACCATCAGAACACCATAATTCGGTGGGCGGATGAGGGCACGGAGGAAGGCAGTCGCCCGTTCTTTGGTGAAGGGTGGTACACGCCGAATGACTTTGCGGAACTCAGGAGCATGACTTCTTACGCCAGTGATGTTTTCGTCGCAGACATATATGGGTATGTCCTCTCAACTATGCATGCTACTTCTCATGGAGATGTCCAGATGCAGCGCACCGCATGGACCCTGAAGATGCATGCCACCGTCGCAGGCCCTGTTCCGGGCTGCCGGTAACCGGAGAATCGTTTTTACCTTGTCGAGTCCAATGGGGAGTTGTTGTTCATTGTGAGTGGACTGGTATATGGCGACATGCCCATTGTTTACCAGGTTGAGACACAGAATCGTGTCCTTCAGCCGGTCAGAGGCATCAGCAGTCGTGCTCTCTTTGTTGCTGACAATTGGTGCATCTGCGTCGACAGCGCTAGGGTACCCACAGTGCAGGCTGGCAGCATCTACTATCCGGACCTATCCCAGATTAGATCTTACAACTTTGAGTCTCTTGCGTGGGAAGAGGAGCCAAGTGTTGTCCATGAGTATGGAGTAGGAGGATTATGGATCAATGACCGTCCTTTCGAACTCGATCGATTCCTGGCGGAGTATTGCAGAATCTTCAAGCATTCTGAGCTGTAGATGGTGCCGCCTTATGGCGAATATGGTACGACCCACTACGATTACTACAATGGCTACCCGTCAGATTAGATTGATGGATCATGTGGGTCTGGTCCTGTTGTATTCTCTGCCTGTGAATTATATGCAAGTGCAAGTTGTATGGTGTGCCTGTAATACAATGGATGTTCTATGTTTCAAAAAGATCATGTGTTGTACCTCTTTCAATTTCACTGTTTTTCTATGTACGTATAGTAATTCTAATACATGCTTGCTTTGTAACAATCCTCAAACAAATGACGACTACGAATTACAATCCTCAAACAACTTAAAATGATGAATTATAGTATATTATTACAATCCTCAAACAACTTACAACAGCGAATTACAATAGATTATTACATTCCTGAGTAAACTTACAACAACTTACAATAGCGAATTAATGTTGCATCAAAGTCCAGCACAACTGAAAAAACACAATAACTCGTGTTACAGAAAAGGTCTCTATGGAGCTTGCATTGCAAGACATGTAACAACTGGCTTCCCATGAGACCTGCAAATGAGATTATTAACTATGTTCTGCGTCAAAGTTTGCTTGTTTTTCAACTCATTCAAGTCTCAGCATCCTCCCCTTTGGCTCCATCCGCAGCTGGGAAGACCTGGCGTACAACTTCATGTGCAACTTCAAGGGCACCAGCAAGAGGCCAGCCTCAATCGAAGAGTTACGGACCTGCTGCCAGCGGTCAAACGATTCCATCCTCTTGTACATACTGCGCTGGTCTATCATCAAGAACTCCGCCGCAAACATCTCTGGGGACAGGGCAATCGATGCCTTCAACAACAACGTCAGGCGCCGTGAATTCAAGGAGGAGATCGGGCGCGCCAAGCCCAAAACCATCGATCACCTGATGGACATCGCCAATCATTGGGCCTATGGCTAGGATGCTGTCAACCGAGCATGTTCGGATGAAGAAGATGACTTCGGCGGCAGGTGTGATCGCCGCGGAAAGAGAAGATCGCATGTCTACGACGATCACGAAGAAGTCGAAATGGTTGCGGCTAACTACGCCGATCGCCACGATGATTGCAACCGCAACAGCAGGTACCACGGTGGCAACTACCGTGACAGCAGAAGAACCACCCAAACATGGCAACACCACAACCGTGATGATGAGCCATCTACATTCAAAAAGCTATTGGGTCCCTGCACCATCCACTTTTACATCGACAAGCAGGATGGCAAGAAAAAGGCCAACCACATTATCAAGGACTGCAGGGAGTCTCAAAAACTCCACGAGGGCTTCACCCAGAGGCGACGCCAGGTGGTGAACCCACGATTCCCACCCTCTCCAGGAGGCGGAGCCCACGGGGCTCCACCACCACCACATGGAGGACCCTCGCAACCTGCGACTACGCCAGCGGAGAATAACGGGGTAGACGGATACCCACCACCCTTGGGGTCTATGATGATACAGAAGGGATGCCCAAAAAACAGGGTGCAAAATAAGATCACCCGCCAAATCAACTTGGCCGTGACCTCCCCACTAGCCATACCTGAGTACCTCAGCGGCTTGGAGTCGCGCATCATGTTCGACCGTTCGGATCACCCACGCCAGATACCTCGCCCAGGTCATTCTGCCCTGGAGCTCGAGGCCCAGATTGGAGGATTCGATATGAGCCATGTCTTCATGGTCGGTGGTAGTGGCATCAACCTGATGTTCGCTAGCACACTCGCAGCTATGCGGATCCTGCTATGCAGCCTAGAAGCGTCAGACACGACATCCCATGGAATCGTCCCAGGGAACGACGTATACCCCTCGGCAAAATATGGCTCGACATCAGCTTCGGCAAGCCCGAAAACTTCAGGCACGAGCGTCTTGAGTTTGAGGTGGTGGACTGGCCCTCACAGTACCACGCCATCATCGGGTGTGTGGAATTCGCAAAATTCTAGGCAGTGTCACACTACGCGTACCTTGTACTGAAGATGCCAGGACCCAGGGGCGTCATCACCGTCCTAGGAAGCTTCACCAGGTCGGACAACTGCGATAGGGACTTCAACAGAATCTCCCAATCGTTCGGCATACAGGAGGAGCTCACAAGGCTAAAGGAGGTCATAGACAATGGGGAACCCCTAGTCACCAGACAAAACGCACCTGATATGTCGTTCGACTCCACAGTCAACACTAAAAAGGTGCAGGCCCACCCGACTAATGCATCCAATACGGCGCTGATTACCAATGACCTGCCCGCATAGGAAAGCGCGCTCGTCGAATTCCTCCGTGAGCGCTGGGAAATTTTCACCTGGTGTCCTGCGGGCATGCCAGTAGTTCCCAGGGAATGCGCCGAGCATGCACTCAATGTGTTTCCAGATGTGAAGCCAGTTAAGCAGTCGATGCATCGGCTATCCGAGCCCAGAGCTGAAGCCATTGGTATCGAAGTCAACAGACTCCTCGATGCCAACTTCATCAGGGAGATAAAGGAAACTGAGTGGCTAGCTAACCCCATGCTAGTCCCTAAGAAGGACACGGACATCCTACGTATGTGTGTGGACTTCACGTTGCTTAACAAGCATTGCCCTAAGGAACACTTTCCTCTACAATGGATCGATAAAATCATCGACTCCACTGCAGGATGCAAGAGACTCTCATTCCTCGACGCCTACTCAGGCTACAATCAAATTCGTCTAAAGGCCCTAGATAGGGATAAAACAATGTTCATCATGCCATTTGGGGAATTCTGCTACAACACTATGACCTTCGGGCTGAAAAATGCGGGTGCCACATATCAGCGATGCATGGAGGCCTGCTTGAATAGCCAGATCAGTCGCAGTGTACAGGTCTACGTCGACGACATAGTCATCAAGACCAAGGAGGCTAGAATGCTCATCGACGATATCCGCGAGACGTTCGATAACCTTGATCGTTACAAGATCAAGCTGAACCCAGACAAATGCGCCTTTGGCCTCCCGTCCGTCCAATTACCCACGTACTTCATTCCCCAGCGTGGCATCGAGGCCAACACGACGAAAATGAGGGCTATACTATCCATGGAGAAGCCCAAGAACCTCAAAAGAAGTCCAGCAACTAGCGGGGGCAATCGCGTATCTTAGCAGGTTCATCAACCGCATGGGCGAGAAGGCCCTCCCTTTTGATCAGCTACTACGTGATATGTCGTAAACGTATATATAATTTTTGATGTTCCATGCTTGTTTAGTATAAACTTTGTTATGTTTTGTCTACACTTTGAGGTATTTTTATACATTTTCTGGGACTAACCTATTAACAAGAAGCCGCAGTGCCAGTTGCCTGTTTTCTGATGTTTTTGGTTTCAGAAAAGCTAGTAAGTAAATATTCTCGGAATTGGACGGGACAAAATCCAAATTCAATATTTTACCGGAGAGAACAAATAGTACAAAGGGCAGCCGAATTGGGGCCATGAGGTGGCCACACCCTAGAGCCGCGTGGCCCAGGGGGGCACTGCCACCTGGTGTGGGCCCCTCGGGAGCCCACCGACCTTGCCCCTTTTCCTATAAAGTTACCTCGATGCAGAAACCCTAAGGATCCGATCAAATATCCACGAAACAGTCCGTAGCCACCGCCACCATCATCCCTAGATCAGGGGGATTTGAAGCTCTTCCCGGCACCCTGCCAGAGGGGAGATATCATCCCAGAGGCCTTCTTCATCACCATGCCAGCCTCCGGTATAATGCGTGAGTAGTTCATCCTTGGACTATGGGTCCATATAGTAGTTAGATGGTTGTTTCTCCTCCTTTGTGCTATCATGTTTAGATCTTGTGAGCTTCGTTCATGATCAAGATCATCTATTTGGAATCATACATGTTGTGTTTGCGGGGATCCGATGGATATTGAGATACTATGTCAGATTGATTATTGATTCTATCATGTATGTGTTACTTGTGATCTTGCATGCTCTCCGTTGCTAGTAGCTATCTTGGCCAAGTAGATGCTTGTGACTCCAAGAGGGAGTATTTATGCTCGAGAGTAGGTTCATGCCTCTAGTAATCTGGGGAAGTGACATAAATATCTAAGGTTGTAGATGTGTTGTTGCTACTAGGGAGAAAACAACAATCTTTTGTTCATGGAACAATTGTATTGTTTACTTTACACACATGGCTTAATGAAATTATCTGTTGCTTGCAAATTAATACTGGAAGGGGTTCGGATGATAACTTGAAGGTGGATTATTAGTCATAGATGCAGTTGGATTATGGTCTATGTCTATTGTTGTAATGCCCAATCATATCTCCTAGGAGTCATGATGTCTAGTATATGCAATTTTATGCTTTCTCAATCTGTCAATTGCCCCGATGTAATTTGTTCACCTAGCATGTTATCTATCTTAAGGAGAACACCTCTAGTGAACTGTGGACCCCGGTACAATCTTTATCACTGATACATCATCTATTGTTACCGTTTAATTTCTACAAACAACTATTATCTTCCACACTATACGTTGAATCATTTGTTTTTAGCAAACTAGTGAGATTGACAACCTCACTGTAAGTTGGGGTAAAGTCTCTAGTTTTGTTTTGCAGGTTCCAAGTTGTTAGCAAAACCTTGGAGTTGTTTCCTTACTCCTACTTGATCAATAACCTTGGTTTCATAACTGAGGGAAAAGTTTCTACTGTGCTCATCATACCTTCCTCTTGGGGTTTCCCAACGAGGATTTGCAGGTGACTGAGCCCATCAAGATGTTTTCCGCGTCGTTGTCGGGGAGTTAAGAATAACTTCAATCTCTTCCTCCTCGTCATTCACCTTTCAGGGAGAAAGAAGATTCTCACAAGGGGAGTGTCTCACAACCAATCTCTTTACTTTGTTTTTGTTTTGCTTGTTTATCTTTTTCAAAAATACAAAAAAATTTAGTATTGTTTGGTTTTCTTTTTATTATCAAAAACACACAATTTTTTTTAGTTCCTACTGTAGTTTCTACTACTGTTGGCTTGCCTCACTTTTGCAAAAATGAACACTCCTGAGAACACCAAGTTGTGTGACTTCACTAGCACAAACAACAATGATTTATTTTGCACACCTATTGCTCCACCTGCTCTTGATGCTACCATTTATGAAATTAAACCTGCTTTGTTGAATCTTGTTTTGAAAGAGAATTTTTCTGGTGCTAGTTCTGATGATGTTGCTGCTCACCTTAATATTTTTGTTGAACTTTGTGAGATGCAAAAATATAAGAATGTAGATGGAGATATAATTTAGCTCAAATTGTTTCCTTTCTCTTTGAGAGGAAAAGATAAAGAATGGTTGCTATCCTTTCCTATAAATAGTATTGATTTTTGGATTAAATGCAAAGATGCTTTTATTGGAAAATACTATCCTCCTATTAAGATTATATCTATAAAAAGTGAAATAATGAAATTTAAACAACTTGATAATGAACATGTTGCTCATTCTTGGAGAAGAATGAAATCCTTGGTAAAGAATTGTCCCACTCATGGACTAACTGCTTGGATAATTATCCAAAGTTTTTATGCAGGACTAAAATTTTCTTCAAGAAATCTGTTGGGTTCTGCTACTGGAGGTACCTTTATGACCATTACTTTGGGTGCTGCAATAAAGATCCTTGATAATATGATGGTTAACTATTTTTGAATGGCACAATGAGAGAGATCCATAAGGTAAGAAGTTAAATTATGTTGAAGAAACCTCCTCCTTGAGTGATAAAATTGATGTCATTATGTCTATGATTATTAATGGAAAATCTCATATTGATCCAAATAATGTTCCTTTAACCTCTTTGGTTGCTCAAGAAGAGCAAGTTGATGTGAACTTCATTAGAAATAACAATTTCAGTAACAATGCGTATAGGAACAATTTTGGTAATAATAATTATAGGCCATATCCTCCTAATAATGGTAATACTTATCATGGTAGATCTGGAATGCCTAGTGAATATAGGATTCTAGAAGTTGAAAGATCCACTAAAAACTTCATGCAAATGCAATATAAGCAGAAAAAATTATTCACTAAAACTATGGAAGAACAATCTGCTATTTTGAAAATATTAGTCATCAACTTGAGAATTTGAATAAGGAAATTCCTGGTTTGCAATCAAAAATTTTGAAGGCTGAAAAAAATATTTCATATTTTTCTGAAGCACAATCCTCTTTGATTAATAAAATGGCTATTAAACCTGAAACCATGAAAAATACCTTTGCTGCTACTCATGCTATACAAGTTAGAATTGATGAAAATGTTAGACGGTTAGCTAAATTGCATGCTAAGTGGGAAAGAGAAGATGAGATTTCTAGAAATAATAGTATTTATACTATCACCATCACCAATGTTGATGCTAGCAAACCACAAGAAGTCCCCATTCCTTCTACAACAATGCCTAAACCCAATAAAAATGCTAAAAAATTTCAAACTATGGGAAACAGTTAGTCTACTACCTATGATACTAAATTTGATTTTGATCTTGATGGTTGCAATATTTCTGAAGTAATTATGTTCCTACAAAAGCTTGCTAGAAGTCCTAATGCTAGTGCTATGAATATGGATTTTACAAAACACATTACATATGCTCTCACTAAAATTAAAGAAGAAAAATTGAAATATAAATCTTCTATTCCTAGGAAATTACAAGTTAGTTGGGATCCCATCATTAAAATGAAAGTGAATGATTTTGATCTCAAAGCTTTATGTGACCTTGGTTCTAGTGTCTCTATTATGCCTAGAAAGATTTATGAAATGTTTGATTTGCCACCTTTGGAAGATTGCTATTTAGATGTCCAACTTGATGATAATGCTAAAAAGAAACTTATGGGGAGTATTAATGATGTTATTATTATGGTTAACAATGCCTTTGTCCCTATTTATTTCTATGTTTTTGATGTTGAATGCAATGCTTCTTGTCCTATTACTTTGAAAGACCTTTTCTTAGAACTGTTGGTGCCATTATTGATATGAAAGAAGGCACCATTAAATATCTATTCCCATTCAATAAAGGTATAGAACACTTCCCTATAAGGATAGAGAAGTTACATTTTGCTCCTCCTATTGAAGCAAAATTTGATGTCAGTACTTCTTCATTTTAAAATACTTGATTCTTGCTTCCTATGCCTAACTTAAAGGCGTTAAAGAAAAGTACTCATTGGGAGATAGCCCAAATTTTGTTAGTATTTTCTTTTGTTGAGTCTTGGAAGTTATTACTTATGTAATAACCTCTCCTTATCCTTTTTGTGTGGTTTTGTGCCAAGAATAACCTCTAATGAGAGAGAAGTAAGATTTGGGGAAGTTGTTGTCCCGAAACAATTTTTTTTGCTTCGCTGTAAAAATTCGTGAAAAATTCCTGTATGACGGATTGAGCTGTAATTTTATAAGTATATGACCCAAGTTGTTATCTAACTTTCATTAGTTCAACACTTTTCGATTTGAGCAACATTAGGTCTTCGAAAAAATCGGTTTTTACCTGCTGGTCTCTTTTGATAGATTTCTGCCTTTATTTGCATTTGCCTCTTAATCGGTTTATTTTTGAGTTCTCCTTGATCACTTGATCTTTTAAAAGGAATTTGTATAGTAGATTGTGTTTTAATGAAAGTTTTACTTGTGTTGAAACTAAACCCAAAGTCCTATTATTTTGAATACACTAATGTTGCTAATGAAGAATTGTGTGATGTTTTGTATGAAGGAAATTTTCAAGTGTAGGGGAAGAATGATGTAATGAGCTGAAGAATGGACAAAAGCTCAAGATTGGGGATGCCACCCCTTGTCACCCAAAGAAATATTCAATAGGTACAAACGTCAAATCTTGAGGATGCCCAAGGCATCCCCTTCTTCATCAATAAAAATCTCAGGTCTCTTTCTAGACACTTTGTTTTTATTATTTCATGCACTTTTGTGTTGTTCTTGGAGAGTCTTAGTTTTATCTTTTGGTTTTCGTTTGTTTAGTTTGCTGAATAAATTAGTTGGACCCCCCGCATTCGCTCTTTTGTGCCAAATAAGTTGATTGGTGTTGGAAAAGAGTAGAGAGTTTCATGCTATAGTAGTACAAAAGGGAGCTTGTTTTGACTATGGCTTAAACTTTATCATGTCATGCTAGATGTTGCTTTGACCTGATGGTTAGTGATTATTGTTGTAGCATGACTTGTTCCAAACAATTGAGATTGCTTAATTTACCTTGAAAGAATCACGCGTTGTTTTAGCATACAAAAGCATAATATTGTGGTGTTCTCCTTTGATGTTTTGTTTGGGTTGACTTGGCGCATGCTTACACCATGTTATGACTATGAACCATTCACCTTAGCCTCTATGATCATTTAGTTTTTGACTTGTGATACCACTTTATGCTTTAGTTAATAATGTTTTGTCGCTCTGCACGAGTATGGCCATTATTGCTCTCTTAGTTGGTCACTCCCAGTCTTTTGCTAGCCTCCACTTGTACTGAGTAAGCTCTACTCATGCATCCAAATCCCAAGACACCAAGTATTTCCAAAAATTCCACTATAAATTCCTATGCATGGTGTGTTACACCATTCCAAGTATATTCATGTTTTATCTATCTTCCAAATTAAACTTGTTATGTGAAAATTAGTGATTAAAGCTCTCACAAACTTGATGGCACACTTTATTTCTTGCACCTAATAAACTTGAACCATTTGTGTCATCTATGTTGTATATGCTTGCACTTATAAGTTGGGAATTAGCAGAATCATGCTGTCATGCGGAATGCTTTCAACACATGTACATATTACCCAGTTGATATCATGATATTTTGTTTGCGGATGTCGGCAGTGTGAAATAAAAGGGGAGATTGTAAGATCATGGAGTATTGTACATGTGTTAGAGAAACGCCTGTGCGGCTAGCCTAAGCCATGCCTAATCATGGTGGAAACTTGCAGTATAACCATAGTGAGCAATCTATGAAGCATCCTCATAAAAACCTATGCAAATAGCAAATAAAAAGATCGCTGATATGCTCATTGTCTATTGCTTTGTCACTTTGATATGGGATAGCTCCTATGTCATGGGGCAAGGGGTACCCCGTTGGCGGTTCTCTATGAGACACATATACTTACAATGACAAGAACTTGCTTGTGACTAAAGTTGAGTAGCATGAGGAATGACCCTCTTACTCAAGGGACATGAGATTGTAAACTTATGATATGTCAAGCATATACTACATACTTGTTTCACTTTAACCTTAATCACTTCAATATGCTTATGATAGGGGCAATGAGATATGAAATCTAATAAGTACCATAATTTTTGGAAGCTCTTTATGGAACTTGAAATCCCTGCTTCCCTCTGTGAAGGGCCTTTTTCTTACTTTTATGTTGAGTCTCCACCTTCTATCTTTATTTACCAATTAAGAGAGCATAGTTGTCATTCTTAGTTTTATGTTCATTTTCCCAAAACTTATTGATTGATTCATAATGTTGATATTGCTTGTTCTTGAACTATTTGTATCTAGTCACCCTTATGAACTTTGAAGGTGTCCTATGCATTTATGTTTTGCTATTCCATGAGGGACAAGCTGAATACCACTCTTGCTATGTTTTCTGTATGTGAAACAAACAAACGTCTCTCAATGCATTCATGATCTTTGTTTGTACCTTTTCATGTTACAACATAGTTACTATGTCTTATTATTAGAACTACATCTTTCATGCTCATGTTTAGAGTACTATGATCCCAGCTATCAATTATTTAAAAATGGTTGAATAAAGGTTGTGATGGTGCATGTCACCTCAAAAATTGTTCTTTTTATCACTTACCTACTCGAGGACGAGCAGGAGTTAAGCTTAGGGATGCTTGATAAGTCGTAAACGTATCTATAATTTTTTATGTTCCATGCTTGTTTAGTATCTACTTTGTTATGTTTTATATACACTTTGTGGTATTTTTATACATTTTCTTGGAATAACCTATTAACAAGATGCCGCAGTGCCGGTTGCCTGTTTTCTGCTGTTTTTGGTTTCAAAAAATCTAGTAAGGAAAGATTCTCGGAATTGGACGGGACAAAAGCCAAAGTCAATATTTTACCGGAGAGAACACAGAGTCTGAAGGGCAGACAAAGGGGGGACACGAGGTGGCCGCACCATAGGGCCACGTGGACCAGGGAGACGCGCTGCCACCTGGTGTGGGACCCTCGGGCGCCCATCGACCTTTCCCCTTCGCCTATAAAGTCACCCTAATGCAGAAACCCTAAGGACCCGATCAAATCTCCACGAAACAGTCCGTAGCTGCCGCCAC
This sequence comes from Avena sativa, assembly GCA_916181665.1. Taxonomy (NCBI): domain Eukaryota; kingdom Viridiplantae; phylum Streptophyta; class Magnoliopsida; order Poales; family Poaceae; genus Avena; species Avena sativa. Next base: position 268,321,678 of record OV702281.1, read on the forward strand.
CATTGTCCCTACATCGGGCGAGATCTGAAGCTCTTCCCGGAATCCTGATGGAGGGAGAGATCATCTCGGAGGCCTTCTTCATCACCATGCCAGCCTCCGGTATGATGCGTGAGTAGTTCACCCTTGGACTATGGGTACATACATTAGCTAGATGGTTGTTTCTCCTCCTTTGTGCTATACTGTTATATCTGATGAGCTTCGTTCATGATCAAGATCATCTATTTGTAATCATACATGTTTTGTTTGAGGGGATCCGCTGGATATTGAGATACTATGTCAGATTGATTATTGATTCTATCATGTATGTGTTATTTGTGATGTTGCATGCTCTCCGTTGCTGGTAGATATCTTGGCCAAGTAGATGCTTGTGACTCCTTGAGGAAGTATTTATGCTCGATAGTAGGTTCATGCCTCTAGTAATCTGGGGAAGTGATAGAAATCTCTAAGGTTGTAGATGTGCTATTTCTACTAGGGAGAAAACAAAAAATCTTTTGTTCGTGGAACAATTGTATTGTTTACTTTACACACATTGCTTAATGCAATTATCTGTTGCTTGCAACTTAATACTGGAAGGGGTTCGGATGATAACCTGAAGGTGGATTATTTGTCATAGATGCAGTTGGATTACGATATATGTATATTGTTGTAATGCTCAATCAAATCTCATAGGAGTCATGATGTCTAGTATATGCATTGTTATGCTTTCTCAATCTGTCAATTGCCCTGCTGTAATTTGTTCACCCAGCATGTTATCTATCTTAAGGAGAACACCTCTAGTGAACTGTGGACCCCGGTCAAATCTTTATCATTGATACATCATCTACTGTTACCGTTTACTTTCTACAAAAACTATTATCTTCCACACTATACGTTTAGTCCTTTGTTTTCAGCAAACCAGTGAGATTGACAACCTCACTATAAGTTGGGGCGAAGTTTTGAGTTTGTGTTGTGTAGGTTCCAAGTTGTTAGCAACACCTTGGAGTTGTTTCCTTACTCCTACTGGTTCGATAACCTTGGTTTCATAAAACATGCTGCTGTTCTCATCATACCTTCTTCTTGTGGTTTCCCAATGAGGCTCTGCAGTTGACTGAGCCCATCACTGAGGAAGGCCGACAAATTCGAGTTGACGACCGAAGAGGATGAAGCATTCGATGACCTCAAGCGCCTTCTCTCCACATATCATGTGCTGGTCACACCAAAGGAAAGGGATCCCTTGCTGCTCTACATCGCAGTCATGCATCAGGTGGTCAGCACAGCACTCGTGGTCGAACGACCCGAAGACGGCAAGACCCACGGGGTACAATGCCCAGTATACTACCTTAGAGAGGTACTAACTCCAACAAAGCAAAGGTACCCCCACTACCAGAAGCTCGCCTATGGCATGACAGCGCGCCAATTGCGCCATTACTTCCAGGAGCATCAGATCATGGTCGTCAACGACGCACCTCTGTCGAATATCCAGAACAACCCTGAAGCCACGGGGCGGGTAGCCTTATGGGGCATCATGCTGTCTCCTCGAGACATCATCTACGAGTGGTGTACCTCCATCAAGTCTCAGGTGCTTCCTAACTTCCTCGTCGACTGGACGGAGCTCTAGCTGCCAGACACTCTGGACATGTCCCAGTCCTGGACAATCCACTTCGATGGCTCTAAGCATGAGGCTGGATCAGGAGTCGGCGTAATATTGATGTCCCATCAAGGGGATAAGATGAAATACATCCTTCGGATGAAGTTACGTTCATCCAATAACGAAGCCGAATACGAGGCACACATACACGGCATGAGGATGGCCAGGGTGTGATGCGCCACATGCCTCGTCATCTACGGCGAATCTAACCTCGTCGTCCAAAGGACGATGAATGAGTGTGATGCTCATAGTGCCAACATGATCGCATATCGTGCGCTCTACAACTCAATCGAAGGGGACTTTGATGGCTGCGAACTTCAGCATGTTGGCAGGGAAAGGAACAAAGAGGCCGACAAGCTCGCCATCAATGGCTCCACCTGCGCCCCGGTGCCACCAGTTGTGTTCCGTGAGCAAATCTATGTACCCTCCATCAAGCAAAAATTCCCGAAGGACACAACTGAAGCCGCGGGACACTCGGGGGCTGTGCCACCCAAGAAAGCCGAAGAGCCTGAAAAGCTCGACACAGAGGTCGAACTGGTGAGCCTCATGCAGGTCATGGTGGTCGAGCAGATGTGGACCCAACCATACCTCCGCTACCTGATAAGCAAGCATCTTCCTGACGACCCAACATACGCCAAGCACATATCTCGTTGATCGAAGACCTTTACCATCATTAATGGTGAGATATACAAGCGTAGTATTTCGGGTGTACTCCAGCGATGCGTCACCAATAGCGACGGGAAAAGCATCCACCTAGACATCCATGAGGGTATATGCGGCCACCACGCAGGCAGTCACGCTTTGGTAGCCAAGGCTCTACGAGCTGGCTTCTACTAGCCAACTGAAATGAGCGACGCCAAGGAGATCGTTCAGAGATTCAACGCATGTCAGAGGTACGCAGACAAGCCACACGCACCCGGATCGGAGCTGCGGCCCATACCATTTGATTGGCCCTTCACCCAGTGGGTACTCGACATGATCGGCAAGCTGCCAAAGTCCTCGCCGGAGGGGGGTGTTTTCCTCCTGATAGCATTCGACAAATTCTCGAAGTGGACCGAGGCCATGCCTATTACTAACCAAAGCGGCGCCACCTCCATCAATTTTTTCGAGTCCATTGTCTATAGGTTCGGAGTACCCCATAGCATCATAACGGACAACGTCTGAAACTTCACCTCGAAGGAGTTCTGAGTCTTCTGTGAAAACCTCAGAATTAACCTCACATATGCCTCCATGGTGCATCCGCAGACCAACGGTCAGGTCGAAAAGGCCAACGGCCTCATCGGAAACAGCATTAAGAAGCGGCTACTGCGCCCACTCAAAAAGCTTATGGGAGCCTGGGCAAACGAGCTACCCACTGTCCTATGAAGCCTGCGCACAATGCCAAATAGCTCAAGTGGCTACACACCCTTCTTCATGGTGCACGGAGTCGAAGCCATGTTGTCTGCTGAGGTACGGCCCCGCGGGTCGTCGCCTACAGGGAGGCCGAATCATCGGCCGCACTTGAAGAGGCCCTTGACACGCTGGACGAAGCTCGTGACATTGCCGCGGCTCGTTCAGCGGTGTACCAGTGATGGCTAAGATATGTAGAGCTCGTTGGGAACCCCAAGAGGAAGGTATGATGAGAACAGCAGCAAGTATCCCTCAGTTATGAAAACAAGGTTATCGAACCAGTAGGAGTAAGGAAACAACTCCAAGTTGTTGCTAGCAACTTGGAACCTACACAACACAACCACAAAACTTTGCCCCAACTTACAATGAGGTTGTCAATCTCACCGGTTTGCTGAAAACAAAGGATTAAACATATAGAATGGAAGATAGTGATTGCTTGTAGAAAGTAAACAGTAAGCGGTAAAAGTAGATGGTATATCAATGATAAAGGAATGGACCGAGGTCCACAATTCACTAGAGGTGTTCTCCATAAGATAGATAGCATGTTGGGTGAACAAATTACAGCGGGGCAATTGAAAGATTGAGAAAGCATAACAATGCATATACTAGACATCTTGACTCCTACTATATTTGATTGGGCATTAAAACATAATACATAAACCGTAATCCAACTGCATCTATGACTAATAATCCACCTTCAGGTTATCATCCAAAACCCTTCCAGTATTGAGTTGCAAGCAACAGATAATTGCATTAAGCAAAGTGTGTAAAGTAAACAATACAATAGCCCCATGGACAAAGGATTGTTGTTTTTTCCCTAGTAGCAACAGCACATCTACAACCTTAGAGGTTTCTGTCACTCCTCCATATTACTAGAGGCATGAACCTACTATCGAGCATAAATACTCCCCCTTGGAGTCACAAGCATCTGCTTGGCCAAGATAGCTACTAGCAACGGAGAGCATGCAAGATCAGAAATAACATAGAAATGATAGAATCAATAATCAATCTGACATAGTATCTCAATATCCATCGGATCCCCGCAAACACAACATGTATTATTACAAATAGATGATCTTGATCATGAACGGATCTCAAAACATCTAAACATGATAACACAAGGGAGGAGAAACAACCATCTAGCTACTATATGGACCCATAGTCCAAGGGTGAACTACTCACCCATCACTCCGGAGGCTGGCATGGTGATGAAGAAGGGCTCCGGGATGATCTATCCCCTCAGGCAGGGTGCCGGGAAGAGCTTCAGATCCCCCCGATCTAGGGATGGAGATGGCTGCGGCTACAGACTGTTTCATGGATATTTGATCGGGTGCTTAGGGTTTCTGCATCGAGGTGCTTTTATAGGCGAAGAGGCAAGGTCGATGGGCCCCCGAGAGGCCCACACCTAGGGCTGGTGCCCCTCCCACCGCCATAGGGTGTGGCCGCCTCGTGGCCCCACTTCGGCTGCCCTTCGGACTCCCTGTTCCTTCTGGTAAAATATTGAATTTGGCTTTTGTCCCGTCAAATTCCGAGAATATTTCCTTACAAGCTTTTCTGAAAACAAAAACAGCAGAAAACAGGCAACTAGCACTGCAGGATCTTGTCAATAGGTTAGTTCCGGAAAATGTATAAAAATACCTCAAAGTGTAGACAAAACATAAGAAAGTTGATATAAAAAATCATGGAGCATCAAAAATTATAGATATGTTTATGACATATCAAGCATCCCCAAGCTTAACTCCTACTCGTCCTCGAGTAGGTAAGTGATAAAAAGAATAATTTTTGAGGTGACATGTTATCACAATTGATCAAGGTATTGTAAATCATTGATAACTGGGATCATAGTACTTTAAACATAAGCATGAAAGATGTAGTTCTAACAATAAGACATAGCAACTATGTTGTAACATGAAAGGTAACACAAACAAAAGATCATGAATAACAATGCATTAAAATATGTTTGTTTGTTTCATATATATAACATAGCAAGAGTGGTATTCAGCTTTTCCTTCATGGTATAGCAAAACAAAAATGCATAGGACACCTTCAAAGTTCATAAGGGTGACTAGATACAAATAATTTAAGAACAAGCAATATCAACATTATGAATCAATCAATATGTTTTGGGACAATGCACATTGAACTAAGAATGACAACTATGCTCTCTTAATTGGTGCATAAAGATAGAAGATGGAGACTCAACATAAAAGAAAAAGAAAGGCTCTTGACAGAGGGAAGTAGGGATTTCAAGTTTCATAAAGAGCTTCCAAAAATTATGATACTTTTTAGCTTTCAGCTCTCATTGCCCCTATCATCAGCATATTGAAGTAATTAAGGTTAAAGTGAAACAAATATGAATTATATGCTTGACAGATCATAAGTTTTAAATCTCATGTCCCTTGAGTACAAGGGTCGTTCCTCATGCTACTCAACTTTTGTCAAAAAAAAGTTCTTGTCATTGTAAGTATATGTGTATCATAGAGAACCGCCAACGGGGTACCCCTTGCCCCATGGCACAGGACCTATCCCATATCAAAATGACAAGGTAATACAGAATGAGCAGCTGAGCGATCTTTTTATCTGCTATTTACATAGGTTTTTATTGAGGATGCTTCACAGTTTGCTCACTATGGTTATGCTGCAAGTTTCCACCATTATTAGGCATGGCTCAGGCTAGCCGCCCAGGCATTTCTCTAACACATATATACTACTCTATGGAGTTACAAGCTCCCCTTTTATTTCACATCGTCGACATCCATAAATAAAATATCATGATATGAACTGGATAATATGTACAGGAGTTGAAAGCGTTCCCCATGACAACATGGTTCAGCTAACTCCCAACTTATAATTTGCAATCATATAAGCAACATAGATGACACAATGGTTCAAGTTTATTAAGTGCAAGAAAGTAAAGTGTGCCATCAAGTTTGTGAGAGATTTAATCACTAATTTTCACATAAGAAAAGCTTAATTTGGAAGATAGATAAAACATGAATATACTTGGAATGGTGTAACACACCATGCATAGCAATTTATAGTGGACTCTTTGGAATAACTTGGTTTCTTGGGAGTTGGATGCACGAGTAGAGCTCATACTCAGTACAAGTGGAGGCTAGCAAAAGACTGGGAGCGACCAACTAAGAGAGCAATAATGGCCATAATAACGCAGAGCAACAAAACATTATTAATTAAAGCATTAAGTGATATCACAAGTAAAAAACTAAATGATCATAGAGGATAGGGTGACTTGTTCATAGTCTTAACATGGTGTAAGCATGTGCCAAGTCAACCCAAATAAAGCATCAAAGGAGAATACCACTTAAAATATTATGCTTTTTGTATGCTAAAACAACACATGATTCTTTCAAGGCACATTAAGCAATCTCAGTTGTTTGGAACAAGTCATGCTACAACAATAATCACTAAGCATAAGGTCAAAGCAACATCTTGCATGATATGATAAAGTATAATCCACATTCAAAACAAGATCCCTTTTGTACCACTTAAGCATGAAGCTTCCTACTCTTTTCCAACACCAATCGACTTATTTGAAGCAACTCACAATGAATAATAAACAATAAAGATCAGTGAGCTTGTATCACACATCTACAAAGAAGAACTAAAAAGTTCTAAGCTAAAAGCACAAGAAAACTAAAGCTAAACACAGTGCTATTAAAAGAGAACACTCACAAAACAATAAGAGTAAAAACTATAGTGTTCTAGACAATGAAGAACTAGGTATGACTTCTCCAAAATAGGAGTGTTGGGGTCCGGACAATTTGTTGCACCAAAAAAAGCAAAAGAAAACTAAATACAAAAACAAAGATGCTCCAAGAACAACATATAGTGCATGAAGCAATAAAAATGAAGTGTCTAGAAAGAAAACCTGAGATATTTATTGATGAAGAAGGGGATGCCTTGGGCATCCCCAAGCTTTGACGCTTGTACCTCTTGAATATTTCTTGGGGTGACACGGGTGGCATCCCCAAGCTTGAGCTTTTGTCCATTCTTCATCTCATTACATTATTCTTCCCCTACACTTGAAAAATTCCATCGTACAAAACTTCACACAATCTTCATTAGCAACATTAGTGTATTCAAGATAAGAAGTCTTTGGGGTTCAGTTTCAACACAAGTAAAACATTCATTAAAACACAAGCTACTATATCTATTCCTTTTAAAATCTCAAGTGATCAAAGAGAACTCAAAATAAACCGATTAAGAGGCAAATGCAAATAATGGCAGAAATCTGTCAAAATAGACCAGTAGGTAAAAATCGATTTTTTCGAAGACCTTATGTTGCTCAAATCGAAAAGTATTGAACTAACAAAAGTTAGATAATAACCTGGTGCATATGCAAGAAAATTACAGCTCAATCCGACGTACTGGGATTTTTCACGTATTTTTTATAGTGAAGCATAGAAATCTGTTTCGGGACAACAACTTCCCCAAATTTTACTTCTCTCTCATTACAAAAAGGATAAGGAGAGGTTATTATAGAGGCAATAACTTCCAATACTCAAAAAATGAAAAACTTATTGAAATAAAAATAATTTGGGTTATCTCCCAATAGTACTTTTCTTTAACGCCTTTAAGTTAGGCATGGAAAGCAAGAATCAAGTATTTTCGAATGAAGAAGCATTAAGATAAATACCAGAAATTTCTTCAACGAGGCAAGGTATCTCATCCAATTAAGTCCTAGAGGATCCTCTCTTAGTACACTTGGATTCACTATTTTCATCAAACGGGTTTTCAGGAACAATCCAATCAAATTTCGTTCCTAAGGCTTCATGCATTCCCACAAGTTTAAAAGGTATTGGTATTTTAATTTCCTCTCCATTCTTGGGTTTGATTTTGTCCAACTTTCCTAGTGTACCCATAACATCTACAGATGATCCTAGCATATTAAAACGATCAAAGACCTTTATAGCTTCTTTAGCAACATCATTGAATTCTTTAAGCAAAGTTTCTAGAATAAAATATCTATTTTCGGTATCCTTAATATCTTTAAGTTTAAGACACATTACTTGGATCATGGGGTTGAGGTTAACAAACCTAGCCTCCAGCATGTGAACTAAAGAAGCTGTAGCAATTTCATAATTTGGAGCAAGTTCTGCTAAGGATCTATCCTCAATATCTTCATGCTTGCGAACATGATTAAAGAATTCTTCAATACTATCTTTGCCAATTATAGAGCCACTACCTATTGAAAGGTATTTCAGTTTGAACTTAGGGATCAACATGGCGAGCTAAGAACAAGGTAACAATTAAAGGAAGAACTAATTTTTTGTGTTTTTGATAAGATGGAAACAAACCAGTAAAACTAAAAATTGTATTTTTTTTATAAAAAGAAACAAGCAAAACAAAGAAAAATAACTAAGCAAAACAAAAACAAAGTAAAGAGATTAGTTGTGAGAGACTCCCCTTGTGAGAATCTTCTTTCTCCCTGAAAAGTGATAGACGAGGAGGAAGAGATTGAAGTTGTCCTTAACTCCCCGGCAACGGCACGGAGGTCAAACTGGTGAACCTCATGCAGGTCATGGTGGTCCAGCAGACGTGGACCCAACCATACCTCCACTACCTGATAAGCAAGATGATGCATGAGGACCCGACATATGCCCGGCGCATATCTCGCCGGTCAAAGGCCTTCACCATCATTAATGGCGAGCTATACAAGAATAGTATTTCGAGTGTACTCCAGCGATGCGTCACCAATAGAAACGGGAAAATCATCCTCCTAGACATCCATGAGGGTATCTGCGACCACCATGTAGGCAGCCACGCTTTGGTAGCCAAGGCTCTACGAGCTGGCTTCTACTGGCCAACCGCAATGAGCGACGCCAAGGAGATCTTTCAGAGATTCAACGCATGCTAGAGGTACGCAAACAAGCCACACGCGCCCGGATCGGAGCTGTGGCCATACCATTGGCTTGGCCCTTCGCCCAGTGGGGACTCGACATGATCACCAAGCTGCCAAAGTCCTCGCCAGGGGGGCATGTTTTCCTCCTGATAGCAGTTGACAAATTCTCTAAGTGGATCGAGGCCATGCCTGTTACTAACCAAAGCGGCGCCACCGCCGCCAAGTTTTTCGAGTCCATTGTCTATAGGTTCGGAGTACCCCATAGCATCATAACGGACAACGTCTTTGATGGTGGCTTAGATCACTACAGAGCTTCGTTGGGAGACCCCAAGAGGAAGGTGTGATAAGAACAGCAGCAAGTTTTACCTCAATAAGAAACCAAGGTTATCGAACCAATAGGAGGAAGGAAACAACTCAAATGCGTTGCTAGCAACTTGGAAACCTACACAACACAAACTCAATACTTTGCCCCAACAAACAGTGAGGTTGTCAATCTCACCGGTTTGCTGAAAACAAAGGATTAATTGTATGGTGTGGAAGGTAATAATGGTTTTGCAGAAAGTAAATAGTAACAGTGGAAGATGTATCAGTGGTAAAGGTTGGACCGGGATCCATAGTTCACTAGAGGTGTTCTCCTTAAGATAAAAAAACATAGCATTCTGGGTAAACAAATTACAGCAGGGCAATTGGCAGGACTGAGCAACGTATAACAATGCAATACTAGACATTCATGATCCTATGAGATTTGGTTGGGCAATGCAACAAGATACATAGACCGCCATCCAACTACATCTGTGACTAGTAATCCACCTTCAGCTTATCATGCGAACCCCCTCCAGTATTAAGTTGCAAGCAACGGATAACTGCTTTAAGCAAAGTGTGTAAGCTAAACAATCCACTTGTTCCATGAACAAGAGATCGTTGTTTTCCCCCTAGTAGCAACAGTACATCTACAACCTTAGAGATTTTTGTCACTTCCCTTAGATTAAATAGAGGCATGAACCCACTATCGAGCATAAATACTCCCTCTTGGAGTCACTAGCATCTACTTGGCCAAGATAGCTACTACAAACAGAGAGCATGCAAGATCACAAACAACACAGACATGATAGAATCAATAAGACAAAACCATTAATAAATCTGACATAGTAATTTCAATATCCATCGGATCCCCGCAAACACAACATGCATGATTACAAATAGATGATCTTGATCATGAACGGAACTCACAAGATCTAAACATGGTAGCACAAAGGAGGAGAAACAACCATCCAGCTACTACATGGACCCGTAGTCCAAGGTGGAACTACTCACGCTTCATACCGGAGGCTGGCATGGTGAAGAAGAAGGCATCTGGGATGATGTACCCTCCGGCAGGGTGCCGGAAAGAGCTACAGATTCCCCCAATCTAGGGACGATGGTGAAGGCGGCTACAGACTGTTTCATGGAAGATTGATTAGGTACTTAGGGTTTTGGTATCGGGGGATTCTTATAGGCGAAGAGGCGAGGCAGGGGCACCCAGGGCGGCCGCACCCCCCCAAGCGCGGGATAGGGTTAGCGGTGCGGCCAGGGGGTGTGGACCCCTGGTGGATCTCCTCCGTGTCGTATTCCGGCTCCATGTTCCCCATGGTAAAATATTGACTTTGGCTTTTGTCCCGACCAATTCCGAGAATATTGATTTTCTGCCTTTTCTGGAACAAAAAACAGAAGAAAACAGGCAACTGGCACTGTGGCTTCTTGTTAATAGGTTAGTACCAAAAAACATATAAAAATACCTAAAAGTGTAGACAAAGCAAAGCAAAGTAGATACTATACAAGCATGGAACATCAAAAATTATAGATAAGTTTATGACATATCAAGCATCCCCAAGCTTAACTCCTGCTTGTCCTCGAGTAGGTAAGTGATAAAAAGAATAATTTTTGAGTTGACATGCACCATCAAAATTAAGATCAAACCATTTGCAAGCATTGAAAGCTGGGATCAAAGAACTCTAAACATGAGCATGAAAGATGGAGCTCTAACAGTAAGACAAAGTAACTATCCATGCAACCTGAAAGGTTACAAACAACGATCATGAATAACAATGCATTGAAAGACGTTTGTTTGTTTCACATATAGAAAACATGGCCTAGTGGCATTCAGCTTGTCCCTCATGGAGTAGCAAATAGATGCATAGGACACCTTCAAAGTTCATAAGAGTGACTAGATACAAATAGTTCACGAGTAAGAAATATCAACAATATGAATCAATCAATAAGTTTTGGGACAATGCACATAGAACTAAGAATGGAAACTATGCTCTCTTAATTGGTGCCTAAGGATAGAAGGTGGAGACTCAATATAATGGTGGAAGAAAGGCCCTTCATAAAGGGAAGCAGGGATTTCAAGTCTCAAAAAGAGCTTCCAAAAATTATGGTACTTCTTAACTTTCAGCTCTCATTGCCCCTATCATAAGCATCTTGAAGTGATTAAGGTTAAAGTGAACAAACTATGGAGTATATGCTTAACAAAGTATAAGTTGGCAATCTCATGTCCCTTAAATACGAGGATCGCTCCACATGCTACTCAAGTTTAGTTACTGGTAAGTTCTTGTCATAGTAAGTACATGTGTATCATAGAGAAGCGCCAACGGGGTACCCCTTGCGCATGATACATGAGCTATCCCATAATCAAAACGACAAGTCAAGCAGACAATGAGCATCTCAGCAATATTCTTATTTACCATGGGAAAATGTTGTTTTTTCTCTCTTTCCTCTTTTCTCATCTCTTTTTTCTTTTTCTCAATCTCTTTTTATATCTATTTTTTTATAAGAAGAATGTTTCATAGATTGCTCACTATGGTGATGCTACAAGTTTCCACCATGATTTGGCATGTCTTGGGCTAGCAGCCTAGGCGTTTCTCTAGCACACATACATAACTCCATGGACTTACAAGCTCCCCTTTCATTTCACACCGATAACATACATAAAAAAAGAGCATGATATCAATTGTGTACAATGTACAAGTGCAATGTTGAAAGAGTTCCCCATGACAACATGGTTTTACTAATTCCAACATATAAGTGCAAGCATATACAACATAAATGACACAATGGTTCAAGTTTATTAGGAGCAAGAAAAATAAAGTGTGCTATCAAGTTGTGAGAGCTTTAATCACTAAGTTTTCACATAACAAACAGACTTTTTGATTGTAAGGTAGATGAAAACAAGCATATACTTGGAATGGTGTAACACACCATGCATAGCAATTTATAGTGGACACTTTGGAATAACTTGACTTCTTGGGAGTTGGATGCATGAGTATAGCTTACTCATACAAGTGGAGCTAGCAAAAGACTGGGAGCGACCAACTAAGAGAGCAATAATGGCCATAATCATGCAGAGCGACAAAACATTACTAATCAAAGCATAAAGTGGAAATACAAGTAAAGGACTAAATGATCATAGAGGCTATGGTGAGCATGTGCCAAGTCAACCCAAACAAAGCATCAAAGAAGAATACCACAATACTATGCTTTTGTATGCTAAAACAATGCATGATTCTTTCAAGGCACATTAAGCAATCCTAATTGTTTGGAACAAGCCATGATACTGCAATAATCACTAAGCATAAGGTCAAAACAAAATCTAGAATGACATGATCAAGTCTAAGTCACAGTCAAAGCAAGCTCCTCTTGTACTATTCAAGCAAGAATTTTCTACTCCTCTCCAACACCAATCAACTTATTGAAACAACACAGCGAGAACGGGGGTCCAAACTACTTTATTCAACCAAACTAAGCAAACAAAAACCAAAAATGAAGACGCTCCAAGAACAACACAACAGTGCATGAAACAATAAAAACGAAATGTCTAGAAAGACCTGAGATTTTTACTGATGAAGAAGGGGATGCCTTGGGCATCCCCAAGCTTTGACGCTTGTACTTCTTGAATAGTTTTTGGGGTGACACGGGGTGGCATCCCCAAGCTTGAACTTTTGTCTATTCTTCATCTTATTGCATCATTCTTTTTCTACACCTACAAATTTTCCTTCATACAAAACTTCACACAATCTTCATTAGCAACATTAGTGTATTCAAAAGATAATAGACCTTGGGGTTTAGTTTCAAAACAGCAAAACTTTCACTAAAAACACAATCTACTGAAGAAATTCCCTCAAAAAGCTCAAATTTACCAAAAATATCCCAAAAAGGAATCAATAAGAAGCAAATGCAAATAATGTGAGAAATCTGTCAAAACAGACCAGCAGGTATAAACTGATTTTTTTAGATGACCTTCTGTTGCTCAAATCAAAACATGTTGAACTAACGAAAGTTATCTAACAACCTGGCGAATTTATTCGGAAAATTACAGCTCAATCTGACTTACAGAGATTTTACACGAATTTTAACAGTGGAGAACAAAGATCTATTTCGGGACAGCAATTCCCCAAATCTTACTTCCCTTTCATTAGAGGTTATTTTTGGCACAAAAAGCAAATAAAAAGTATAATGAGGGTTTAATACAAAGGTAATAACTTCCAAGACTCAAGAAAACTTTTGGGTTATCTCCCAATAAGTACTTTTCTTTAGAACCTTTAAGTTAGGCACAAGAAGCAAGAATCAAGTATTTTCAAATGAAGAAGCATTAACATCAAACCTTGCTTTCAAAGGAGGAGAAAAAAGCATCTTCTCTCTCCTCATAGGGAAGTGTTCAATACCTTTTTTGAATGTAAATTTATATTTAATGGTGCCTTCTTTCATATCAATGATGGCACCAACAGTTCTAAGAAAAAGTCTTCCCAAAGTAATAGGACAAGAAGCATTGTATTCAACATCCAAAACATAGAAATCAATAGGGACATAGGCATTATTAACCATAATAAGAACATCATTAACACTTCCCATGAGTTTCTTTTTAGCATTATCATTAAGTGGGACATCCAAATAGAAATCTTCCAAATGTGGCAAATCAAGCATTTCATAAATCTTTCTAGGCATAATAGAGACACTAGAACCAAGGTCACATGAAGCTTTGAGACTAAAGTCATTCACTTGCATATTAATGATGGGTTCCCAACTATCTTCTACATTCCTAGAAATAGAGGCTTTGTGTTTCAACTTTTCTTCCTTAATTTTAATGCGAGCATCTATAATATGTTTGGTGAAATCTACATTCATGTCACTAGCATCAGGACTTCAAGCAAGCTTTTGTAGGAACATAATCATTTTAGAAATATTGCAACCATCAAGATCAAAATCAAACTTAGCATTACTGTTAGTAGACTCATTGGGTTTAGGCATTGTGGTAGGAGGAATAGGGACTTCTTGTGGTTTAGTGGCATCCATATTGGTGGTAGTAATAGTGCACACACTATTGTTTCTAGCAATTTCAGCTTCTCTTTCCCACTTAGCATGTAGTTGGGCAAACAGTCTAACATTTTCATCAATAGTAACTTGTATGGCATGAGTAGCAGAAAAGGTACTTTCCAAAGTTTCAGGTATAGCAGTCATTTTATTAATCAAAGAGGACTGTGCTTCAGACAAAGAGGAAATATTTTTCTCATCATTCAAAATCTTTTCCTCCACAGTCTTGTTTAAAGTGGTTTGTTTACTAATAAAGTCTTTGAGAATGACTTCTAGTTTAGACGTAGCACTTCTGGTATTTTTCTAGGAATTCCCATAGGTATTGTCATTATTAGGAGCATAAGGCCTATAATTGTTGTTACTACCAAAATTATTCCTATAGGCACTGTTGTTGAAATTGTTATTTCCAATGAAGTTCACATCAACTTGCTCTTCTTGAGCAACCAAAGAGGCTAAGGGAACATTATTTGGATCAATAGTAGATTTTCTATTAGCAAGAATAGCCATGATAACATCAATCTCACTCAAAGAGGAGGTTTCTTCAACAGAATTTACCTTCTTACCATGTGGAGCTCTCTTAGTGTGCCATTCAGAATAATTAACCATCATATTATCAAGGAGATTTGTTGCGGCACCCAAGTTAATGGTCATAAAGGTACCTCCAGCAGCTGAATCCAACAGGTTTCTTGAAGAGAAGTTCAAACCTCCATAAAAAGTCTGGATAATCGTCCAAGTAGTAAGTCCATGAGTGGGACAAGTCTTAACCAAAGATTTCATTCTTTCCCAAGCTTGAGAAACATGTTCATTATCAAGTTGTTTAAATTTCATTATTTCACTTCTCATAGATATAATATTAGCAGGAGGATAGTATTTTCCAATAAAAGCACCTTTCCACTTAATCCAAGAATCAATACTATTTCTAGGCAAGGATAGCAACCATTCTTTAGATTTTCCTCTCAAGGAGAAAGGAAACAACTTGAGCTTAATAATATCTCCATCTACATCCTTATATTTTTGCATCTCACAAAGTTCAACAAAGTTATTGAGGTGGGCAGAAGCATCCTCAGAACTAGCACCATAAAATTGCTCTCTCATCACAAGATTCAACAAAGCAGGCTTAATTTCATAAGGTAGCATTAGGAGCAGGTGGAGCAATAGGTGTACTTAGGAAATCATTGTTGTTTGTGCTAGTGAAGTCACACAACTTGGTGTTCTCAGCAGAATTCATTTTGGCAAAAGTGGAGCAGCAACTAGAGTAGGAACTAATTTTTTTGTGTTTTTTATAAGAGAAACCAAACCAAACGAAACTAATTTTTTTGGAGTTTTTGATAAAAAAGAGTCAAACAAAACCAAGAAAAAGAAACTAAGCAAAACAAAAACAAAGTAAAGAGAAAGGTTGTGAAGGACTCCCCTTGTGAATACGTCCTTAGCCTCATTGGGAGACCCCAAGAGGAAGGTGAGATGAGCACAGCAGCAAGTTTTCCCTTAGTAAGAAACCAAGTTTATCAAACCAGTAGGAGGAAGGAAATGACTCAAAGGTGTTGCTAGCAACTTGGAAACCTGCACAACACAAACTCAAGACTTTGACCCAACGAACAGTGAGGTTGTCAATCTCACCGGTTTGTTGAAAATGAAGGATTAACTATATGGTGTGGAAGCAAAACAATAACGAAGGTAATAACTGCATAAAGTAACAATAACAGTGGAAGATGTATCAATGGTAAAGATTGGACCGGGGTCCATAGTTCACTAGAGGTGTTCTCCTTAAGATAAACAAACATGGCATGCTGGGTAAACAAATTACAGCAGGGCAAATGATAGGACTGAGCAAGGCATAACAATGCAATACTAGACATTCATGATCTTACGAGATTTGATTGGGCAATACAACCCCCTCCAGTATTAAGTTGCAAGCAACAGATAACTGCATTAAGCAAAGTGTGTAAGGTAAACAATCCACTTGTTCCATGAATAAGAGATCGTTGTTTTCCCCCTAGTAGCAACATCACATCTACAACCTTAGAGATTTCTGTCACTTCCCTTAGATTAAATAGAGGCACGATCCCACTATCGAGCATAAATACTCCCTCTTGGAGTCACTAGCATCTACTTGGACAAGATAGCTACTAGAAACAGAGAGCATGCAAGATCACAAACAACACAGACATGATAGAATCAATAAGACAAAACCATTAATCAATCTGACATAGTAATCTCATTATCCATCGAATCCCCGCAAACAAAACATGCATGATTACAAATAGATGATCTTGATCATGAACGGAGCTCACAAGATTTAAACATGGTAGCACAAAGGAGGAGATACAACCATCTAGCTACTACATAGACCCGTAGTCCAAGGTGGAACTACTCACGCTTCATACCGGAGGCTGGCATGCTGAAGAAGAAGGTCTCCGGGATGATCTCCCCTCTGGCAGGGTGCCGGGAATAACTTTAGATCCCCCGATCTAGGAACTATGGTGGCGGCGGCTACAGACTATTTCATGGAAGATTGATCGGGTACTTAGGGTTTTGGTATCGAGGGCTTCTTATAGGCGAAGAGGCGAGGCAGGGGGCACCCAGGGTGGCCGCACCCCCCAGGCGCGGGCTAGGGTTAGCGGCGCGGCCAGGGATGTGGCCTCCTGGTGGCTCTCCTCCGTCTCGTATTCTGGCTTCGTGTTCCCCACGGTAAAATATTGACCTTGGTTATTGTCCCGTCCAATTCCGAGAATATTGATTTTCTGCCTAGAAAACAGGCAACTGGCACTGTGGCATCTTGTTAATAGGTTAGTACCAGAAAACATATAAAAATACCTCAAATTGTATACAAAGAAAAGCAAAGTAGATACGAAACAAGCATCGAGCATAAAAATTATAGATACGTTTATGACGTATCAGTCTCAAACTTCACCTCGAAGGAGTTCCGAGGCTTCTGTGAAAACCTTGGAATTAACCTCACATATGCCTCCGTGGTGCATCCGCAGACCAATGCTCAGGTCGAAAAGGCCAACGGCCTCATCGAAAACAGCATCAAGAAGCGGCTACTTCGCCCACGCGAAAAGCTTGTGGGATCCTAGGCAGACGAGCTACCTTCCGTCCTATGAAGAATGCACACAACGCCAAATAGCTCAACTGGCTACACGTCCTTCTTCATGGTGCACGGAGCTGAAGCCATGTTGCCTGCTGAGGTACGGCCCCACGGGTTGTCGCCTACAGCGAGGCCGAATCATCGGCTGCACTTGAAGATGTCATCGACACACTGGATGAAGCTCGTGACATTGCCGTAGCTCGTTCAGTGGTGTACCAGTGATGGCTCAGATATGTAGAGCACATCAGCAAGTTTCCCTCAATTATGAAACCAAGGTTATCGAACCAGTAGGAGTAAGGAAACAACTCCAAGGTGTTGCTAGCAACTTGGAACATGCACAACACAACCACAGAACTTTGCCCCAACTTACAGTGATGTTGTCAATCTCACTGGTTTGATGAAAATAAAGGATTAAACACATAGTGTGGATGATAGTGATTGCTTGTAGAAAGTAAACAGTAAACGGTAACAGTAGATGGTATATCAATGGTAAAGGAATGGACCAGGGTCCACAGTTCACTAGAGGTGTTCTCCATAAGATAGATAGCATGTTGGGTGAACAAATTATAGCAGGGCAATTGACAGATCGAGAAAGCATAACAATGCATATACTAGACATCTTGACTCCTATGAGATTTGATTGGGCATTACAACATAATACATACACCGTAATCCAACTGCATCTATGACTAATAATCCACCTTCAGGTTATCATCCGAACCCCTTCCAGTATTAAGTTGGAAGCAACAGATAATTGCATTAAGCAAAGTGTGTAAAGTAATAAATACAATTTCCCCATGGACAAAGGATTGTTGTTTTCTCCCTAGTAGCACCATCACATCTACAATCATAGATGTTTTGTCACTCTCCCAGATTACTAGAGGCATGAACCTACTATCGAGCTACTATCGAGCATAAATACTCCCTCTTGGAGTTACAAGCATCTACTTGGCCAAGATAGCTACTAGCAACGGAGAGCATGCAAGATCACAAATAACACAGACATGATAGAATCAATAATAAATCTGACACAGTATCTCAATATCCATCGGATCCCCGCAAACACATGTATTATTACAAATATATGATATTGATCATGAACGGAGCTCACAATATCTAATCATGATAGCACAAGGGAGGATAAACAACCATCTAGCTAATGTATGGTGATGAAGAAGGCTTGCATGGTGATGAAGAAGGCCTCCAGGATGATCTCCCCCCTCCGGCAGGGTGCCGGGAAGAGCTTCGTATCCCCCCCGATCTAGGGATGGAGATGGCGACTACGGATTGTTTCGTGGAGATTTGATCGGGTGCTTAGGGTTTCTGCATCGGGGTGCTTTTATAGGCCAAGGGCAAGGTCGGTGGGTGCCCGAGGGGCCCACACCTAGGGCTACCCCCCCTTGGCCACGCTGCCACAAGGTGTGGCCGCCTCATGGCCCCACTTTGGATGCCCTTCGGACTCTGTGTTCCTTCTGGTAAAATATTGACTTTGGCTTTTGTCCCGTCCAATTCCAAGAATATTTCCTTAATAGCTTTTCTGAAACAAAAAATAGCAGAAGTCAGGCAACTGGCACTGCGATATCTTGTCAATAGGTTAGTTCCAGAAAATGTATAAAAATACGTCAAATTATAGACAAAACATAAGAAAGTTGATATAAAACGATGTATCAACCAGCAAAGTTTCTGCAACTACCACAGCCGTCGGCTGCATCCAAGGTCCTTCGTCGAAGGAGACCTTGTTCTGCGACTCAAGCAGGAAGGGCACCTGAAGCTTGAGTCACGCTGGGTGGGACACTACGTCGTCACCGAAGTAATCCCAGGTGGCTCCTACCGCCAAAAGGAGGTCGAGTTAGGAGTCTAATACTCCAAGCCCTAGAACATTGCAAAACTGCGACACTTCTACCCCTAGTTGTCTTTTACTTTCAATAAGGCTATTCGGGCAGGCTATTCAGCCGAACACTGTACCTCCTACATTACGATGAATAAAAGATAAGTTCCTTGGACCAAAAAGAATTTCTATCTTAAATTTTTATCACTAAAATACGCTCGGAGGCTGCGCCTCACTATACGACTTCGTCGATTGACAATAACGCATATAACCTGAGTAGCTGACCACGTCAGGCTAACAAAAAGTACATGCATAGTCTATAACCAAACAATGCACTACGTTCCAATACATAGAACTTTACAAGGGCATTACAAGCCCACTCAACAATATACAGACTTTACATTGTTTTGTTTTTTCACTTACAGGATTCAACCATGCTGGAGCAGGACGTTCTTCCGCTCCTCAAACACATCTACAATCTCCTCAGTGTATTGCACCACCGCTATGTAGTGTGGACGCATATCCCACGCCATACCACCCGGAGGAGGAGGTGGCCCAGCTTCTATCTCCGCAAGGTTGACATCGCGGAGATGCAGCCAAAAACGCGACAGGGCTGCCTTCACACCCGCCACTAGATGATGGTGCACCAGCTCCTTCACGTGTCCTGTATCTTGAAATTTTCCAGGCAAGCCCAAGAAGCCGGAGGGTGCAGAATCCAGGGGGAACATCGTGGCCCAGAATGTTACTAGTGACGACCTTGCTCCCTTCAGCACCCGAAGCACTTGATGGACGCGATCTTGCACCATCGCAAGGACAACCACTTGGTCACGGTCCATCCAGAAGAAGACACCGGCCTCCAACTCTTGTTGCATCAAGCAATTCATTCCAATTGCAACATGCTCTTTCTCTTCATTCGGAAGAAGATATACAACTGGACAATGCAACAAGTTAGGTGACAGTCGAAGGGACAAAGGCTCACGATGACTTACACTGGAGTTGCTCCCCTACCTGGCGTAGTTCTTCAAGAAGAAACTCTTCCCTCGCAGTGGCCTTTTCGGCCTTGGACTTCCAAACATCCGCATGACCATGGATTCCGAGAACGTCCTTCTCCAGGCTTTGGATGCGATCACGCATAAATGACAACTGTGATGCCGCCCTAAACAATAGACGAGAGCCACACATAGGATAAGGCGAACCACTGGATCCGCACTCGAAGGACCCTAGGGGTGCACAAGAAAATATCAAAATCACGACAATCAACAACAGTCGAAAGATGCATTCATATTTACACAATAAACCCACTACATGGCAGAGTAACCTTTGTTCCGCTCAAAGGCATTACATGCGCAAAAAAAGAAAGAAACTAAACTAGGCGGCAGCATCCGAAGCAGCTTTGAATCTAGACTGTTTAGCCTTGGCCACTGGCTACTGCTCCAATGAGTAGGTGGCCAGGAGATCGATCAGCTTAGGACCAAAATGCTTGCAGCAGGAGGCGAAGGAAGTAAACGCTACCTTAGTGCCATCCGCCTCCGTTGACATCCTGGACGTGACCTGCTAAAGATCCAGCTGAGCGCCGGACGCCATCGCCAGCCCCATCGCAGAAGCAACCCCTTTATGCGTCCTCTTATACTTTGCCGGAGCATCATCCGTCGGAGCGTCTGCAAGGGAGTCGACGTCTTCAAGGGCAACGCCCTTCGGGTTGATATCCTTGTAGAAGAGGGCGAGGACCTTATTGGCCTTGTCGAGCGATTCCAGGTGTCGGGGGTTCGAATCCCTCCTCGCCCACAGCCTTCCAAAGGGGAAGGGCCTGACAGAGATGCAGCGATCTTCGATGGCCACAACAGCGTCCGTCAGGGGATCCCCATGCTCCAGGGCGCTACGATCAAACGTAACAAGAGAAGCATCTTCCGGAAAAGGCACAACCTTTGGATGAGACAAAATGAATTGCACCCGAATTATATCCAACTCTAAGGAGGAACATGGTGGCTTACCGGATATCCCTTTGGCAATAGCCATAAGCTTTTCAGCCATGGATTTCTCCCGCAAGGCTGCGGCAGCCGAGCGCTGCTGCTCACGGTCCTCAGCGTCTTTCTATTCTCGCTGGAGGGCCTCTACAACATCCTTTACTTTGGTCTCCTCTTGGCTGAGACTCTTTTCGAGTGCGTTCAGGTTGCGGAGGGCTTCGTTGTTCTCATCTATAGCATTGGGCAGAGAAAGATCAACGCAAGAAAATATTCTGTCAGCACTTGCAATCGAACAAGAAGAAACCTACGCACCTTGGAGTTATTTGAGGTCGCCCTGCAAAGAAAGATGCTGCTGGATCAGGCGATTGGCATCACGAACAAAGGGCTGCAAAGGAATCAATGAACTGATGAATAAAAGGCTCGGGGGCTCACCCACACAAAAGAGAAAAGTACGTACGTGGTCACCTAAGGACTCCGAAGGTTTTGTTTGTGTCTTCCGAGCAACGGTCGCACGAGCCCCTTGCCATAGGGAGCTCGAATTATCGTCGTCGGAGTTGGCCACCATCTTGGGGAATGACGAAGCAGGTTTGGACTCCCTGAACATCTCTTCGGGCTCCTCCTCGAGGGACTCTTCCGAAGGATTACTACTTTCATATACAAGGAACCAAATAAACAAGATAATACTTAGCATACCAGCAGCACGACAAGATACGATCAGTAAAACTTATGATGGGATGTCTAATAAGCTGAAGACAGGGGCCTCCTCCTTCTTCTTCTTCTACTTCTTCTTCTTCTTCTTCTTCTTCTTCTTCTTCTTCTTCTTCTTCTTGGTCGGCGGCTTAGGAGCCATGGCCCGAACATGCATAGCCGTAATAGGGCAGGAGGTCACACCCTAATCCCTACCATGATGCTCGAGGAAGGAGGGACCCTTCGGTGTTGGTGGCGTCGCCCCATCCGAACTCTCGCTCCTGGACCTCTTTCGATTTTTCCCTTCACTAGGCTCGGGGCTTCCGTGGAAGGCGGCTGAGCAGGGGGAGCTCGGATTTAGACTCCGCTTCCCCACCATCTGGTGCAGCCTCGAACTTTTCAGGCAGAGGAGGCATCATGCCCGCTACCTTATAGCCCTGCAAGTTGAAGTCAAAAGGCGAAACGAGTTAAGTCATAATAATAAACAACAAGCACTCAAAAAGCATTACATGCAACTACAGGTTTCACTTGAGGGACTGCTTTCTTGGCATTGAAGGGGGGAGTCACAGACGGCCTCGGAAGATCCTCTTCGGCCTTGTGCTTCAGCAGAGGCTGTAACACCCTCGCCTGATAAGGCTGAGTTCATGTGTATAGTGCCAATCCCTGGATCGGTTCACTGGCACACACAGTACAAAATGATACCAAATACAACTGTGCATCATAAATACAACGAATATGATCCAGAATTTACATTATTTATTCAAGTACACAGCAGAAAACGAATACAAGGTAGATCTCCATCCTTCAAATGTGCCACAGGCGAACAATTGTTGAGTGGAGTCTCGTGACCTATGAACGATCACTCAGATACAATATAACCTGCAACATGAAACGTTGCAGCCACGAATGGTCAATACATTGAATGTATGGCAAGTAGGCTAAAGTGGTTAACAACATATCTATCAACTACATGCTTATTTGGCCAAGTGGAGTTCAGGCTCATTTGCATAAAGCAACAATTTTATCCTAACATTTGTAACAAAGTAGTTTTCTAATACGATAAATAGGACACTCTGGTTCACTCCCAGGTGCTCCTACCCAATTATGTACACCCAACAAGTTTTAAGTAATTAAGAAATAAGGATGAGTGAGAAATATCATAGCATCAGTATCGGGTCACTCAAATTGTCCATAATCGGGGACACGGCTAAGTACTTAGTTTATACACCCGACAGGGGTTAGTACACTTTACCCATGTGACTTGGCCAGCCCAGCTCGTACCACCACTCTCATATTGGGTGATGATAGGGAGAAGTCCAAGAAGGAACCGTTCGGGAAGTAGCTCCCCAAACCCGACACGCACCGGTCCAACCTACACTATCTACATCTCTGGATACGTGGGTTCGAGTTACCACAACCTACTGAGTCCAACCAACAGCCCATTCCATTATTGGCACATGGTTGCACATGAAAGCTACCAAACAAAGAAGCCAATCCTTTCTCAGTGTCCTGGGCGGCATTCCCCACCATAATCCACACTCGATGACCCAATCAATTCCATTCCACCCAGGTGGTTCATTAAAATCATGTTGGTTTGTCATTTCACAAAATAAAATCCTTTCAAAACAAATAACTTTTCATGGTATGATTCCCTTCCTCGTCTAAATAGCATTGCTAAGCAATCTACCAATACAATGGCTCATAAACAAGGAATAATAGGGAATAATATGGGACATAGCATAGCATATACACATCAATTCCTATATATGCAATTCTACGAAAACATCTATAATGCATAGGAAAACAGTAGGACATTTATGAGCAAGATAGCACCACTTGCCTTTGTTGTAGATGTAGTCGATTAGATAATCCACACAATCCTCATAGATATAACAGTTGCACTCGTCATAACCACAATACTTGCAATCATAGCAGTTGCAATCACACACGTTGCACTCCTCGCAATCTATCGAGCAAACAATTGCATACAATCATAACCAATAGCACATAGAGATCAAAAAAATGCAACAAATGCATGCATGACAATTTAATAAGTCACAATGGTTGTTACTTTAGTTCTCTAAACAATATTGAAGTATATGATGCATGGAAGATACCAATTAATGCAACAGAGTACTTGTTATTAATAATTACTTACCAATATAGGGGTTTTAATAGTTCTATTGTAATGCCTGTTCTAACTATCGAATTAAATTTGTTTCTTGGGTTTACTGGATAGAGGACGTTAATACGAACCAGTAGGCGTTGGATTCACCCTAATGGGAGTTATAGATCTTTTTGTATGATTTAAATAGTGTTTAATGGGTTTTAAATGATTCATATAGTTTCTATTGCCTAAAAATCAAACTAAAATTCTATCTGAAATCTCCACGGAATTGTGATTCCAGGGACATATTATTTGTAATTTTCTGAATAGTATTTATTTTCTTATGGATTTATTACTCTAAATAAGCCATTAAACCATTTATTTAAGTGCTGCGAAACCTTACATTATTTAACTGAACCATTTGCATACTGACGATCTACATGGAACCAACTTTCCATCGGTATATCATTTATATTTTTGTGACAAGCAATTAATTTACTATGAATTTAATGATTTATAAAGCCATTAAAACTAATTAAATTGCTACGGGGTAAATAGTCCGCAAAAGCTGGATCCAACTAGATATTATTAATCTACATTATATTAGCTTCAATTTGATATATTGTTCATATTTTTCGGAGTTACAGATAATTTCCTATGAATTTATTAACCTAAAAGACCATTAAAACTAATTAAATTACTGCAGTAACCACGTACAGTAAAAGTTGGATCTATGCTGATAAGATGATTCTACGTAAAATTATCTTTAATTTGATATATTATACGCAATTTTTGGACGTGGTATGAATTTCTAATGAATTTTACAAGTTAGATCTATAATGTGCAACTTTAAATTCGAACGGAATATTCCAGAGAATATTCCGCTGACTGGACAGGTTGACTTTGCATGCTGACTAGGACTAGATGTTGACCTGACGTTGACGTGGCGTTGATGAGGAAGCTGACCGGAATAACGACATGGCATGCACCGGTTTGATTGGATCTCGACCGTCTGGATAGGATCCGGTGGCTAGAAGAAAAGACCGACCCGATTTTGGCTCAGAATAGACAAGAAAGATATCTGTGTTAGAGAGACAAATCCGTAGGTCAAATTGAAAAACTTAGAACATGAAAGTTGTGGGGAATCATTAGTCCTACCTTCTCACCAAAGGAATTCGGATTTGAAGGAACGAGCGCGAGTACATCTTGGATTTACACCGTCAGATCTGAAATATTGCGGTGCGAAATTCTCCGGCTGTGGTGGATAAAAAGAGGCGAGGTCTGTCGGGAATGAAAGATTTCGACGAGTTCTACAACTTTCGTTTTTTGACCGAAGGCAAACGACGAAGTCTAGATGGGTTAAAAAACGAAATAAGATTCGGACATATGTAGATTCGGGATTTCGAGGAGAGAAACTCGTACAGCTGTGACTCCACGAGTTTATATGGAGGTTTAGGATTGTGGGGAGATAGGTTTTGTAGTAGGGAACAAGTAAAAACAAACGGAAGTCGATTCGGAGTTGTATATAAAAAGTTATGAGAGTTTGATTAGAGATAGGTTTGTCAAAAACTGATTCGCACGGTTTTTAAAGCGAACCTGGGAGTCAACGTACGCGCCAGCCGGCTGGCTCGGTCCGGGTGGGCCGGCCCATTTAGGTTTTTTTTTTCTATTTACTTGTTTCCCTCATATCTTTTGCATACGAACTTCAAATGACATGATTCTTGTTGCTAAATTTTTCTAAAGTCGAATAGATCATTATAGGATCAAATTTGTAATATTTTTACTAGTTTGGAAGTAGTGGATTTATAAATCCTTGTATATTCCATTTTATATCTTTATTTGTTTGTATTTATTTCATAACTTTTTCATACTAGCTCCAAATGAGCTCAATTTTGTTTCTAAAATTTTGTAATATTAATTGGATCTATTTAGGCTATAATTATCAATAATTTATGCCTTAGCAACAATGGGTTTTATAAAGTCAATTTAATTTCCTTTAGGAATATTTGGGCAAATCAACTATAGGATTTAGATACCAGGATTTGGATTCAGTTTGTGAGAACTTTGCATGGATGTAATGAAATGCTTATGAATGCTTCATGATTTTCATTTTGAAATCTTGCTCACCAATTCTACAATCCATGCCCTTTTTCCTATATGGCTACTTAGGTCATAACAAAAGAATATAAGATTTTGAATTCAAGGTTGAGAGGATTTTCTATTCAAAAAGTTTCTTCTCTTGGAGAATTTTCAACATATTCAAGCAATCAATCAAACTTATTTATTTATTTCACATTCCAAAATTAGGAGAATTTTGGAATGTGACAGAGGCCGAAGCACCCTATCAACGTCAGCCGAAGACATCAACTCCGACAAAGCCCTTGTCGGGTCACTGGCACAAGCATACAAAAACATTGGATGTGCCCTCGCATGGAGAGGCTGCACCCGACGCTCGAGGAAGGTGCGAATTATATCAACACCGTTGACCTCTATGCATGGAGTCAACTAAATGGCATCCACCCTCTTATAGAGCTTCTCCACCTCCTCCGATTCACCCTCAATGATGTTATTGGACCACGAGCGCTTTTGGATGATCTTCTTAGTTGAGTCGAAAGGAGCAAGCCTATACATCTGGCCATCCAGCTTGAAGTCGCGGATGTAGAACCACTTCTTACACCACTGTTGAACAAACTCGCAAAGATGGAAGGAGAACTAGATAGTGGGGTGGATGGAAATCCCGCACCCAGCCAATGGATAGACACCACTGGTGCCAAATTGCCTCTTCACAGAGTAAAGTCTCCGGAAGAGGCCAAAGTGAGGCTTCATACCGAGCCAACACTCGCAAAGAGTGATAAAGTAGGCGATGTGGAGAATAGAATTGGGCGACAGTTGATAAAGCTGAATCCCATAGAGGAAAAGAAGCCCACAAAGAAATTCATGGGCGGGCAAGGAGTGACCACGAACGACGAAAGCAAAGAACATAACCCGAAATCCTTCGGGTGGGCATGGAATGACCTCCTGATTAAGAAGAATGGTGTTGCCCTTGTTCTTGGAGATCAGGCCAGACTCGCACATCTTGCGCAAATTTGCCTACCTCATCTTAGTGTGCCGCCATCCACCATCGGTGGTGCGGCTTGGAGCGACGACCTTCTTGGCGGCGGCGGCGCTCGAGCCCGTTGCAACCGACGAGATCTTCTTTGACTTGCCCATCATGGAGGGGAGAGCATGGCGATGTGAGTGGAAAAAAGATGAAGGGAACACATAGAGGATGTCCAGTGCATAGTGCAAGCAAGAACTCTGGAAATGGCAGCAATGGTGAAAGATGAACACAAATGGCGACGCGGTAAAACTGCTCTGCTTTTCCCATAATATAAAAGGATGAGGACAACGAAGCGGAGCCGTTGATATAGAATCCCTAACGCGTGCCCTCCATCTCACCGTACATGTGTCAACACCCACCTGAACCGTCGCGAACACGCCGCGCACTATGCACGGAAATCGAGGGGATGCCATAATTTTCTCCACGATTACGCGTGACTAGTCAAATTCAAGTCGGACGGTGGGACCCACGGTCGTCCCGTCGCATCATCTCTACTACCGCAGACAGTTGAGCTCACCAATCATCAGCAATGACGTTAACAGAAAAAAGCCAGCAACAACTCGAAACTTTCGACTAAACAAAAATACTTACTCTAGTCTACGACTCAACCAACTACTCGAGGGCTACTCCTATAAGGAACGCTGGCCATGCACCTAGGAAACTAAAATGGTAATAACACTTGGAAGAAATCTTTGAGTCCTACGTCGAGTCTACCACTCCACTACGGACTTGGGGGCTACTCCCATGGGAAGCGTTGGTCACGCATTCGAAAAAATACGTCCTTCGGACAGACAATCAAATCATCCGCAAATGAATGAACTAAAGTCTCTGCTCGAGTCTATGGCTCGAACAGACACTCGGGGGCTACTTCCAAAGGGAGCGTTGGTTGTGCACCCTATGACTATTCTAATGAGATCCTTTGGATCAAATATGATAAAACATCTTTTTGGCAACTTTATCCGAATTACCGCTAAGTGAGAAGCCATCTCCTTGGTCACCCGAAACACCTCCGTGGTGATAAATCTTCGGATGTTGTGTCTACGATGCAAAGATAAGACCTATAGACATCATCTAATGGCCCGGTAACACACCATACTGCACTCTTCTAGTAACATACCGTGATAGCAGGCATGATGAAAAATCCCGACGGGAGTGCCGGGTATCTAACTCAAAACCGTGGAAATCGACTCCTGTAAGAGCTCAATGGCCTGAGTCAAATTACACCAGCATTGTTCTGGGTACAAGTACGGGGACTCGAGTCTGAAGAAGATCGTGTTGTTTTGTCCAATGACATTAAACTGACCTTGATCCATCGGGTGAGTCAGGCACACGTATCAACAATCCCTATGAACTGATATGTTTATTCGAAAGGCGGGTTTGAATGAGAAGCACCCGAAAGATTATAGAGACTCCAGTCGAATCTACGATTCGACTGAACACTTGGGGGCTACTGACATGGATATACCCTATTGGTGCCTCATATTGGTATACCCAGTCTAGCCCAGGGAAGGCCCACGTGGAGACTTGTTGCCCAAGAAGATTCCGGGTGGCCCACGCCTTGTACAAGTTCGAATCCTTGGAGGACATGGCTAGGCGGTAGATAGATTATTCAAGGGTGAAACCATAACTTGTAACTGACTCGACCTACCACGGGACCTGGCCTATCTATATAAAGGCCAGGAGGGTACGGTGATAAGGATCTCTCCCATATTCATACACACACCTCACGCAAGATCGCATTTGCGCACCCTTGTAATCTTCGGTTCCGCCATAATCAAGAACATACAAGCATGAGAAGGGTTTTCCCTCCGGGGGCCTGAACCTGGGTAAGCCTCGTGTCCCCTTGTTAAGTGTCTGTTAACCGTCTCGCGATCTCCAGCATCCCCATCTTCTCCAAAACCAAAGTCCATAACAATGACCATTGACGAGTCGAACCCTCGTCACTTAGGGTTACGTGTTGAGGGGTTTAGGGTTTTTAGGGGTATAGGGATTAGGGTTAAGGATTTATGGGTTTAGGGTTTAGGGTACTTTCCATAATGATCGAGCTTTCGTGAATTTCAATCGCATTAGCGCAATTTCATGAAAGTATCTCAAATTTTGATGTATGAGACCATGATATGTGCTTGGTTAGTGTTTTTTATGGGTCGAGGGTTTAGGGTTTTAGTATTGAGAGTTTATGGTTTGTTATTTTTATGAGTGGTTTAGGGAGATTAAGGTTTTAGGAATTTTTCAATGATATGTCCAAGCTTACGATTATGGGTTGAGGGTACGTTTAGGGTTTTTAGGTGTATAGGGCTTAGGGTTTAGGCTTTAGGGGGTAGGGGTTAGGGAAATTTCAATAATGTTCGAACTTTTGTGAATTAGAATGGCGTTAGCGCAATTTAATGAAAGTATCTCAAATTTTGATCTATGAGTGCATGATACATGCTTGCTTGGTTAGGGTTGTTTATGGGTCGAGGGTTTAGGGTTTTAATATTGAGGGTTTAGGGTTTTGTTTTTTAGGGGTAGTTTAGGGTTTAGGCTTTATGAATTTTTCAATAATATGTCTGAGCTTAGGGTTAGGGGTTAAGGGTTTAGGGTTTTTAGGGGTATAGGGCTTAGGGTTTTGGCTTTAGGGGGTTAGGGTTTAGGGAATTTTCAATAATGTTCCAGCTTTCGTGAATTATAATGGCGTTAGTGCAATTTAATGAAAGTATATCAAATTTTGATCTATAAGTGCATGATACCTGCTTGGTTAGGGTTGTTTATGGTTCGAGGGTTTAGGGATATAGTATTGAGGGTTTAGGGTTTTGGTTTTCTATGGGTAGAGTTTAGGAATTTTCAATAATATGTACGATCTTAGCGTTAGGGGTTGAGGGTGGTTTAGGGTTTAGGGTACGTGCGGATGCGCACTAGTGGCATAGATTGTCCGTTAGGGTGAGCGCCCAGCACACGCTCGTCCCGTTCCTGAGTACTCCTATGCAAATACATTAGGAGGAGTAGATAGATTTTGTTGCTCATCGTACTTGTTCATTTTGTCCTTTAGGGCAACCTGGACGTGACTAGTATAGTTCTGCCGGCACAATTTCTGCTTTTGGCGGTACATGATGAATGAATATGAAACTCTCTATGTCACATTACTATACTACTGCTAGTAGTAGTAATATAGTCCGTATTTTTTGGACGCACAGTAAAGTAGTGCATAAGTCTGTTTAGACAAGCTGCATGCCAGGAGCAATGAGATATCCAAATTTCTACTCCAGCTCGATGGCGCAAGACACGAGACTACTAGTACTCCTCTAGCCACCGACTGTTGCCCAGATCAAAATGAGCAAGAAAAAGATTGTCTGTCTAGGAAATTTCCATGGTCATTTATTACCTGCAAAGCTTTACCTTTTCTTTCTTGCGAGGAACCTGCAACTCTAGTAGCTATCCACTAATAACATGCTATGATGAGGCCCTACAGCTAATAGACAATAGTACTACTCTAGTAGCTACTCTCATCACATTGCACCTTCCTTCTCCAAGAGGTGGAGTTCCTTTTTTTGAGAGAGGAAACCTAGTTGGAGCTCCTTGAAACTATAACTCTAGTATCTATTGGAGGTTTGTGCAACTAGCCTCAATTGGAGTCCCACTGCCCACTCTCCCACCTTCTGCAGGACTAGTACTACACACCACCAGCCTTTGTCTTCTCCATCTCATCCCGGCCGCCAGGTCCCGCCACCAACGATCTTCCATCTCCCCTCCTCTGTCCCTCCCACCCACCCACAAAAAACCCCAAACACCATCCGGAGACTCCTTCCATGGTGAGATTGAGCAAGGTAAGTAAAGATTCTGTTAGTTTCAGAATGTGTTCACCAAAGGACCCATTCAAGTACTCATCAACCATTGCGATGCCACCACCACCGTGAGCCTCGTCGGTTTGTCCAAGCATATTATTCACTCAGCAAAAGAGAGCACAACTACACCTATTTCTCAGCAGTTTGGCCTCCCATGTGTTCTTCATTCTCACCCGATGGTGAGACCGTGGGAATCCAAAAACTACATCAAAGTGGCAGGCATCCCGTGCAAGCTGACGCCACTTGCCAGGTTTTCCTCCGATGCTGTGATGACAAATGGTTTTGATGAGAAGCGAGAAGACATAAATGGAGATTGGATCGTCACGGTTGGGCCCGATTTTATATGGTACCTTGTCAACGTGTACACTCGTCGCAGTATTGTTCTTCCACAAGTGCCAGGGTTTGAACTGACCGAAGGTTCTACACTTACATTCCAGGATGATGCTGATGAAGGTCGGCGTACTAAACTACAGAAGATAGTCATTTGCCAAATTCTGATAGCTGCTGGGGGATACAAGGATTTCTCTCTTGTCGCCATCTTCGAATTCAAGATTGATGTCCTTAAGGGGAATGATAGTAATGGATGGTCAGTTTGTGTGAACATGTTCTATCGCTACTTCAGATACTACGATGCTATTATCCAACATGACCGTGTGTTCGCCGTGACCGAGAACGGTAGCGTTTATGCATGGAATCCTTTGAAACTTGGTAAATTCTTCTCTCTACGTATTTTCTTAGCTTTATTGCTAAATCGATGTAAGCTAATTGTTCTGAACATTCATTCTTTAGTAGGAATTTTAGGTAGTAGGAATTTTAGCCTCTTTGATTCGAACGAATTCCCTATGAATTTCAAAGGAATGCAATCTTTGGGAAGTTTTCTTACATATAAGTAGTTTGATTCATATGATTGAGTTCTGTTGATAGTATTGCTTTTCTCTCAGTACATTCCATGAAAAATATGATATCCGCTTGTACTAATGCAAGATTCAGATTATTCCTGAATCGATGTAAGCTAATTTTTTTAAACTTCCATTGGTTAGTAGGAATTTCATATGAATTTTAGCCTCTTTGATTCGAAGGAATTCCCAGGAGGGATGCAATATTTGGGAAGTTTTCTTACATATAAGTAGTTTGATTCATATGATTGAGTTCTGCTGATAGTATTGTTTTGCTCCTAGTACATCCCATGGAAAATATGATATCTACTTGTAGTACGTACGCGAGATTTGGATATTATTCTTTAATTGATGTGAGCTAATGTTTTTGAAATTTCATTGGTTAGTAGGAATTTCGTAGGAATTTTAGCCTCTTTGATTCGAAGGTATTCCCTAGGAATTTTAGAGGAATACAATCTTTAGGAAGTTTTCTTACATATAAGCAGTTTGGTTCATATGATTGAGTTCTGCTCATAGTATTGCTTTGCTCCTACTACATCCGTGGAAAATATGATATCTACTTGTAGTACTTAGGGGAGATTCCGTATTATTCCTGAATTGATGTAAGTTATTTTTTTTGAACTTTCATTGGTTAGTAAGAATTTCATAGAAATTTTAGCCTCTTTGTTTGGCAGGAATTTCCTAGGAATTTTAGAGGAATGCAATCTTTACGAAATTTTCTTACATTTAAGTAGGTTGATTCATAGGATTGAGTTTTTTTGATAGTTCCTAGTACATCCCATGGAAAATATGGTTTCTACTAGTAGTACTTACGTGAGACTCGATACTAGACGTATGATATATCATTGCTATATAGTAGTATTATAGTAGGTAAAGCTCAAAAAATTATAAATTTTATCAACATCTATAAAATATGGGTGCATATTTAGGGCATGTTTGGATTTGCATAGGAAATTTATAGGATTAAATCCTATGAATAAAATTGCAGCTACCACCACCCTTTGTGGCGTTTGTTGCACAAAACACAAAAACAAACCATATTTTGCAGCTAGCATAGTTTATTGCTTAATTCTTTGCATCCATCCTAAATTAATAGCTTAGCTTTGATAAATTTCAGTTAACATCAGTCCTTGTGGTATTTGTTGCGCAAAACACAAAATAAGAAAAAATGTAGCTATCATAGTTCATGACTTAATTATTTGCATAGTTTCGGTACATAATACATTGCATTATAGGCTACATAAAAATCACAAAATCATGTATCTGAAAATGAAAAAAGATCTCATTTTATTTCAACATTTTTTATGTCCCATGTGAAAATATATTTTGATGCAAATTTGTCTGTACATACTACACATGTATATGCATTTGTATGTTTTAAGAGACATACAAATACTGGTAAAATATTTATTTTCATAATATATTTATTTATTGGTAATATATTTTTTGGTGCGTGTGTCAAAAAATATTTTTTTGTAATATATTTATTTTAAAATATTTGTATTTTTAATGTTATGAGGCACGACGAGCTAGTTAACAAGGCTAAGTTGTTCATTTGGGTCAGTGCAAAAAATTAAGCCACAACTGTGCTATGTATAAAACGACTTTGTTTATGTCTTTTGTGCAACAAATGCAATAAAGGCTGGTGTTAACTGCAATTTTTCAATCCTATGGGAAATTTTCCTGCTATGGTCATTTGAGTGGTAATATAAGATAAGGTAAGATATTAAACCTCCTAGAAATAATCCTTGTTGTTCTCCTTTGGTATACAACACACCAAAATTTTGTAGATCAAACATTTTCTTTTTTCCCTATGAACTTTACATTGCAAGATCCTATAGAATTATTACCTATTTCATTTGATCCTATGAATCAAATGATGTGTATAGAAAAATTTCTAGCATATCCCCATTTCAAAAAAAGGAGAATTTCCATAGCTTCTCCCAAGGTAGGCATTTTTTAGGCAATCAAACATCCTAACTATAATTAAGATTTTTGAAAATATTATATCAACTTCTACAATATCAGATCATTATCAGTTTTATTTTCATGTTACATTGCCTTTCCCTTTGTAGGTCCTCTACTTATCCAGTCGCCACGTGATGTGCTTTATGTGATATATGAGCTTGCTGATGACGATGAGGAGGATGATCTTGGTATGTGGTGGTTAGCAAGATCTTCCCATGGTTCAAGAATTCTTCTGTTCATACATCAGTTTTACCAGGCAATGCAATTGCTAATGATACTAGTGTTGTTCACTATGGTCGCACCGTTCGCACCTATCCTTCTGGGTTTGACTACATGGTGTTCTCAATGAACACAAGCCAATTACATGCAGATAACCCATGGAAAAAGGTTACTGACCTTGGATCATATTCTCTTTTCCTTGGTGTGAACTATCCGATTAACACTATAGTAGGCGGTACAAATGATCCGCCAGGACACCTAACGAGAAGGAACTGTGTTCACACCTCACACCAAGAAGTTGGTTGTGAGTACAGGACGCATCCTGAAATTTGCTGCTTCTGTCTGAATGGTGATACAGCTGTTGTCGTGGGAATGGTCACGGCAGATGCTGCAATCGGCAGCGAGTAGTAGAACGAGGGGCAAGGGCGGCCAGCCATCTGCGGTGCGAGATGAGGGCAAAGACACAGGGTTTTACCCAGGTTCGGCCCCCCGGAGGGTAAAGACCTACTCCTGCTAGATTGTATTATGGAGGTGTTACAATGGGCGAGCTCGGCGGCTAGGCGGCGAGTCGCTTGGGTGTATGAGGGAACGTATCTCTACTCACCCTTTAGGGAGGTTTATATAGGCTCACCTCCCCTAGGGTTTACATATCTCAACCGATTCGGTTACAACTTTAACAGTCGTTTAACCCAATCCGACTGGGCCTATCTACTCGCCTGGGCCTTCAGTTTCCAGTCGCTCGGTACCTTGCTGGGCTTCAATCCACTCGCCGTTCTGCAGGCCCACTCGCCAGCTCTCGGTCCAGTCGGAAACGCCTTGCTGGGTATACCCCAGTAGGCATATCCCCATCAGTAGTCCCCGAGGCCGTCGTCGATTGGGCATAAGTGGCTGCTGGCAGTCGGAGTATACGGCTTCAGAGTAGGCATCCAGTCGAATCGTCGGCGGGCTCCTGTATAAAGGAAGAAATCCGGTGAACCAAGTCGCGGCTTGGGCGAGTCGAGTCGGCGGGACGCGGTCATGGTGATTGACCTGGCGAGCCGAGTGGCTAGAGTTGGACCGTCAGGCGTGGTCAAACTAGCCGTTGGGGTAATCTAACGGTAACTTTCGGCGTAATCATCGCGTGGTAACGGCCCCCTGATTTGGCGGGTAACTCCCGCTATATAAGAGGAATGGCAGGCAATCGTAGAGCCAACTGCCCACCACTTCTTCCGAGTGCGCGCATTTTCCTTCCTTTGCTCCGCGATCCAATCGACCCGAAATCCTCCGATCTCCAACCAACCTCTCGGCCATGGCCCTTTCCACCGAACCATGGGGCAGGTCCAAGTGCACGAGGGCGCAGCTGGCCTCTTTCGAGGAGGCCGGGATCCTGCGAGCCGGCTGTTGGCGTATCCCCGCAGCCGGAGAAACGACCCCAAACCCGCGAGAGAGGGAGTTCGTTTGTTTCACCAGTCATCTTGAGCGAGGGCTAGGGTTTCCCACGTCCTTGTTCTTCCGGCGCTTTTGCGCCTACTATGGGATCCAGCCTTCAGATCTGGGTCCCCACAGCATCGAGCAGCTCGCCATCTTCGTGGCGTTCTGCGAATGCTACTTGGGCTGCCGTCCCTACTTTCCCTTGTGGCAGGATCTGTTCCATGGACGGATCAGCCGCGAGGAGGCAGGCGGCCCAATGCTAGCCGCGGGCGGCTTGACGTTCCAGCTCAAATCCAAAGCCTCCTTCTTAGACCTGATGCTACCCGCCAAGGCGGCGAGCGACTGGAAAAAGTCGTGGTTCTACGTGACCGAGGCGACCCCGGAGGGCGAGGCGGCGATCCCGCGGTACTCCGCTAGCCGTTCGGAGTCGCGCCATCTCCAAGTCGGCAAGCTTCCCGACGACCAGCGGATGGTCGTTGACGAGATGCTCCAGACCATCTGTGGTTTGAAGAAGAAGGGCCTCCAAACGATAAATCTGTACAATTGCTGGCTTGGGCGGCGGCTTGTTCCACTCGCCCAGCGCGACCACTACATGTACCAATACACCGGCCGGGGGGACTCGACGAAGGCCTGCCTCGACGAGTGGAGGCTGGAAGATTACCTCTCAGTACTGAAGAAGATTACCCAGGCGGTGTACCTGGATGCGCAGGCCGGGATCGCCCCCTACACCACGAAGCGTCCAACTCCAACGGTAATTTCTTAACCTTGTTCGCAGTCGCAGTGTATGCGGTCGCGGTAATCCTGATCCTGTTTGTATCCATCGCAGCTATTCCAGGTGGTGGAAGGGTGGCTCCCACCTTCGGACGATGAGAGCCCGGACCCATCCGCCCAGGACGTAGGCGAATCACCACCTGCGAGGGGCAACGAAGACGACGAGGACGAGTCCGAAGAAGAGGTCGCCCCGCTGTTCCGAAAGACCCGCGGGCAACGTCAGCGCGAGATCGAAGCGAGCAGAAGCCTCGAGCGCCAGACGACGAACTCCCAGAGACCACCTCGCGCCGTCAAGCCACTCCGTCGAAGAGGAAGGAGAAAAAGAGGGAGGCGAGGGCCCCCCTGAAGAAGAAAACGAAGCCGTCGAAGACGGCCTCACCGCCACACTCGGCGAGCAGCTCCGATGCTCCCAGCCCAACTGGTGACGGTGCGCCACCAGCGACAACCGCGCTGGACACGGCGACTATGGAGGTGCCGCTGGCCTCATTGCCTCCGCCATTCGCCCCAGTCTCCGGGCTGGGGGAGGCTCCGGCCGCGGCGGCTTCGCCGCGCAGGGAGGCTCCGGCTGCGGCGGCTTCACCTCGCAAGGAGGCTCGAGCTGCAGCAGCTTCGACTCACGAGGAAGCTCCCGCCGAGGATGTCCCAGAGGCGCCGGCTGCAGCCTCAACGACGAAGAAGCCGTCCGTGTCTTGGGCACACGATGTCCTGGAACTGGGGCTCAGTTGCCGACTGGGCCCTGAACTGGAAAAACCGGCTGGCCTTCGTACGGGGCTACGTTTCATCCCAGTCGCCAAGTGAGTGTGCTCACCCCTTCTTATTTTCCATAACTATTTCGATTGTCTTTGTTGATTCAATTAATGCGCAGGACCGGAGTGAAAAGGATGGGCCATCCGACCGTGGCCAAGGTGCCCTCCGCCGGTAGCGAGGAGGATCCTTCACGCAAGAGGAAGGCGGACGAGGTCGTCGCCTCAGCGGATGGCAGTAAGAAGGCCAAGGGCGACGACATCGTCACCATCTCTGACGATACGGCGGCCACGCCGGCCGAGCCCGCGGCGGGGGCAGCCGCGTCTACGAAGGAACCCGCGGCGGAGGCGACCTCCCTTGGAGCGGGTGCCTCCATCGCTACCTTCCCCCGCTTCGTGACCAAGGCGGCCACGGCGAGTGGGGTTGCGCCCTCAAGCCACGCTCCTGGGACCGCCGATGCTGAAGTCGACCAGCGTCGTGGGCATACGCCAGCGTTACTCGCGTCCGTGGACGCGATCCAGCTCCACAGCATGCTTGGCGCGGCCATCCAGGTACATCCAGTCCCCGAGGATCAGGTCGGTGTTTTGCAGCGGCGTGATGCTTATAATTTCTCGTCTTTTATTTTCGTATCCAGTCCCCGAGTGCGCACTCGCTGAATTTCAGCGGGTGGGCGCTTAGGAATTTCTTGATCGCCAATCCCCGAGTGCGCACTCGCTGAATTTCAGCGGGTGGGCACTGGGGAATTTCTTGATCGCCAGTCCCCGAGTGCGCACTCGCTGAATTTCAGCGGGTGGGCACTTAGGAATTTTTTGATCGCCAGTCCCCGAGTGCGCACTCGCTGAATTTCAGCGGGTGGGCACTTAGGAATTTCTTGATCGCCAGTCCCCGAGTGCGCACTCGCTGAATTTCAGCGGGTGGGCACTTATGGAGTTCGTTTTAACTGACTTTTTCGGTGATGTGTAGGGTCTGCAGCTTGAGTCGGCGGACCGATTGGCCGCGAAACAACGCGTGGAGAAGGAGCTGGCCATCGTCCAGGAGGCGAACAAAGGTCTTCAGGCTGTTGCTGAGGAGGCAGATCAAGCTCGCCAGGGGCTTGTCCCCGCTGGTGAGTTAGTGGCGGCGCGGTCTGCTCTGGGTGCCGCTGAACAACGGATCGCCGACCTTGAGCGCGAACTGCGGGAGGCGAGAGAAGAAGCTAGCTTGGCGGACGGGCGAGCTAAGGCCGCCATTGCGGCCGCAGAGGAGGATCGCAAGGTGTCGGAAGTCCTTATTGCTGGGCTTCAGGACGACCACACGTCGCTTCAGTGCTTCATCACGGGACTCGCGCGCCCGCTGCTTGGTGAGTGCTTCCTCCCTTTCTTATGGTTGTGGTTTTTGTGGTACCCATTAT
Organism: Avena sativa; assembly: GCA_916181665.1. Classification (NCBI taxonomy): domain Eukaryota; kingdom Viridiplantae; phylum Streptophyta; class Magnoliopsida; order Poales; family Poaceae; genus Avena; species Avena sativa. The sequence goes on from OV702281.1 coordinate 268,359,893, forward strand.
ACTCATCATTGTCTTTTTCTTCGCAGGTCGCATCATTGATAGCGACGAAGAGGCGAGCTCGCTCGACGCAAGGCAGTGCGTAAGCATGCTCGTCGACTCGGCGACGCTGTCAGCGACCTGCATCCGCGCCTACCTCCAAGAAGTATCACCCACGGAGGTGATTCCCAGCGACCTTGTTGAGGTGTGGAAGTACTTTGAGAAGGCACCCGCGGTCGTTGAATTTATGACGCGATCGGCGTTTCGGCGTGGAGCATCGACGGCCCTGAGCCTTGGACTCGCCCACTTCCCCGAAGACTTCGACATCGACGATGTGACGAGTGGGTACCCATCGTCAACTGGCGCGGTGGATCTGTCCGAGGTTCTCAAGTTGCAAGAGCGTGCCGCCACGTACTCGGAGCGTGTCTGGGCGATGGGCGACCTCCTTCCCTACCAGGAAACGGTCGTCGCGCCGAACGACCCCGAGCCGCCGCATCGTGACTTCAAGGTCGAGCAGCCTTTTCGCGCGGTGATGGCGGGTGAACTGACGACGTATCCATCAAACCCGTACACCGCGTTCATCCGTAATCGCCGGGATGCTGGCGAGTCATCATCGAAGCCCGCAGAGTAGGGTAGTTTGCCTTGAAGAGTTAGCAGCAGTTCTGCCACGCGGGCATATTTTGTAACATAAGACAATGCAATACGCGTGACTAGTCAAATTCAAGTCGGACGGTGGGACCCACGGTCGTCCCGTCGCATCATCTCTACTACCGCAGACAGTTGAGCTCACCAATCATCAGCAATGACGTTAACAGAAAAAAGCCAGCAACAACTCGAAAGTTTCGACTAAACAAAAATACTTACTCTAGTCTACGACTCAACCAACTACTCGAGGGCTACTCCTATAAGGAACGCTGGCCATGCACCTAGGAAACTAAAATGGTAATAACACTTGGAAGAAATCTTTGAGTCCTACGTCGAGTCTACCACTCCACTACGGACTTGGGGGCTACTCCCATGGGAAGCGTTGGTCACGCATTCGAAAAAATACGTCCTTCGGACAGACAATCAAATCATCCGCAAATGAATGAACTAAAGTCTCTGCTCGAGTCTATGGCTCGAACAGACACTCGGGGGCTACTTCCAAAGGGAGCGTTGGTTGTGCACCCTATGACTATTCTAATGAGATCCTTTGGATCAAATATGATAAAACATCTTTTTGGCAACTTTATCCGAATTACCGCTAAGTGAGAAGCCATCTCCTTGGTCACCCGAAACACCTCCGTGGTGATAAATCTTCGGATGTTGTGTCTACGATGCAAAGATAAGACCTATAGACATCATCTAATGGCCCGGTAACACACCATACTGCACTCTTCTAGTAACATACCGTGATAGCAGGCATGATGAAAAATCCCGACGGGAGTGCCGGGTATCTAACTCAAAACCGTGGAAATCGACTCCTGTAAGAGCTCAATGGCCTGAGTCAAATTACACCAGCATTGTTCTGGGTACAAGTACGGGGACTCGAGTCTGAAGAAGATCGTGTTGTTTTGTCCAATGACATTAAACTGACCTTGATCCATCGGGTGAGTCAGGCACACGTATCAACAATCCCTATGAACTGATATGTTTATTCGAAAGGCGGGTTTGAATGAGAAGCACCCGAAAGATTATAGAGACTCCAGTCGAATCTACGATTCGACTGAACACTTGGGGGCTACTGACATGGATATACCCTATTGGTGCCTCATATTGGTATACCCAGTCCAGCCCAGGGAAGGCCCACGTGGAGACTTGTTGCCCAAGAAGATTCCGGGTGGCCCACGCCTTGTACAAGTTCGAATCCTTGGAGGACATGGCTAGGCGGTAGATAGATTATTCAAGGGTGAAACCATAACTTGTAACTGACTCGACCTACCACGGGACCTGGCCTATCTATATAAAGGCCAGGAGGGTACGGTGATAAGGATCTCTCCCATATTCATACACACACCTCACGCAAGATCGCATTTGCGCACCCTTGTAATCTTCGGTTCCGCCATAATCAAGAACATACAAGCATGAGAAGGGTTTTCCCTCCGGGGGCCTGAACCTGGGTAAGCCTCGTGTCCCCTTGTTAAGTGTCTGTTAACCGTCTCGCGATCTCCAGCATCCCCATCTTCTCCAAAACCAAAGTCCATAACAATGACCATTGACGAGTCGAACCCTCGTCACTTAGGGTTACGTGTTGAGGGGTTTAGGGTTTTTAGGGGTATAGGGATTAGGGTTAAGGATTTATGGGTTTAGGGTTTAGGGTACTTTCCATAATGATCGAGCTTTCGTGAATTTCAATCGCATTAGCGCAATTTCATGAAAGTATCTCAAATTTTGATGTATGAGACCATGATATGTGCTTGGTTAGTGTTTTTTATGGGTCGAGGGTTTAGGGTTTTAGTATTGAGAGTTTATGGTTTGTTATTTTTATGAGTGGTTTAGGGAGATTAAGGTTTTAGGAATTTTTCAATGATATGTCCAAGCTTACGATTATGGGTTGAGGGTACGTTTAGGGTTTTTAGGTGTATAGGGCTTAGGGTTTAGGCTTTAGGGGGTAGGGGTTAGGGAAATTTCAATAATGTTCGAACTTTTGTGAATTAGAATGGCGTTAGCGCAATTTAATGAAAGTATCTCAAATTTTGATCTATGAGTGCATGATACATGCTTGCTTGGTTAGGGTTGTTTATGGGTCGAGGGTTTAGGGTTTTAATATTGAGGGTTTAGGGTTTTGTTTTTTAGGGGTAGTTTAGGGTTTAGGCTTTATGAATTTTTCAATAATATGTCTGAGCTTAGGGTTAGGGGTTAAGGGTTTAGGGTTTTTAGGGGTATAGGGCTTAGGGTTTTGGCTTTAGGGGGTTAGGGTTTAGGGAATTTTCAATAATGTTCCAGCTTTCGTGAATTATAATGGCGTTAGTGCAATTTAATGAAAGTATATCAAATTTTGATCTATAAGTGCATGATACCTGCTTGGTTAGGGTTGTTTATGGTTCGAGGGTTTAGGGATATAGTATTGAGGGTTTAGGGTTTTGGTTTTCTATGGGTAGAGTTTAGGAATTTTCAATAATATGTACGATCTTAGCGTTAGGGGTTGAGGGTGGTTTAGGGTTTAGGGTACGTGCGGATGCGCACTAGTGGCATAGATTGTCCGTTAGGGTGAGCGCCCAGCACACGCTCGTCCCGTTCCTGAGTACTCCTATGCAAATACATTAGGAGGAGTAGATAGATTTTGTTGCTCATCGTACTTGTTCATTTTGTCCTTTAGGGCAACCTGGACGTGACTAGTATAGTTCTGCCGGCACAATTTCTGCTTTTGGCGGTACATGATGAATGAATATGAAACTCTCTATGTCACATTACTATACTACTGCTAGTAGTAGTAATATAGTCCGTATTTTTTGGACGCACAGTAAAGTAGTGCATAAGTCTGTTTAGACAAGCTGCATGCCAGGAGCAATGAGATATCCAAATTTCTACTCCAGCTCGATGGCGCAAGACACGAGACTACTAGTACTCCTCTAGCCACCGACTGTTGCCCAGATCAAAATGAGCAAGAAAAAGATTGTCTGTCTAGGAAATTTCCATGGTCATTTATTACCTGCAAAGCTTTACCTTTTCTTTCTTGCGAGGAACCTGCAACTCTAGTAGCTATCCACTAATAACATGCTATGATGAGGCCCTACAGCTAATAGACAATAGTACTACTCTAGTAGCTACTCTCATCACATTGCACCTTCCTTCTCCAAGAGGTGGAGTTCCTTTTTTTGAGAGAGGAAACCTAGTTGGAGCTCCTTGAAACTATAACTCTAGTATCTATTGGAGGTTTGTGCAACTAGCCTCAATTGGAGTCCCACTGCCCACTCTCCCACCTTCTGCAGGACTAGTACTACACACCACCAGCCTTTGTCTTCTCCATCTCATCCCGGCCGCCAGGTCCCGCCACCAACGATCTTCCATCTCCCCTCCTCTGTCCCTCCCATCCACCCACAAAAAACCCCAAACACCATCCGGAGACTCCTTCCATGGTGAGATTGAGCAAGGTAAGTAAAGATTCTGTTAGTTTCAGAATGTGTTCACCAAAGGACCCATTCAAGTACTCATCAACCATTGCGATGCCACCACCACCGTGAGCCTCGTCGGTTTGTCCAAGCATATTATTCACTCAGCAAAAGAGAGCACAACTACACCTATTTCTCAGCAGTTTGGCCTCCCATGTGTTCTTCATTCTCACCCGATGGTGAGACCGTGGGAATCCAAAAACTACATCAAAGTGGCAGGCATCCCGTGCAAGCTGACGCCACTTGCCAGGTTTTCCTCCGATGCTGTGATGACAAATGGTTTTGATGAGAAGCGAGCAGACATAAATGGAGATTGGATCGTCACTGTTGGGCCCGATTTTATATGGTACCTTGTCAACGTGTACACTCGTCGCAGTATTGTTCTTCCACAAGTGCCAGGGTTTGAACTGACCGAAGGTTCTACACTTACATTCCAGGATGATGCTGATGAAGGTCGGCGTACTAAACTACAGAAGATAGTCATTTGCCAAATTCTAATAGCTGCTGGGGGATACAAGGATTTCTCTCTTGTCGCCATCTTCGAATTCAAGATTGATGTCCTTAAGGGGAATGATAGTAATGGATGGTCAGTTTGTGTGAACATGTTCTATCGCTACTTCAGATACTACGATGCTATTATCCAACATGACCGTGTGTTCGCCGTGACCGAGAACGGTAGCGTTTATGCATGGAATCCTTTGAAACTTGGTAAATTCTTCTCTCTACGTATTTTCTTAGCTTTATTGCTAAATCGATGTAAGCTAATTGTTCTGAACATTCATTCTTTAGTAGGAATTTTAGGTAGTAGGAATTTTAGCCTCTTTGATTCGAACGAATTCCCTATGAATTTCAAAGGAATGCAATCTTTGGGAAGTTTTCTTACATATAAGTAGTTTGATTCATATGATTGAGTTCTGTTGATAGTATTGCTTTTCTCTCAGTACATTCCATGGAAAATATGATATCCGCTTGTACTAATGCAAGATTCAGATTATTCCTGAATCGATGTAAGCTAATTTTTTTAAACTTCCATTGGTTAGTAGGAATTTCATATGAATTTTAGCCTCTTTGATTCGAAGGAATTCCCAGGAGGGATGCAATATTTGGGAAGTTTTCTTACATATAAGTAGTTTGATTCATATGATTGAGTTCTGCTGATAGTATTGTTTTGCTCCTAGTACATCCCATGGAAAATATGATATCTACTTGTAGTACGTACGCGAGATTTGGATATTATTCTTTAATTGATGTGAGCTAATGTTTTTGAAATTTCATTGGTTAGTAGGAATTTCGTAGGAATTTTAGCCTCTTTGATTCGAAGGTATTCCCTAGGAATTTTAGAGGAATGCAATCTTTAGGAAGTTTTCTTACATATAAGCAGTTTGGTTCATATGATTGAGTTCTGCTCATAGTATTGCTTTGCTCCTACTACATCCGTGGAAAATATGATATCTACTTGTAGTACTTAGGGGAGATTCCGTATTATTCCTGAATTGATGTAAGTTATTTTTTTTGAACTTTCATTGGTTAGTAAGAATTTCATAGAAATTTTAGCCTCTTTGTTTGGCAGGAATTTCCTAGGAATTTTAGAGGAATGCAATCTTTACGAAATTTTCTTACATTTAAGTAGGTTGATTCATAGGATTGAGTTTTTTTGATAGTTCCTAGTACATCCCATGGAAAATATGGTTTCTACTAGTAGTACTTACGTGAGACTCGATACTAGACGTATGATATATCATTGCTATATAGTAGTATTATAGTAGGTAAAGCTCAAAAAATTATAAATTTTATCAACATCTATAAAATATGGGTGCATATTTAGGGCATGTTTGGATTTGCATAGGAAATTTATAGGATTAAATCCTATGAATAAAATTGCAGCTACCACCACCCTTTATGGCGTTTGTTGCACAAAACACAAAAACAAACCATATTTGCAGCTAGCATAGTTTATTGCTTAATTCTTTGCATCCATCCTAAATTAATAGCTTAGCTTTGATAAATTTCAGTTAACATCAGTCCTTGTGGTATTTGTTGCGCAAAACACAAAATAAGAAAAAATGTAGCTATCATAGTTCATGACTTAATTATTTGCATAGTTTCGGTACATAATACATTGCATTATAGGCTACATAAAAATCACAAAATCATGTATCTGAAAATGAAAAAAGATCTCATTTTATTTCAACATTTTTTATGTCCCATGTGAAAATATATTTTGATGCAAATTTGTCTGTACATACTACACATGTATATGCATTTGTATGTTTTAAGAGACATACAAATACTGGTAAAATATTTATTTTCATAATATATTTATTTATTGGTAATATATTTTTTGGTGCGTGTGTCAAAAAATATTTTTTTGTAATATATTTATTTTAAAATATTTGTATTTTTAATGTTATGAGGCACGACGAGCTAGTTAACAAGGCTAAGTTGTTCATTTGGGTCAGTGCAAAAAATTAAGCCACAACTGTGCTATGTATAAAACGACTTTGTTTATGTCTTTTGTGCAACAAATGCAATAAAGGCTGGTGTTAACTGCAATTTTTCAATCCTATGGGAAATTTTCCTGCCATGGTCATTTGAGTGGTAATATAAGATAAGGTAAGATATTAAACCTCCTAGAAATAATCCTTGTTGTTCTCCTTTGGTATACAACACACCAAAATTTTGTAGATCAAACATTTTCTTTTTTCCCTATGAACTTTACATTGCAAGATCCTATAGAATTATTACCTATTTCATTTGATCCTATGAATCAAATGATGTGTATAGAAAAATTTCTAGCATATCCCCATTTCAAAAAAAGGAGAATTTCCATAGCTTCTCCCAAGGTAGGCATTTTTTAGGCAATCAAACATCCTAACTATAATTAAGATTTTTGAAAATATTATATCAACTTCTACAATATCAGATCATTATCAGTTTTATTTTCATGTTACATTGCCTTTCCCTTTGTAGGTCCTCTACTTATCCAGTCGCCACGCGATGTGCTTTATGTGATATATGAGCTTGCTGATGACGATGAGGAGGATGATCTTGGTATGTGGTGGTTAGCAAGATCTTCCCATGGTTCAAGAATTCTTCTGTTCATACATCAGTTTTACCAGGCAATGCAACTGCTAATGATACTAGTGTTGTTCACTATGGTCGCACCGTTCGCACCTATCCTTCTGGGTTTGACTACATGGTGTTCTCAATGAACACAAGCCAATTACATGCAGATAACCCATGGAAAAAGGTTACTGACCTTGGATCATATTCTCTTTTCCTTGGTGTGAACTATCCGATTAACACTATAGTAGGCGGTACAAATGATCCGCCAGGACACCTAACGAGAAGGAACTGTGTTCACACCTCACACCAAGAAGTTGGTTGTGAGTACAGGACGCATCCTGAAATTTGCTGCTTCTGTCTGAATGGTGATACAGCTGTTGTCGTGGGAATGGTCACGGCAGATGCTGCAATCGGCAGCGAGTAGTAGAACGAGGGGCAAGGGCGGCCAGCCATCTGCGGTGCGAGATGAGGGCAAAGACACAGGGTTTTACCCAGGTTCGGCCCCCCGGAGGGTAAAGACCTACTCCTGCTAGATTGTATTATGGAGGTGTTACAATGGGCGAGCTCGGCGGCTAGGCGGCGAGTCGCTTGGGTGTATGAGGGAACGTATCTCTACTCACCCTTTAGGGAGGTTTATATAGGCTCACCTCCCCTAGGGTTTACATATCTCAACCGATTCGGTTACAGCTTTAACAGTCGTTTAACCCAATCCGACTGGGCCTATCTACTCGCCTGGGCCTTCAGTTTCCAGTCGCTCGGTACCTTGCTGGGCTTCAATCCACTCGCCGTTCTGCAGGCCCACTCGCCAGCTCTCGGTCCAGTCGGAAACGCCTTGCTGGGTATACCCCAGTAGGCATATCCCCATCAGTAGTCCCCGAGGCCGTCGTCGATTGGGCATAAGTGGCTGCTGGCAGTCGGAGTATACGGCTTCAGAGTAGGCATCCAGTCGAATCGTCGGCGGGCTCCTGTATAAAGGAAGAAATCCGGTGAACCAAGTCGCGGCTTGGGCGAGTCGAGTCGGCGGGACGCGGTCATGGTGATTGACCTGGCGAGCCGAGTGGCTAGAGTTGGACCGTCAGGCGTGGTCAAACTAGCCGTTGGGGTAATCTAACGGTAACTTTCGGCGTAATCATCGCGTGGTAACGGCCCCCTGATTTGGCGGGTAACTCCCGCTATATAAGAGGAATGGCAGGCAATCGTAGAGCCAACTGCCCACCACTTCTTCCGAGTGCGCGCATTTTCCTTCCTTTGCTCCGCGATCCAATCGACCCGAAATCCTCCGATCTCCAACCAACCTCTCGGCCATGGCCCTTTCCACCGAACCATGGGGCAGGTCCAAGTGCACGAGGGCGCAGCTGGCCTCTTTCGAGGAGGCCGGGATCCTGCGAGCTGGCTGTTGGCGTATCCCCGCAGCCGGAGAAACGACCCCAAACCCGCGAGAGAGGGAGTTCGTTTGTTTCACCAGTCATCTTGAGCGAGGGCTAGGGTTTCCCACGTCCTTGTTCTTCCGGCGCTTTTGCGCCTACTATGGGATCCAGCCTTCAGATCTGGGTCCCCACAGCATCGAGCAGCTCGCCATCTTCGTGGCGTTCTGCGAATGCTACTTGGGCTGCCGTCCCTACTTTCCCTTGTGGCAGGATCTGTTCCATGGACGGATCAGCCACGAGGAGGCAGGCGGCCCAATGCTAGCCGCGGGCGGCTTGACGTTCCAGCTCAAATCCAAAGCCTCCTTCTTAGACCTGATGCTACCCGCCAAGGCGGCGAGCGACTGGAAAAAGTCGTGGTTCTACGTGACCGAGGCGACCCCGGAGGGCGAGGCGGCGATCCCGCGGTACTCCGCTAGCCGTTCGGAGCCGCGCCATCTCCAAGTCGGCAAGCTTCCCGACGACCAGCGGATGGTCGTTGACGAGATGCTCCAGACCATCTGTGGTTTGAAGAAGAAGGGCCTCCAAACGATAAATCTGTACAATTGCTGGCTTGGGCGGCGGCTTGTTCCACTCGCCCAGCGCGACCACTACATGTACCAATACACCGGCCGGGGGGACTCGACGAAGGCCTGCCTCGACGAGTGGAGGCTGGAAGATTACCTCTCAGTACTGAAGAAGATTACCCAGGCGGTGTACCTGGATGCGCAGGCCGGGATCGCCCCCTACACCACGAAGCGTCCAGCTCCAACGGTAATTTCTTAACCTTGTTCGCAGTCGCAGTGTATGCGGTCGCGGTAATCCTGATCCTGTTTGTATCCATCGCAGCTATTCCAGGTGGTGGAAGGGTGGCTCCCACCTTCGGACGATGAGAGCCCGGACCCATCCGCCCAGGACGTAGGCGAATCACCACCTGCGAGGGGCAACGAAGACGACGAGGACGAGTCCGAAGAAGAGGTCGCCCCGCTGGTCCGAAAGACCCGCGGGCAACGTCAGCGCGAGATCGAAGCGAGCAGAAGCCTCGAGCGCCAGACGACGAACTCCCAGAGACCACCTCGCGCCGTCAAGCCACTCCGTCGAAGAGGAAGGAGAAAAAGAGGGAGGCGAGGGCCCCCCTGAAGAAGAAAACGAAGCCGTCGAAGACGGCCTCACCGCCACACTCGGCGAGCAGCTCCGATGCTCCCAGCCCAACTGGTGACGGTGCGCCACCAGCGACAACCGCGCTGGACACGGCGACTATGGAGGTGCCGCTGGCCTCATTGCCTCCGCCATTCGCCCCAGTCTCCGGGCTGGGGGAGGCTCCGGCCGCGGCGGCTTCGCCGCGCAGGGAGGCTCCGGCTGCGGCGGCTTCACCTCGCAAGGAGGCTCGAGCTGCAGCAGCTTCGACTCACGAGGAAGCTCCCGCCGAGGATGTCCCAGAGGCGCCGGCTGCATCCTCAACGACGAAGAAGCCGTCCGTGTCTTGGGCACACGATGTCCTGGAACTGGGGCTCAGTTGCCGACTGGGCCCTGAACTGGAAAAACCGGCCGGCCTTCGTACGGGGCTACGTTTCATCCCAGTCGCCAAGTGAGTGTGCTCACCCCTTCTTATTTTCCATAACTATTTCGATTGTCTTTGTTGATTCAATTAATGCGCAGGACCGGAGTGAAAAGGATGGGCCATCCGACCGTGGCCAAGGTGCCCTCCGCCGGTAGCGAGGAGGATCCTTCACGCAAGAGGAAGGCGGACGAGGTCGTCGCCTCAGCGGATGGCAGTAAGAAGGCCAAGGGCGACGACATCGTCACCATCTCTGACGATACGGCGGCCGCGCCGGCCGAGCCCGCGGCGGGGGCAGCCGCGTCTACGAAGGAACCCGCGGCGGAGGCGACCTCCCTTGGAGCGGGTGCCTCCATCGCTACCTTCCCCCGCTTCGTGACCAAGGCGGCCACGGCGAGTGGGGTTGCGCCCTCAAGCCACGCTCCTGGGACCGCCGATGCTGAAGTCGACCAGCGTCGTGGGCATACGCCAGCGTTACTCGCGTCCGTGGACGCGATCCAGCTCCACAGCATGCTTGGCGCGGCCATCCAGGTACATCCAGTCCCCGAGGATCAGGTCGGTGTTTTGCAGCGGCGTGATGCTTATAATTTCTCGTCTTTTATTTTCGTATCCAGTCCCCGAGTGCGCACTCGCTGAACTTCAGCGGGTGGGCGCTTAGGAATTTCTTGATCGCCAATCCCCGAGTGCGCACTCGCTGAATTTCAGCGGGTGGGCACTGAGGAATTTCTTGATCGCCAGTCCCCGAGTGCGCACTCGCTGAATTTCAGCGGGTGGGCACTTAGGAATTTTTTGATCGCCAGTCCCCGAGTGCGCACTCGCTGAATTTCAGCGGGTGGGCACTTAGGAATTTCTTGATCGCCAGTCCCCGAGTGCGCACTCGCTGAATTTCAGCGGGTGGGCACTTATGGAGTTCGTTTTAACTGACTTTTTCGGTGATGTGCAGGGTCTGCAGCTTGAGTCGGCGGACCGATTGGCCGCGAAACAACGCGCGGAGAAGGAGCTGGCCATCGTCCAGGAGGCGAACAAAGGTCTTCAGGCTGTTGCTGAGGAGGCAGATCAAGCTCGCCAGGGGCTTGTCCCCGCTGGTGAGTTAGTGGCGGCGCGGTCTGCTCTGGGTGCCGCTGAACAACGGATCGCCGACCTTGAGCGCGAACTGCGGGAGGCGAGAGAAGAAGCTAGCTTGGCGGACGGGCGAGCTAAGGCCGCCATTGCGGCCGCAGAGGAGGATCGCAAGGTGTCGGAAGTCCTTATTGCTGGGCTTCAGGACGACCACACGTCGCTTCAGTGCTTCATCACGGGACTCGCGCGCCCGCTGCTTGGTGAGTGCTTCCTCCCTTTCTTATGGTTGTGGTTTTTGTGGTACCCATTATACTCATCATTGTCTTTTTCTTCGCAGGTCGCATCATTGATAGCGACGAAGAGGCGAGCTCGCTCGACGCAAGGCAGTGCGTAAGCATGCTCGTCGACTCGGCGACGCTGTCAGCGACCTGCATCCGCGCCTACCTCCAAGAAGTATCACCCACGGAGGTGATTCCCAGCGACCTTGTTGAGGTGTGGAAGTACTTTGAGAAGGCACCCGCGGTCGTTGAATTTATGACGCGATCGGCGTTTCGGCGTGGAGCATCGACGGCCCTGAGCCTTGGACTCGCCCACTTCCCCGAAGACTTCGACATCGACGATGTGACGAGTGGGTACCCATCGTCAACTGGCGCGGTGGATCTGTCCGAGGTTCTCAAGTTGCAAGAGCGTGCCGCCACGTACTCGGAGCGTGTCTGGGCGATGGGCGACCTCCTTCCCTACCAGGAAACGGTCGTCGCGCCGAACGACCCCGAGCCGCCGCATCGTGACTTCAAGGTCGAGCAGCCTTTTCGCGCGGTGATGGAGGGTGAACTGACGACGTATCCATCAAACCCGTACACCGCGTTCATCCGTAATCGCCGGGATGCTGGCGAGTCATCATCGAAGCCTGTAGTTTGCCTTGAAGAGTTAGCAGCAGTTCTGCCACGCGGGCATATTTTGTAACATAAGACAATGCAATATGCGATTGAATGGGACGTCGTGTCTATTTTGGTATTTGTTTGTGTGCTTTGGATTGATTTTGGACGAGTCCCCGAGCGCGTCCGCCCTTTTGTGGGGTTTACCTCGTATATGATGTGTGTTGTTATCATGTGTTTTGTTGCTTTGGTCGACTCGCCCGAGCTCGGAGAGCCAGTCGCAAGGCGACTCCCTTTAGTGCTCTGTACTTTACCGTTTTCCCGTACACGAACGAAGTCGGGTGGCCGAGTCCCCGAGCGTGGTACTTGGTAGTTCTAGGCGCGACTCGAGGGTGGTTGAGGACTTAGCGCGTTGGTGTGAGCGCGTCACTCCTGCCTGGCCCGTAGGGTCAGTCGCTTGGCGAGTCCTGGGCATGCTCTCTTACTTGGCGTTTTCCCTGACCGCTCTTGACGAACTGGTATTCAGTCCCTGAGCGTGGTACTTAGCCGTTCGAGTCGCTATGCCGAGGATGCGGAGGACCAAGGTCGCTGTGAGAAGCGAGGGCAGTTGTCTTGGCTCGTAGAACCAATCGAGCTAGGCGACTCCAATGGGGCTCCGGGTTGGCGTTTTTCGTGGACGATGCAAGACCTGAAGTGATTCAGTGCTCTTACACCGCACTACTTAGCCGTGCCGATCGCTGTACCAAAGGTTGACTTCTGCATTTTAGCATACCACTGTTATTACGAGTGCGAGTGGCACAAGTCATGGAGAGTAGGCGCAATTTGCGGTAACCGTTTCTTTTATTTCATAGCGACTGGAGAGTACATGTGTGGGGTTCTAGGAGTAGAACTTCCGGAGGAGGTTTACATTCCATGGTCGCTTGACGTCGAGCTCGCCGTCCCCGCGGACGTCGATGAGGTAGTAGGCGTCGTTGCCGAGTACGCGCCCGATAGCGAATGGGCCTTCCCACGGAGGGGAGAGCTTGTGCATGCCCTTCTTGTCCTGGATGAGGCATAACACCAGGTCGCCTTCCTGGAAGGTGCGGGCTTTCACCCGCCGGCTGTGGTAGCGGCGGAGTCCTTGCTGGTAGATGGCGGTGCGTGACCGAGCGAGGTCGCGTGCTTCGTCGAGCTGGTCGATCCCATCTTGGCGGGCCAGCTCGTTTGCAGCCTCCGTATAATGGACGACTCGCGGCGAGTCGTGTTCGAGGTCGGTGGGCATGACTGCTTTAGCGCCGTAGACCATGAAGAAGGGAGTGAATCCCGTCGATCTGTTAACCGAGGTACGGATTCCCCAGATGACGGAGGGCAACTCTTCGACCCAGCACCCGGCGGTGCGCTCGAGTGGTACTTGGAGTCGCGGCTTCAGGCCGTGGAGGATGCTTTGGTTGGCCCGTTCCGCCTGGCCGTTGGATTCCGGGTGGGCGACTGACGCGAGGTCGAGCCGGATGTGGTGCTCTTCGCAGAATTCGGCCATGGCTCCCTTGGCGAAGTTGGTGCCGTTGTCCGTGATGATACTGTTTGGGAACCCGTAGCGATATATGAGCTCGCGTAGGAATTTAGTGGTGGTCTTCCCGTCGCATTTCCGGACTGGCTTGGCCTCCACCCACTTAGTGAATTTGTCGACGGCGACTAGCAGGTGGGTGTAGCCGGAGGGGGCTTTCTTGAAGGGGCCTACCATGTCCATGCCCCATACGGCGAATGGCCAGGTGATGGGGATTGTCTTGAGCGCCGAGCTCGGTACGCGCGTCTGATTGGCGTACTTCTGGCACCCGGCGCATCGCTGGACGATGTCGACAGCGTCGGCGTGTGCGGTGGGCCAGTAGAAGCCGTGTCGCATAGCCTTGGCGACCAGGGAGCGAGCGGCGGCGTCGTGGCCGCAGTCACCTGAGTGAATGTCGTGGAGGATTTTGCGTCCTTTAGCCGGTTGGACGCAGCGTTGGAACACGCCGGTGACGCTGCGCTTGTGTAGCTCGCCGTCGATGATGGTGTAGGACTTGCATCGGCGAGCGATCATTCGAGCGTCTGTCTCGTCTGCTGGCAGGGTGCCGGCTTCCAGGTAGGCGATGTAGGGCTTGGTCCAATCGTCTGGCTCGGTGATGAGTGCGACCAAGGCTGCCTCTGGTTGGAGTGGGACTCCGATGTCGATCTCCCTCGGGGGAGAGACTGATGGTTTGGAGATTGTGTCGAGGAACACGCCGGCGGGTGGTGCGAGTTGAGCCGACCCGATGCGAGAGAGGGCGTCGGCCTCCTCGTTTTTCCGCCTGTCGATCCACTCGACAGAGTAGCCGGTGAAGTGGCCGCCCAACTTGTCCACCGCTTGGCGGTACGCCGCCATGGTAGGGGAGACGGCGTCGCAGGTGCCGACGACTTGCCCCGCGACGAGGTCGGAATCTCCGTAGCATCAGGGGCGATTGACGTTCATCTCCTTGGCGGCTCGCATGCCGTGGAGTAGGGCCTCGTATTCAGCCATGTTGTTGGTGCAGGGCGTGAAGTCGAGGCAGAGGATGTAGCGGAGCTTGTCGCCTTTTGGTGAAGTCAACACTATCCCTGCTCCTGCACCGTCCGCGTTCTTGGAGCCGTCGAAGTGCAGGCTCCAGTAATGGAGGTACGGCAGCTTCTCTGGCTGCTAGGCCTCCTCCCAGTCGGCAATGAAGTCTGCCAGCGCCTGCGACTTAATCACCTTTCGTGGTTCGTATTTGATGTTGTGGACGCCGATCTCGACGGCCCACTTGGCGACCCGCCCGGTTGCCTCGCGATTGCGGATGATGTCTTGCAGTGGCGCTGAGGAGACGACCGTGATCGGGTGCTCCTGGAAGTAGTGCGGCAGGCGCCGCTGAGCCCTGAAGACCGCGTATACTAGATTTTGGTACCGTGGGTACCGCTGGCGCGACTCGGTGAGGACCTCGCTGATGTAGTACACCGGCCGCTGAACCGGGCGCTCCTTTCCTTCCTCTAGTCGTTCGACGACCATCACAGCGCTGACGACGCGCTCGGACGCCGCGACGTAAACCAGCATAGGTTCTTTGTCGGCGGGGGCGGCGAGTAGTGGTGCGGCGAGTAGCACCTTTTTGAGGTCGCGGAGCGCGTCGTCCGCCTCCTTGTCCCACTGGAAGGTGGGGTTCTTGCGCATCAGGCGGTATAGGGGCATCGCCTTTTCGCCCAGGCGGGGGATGAAGCGACTGAGAGCCGCTACTCGCCCGGCCAGCTTCTGGACGTCGCGCAGGCACTCGGGTTTGCCGAGCCGGGCGATCGTGTCGATCTTTGTTGGGTTCGCCTCGATCCCTCGTTTGGAGACGACGTACCCCAGTAGTTGTCCGGCGGGTACACCGAAGGTGCACTTGCATGGGTTGAGCTTTATCTTGTACCTTCGCAGGTTGGCGAAGGTTTCCGCCAGGTCGGCGAGTAGGTCGCCTTGGCGAGCGGACTTCACGACCACGTCGTCGATGTAGACGTGGATGTTGCGGCCAATTTGGCTCGCGAGGCATTCTTGCATGCACCGCTGGTAGGTTGCCCCGGCGTTCTTGAGGCCGAAGGTCATGGCGGTGTAGAAGAAGGCTCCGAATGGCGTGATGAACGCCGTCTTCTCCTCGTCTTCGACAGCCATTTTGATCTGGTTGTACCCAGAGTAGGCGTCGAGGAAACATAGCGACTCCGAACCCGCGGTTGAATCGATTATCTGGTCGATCCGCGGGAGGATGAACTGCTCCTTTGGGCAGGCGCTGTTCAGGTTTGTGTAGTCGATACACATTCTCCAGGTCCCGTTTTTCTTTTCGACCAGGACTGGGTTTGCCAGCCACTTGGAGTACTTGATTGGCCGGATGAAGCCGGCAGCGAGTAGACGTTGCACTTCCTCGGCGATTGCTCGACGGCGTTCTTCATTGAAGGGCCGTAGCGACTGCTTGACAGGTCGCACTTTGGGGTCGGCGTTTAGTTTGTGCTCAGCGAGATCCCTAGGGACACCGGGCATGTCGAAGGGTTTACATGCGAAGATGTCCCTGTTCTCACGGAGGAACTCGATGAGCGCGCCTTCCTATGCTGGGCTCATGCCTGTCCCGATCGTCACCGTCTGGCTGGAGTCGCCTGGGACCAGCTCGACGGTGCGGGTGTGCGTCGTTGCCTCAAAGGTTGAGGTGTTTGCGCCCTCTGAGTTGGGCTTCTTGAGTATTGTGGGGTCGTCATTGTTGACCCCGCTCGCGTATTTGGCGAGCTCGTCGGCGTGATTAGTCTCTGCCGCGATGACGGCGTCGGCGAGCTCGGCTCCTTTGGCCTCGCACTCGGCGGCCATGTCGGGGTCGCCGTTGATGGTGATGACGCCGCACGGCCCGGGGAGCTTCATCGCGTTGTACGCGTAGTGGGGCGCTGCCATGAACTTAGCGAACGCCTGGCGCCCCAGGACGCAGTGGTAAGGGCTGTCGAAGGGCACCAGCTCGAAGACGATCCGCTCGGTGCGGAAGTTTGCCGGTGTGCCGAAAGTGACTGGCAGCGTGACCTTGCCGATCGGATACGCCTTCCGACCGGGGACGATGCCGTGGAACGTGGTGTGGGTCGTCTCGATCATCGACTGCGGGAGCCGCAACCGCCTGAAGGTGTCGAGGTAGAGGATGTTGATGGAGCTACCGCCGTCCATCAGTGTCTTGGGGATCCAGTAGTCGCCAACCTTGGGCTTGACCACCAAGGCGACTCGTCCTGGGTACTCGATGCGCGGCGAGTGGTCTTGCCGGCTCCAGGTGATGGGCTGTTCTGACCAGTTCAGGAACTGGGGGACGTCTATTTGGGCCACCGCATTGACGGCGACGGCGCGGGCGATGACCTTCTTCTCGCGCTTCGTGTTGAAGCCTGTGAAGGTGTGGAGCGAGCCGGCTACTTTGCCGAATTTTCCGCCATTTGGCGGGTCGTTGTCGGTGTCCTCCCGCGCTTGCTGTGCCTTCTCAATTTCCCTGAGGGTGTGGCAGTCGGCGGTGGTGTGCGTTGCGGGCTTCCCTTCCCTGCTATGGAACGCACATGGTTGGTTAAGGAGGGCCGCGGGATCGAACCTTGGCTTGTTCTTGTAATTGCCGCCATCGCGGCGTTGCCCTCCGTCGCGGCGGTAGCTCTTGGGCTCGCGCTGTGCGTGCCCGGCGTTGGCGACGAAGTCGACTCGCCCGTCACTGCGGCGCTTGCCAGTGAGGCGAGTGCCGCTGTAGCGTAGGTCGGTTCGGCGTCCGCCGTCGTTGCCGCCCGTGCGGCGTTGCCCTCCTGACTCGTCGTCAGTTTCCTGGTTTGGATCTTCCTCGGCGTACCGTTTGGCGATCTCGAGGAGGTCAGGGATGTTGTCGAGTGTGCGGGAGTGTCGCTTGAGCTTGGCGATTAGAGGCTCGTAGCGGCACGAGGTCTTGAAGCAATGGATCGCGGTGTCCGGGTGGATGCCGACCGCGTTGTACCAAAGCTCTTGCCACCGTTGGACCCAGTTGCGGGTCGACTCGCGGGGTCCCTGGACGCATCGTTCCAGGTCCTCAATAGTGGTGGCGCGGGTGTAGGAGCACTCGAAGTGCCTAACGAAGGCGTCGCGCATTTCCTCCCAGGAGTCGATACTGTCCTGGGGGAGAGTGTTGATCCACTGCCTGCACGTCCCCTCCATCATCAGGGGGAGGTAACGGGCGGCGAGTAGGTCAGTGTGACCCGCGATCCCCATTGCCATGAGGTATGTGTCGAGCCAGACTGCGGGGTCGTACGAGGAGTCGTACTTTTCTATCTCCTTTGGCGCCTTGAAGTTTGGCGGGTACTTCTCGCCTCGGATCATTGGTCCGAAGCACTTGGGCCCGAGTCGACTGAGCGACCCCATGGGCTCACCGTCACGGCGATTAGTTAGGGTGTGCCGCAAGTCGTCGGGCTGGCGTGCGCGCCAGCTTTGGTTGTTGATGATGTGGGTGCGGGCGTCGATGGGTTGCCCGTTAGCGGCGACGAAGTTGGTCGCCGGCCTGGGGTCGTTGGTGGAGAGTGCCGCGTTCACGGGTCGGTGTTGGAGCTGTAGTGGCTCTAGTGGCGGGAAATTGAGGGTGTTTGCCGCCGCTGGGCGGCCGCTGGAGGCCGCTCTGCTTCCCGAGGAACGCGAGTATACTCGACCTTGCGAGTCGGCGCCCGCTTTTTGCTGCTCCACGGCCTTCGCGAGCAGGGCCCTGACGTACTGGATCTGTAGGGCGCCGTCGGCAGTGGCCGTGATGCTGTCGGCTGCTGCTCGGCCTGCCACGAGGTTGTCCATCGGGGTGGAGAACAGTGGGAGGCCGTTTGCGTCTCGCTCCCGTGAGGAGACAACTATCCGCGACTGGTCCCTGGGAGGGGTGCGGTTGGGTGGTGGTGGGGCACCCATCGCCGTTGGTCCTGGCGGGGGCCGGGCGCTTCCTCCTGGTGGCACGTTCTCGCAGATTGCGCGCTCGGCTATGCGGGCCGGGTCGTTTTTGTCGTCGAAGTTCAGGGCACGCCCTTGAACGGTGGGGTTCAAACGTGACCTGATCCGCTGCTGGTGGTAGCGCGACAGCTCCTGCGCCGTCACCTGCTCGAGGCGAAATTTTTCGCGCTCGGCTTGCTCCTTGCGCATCGCCTCCGCCAGTTTCAGGCGGAGTTCCTCGACCTCCGTTGCCGTGGCGTTAGGAGGGATTGGGGTGGAGAAAGGATCCTCCGGCGGATCGGCGCCGGTGGCCATGTAGGCCGCGGCGTGGCGACTGGCTCCATCGCGGAGGTCGGCGGAGTTCTCTGACCCGGAGTCGAATTCGAAGATCCCGAGGATGGAGGGGTCCTCGAAGTCTCCCGCGTTGGAGACCTGGGCGATGGAGCCCGCGGACGAGGCCGCGGTGATGGATCCGACGAGTGACGCCGGGGTCGTCGAGTCGGCGTCGTCGGTGAGGGCCGCAGCTTCTGCGGCCGCTGAATTCCCGGCCACGTTGCTGTGGGCCGAGTTATACTCGGAGGCGAGGCGGTGGATCGTGCGGACCTGGCTCTCGGAGAGCCGATCGCGTGGCGGCGACTCGCGGATGCGAGCCGAGTCCTCCGAGACGATGACGTCGGTGAGGCCGACGAAGAGGCTGATCGTGCCGATTGGCAGGATCACGCTGTGCGTGACGGGTCGCGCCGCCGGGACGTAGCTGCTCGGCAAGATCTGGAGCATCTCGCCGATCGCTATCATGCGGCCGGTGGCGACCGTCTCGTTGATGGGCAGATTGGATCTCGCCGCAGAACACCGGCCAGACCGGCCAGGCCCCACGGTGGGCGCCACTGTCGTGGGAATGGTCACGGCAGATGCTGCAATCGGCAGCGAGTAGTAGAACGAGGGGCAAGGGCGGCCAGCCATCTGCGGTGCGAGATGAGGGCAAAGACACAGGGTTTTACCCAGGTTCGGCCCCCCGGAGGGTAAAGACCTACTCCTGCTAGATTGTATTATGGAGGTGTTACAATGGGCGAGCTCGGCGGCTAGGCGGCGAGTCGCTTGGGTGTATGAGGGAACGTATCTCTACTCACCCTTTAGGGAGGTTTATATAGGCTCACCTCCCCTAGGGTTTACATATCTCAACCGATTCGGTTACAGCTTTAACAGTCGTTTAACCCAATCCGACTGGGCCTATCTACTCGCCTGGGCCTTCAGTTTCCAGTCGCTCGGTACCTTGCTGGGCTTCAATCCACTCGCCGTTCTGCAGGCCCACTCGCCAGCTCTCGGTCCAGTCGGAAACGCCTTGCTGGGTATACCCCAGTAGGCATATCCCCATCAGCTGTTGGTTTCCACACCAATAGTTGCTGGATATGGTGGGAGACTCCATTTTGGTTCATCCCAAGCTTCTGAAATGCCCTAGAGTGGAACGAGCCGGTTCAAGTATAGCTCATTTGGTCTCGGCCTTTTGTGGAACTCTTTCTTTTGGTTGGTTTAGCTGATATACGTACTAGTCAACATTTAGTTTCGCACCTATTCCATCTTGTAAAATACTCTATATGACCAAACTCCTTTTGTAAACTTGGTAGTTTATCCGATATGTATGTTTCACAAAGCTCGTAAAAGAACCTTATTTAGAAGTACAGTTGTAACTCTACTAGTACTACCTAATTTCTTCCAGAATGTTGTACGTTATACTAGTTGTATAGCAGTTCCGTAGTTTTGTTTCTTTTTCAGTGCAATTTAGGTCCTGTAACAAGCTACTGTAGGTAAGTTGGACATGTAGGTACTACGCTCTAACTACATGCGGTGGATCACGAAGTTCCCAGGTTTACAAGTAAAACTATGTCGCTCATTTTGGCATCGCTAGTGATTTGACAAGGTAGTACTACATGACGGTATTCTAGTCTCGATGAAGCTAGCTAGGTTAGTAGCTGCCACAGAAGAGAGAGAGAGGGAGGGAGTTTTGCACACGCCGGTGCACGTGGCAGTGTGTTCCTTCCGAGACAAGCTAGATTTAACTCCCTCACCGGCCTCCCCCCATGTACATACAAGTTAGTCCCTTCTTCCATCTACTACCGCGCTCTGGCCTCTCGCTCCATATTGTTGCCGACTAGTTCCTCGGCTCCGTCCTTTATAGGTGGCGGCGAGATCGTCGCGACAACATTTTGTAGGGCGGCTGCGCATCCGTCATCCCTGTCCCGCGGCGGCAATGGTGGTTTGTGAAATACTACAACACTTGTACCTATTCCCTCGGTTTCATAATATAAGATGTTTTAGCTTTTGTGAAACGAGTGTATGTAGATTCACTCCGAACTTACATGGTAGAGTTGATGATGTAGTTAAACTTTTATTGTATATTGCATAGCTAAACCTGGGGATGGTTTGAAAACTGCCCCATATCCCAGTTGAACCCGAACGATTTTTCTCGTTTTCCCAACCCAAACTGAAACCATCTAAACATAATATCAACCCAACTAGAACCAAACCCACTCAATCTTGCACCCAAACCGAACCAAACTGAGTTCCCATCCATGGGTTAAAACCAGTTAATAAATGGGTTGAAAATTGTTTGCTCTAGTAGGTCCTCGCGTGACTCAGTGCAGTTTTAGGAGCACACACATGAGGTAGACAGTGGTATACGCAGGTGACTCCTCCCCGTGCTCTTGTACTGGTGCCGGTTAGCCTGAGTCTCTAGGTACTGTAATCGGATTGTCGACAAGTACGCCATAGGGGGTCCTAATGGAATTGGAAAGATGTGGTGTCAGACGTTGGATGTTCCAGGAGCGGTGAGCACAAGTTTACCCAGGTTCAGATCTGACAGCGGTGATCGGATCCAACTCCTTCTAGCAACCCTGTAATAAATCAGCATAAGTCGGGTGTTACAATGGATTACAAGAGAGGTTCACCTGTGCGAGTTGATTGTGGTGGTTGTTCGTGTTGTGCCCTAAAGGCTCCCATAGGGCCGGTTTATATAGTCACCAGGGCCTAGGGTTATAGGATAGACCTATCCGGCTATGTTACAGAGTCGGTAACTAGATACAGCTTCGACTACAAGTAATACTACAGGCCTAAGTCGGTAACTCTTCTGGGCCTTGTCGTAGCCGGAACTAGATCCTCCTCTTTCTCTGACTGGGCCGCCCGTGAAGCAAAGCTCTAACCCGTTAGTGGGCCACCCAGGTCAGCGAGTCCTGTGGGTATACCCGGAAAGTATATCCCCAATAGTAGCCCCCTGAAGTCTCGAAGATCCAAAGTCGAATAAATCGTCTAGCTTGATGGTTTCTTCGTCTTGAGAATCTTGAAGGGTTCCGAAAACTTCTTTCAATAATGTAGGATTCCAAGTCAGTTGAGTCATATATATTTTGTTCTACTTTAGTCTTTCCTTTTCTCAATTTGAAACATGAGCCAAATTTTTAAGCGGCGTGCGAACTGACAACTTTTCAGACCAGGTCCTGTCACTGACAGGAGTCCCATCAACACGACTGTTGGTGGGTCCACTCCTTATGGAACAGAACGCCGTTTCAATGCCTACGCGAAAATCGAGGGGGCGGAAGAGTCGCAAGGAAGCTACCTCCCTCTCTCTCCTATACGCGTGGTACTAATCGCGCCTATTAACGCAGGAATGTTGACACAGAGACACATAAAACCCTTTCTCTCATATTTATCTCTCCACCGATTCATTCATTGCCTCCTCGTACTCCTCGAGCGCTCTGCATCCGTTCCCATCTGCACATCTCAAGGAAAATCTCTCTCCCCCGCCAGTACTTGTCCTCTAAGATCAATGGCGTCTGCCTAGACCTCAGGAGCGGCGGCGGGTTCATCAGCAGCGGATGAAAATAAGATGCGGGGCCTCTGGATCCCCAGCTCCATGGACAACACCGAACTCCAAGTCATGGAGGATGAAGGATTCATCATCGCTGGTGTGTGGCAGAGTGCCTCAGGGCACGCCGTTCCTGCCCCGCGCGACGAAGAGCGGGTGTTGTTCAGCACGCACATCGATCGCGGCCTCAGCTTGCCACCGTCGGACTTCTTCGTCGAGGTCCTCAATTATTATGGTGTGCAACTCCATAACCTTCGTCCCAACTCTCTGCTCGATCTTAGTACTCATGCAACTCTGTGCGAGGGGTTTCTTGGCATTAGGCCAAGTCTCACCCTTTTTCGGTACTACTATGGTACCCGGAAGAACTCTATTAGCACCGGTGTTCCTTACACCACCGGCACCCTTAGCTTAGTCCTTAGTAGAACCCGAGTTTATCCTAGGATTAACGCTAGTGAATCCATCAAACGCTAGCCCGGAACATTATTTTATCATAAGGATATTCCGACTCCTGGAAAGGTGGAAGGTCTTTCGGCCTTCGTCGATGGTGCCGCCCCCACCAGAACTCATGGGACGCGGAAGCACCAGAACTGTCAGATATTTTGATCCTTGCCAAGAGGCGGATTGAATTTCTGATGAACCACGAGGGCCTCCATGGATCCGACTTGATCCACTGCTGGTTGGTGCGCCGGATTCAGCCTCTGCAGCACCATGGAGACCGCCTCATCCACACCTTCACCAGCAACAAGAAGGACAGCATGCGGGTCAGCCCGAACCGGATTCCGGTGAAGGATTACTGGATCCTCACACAATATTTGATCAAGGAGAGAGTGGAACAAAAAGTTCCAGAAGTTTCCATGGAGATGTATACGTCCAACCGTCATCTGACTCTGGTAAATATTTCGACTCTGCTTTTTGTGTTTCGTCATTCTTTTATGTTCTTTCTTCGACTCTATTTTCATCGATGCTTTTCGACTTTATTAGATCGAGAATCTCTCCGAGTCTGATCTAGCTCCACTAGAGGGCTATATTTCAGATGATCCCGAGGCGACGGAGGATGGTGAGGTGCAAGAAGTTGCCGCCCCCGCCTTTGGTGACCAAGCATCTAACAAGGGTGAACCCACTAAGGGTAATGATACCATGGTAACATCTACATGAACATTGGATAAAGTGGCTGGCTCTGCTGTCTCTAGTCTGAAGAGGAAGAAGAAGGAAGAGATCCTCAAGCTGGCGTAATCCAGTCTTGAGAAGCAAACCTTGACCCTAGAGGCAGCGAGCCAGGAGCAGGAGGACATCAAACTGGTCAGCCTCCTGGACCAAATTTTGGTCCGGCATGCTAAGATTGATTCTAGCAAACTCCGAGCGACAGATGTTTCTTCCCTCTCCCTTGCCGAGAAGGTGTTTCACAGCACCATGCTTTTGCACCTAGAACACATTGTAAGTTTCCGATTCTTATTTGCATTTATTATCATATCCTCTAGCCCCCAAGCATAAAGCCGGATAAACATCGTTGGATCCGATTTGATGCTTTTAGGTTGCAACATAAAGATGTAGTGTAGCCCCCAAGGCTCGTGCTATAATTTTACTTAGTTAAATTTGCAGCCCGAGTCTTAGTAGCCGTCTGACAGTATTCCGTCTCTAAACTTATAGAAAATTCCATCTCTAAACTTATAGAAAATTGCATGTTCCAACCAGGAATTGCTCAAGAACATCTATAATAAGCGCAAGGAGATCAAAGCCTTGCGCCTTGAGAATTCAAAGTTGCAAATTGAGAAGAATGAAGCAGAAGGTAATTTTTTCTGGCTTCATTTTTGTTAATTAGCTATTGTCATAGTCAAAATTGTTCTGTCTGACTGATTATTGTTCCCTTTGCTAAACTGTTGTGTGAGTCCAGCAAGATGGTGGAGCAATCCAAGAACTTCAAGGTCTTAGAAATGGAAAATGTTAAGCTCCAGGACAAGCTTTAGAAGCTCACTATTGAGTCTGAGAAATCTGTAGCTGCTGTCCTAGAGTCAAGCAATCATGAGACCGTGAGGCTCGAGAAGCTGCTAGCCCTCCAAAATAAACAACTAGATGATCTCAAGAAGGACTTCGATAGCAAAAAGATCTGACCCAGGACATAGAGAGTGAACTTAACAGTCTCTGTGAGGATCATGCTCAATGGAATCGCTTTGTGCTAGGTAAGATTTCCTACTTTTACTTTTTGTTGTTTTTTCGACTTTCTTTTCAGTCAAATTTTGACTTTTTGGTTCTTTCCCAGCCCTCCTAAATCTTTCTGACTCTCCTACCTCCGAACCTCGCCTCGAGCGCATCAAGCTCGTCGGAGATATCTTGTACGACTTCCACCAGACTCTTGAAGAGTCTGGCGAGTCAGTCAAGCTTTCCGACTTGCATACAATGTCAGTGCAAGAGGTGAGGGATAAGGCTAAGGAGATTCCAAAGCTTATCGAGGACTAGAAGATCTCCTACGCTCGGACTACTGCTCAGACTACTTTTACCATGGTGATGAGCCACCACAGCGAGATGGAAATCTGGCATGTCACCAAAGGTATCGCCAAGGAGGATGATGAGGGTAACCCATAGGACATCAAGGCAATCCAAGATTCCTGTGTAGGTTATGCTTGTCGTGTGGCGGAGATGACCAACTATATGATGTGGTTCTTTGAATCTGTCGCCGTGCCTCCCTCGCCTCAAGAGCCAGAAAATAGCTTTGCAGCTTCCGAGTCTGAGATCCAGGGCGACAATGTTGTCGACTCCAGGGCTCCAGCTTCTTCATCACCACCGCCTGACTCTGCAGGATAAACAGTTTTTTATGCATTATTCTGAACTTCTAGCAATGTAATAATGGAAACAATGTTTTTTTTGTGCAGGTCTTGTAAAAGCTAATGCTTTTACTATTGTAGTACTTGTGCTTATATTTTTTATGCATGTGCATGAAAATTTTTGAAGCACTTTTTATTTTATGCCTATGCTTATTGTTTTTTTTGGCTCTCTGCCTCGTCCCTTTCATGGGCCGGCCAACCTTTAGCACGGAAACTTTGCCGAGCAACGCAGCGCAATTACTAAACCAGTTTAAAACTCGAAAAAAAAGCTGGCTTCCATTACCAGCAACTCATTACTCGGAAAATGTCTGCGTCTAGGCAATCAGATAAAAAACCAAAGTACAAACAATAAATTGAATTTTTTACCCTAAGGTAACATTTTTTATATATTCAAAAATCATAACTAGAACGAACATGAGCATAAAGTACTTTCAAGCATTCTGGGATTTTTAAAAAAATGACATGATCTTTTGGAAATAAGATGGCAAAAAACTTCTCAATAATAACATATGAGGAAACCAATACTTTATTTCACTTTGAACATGTACATATATTATTACAAGGAAATATAACTAAGAATAGAAGGGACGTAGCTGTGCAATATTCCATGGACGGTCTATTTCATCCGGGTATGTGCTACCGCCAGCTCTCTTTCTCTTCTGAGTATCTGGTGTTTTCTTGACTAGTCTCATATCAGTTAAATAATATGACCCATTATGCAGAACTCTGCTAATCATAAAAGGTCCTTCCCAAATTGGGGAAAGTTTGTGATTTATCTTTTGCACAAGTCGGAGAACCAAATCGCCTTTTCTGAAAAAACAGTTTTGAAATCTCTGACTATGATACTTGCACAACTTTTGCTGATAGGCTATAGATCTCTGCTTAGCAACGACGCGTACTTCTTCGATTATATCGAGATCATCTTGTCGAGAAACTTATGCATCTTCTTCGATATACGCTTTGACTCGTGGATACTGATGAATTAGATCACATGGAAGAACTGCTTCTGCACCATAGACCAAGAAGAAAGGAGTATAGCCGGTTGACCTCTTAGGAGTTGTACGTAAACTCCATATCACAGATGGTAATTCCTCCGCCCAAGCCCCCACGGCCCAATGAACCGGTGCCTCGAGGCGAGGTCTGATTTCTTGCAAAATAAGGCCATTAGTTTTTCAACTTGTCCATTAGCTTGTGGGTGTGCGACTGATGCAATATCAAGTAGGATCCCTTGTTCTTCGCTGAATTCGGCAAGTTCACCCATGGAAAAATTGCTCCCTTTAATAATAATTATACTGTGCGAATATCCGAATTGGATGATTACTTTCTCGACGAACTTTCTGGCTGTGGCTCCCTCACAACTTGATATGGGTTTAGCGTCAATCCATTTTGTAAATTTATCCACCATCACTAGTAGGTGGGTAAATCCACATTTTTTCATGCGAAACGGCCCTACCATATCAAGCCCCCATACCGCAAATGGCCATGTAATAGGGATTGTTCGCAACTGTTCAGCCAGAACGTGTGCCTGATGGGCGTACTTTTGGCAGACTCTGCATGTTTTGACCAGTTTATCGGCATCCGCCTTAGCTTTAAGCCAAAAGAATCCGTGTCAAAAAGCTTTTGCCACTAAGGATCTGGCTGCAACATGATGACCACAATCGCCTTCGTGGATTTCTCTTAAGATTTCCACTCCTTCTTTCGAAGAAATACATCGCTGAAACACGCCAGAAACAGTCCATTTATAGAGCTCACCATTTATTATAGTATAGGCTTTTGCTCGTCGGACAATCTGCCGGCTCAAGACTTTGTCTTCGGGTAATTTTCCATCTATCAGGAAATCCAGATAGGTTTTCGTCCAGATGGGAATTACAGCCAGAAGTGCTATTAAAGGTGAGTCAGATTTCGTCGGATAGTCTTCATAAACTCCAACTATGGAGGGGACCCTTAAATGCTCTAAGAAAGCGCCATCCGGTACTTGTTTCCGTGTAGAGCCTATCCTTGATAGAGCATCTGCTTCCTCATTTTCTGGCTGAGGGATGTGTTGAACCTCAAAACCCTCGAACGATTTAGATAGTTCATCCACAACAACTTTGTATGCTGCCATGTTCTTTTTTGCGTTGCAGATATCGGACACTTGCTGAGAAACTAAATCCGATTCTCCGTAACACATGATTCTTGATATGCCAATGTTTTTGGCCATGCGTATTCCATGTAGCAATGCTTCATACTCTGCAGTATTGTTGGTTGCCATGAAGTGTATTTGCAACACATAGAACAACTTATCTCCTTGGGGTGATTTGAGCACCACGCCAGCACCCGAGCCTTCTCGTGCTTTTGATCCGTCAAAGTGAAGGGTCCAAAATTCCGAATCTGGACGACTTGTGTTTTTTTGCCATCTTTGTCCAATCAACAACAAAGTCGGCAAGTATTTGGGACTTGATTGCAGTACGTGGTTTGTACTCAATGTCGAAAGTTGCAATATCTATTCCCCACTTTGCGACACGTCCTGTGGCATCACGATTATTGATTATATCTCGCAGGGGAGCGGTGCTCACAACTGTGATCTTGTGCTCTTGAAAATAGTGGCGTAGCTTTCTGGATGCAAAGAACACTCCATAGGCTAGCTTTTAATGATGTGGGTACCGTTGTTTTGATTCTATCAGGACCTCACTCAGGTAATAAGTTGGCCGTTGCACCTTATGCTCATGGCCTTCTTCCTCGCGCTCGACTACTGTTACCACACTTATGACCTTGTTGGTCGCTGCAATGTAGAGTAACATAGGTTCCTGAGGTTCAGGCGCTGCGAGAACTGGTGGGTTTAAAAGTAGATCTTTCAAACATTTCAGGACAGTTTCGGCTTCTTGGGTCCAAACAAATTTGTCGGTTTTCTTCAAGAGTTTGTATAAAGGTGCAGCTCTTTCGCCGAGCTGGCTGACGAATCGAACCACCACTGCAATGCAACCAGTGAGACGTTGCACGTCCTTCAAGCGAGTTGGCCTGGTAATGTTTAGTATAGCCTTGATTTTGTCTCATTTCACCTCTATGCCTCGCTCAGAGATGATGAAACCTAACAATTTTCCTGCTGGAATTCCAAAGAAGCACTTCTTCAGATTTAGCATCATATTGAATTTTCGTAGACTAGCAAATTTTACGTCCAAGTCAGAAATTAAAGTTTCCTTCTTTTTGAACTTAACCGCTATGTCGTCTACGTATATGTGGACGTTGCATCCGATTTTGTCGTTGAGACAACGTTGCATAGTACGTTGATATGTTGCTCCCGTGTTCTTTAAGCCAAAAGGTGTAGTTTTGTAGCAGAAGGTTCCAAAAGGAGTGACGAAAGACTACTTAATTTGATCTGACTTTTTCATCGGTATTTGGTGATATCCGTAATATGCGTCAAGAAAATAGAGTAGTTCCGATCCTACCGTTGAGTCGATAACTTGATCGATTCGTGGCAAAGGAAACAGATCATTTGGGCATGCCTTGTTCAAATCTGTATAATCAACACACATCCTTAAATCAATGGTGTCCTTTTTAGGGACGAGTAAGGATTTGTCACCCAATCTGTATGGATGACCTTTGTTATAAAATCCGCTAATTCTAGTCAGGCTAATTCCCTAGCTATTGCTTTGCGCCTTTCATCACCAAACCGTCATAAGGACTGTTTGACGGGTTTAGCGCTAGGGTACACATCAAGAGAGTTCTCGGCAAGTTCCCTACGTACTCCGGTCATGTCAGAAAGCTGCCATGCGAAGATATCACTATTAGCTTTGAGGAACTCGACGAGCGCGCTTTCCTATGCGCGGTCTAAGCCTACCCCTATGTTCGTCGTCTTGGAGGGATCATCTTCCTTCAGCGAAGTTTTCTTTGTCTCTTCCGATGCCTTGAACTGCAAAGTTGGCTTTAGCACCTTGTTCTTTGTAGTGGGCATCTCAGACGGATTGATGGTCTTCTTGATCTCCTCATACTCCTGGGCATGCAACACGGCTTTGGCGAAGGCAGCAGATCCTTCGACGCACTCTCGTGCCTTCCTCGGATTTCCCCGTACGGTGATTACGCCCTTTGGACCTGGAAGTTTAATCATGGTGTAGATGTAATAGGGACGAGCCATGAACGCCCAGTAAGCCAGACATCCGAAGATGGCGTGGTAAGCACTTTTGAACGGTACTACCTCAAAAAAGAGTGGCTCGGTCCGGTAATTGTCTCGGGTTCCGAATGTCACGTCCAGAGTAATCTCACCTAGAGAATCCGCCTGTCTCCCTGGTACAATGTGATGGAAAGTTACACTGATGTAACTCAACTGGCTCTCGTGTAGCTTCATGCGATTGAGTGTCTCGATGTAGATGATGTTGATGCTGCTTCCATCATCCATGAGAGTTTTAGAAAACTCATAGCCGTCAATAAGAGGACTGATGACTAGAAGGTACTTTCCCAGACGATGTGTTTTCCTCGGGTGATCTGAGCGATCAAAGGTGATGGTTACATCCGACCAATCAAAAAACTGTGGGACAGCCAGAACCGTGGCATTGAGCTAATGTAGAACTGCCTTCTTTTCCTTGGCAGGTTGGGATCCAAGGAAGCAGACATATGCATCTTTCTTATCGGAAAAGTCTTATTTCCATCCGACTTGGGCTCTGCGGCGGTGTCCACCTCTTCCATGTCAGAATCTTCCTTGGGCTCCTTTCCTTTCTCGGAATTTTTCTTTCCTTTTCGTTGCTTGGCTCTGTAGCCAGCAGATTTGTCTTTCTTGATGTCGTCATTGAAAAGACACACGGCATTTGTGTGGGTAGATCCTCCGTTACTATGCATGTGGTGGACACAGGGATTATTGGCAATGTCATCCCAGGTATAGGTTCTTTCGGGTTGCTGATCTCCTCTGCCCTGGATTCGGGAAGTTCCACGGCCTCTACCCCGGCCGCCTCCAGCCCTACTCGTCCTTCAGATCTGAACATTGCATTGACATCTGCGTTGTCCGGAGCCGGCTTTTCTTCTGAGGTGTTCTTGCATTCCTGAGCTTGTTTTGGTTGTTTGGTCGCATTGGGATTGGCCAGAATATTTAGCAGCCCTTTTGAATCATCATCGGCATCAGCGTATTTGCTTGCCGTCTCTATCATTTCTCCCAAATCTGTGACATGATCACGCTTCAGTCTGTGACATAAAAGTCCTACTGGAAGTCCTGCAATAAAAGCTTCTATCGCAGTTTGCTCGTTTACTCCCTTGCAGGAGTTCTTCGTGTCAATCCAGTGTCCGAGGTAATCCTGGCAGGTTTCTCCGGGTCTTTGTTTGCAACGCTGCAAGTCTCCGACTGTGCAGGGCCTCCTGCAAGTTTGAAAAGAACGCACTTTGCATATCATACCAGTTGTGAATTGAATTCTCTGGCAGTTCATTGAGCCATGATCGAGCCGTCTTTCTCAACATGAGTGGGAGATATCGGACTGCGACCAGGATATTTCCTCCTTTGGAGATGCAGCAGGCCTTGAAGATGTCCCGGAGCCAAGTATCTGGCCGAGCTGCACCGTCATAGGGCTGAATGTGTTTGGCAATACCAAAGTCAACCGGAAATTTGGTCTGACGTATGCGTGGTCCAAAGAACTTGGGTCCCACATACACGTCTTCCTCCTCGTACCGCCACACCTCTATGTTTGATTCAATGCGATGGCGAGCGTTGTTTGGCGAGAGAGATCTATTCCTTGGAGGCTCACGGCTCCTACGCGGCGGAGTCGGATTTTTGCTTCTTCTTTCACCATTGCCGCCTCCGCACGTTCGGCTTCCATGGATACGTCGGGATCCTTCATGGTTGCTGCCAGGAGGCGATGGTGGCCCTAGTGGATTATTTCCAGCTGGGTTACGTGGTGGTGGTGGAGCCTCATTATGCTTACTCCGATGCCTTTTTCTTTGGGCATCGTCCCTACTTGATTCAGGACGATCTGGATCATCTCTTCGTTCGGCATTGCCAGCCGGACGTCTTGCTGTTTGCATCCTTAGACGATCTTGCTCTTCTCGTTGGCGGCGTGTTTCTGGGTCTTCTCTATAGTGGTTGTTTTGCCGATGAGGGACAATTGCCCAGATGGCGTCTTCGAACGCAGCCAGAATAACGCTTGCCCAATCACGCGCCGGCCGGCGAGAGTGGCTGTTTGAGCCGGTTCATGAATTCTATTCTTCTCCACGGGGACGATAGCGTTGATTCGTATCCCTGTGGAGCCTTACATCAGCGCTTTGGTTAGCGCCAGTGTGGAAAAACTCAGAGTTTGAGGCCATCTTGCCATTAAATGATGCAGCCGTTTTCTGCTGCTTTAATCCTTTGTCCAGTAATGCGACGCACTGCTGGACTTGCTATGGAGACGGATTGTTGTTGAGGATGGCTCGAGCTACAGCAGTGTTTTCCAACGGCGTGCTCTAGACTCGGATATTCTCTCCGTCCTTTCCGTCAAATAGATGTTTGTGGATATCCGGGTTCTTATTAGCAAGAAACGAACCTCCCCTTGTCTTGTTTGGGTGTCGCTTGAAATCCGACTGATACTTGGCAGGATCACTGTCTAACTGCTATCTAAGCTCGACGATGCACGCGGCTTCCTCGAGCAGAAACAGACGGTGCTTTTCTAGGTCCTCATCCCTTTTCTCCAGCCCCTCCGGTATAAGGTCTGAAGCCCTTGGTGACGACGTGTCCATCCACAGGAGGGTCGATCGGGGTGGTATTAATCGTATCTCCATCCTGATTCTCCATCTCGATCTCTTCATAAACTTTTTCTTCATTGGTTTCCTTGACTTCCGGCTCTGCCGGTGTCAGATTTTTGTTGTTCTTCTTCTTTGACCGCCCAGTAGCTTTAACATGCGTACCAGTGGCAAAGACGGCTTTTGGTCCGGTACCGTGGGATAAACTTCCGTCGGTACTTCCCATCATGGTTGGCTTGTGGACCTCGGAGGAATCTCCGGTGTCCATATCGTCCTACGAGGTGTAGCTTTCATCCATGCTATCATATGGACTAGGAGAATTTTCTGGCTCACCTTGCGTTTGGTTGGAGACGTGTTCTTGTTCATACTACTCCATCTCTTTGTCGAAGTCTCGAAGTTCCTAC
Organism: Avena sativa; assembly: GCA_916181665.1. NCBI lineage: Eukaryota > Viridiplantae > Streptophyta > Magnoliopsida > Poales > Poaceae > Avena > Avena sativa. The sequence continues at coordinate 268,392,075 of OV702281.1, forward strand.
GACGTTATTGACTCCCGAGGGGAGCCAGGTAAGTCGGTGTTTTCTTCGATTGTATCTAGGACCGAATCGCTACCGGCTCAAGAATCGACAGAGTCAGATCCAGAGCTTATGTGGTACACGAAAAAGTGCTTCTTCTTGTTCATGTTCTTGAGGTAGTTGCACAGCTGGATTTCCGCCTCCTCCATCTCAAAGTTCTCCTTGATGTCGTGATTGCTTCATAATCGATGTAGGGGCATTTCATCATCTCCTTTACCCTGTGCTTCAAGAGTAGTTTTTCTGCTACGACGTCTGGGAGGACGGATCCGTAGAGGATATATTCCTCGTCCGTGTATCCGATCTCAGCAGGGAGATCAGATCCGGATTCTTCTTCCACCTCTTCTTCCACTGCAGGGTGGGTTTGATTTCTTCCGGGATCTTGAACTCTTTCGCCTCTGCGGACAAGGCAGATCCAGATTTTTCTTCCACCATGGTCATCACCTCAAGGGTGGGTTGGGCGGGATCAGCGAAACTGAGATAAATATTGATCTCACCGATGGACATGATCGTGTAGGTCATCACGGGTTTCGAAGCCGTGAATCCAGGTCTTGTCAAGAAGGACGAGAGGGACATCACTGGCGTAGACCACGCGACCCATGGCGATAGTTTTGACGATTCCTGCATGCGTAGATTCCGCCTGGAACGATGCTACAAAGGTCACCTGCCCCACGGTGGGCGCCAACTGTCGTCGGATTGTTGACAAGTACGCCATAGGGGGTCCTAGTGGCATTGGAAAGATGGGGTGTGAGACGTTGGATGTTCCAGGAGCAGTGAGCACAAGTTTACCCAGGTTCAGATCTGACTGCGGTGATCGGATCCTACTCCTGTTAGAAACTCAGTAATATATCGACGTAAGCCGGTGTTACAATGGATTACAAGAGAGGTTCGCCTGTGCGAGTTGATTATGGTGGTTGTTCATTTTGTGCCCTAAAGGCTCCCATAGGGCCGATTTATATAGTCACCGGGGCCTAGCGTTACAGGAGAGACCTATCCGGCTACGTTACAAAGTCGGTAACTAGATACAGCTTGGACTACAAGTAATACTACATGCCTAAGTCGGTAACTCTTCTAGGACTTGTCGTAGCCGGAACTGGATCCTCCTCCTTCTCTGACTGGGCCGCCCCTGAAGCAAAGCTCTAACCCGTTAGTGGGCCACCCTGGTCAGCGAGTCCTGTGGGTATACCCGGAAAGTATATCCCAACAGGTACGACCAAGAACAATAGCACACCTGAGCAGCACGAGCAGCTAGCAGAAAGTTTCAGCAAAATGGCCTAAACCAATCTCACCAACTGGGTATTAACCATCCGTTAAACTATTTGTAACTGGAACCGTTTGGACCCATACCTGATTAAACCAAAATGTTGCTACATAAAACTGAACCAAACCAAACTGGTGTCAGAATTAGCCTGTTTGCAACCAAACTTCATAATCCCACGCAACGAAACCAATCCAACCCACCCGGTTATGTCAAAAACGTTCTCACATCCATGAGAAGCATTGTCATGTGTAGAGTAGTTCTTATCTCGGGTATGCATCCTTTTTTGTACACTAGGAATGCATGGAAGCTTGGTTTCTAGGCTACACCCCATAACTGAGAACAGAGGGGATCAGTTCAAATTTGGTAGTTCGACAGCGCAAAATTTTCTACATTTGCATATGTTTGACAATCAACATCATGTAGTAATTTGTTAATAATATTACAACTTACTACACAAGGAGATAGGGGATGGAGCCAAAAAGAGAATTCTTGATGAAATAGTTTCCAATTCTATAAATTCTGCTATACCAGATGACAAGGTAAAGCAATAGAATGACATATGTTCTTGCGTCCCTTGTAGATGCTTTTGTTCTTGCGTCCCACGCAAATGCTTTGGTTATAATCTATGTTTATCTTGTAACTGCAGAAGCAAAAAGTTGAAAAAGACTCTCGGTTTCCTGATGACAGAGTTGAAAATGGATGTAAGATTGCTACACCTAAGATTCCACCTTGTTCACCTTCTGTGGACACGCCACCTTTTTTACCTTCTGTGGAGACTGGCGCAGCTGTAGCTGGTACTGATGAGCCTGCACCTACCATCGTCGTGCTAGACGATGGAGGTGGTGGATTGGTTTTACCATCGGCTGAGACTTGTGCGGCTGGAGCTGGAAGCGAAGAGCCTCCAGCGTACATTGTGGTGCTGGATAGTTCACCTATTGTGGAGACTCATGCTACCGGTGTTGGCACCGCTGTTGGAGCTGCTGATCCTGCTCCCGAAATCATCGTGCCACCTGAAGGAGGTGGTGAATTGGGTTTACAATATGCAGAAACTGTTGCACCTAAAGGTGGTGAACTATGATGTGGAGATGTCTTTCTTATGATTTGTATGATTTTCTCTAGAACCTTTATTATGGAGCTACCTTATGCTTTTGGTTGTTGAACTTTAGTGTGGAACTAGAACTACTCCAAGTATGTAATCATATTTGGATGCTTAAGTACTATCGAGGATAAAGCAATGCTAACTGAGCTGCACGGTAATTGGCCTCTGCCACTTCTAGGCATGGTTCCTGTCTCATCTCCTTTTCACAAGAATGGTGAAAAGATGGTTCTGTTCCTTTTCTTGTAGTGCCATTATGCTCGTGTTATTGATCTGGCAACTTCGTGCTGAATTGTTTTGTTACCCAATCGGCTTTTTTTTGAAACAATCCAATTGGCTTTTATGACTCTACATACAAACATATTTGTTCACATGACTTGAACAGAAAATCGTATATTCTTTGAATCCAGTAACATAGGAGGCATGCGATTATTTTTTTGAAACAAGGCAAAAGATTTGCCATTTTAATTGATAGAGTGGGACATGCAATTCAATTACATTAAGATAACTACTCGTACAAGTTATAGAATGACATGGATTGCCATAGGAAATCATCACCTCCAGCATCTTGTTCTACAGAAGGTGGTATACTAGATCCACAACCTTCTTTTCCATGGGATGACAATTGTCAAGTGTAGGATTTCGATTTTAAACGCAATCCAATGCAGGTTTATCAGGACAACCTCTAGCTACGTCAGTCTCCACAGAAGGTACATCAGTGCTATGGCCGACACCATTGGAAATTCTTGCTGAAGTTGTTGTTATACTCCTATCATCAGGACCACAAATAAGGGCCAAAAATTCAAGCTCTAAACTCCAGTTTTACAAAATAGGCAAGGGGTTATCTCATGTGGACAATTCATAGTGCAATTTGAGCGTCTTACATGATCCTTAGACCTTATTATTCCATCCGGTCTTTTTATTGGTGGAACAAAATTTGCTGGTACTTTTATTTCTCTAAAGAATCTACAAAGTCAGACATCTGAATATATCTAATTTTTGTATAGCCTGCTTGTCGTGGTATTGCCGATGAGTACGCCATGGAGGGGTCCTCACAGAGCGTGTTTAGAGACGTGGGGTAAGGCGGACGGTTGACGGATACGAGGTAACACAGCTTACCTAGGTTCAGATACTACGACGGTGGCGGGATCCTACTCCTGCTATAAATCACTATAATGGCAATATGCCGAGTTACAGGGATCGGTTCGCTGTACACGATATGACTTGTTCTGCCCTAAAGGCTCCCACAGGTCCGGCTTATATAATCACCAGATCCTAGTGTTACAGGCAAAGTCTTGAACAGGTTACACAGTCCTACACAGTACACAACTAGTCTAACGTGTCTTGCACTACAAGGCTCCGGGTACGCTTGTGACTCCTCCGTAGACTTCCTTTTTCCGGCATGGGCGTCCCTTCTGGATCCATTTAACTGGGCCGCCCAGCAGACCATGGGCCTTGCTACCAACTTTGGGCCACCCGGGTTATCCGGATTAGAGACATGCTATGGTGATGCCCATTTGGCATATCCCCAACACTGCTTATATATGAAGATGTCTTTGCATAACACTCACTTAGCAATCTATCTACGGATATCTTCCCGCTCCTTGGAAATGCGTAGTGGACGTTCTATAGGGTACATACATCCATACCGTACTGTACCTCTAAGTACTTCGTCATCAGGTACATTAACAGCCAAATGCTCCATCGTATAAAAGAAGGATGGGGAATATATCAGGTAAAAAGATTTCACAGAATTTCTGCCAAGTCCTTTTAAGATGTTTTCCAACTCTTTCCAGAGTTGTACTCTAGATTTATCTAGCCAAATCTTCAAGCACCATGTAAATCTACATGGTCAGAAGGTTTAACTATTTCTAGGAGAGTCGGAGTACAAACCAAAGCTAAAAAGAATGTTCAGTGCGTGAATCTAGTAGGCGAAGCTTAGGGATTGCCCAGCTGACTCCCCGCCGGTGCGTCTCGTGAAGAAAAACGCGACCAATCATGGTAGGCCGGCACTGCTAATATAAAGTCATCGAGATTTTTTGAAAGGCGTGTGGAGAAGTTCACGTCTTGGTTCTAATCTGGTGCATCTACAACGTAAAATTTGATGAGACAGGGGTTGGTTGCTCTATTGAAGGAGTTTGGGGTCTTAGCGGAAAGTTTTAGCGGCCATGGAGTGTTTGTCCCAGTTTTTCAACATATTTTCTAGAAATATCAGTAAATATTTTATACCTTGTTTTTTCCCTAGTAGACGTTTTTGTTTCGAATCCAACCGATCCCTAGCACGTACATTGGGATTTTAACTATCAAGGCAAAGAAATTAGCCCATCTGGCCTTATTATATCCCAAGACATTTTAATTCGGCCTTTTCTTGGTCACTTGGCCGTCGCAAAGAGCCCATGGAATATAGCCCATGGAAAATATCCCATCAATGCCTACCTAGCCCATTTTTCTAAAATTTGGTATTTTTGAGCATTGTCGCCCCACCCCTAAAAAAAATCTGCATATCCATGTTTTTGAAGTAGAAACTACTACTGTACATACTACATTATGTATAGCATTGTTTAGTTGAGCTTCTAGCAATCATGTGTAGCACATAGACTAACAAATTTAAAAGACAAGAAATAAGTTATATACGATGTTAGAATACATTTTTCAATGTTTTATAAAAGCATAACATTTTATTTACGTAGTGGCAAGGCATGCAATTTACATGTGCTGAAGTCTTGAGTTTTAAGTTCGAATCCTACACTTATAGTGTTGCTATGTACATTACTATTTTATCGATAGCAATATTTCTATACTAAGAGGCTAACATGGCCGACCCACCTGCCTGCAGCTAGCGCCCATCAATCTTACTATACAAGAGAGGCTGACATGTGGGCCCCAGTAGCAAGACCATACATGTCTGCCGCATCGAGCAACGTTACCACGGTCAAACCGGCAGAGGCGACCAAAAAAAATGTTCAACATACACACGTTTCCTGTACAAAGGAGGCTGACATGTGGGGCCCAACAGCGAAACCATATAGAGTGAAGGCATTAAGCAACGTTGCCAAGTTCGAAACAGGGAGGCGCGAGCGAGAAAAAAGTCCACCATGCACATGTTTCTTCTAATGAGAGGCTGACATGGGGGACCCACCAACTTGTTTAAAAGGTTGATGCATCGAGCAACATTGCCAAGTTCGAAACTCGGAGGAGCTAGTGAAAAAATTCCAGCATGCACACGTTTATTCAATTGGGAGACTGGCATGGGGGACCCACCAGCCTGTATAAACGGCTGATGCATCGAGCAACGTTGCCAAGTTTGAAACAGGGAGGCGCAAGCGAGAAAAAAGTCCAGCATGCACATGTTTCTTCTAATGAGAGGCTGACACGGGGGACCCACCAGCTTGTATAAACGGCTGATGCATCGAGCAACGTTGCCAAGTTTGAAACACGAAAGAGCTAGCGAGAAAAATGTCCAGCATGCACACATTTCTTCTAATGGGAGACTGACATGGGGGACCCACCAGCCAGTATAAATGGCTGATGCATCGAGCAACGTTGCCAAGTTCGAAACACGGAGGCGCGATAAAAAAGTCCAACATGCACATGTTTCTTCTAATTAGATGCTAACATGTGGGACCCAAAGCCTGTAAAAATGGCTGATGCATCGATCAACGTTGCCAAGTTCAAAACACGGAGGCGCGAACGAGAAAAAAAAGTCCAACATATAGACGTTCTTCTAATGAGATGCTGACATGTGGGACCTAGTTTTATTGACCAAACGAAAGATTCATCGAGCAATGTTATCTAGTTTGGAACAGGGTAGCGCTAGAGAAGAAAAAATTCAATCATATACACATGATTCTTCTAATGAGATGCTGAAATATAAGGCCCACCAGCCTGAATAAACGGCTGATGCAGCAAGCAACGCTATAAAGTTAACACGGAGGCGCGACCGAGGGTAAAATGTTGGAGATATGCCCTAGAGGCAATAATAAAAGTAGTTATTATTATATCTTTGTGTTTATGATAAATTTTTACATTCATGCTATAATAGTATTAACCGGAAACATTAATACTTGTGTGATTTGTAAACTAAATTAGAGTCCCTAGTAAAGCCTATTTATAATACTAGCTTGTTGGTTAATAGATGATCATGGTTTCTGGGTCATGAACATTGAGATTTTGTTAACAACAAGGTCGTATCATTAGGAGAATGGTGTGATGGACATACTCCTATAGATAAGTGTAGCATAAAGATCAAGTCATTTCAATAGTTCGTTTGCTATAAGATTTCTAATACATAGTAACCTAATTCCTTCGACCATGATATCATGCTAATCACCATCACCGGAAAGATTCTTTGATTACATCAAACACCACACCGTAACTGGGTGGCTATAAAGGTGGCATTGAGTGTTCGGAAAGTATGTGTTGAGGCAGGGATTTGTCCATCCATATGACGGATATATATATTTTGGGCCCTCTCCGTGGAAAGTCATCCAATTATCTTCCAAGCATGTGACTAGCTCACAAGGGATCACATATCACGGGAACGAGAAAAGAGTACTTATTGGTAACGAGGTTGAACTAGGTATGCAGAGATACCGACGATCAGACCTCGGATAAGTAAACTATCGCGAGACAAAGGGAAATTGGTATCATATGTAAGTGGTTCATTAGATGGCAAAGTAATCGTAGAAATATGTGGGAGCCATATGAATTTCCAGATTCCTCTATTGGTTATTGATCGGAGAAGAGTCTCGGTCATGTCTGCATAATTCACGAACCGTAGGGAGACACACTTAAGGATTCGATGTTGTTTAGTAGATATGGAATGTAAGTAGGGAGACCGAATGTTGTTCGGAGTCTCGGATGGGATCTGTATATCACGAGGAGATCCGGAATGGTCCGAAGAATAAGATTCATATAAGGTAATTCCAATTCCGGAGTTCGGGAATGATTCTGGTTTTTTCGCCGGAATGATCTAGAAGGGTCTAGAAGGTTCACCGGACCGGAAGGGGAAGGGTGCATGAATGTGTCATGACTAAGTGCAATGATTGCGTCATGTGATACGTTAAATTTGCATCACCATTCTATATCATAATTTGCCTCTATTCATTGATATGTGTCTCATTATGAGGTATTACTTATGTCTTTTCGACTGTTTTTGCATGTTGGATGATTCTTGGAGGATTGGCTGCCGGAGTCAGGATTCTGATGGAAAAAGAGGTGTTTTGATGCAATTATGCAAAGATCAGAAAAATACCAGAAAAATATGGGAAAACTATATTTTCCCAGAAGACGAATGAAGCCAGAAGGGGAGAAGTAGAAGGGCCACAGGGGGCCTACACCCCCTAGGCACGGGTCCTCCCTGGAGCGCGCCTAGGGCAGGTGTGGCCCACCTTCTTGGCCTCCGACTCCGCCCTCTCGCCTATATCTTCCTTACGGAACCCTAACACTAGGGGAGCGACCACAGATAGACTTCCGCCGCCTCTGCGGGGCAGAAAACACCGAGAGAGAAAGATCTCTCCGGCAGACAAATTTCTGCCAGGGAGACTCCTTCCCGAAGAGGGAAGATCGTCGCCATCAACACCGTCATCAAGCTAGGCTTCATCGGGATCATCATCATCATCCAAACCATCATCTCCACCAGCACCATCATCACCACTCCATTCCGCTGTAACAATCATGCTGAATACTTGCTTAGTTCATTAGGGGAAACTTTTCCAGTGTTGATTACTATTGTAGTTGATGCTTGTGAGTGGAACGATTGGATTATTGTTTATGTTCAGATTGTTATCCATTACCATATCATCTTTGATATTGATCTACATGATGTCTTGTGAGTAGTTCGTCTAGTTCTTTAGGACATGGGAGAAGTCATGTTGTTAGTAGTGGATTTGTGTTGAGTTATTATTCAATGGTTTAGTATTTAAGTTGTGGTGCTATTCTTCTAGTGGTGTCATGTGAACGTAGACTACATGATACTTCACCATTTATGGGCCTAGGGGAATGCATTGTGTATTTTTCTAATAATTGTGGGGTTGCCGGAGTGACAAAAACCTGAACCCCCATTAGGACACCTTTGCACAAGGGAGCGTAGGATCTCAGAGTTTAAGGCTGTGGTTAGGTTTATATCTTAATTACTTTCCTGTAGTTGCGGATGCTTGCAGGGGGTTTAATCACAAGTATGTATTACTCCAAGTAAGGTCGGTACATTAGCACAGGTTCACCCACACAACACTTGCAACACCAAAGAAGAGTACTCAGCTATATGAAGCAAAAGCACTTGATAGAATTCCCATGTGTCCTCGAGAACGTTTGGTCCTTATAAGTATTTCCACCGGCTTGTCCTTTGCTAAGAAAGGATTGGGCCACTTGCTACGTTTGTTATTTGTATTTATTACTTGCACTTTGTTTTGTTGCTTTATCAGAAAACCCCTAAAAATCTGTTTGCTAAGTATTTACAGATATTTCCTGCTCCATACCACTAGTCAACACCTTCTGCTTCTCGTTGGGATCGACACTCCTATTTATCAAAAGTACTACGATACACCCCCTATACTTGAGGGTCATCAAGACCATTTTATGGCGTCGTTGCCGGGGAGTGAAGCGCTATTGAAGAGTGGAACTGGTAAAGGAAACTTCTACTATGAGTATTGCTTTTTGTTACTGCTTGTTGCTTTGTTTTTGAATATGGATAACCCACTTGGTTTTCTGTTTGGGAAAACTACTTCCGCTGCTAGTGTAGTAGATGAATCACCACCTGTTGAGATAGATCCTTTTAAGATACCTACAAGTATTGTTGATCATGTTATGGATAATTATTATTTAGGGGATGGAACTGTCCATCCTGGTGATCATTTGCTTTTCATCCATGAATTATGCGGGTTGTTTAAGTGTGCAGGTATCACAACTGAACAGGTGAAGAATAAGTTACTCTCCATATCCTTGAAAGGGATAGCTGAAGAATGGTATAAGCTGCTGAAGAGTGGATAATCCATGGAATGGGAGGAAATGGCATCTCTCTTTTATTCTAAATTCTATCCTCCTAGTGAGATTCATAAGGATAGAAATCTGATTTATAACTTTTGGCCTCGTGATGGAGAAAGTACAGCTCAAGGTTGGGGTGATTGAAGTTACTAATGCTTAAATGTCCTATTCATGAACTCCCTAACAATATTATTATCAATAACTTTTATGCTAGGCCTTCTCTTCATGATAAAGATTTATTAGATGCTTCTTGTGCTGGATCATTCACACGTATGAAGGAAGAAGCTAAATGGGATCTACTAGACCGTATTCAAGAGAACACTGAAGTTTGGGAGAATGAAAAAGGAAGAAAGTCAGGTATAAACTATGATTATGAATGCATTAAAATTTTATGAGAACTGATGACTTCCGTGATATTAGCAATGATTTTGGTCTTGATTCCCAAAGTATTGCCAACTATTTTAAGGCCTTTGCCTCTTACATAGAAATACCCAAAAAGAAGTGGAACAAGTACCATGCACCTTATATAGATGTTGTTAGTCATGTTCCGGTGAGAAGTGCTGAAGTTTGTACTACTAATCGTATTGTTCATGAACCTTATGTTGAGAAAATTCCTATCCCAGCTAAGGTAAAGGAGTATTCTATGATGATTAGTGCAAATAATAAAGGTACAATGAAAAATGTGGAGCCTGATGAGCAATTGATTACTCAACCTGTGGTAGCTATTGTGAACGACCCTATCACTAGAAATATAGAGGATGAGCGTATTGTCTTCTGTGAAGACACTTCTAATATTATCTCTCATCCTAGTAAGGCTAGAAAAGCTAGTGTGCATATGCTTTCTGTTAAAATTGGTGATCATTGCTCTTATGGTTTATTTGATATTGGTGCTACTTATAGTGCTATTCCTTATGAGCTTTACTTGGGAATTATTCATGAAATTGGTCCGTGTGAGCTTGAGGACATTAATGTGGCTATTCACCTTGCAAATAAGGAAACCATTTACCCCATTGGTATTGTAAATGATGTGGAGGTTCTCCGTGGTAAGATTAAGTATCCTTCTGATTTTCTAGTGCTTAATTCAGCAGCTAGCAAAACTTGTCCTATCATTTTTGGTAGGACTTTCTTGAACACTTGTGGAGCTATTATAGATTGTAAGAAGGAAAAAGTTTTAACTAAGTTTGATGGAGATTCTTATGAGTTTAACTTTTCCAAATTTGGTAAAGCTCCTTGTGAAAACAGCTTGCCTAATAAAGATTTCAGGATTGAACAACTTGCTTCTATTGATCCAGTTTACGACCTTCGGCCTCTTTTTGATGACTGTAAATATGCTCATTCTAATGATAAAATTATTGCCAGTGATAGTTATATTGTCAACTTTATTCAAAGTGCTACTGAAAGTTATTATGAGAGAGGGAAACATGGTTTTATGCATCTCAATAATGTTAAGTTTCCCCGTATTATGTTGAAAGCTTTGAAGTTGCATCTGTTTTGTATTCCCATGCTAGTGGCTTTTTGTTTCAACAATTTGTTTTCTCATGATACCCCCATGCATAGGAAGTGGGTTAGACTCGAATGTGTTCGTTATTTGCTTCCTGATGCTCTCTTTCACTTCAAATATTTATCTCCTTTGTGAGCATCTTTGAAATTTTCAAGCCTAACTTAAAGGCATTAAAGAAAAGTACTTGTTGGGAGATAACCCAAGAGTTTGGTTGAGTCTTGGAAGTTATTACCTCAGTAATAACCACTCCTTATCCTTTTTGTTTTGTTTTTTGTGTCGAGTTCAACTACTTTTGAGAAGTAGAGGAGTTGTGAAAAGTGGCTCTCCTGGGACATATTTTTGTGTTGTATTGTAAAAATTCGTGAGGGATATCAGTACATCGGATGGAGCTGTATTTTTATGATCTTGTTCTACAAGTTCTTACCCAACTTTCATTAGTTCTCAACTTTTTGATTTGAGCAATAGAAGGTTTTCGAAAAAATCAATCTTTACCTGCTGGTCTGTTTTGACAGATTTCTGCTATCATTTGCATTTGCCTCTTTCAGAAGCCTTTGTTTTGATGGATTTCAGTTGAAGTGTGCACCTAAAGGTTAATTGTTTTTGCTTACACTAATGTTGCCATTGAGGTTTGTGTATTGCCTTGCGGGGAAAGGAAATTCCAGAAGAAGGAGAAAAGGAGTCTGTAGAGTTCGTCTTTGAAATAGGTAAAAGTGGTGAAAATAGAAGCTTTGTGAAACCCTAATCTTTTTATATTTTTGATGTTTTTAATACATAAGGGAAGTTACGGGAGGGAATAGAGGAGGAACAGGAGGCCGGGGTCACCAAACCCACCCTAGGCGCGGGCCCCAGCTGGCGGCGCCTAGAGGGGGTGAGACCACCCGGAGCTCCGTCTCCGCCTCATTTCCATATCAAAACCGTCTTTATGCTTTGAAACTTTGTAATATATGACCCCCTGGATCCCCCGAGGTTTGTACATCATGTTCTCGTTATTTTTTCTTTTCGATATGTTTATGTCAGGAAAACCTCTCAAGTTTAGAGAACCATGGTCTCCGCCAATGACAAAGGCAAGAAGCCCGAGGATGATGATCCTCGAAATCCCAAGGAGGAGGAGATTTTGGTCGGGGATGAAGAGGACATGGAGGAGGACAAGAAACCGGACACCCGCGCTACCGTCACAAGCATTGGAGTGGTGGCAAAACCTACCAAGCTTAGGAGGACAACACGGATGTCTACGGGAGGGAAACGTCCACGTCATACCCTCTCCACGGTCACCTCCTCCAAGTACCAAGAAACCCTTCCACACTCTTATACATGAGCGTCAAAACCAACATGTGACAAAAGGGAACTTTCCCTCGATGTGGGATATGCCTTGTTCTAACCATGCAGGGGAGGAACATACTAAGAAGAAAGAGTGGGGAAAGAATAACAAGGACTGGAATTCTCAGCCCAATATGATCATGAACCGCATTGAGCAGAATTCGGAGTTGATTCATACTCTGACCTTTGATATTGAGGATTTGAAGAAACTTATTGAAGATCTTATCAATAGAACACCACCACCGCCAAAGGAGTAATTTGTCATCAGGTTTGGCATCCCCTTGGCTTGTTCCAAGCTTGGGGGGAGTGCCGCGGTATCACAATCATTATCTTTTATCTTTTACCTTTTTAGTGGATTCATATCTTTGGTAGAGAAGTTATCTTATAGGTTGGTTTGCATGTGTAAGTATCTCTCCTTTAGTTGATTATATATGTATCCCTTGGTGTGAGTGCCTTTATGGAATATTAATGAGAAGTTTCATCGTTTACTTTTTGCACTTCTTATTTTAGTTTGCAATCTCTATTATATGATGGATCTTGTTGATCAGTATTGGAATCACTTTGGGATCATCAAGTGGATCTAAATTGGTTTTGGCAAACCAAGCTCTGGTCAGTGGCAACACTTTTTGAGGTTTTAAAGAAAAAGAGAAAATCTTACAGGTATTTTGTATCATTTGTTTTCTTTCTTGTTGGCTCATAAGCTTAGTATTCTTTATTTAAGATCTTTTGTGTCTTCAAGGAAGATTGCATGTTTTGCTTTATCACTTGTAGGTTTGCTTGTTTCTTTCAACTCTTTTGCTTGCTACCCAGCTTTGCTAGCCAAAAACCTGTTTTGAGAAGGCTTACTTCTCATTCTTCCAATCCCTTGGAACCAAAACCTTTTCCATTTGTGTCCACCATATCTACCTATTAGCAATTGCTATTCCAAGAAAATTCTCAAGCATCATCTACCTTTCGAATTAAAAACTATTTTTTTATGCGAAAACTAGTTAGTAAAGCTCTTACGAACGTGATGGCACACCTTATTTTCTTGACCCTAATAGACTTGAACCATTGTGTCATCGAAGTTGTATATGCTTGCATCTATATGTTGGAATTAGCAGAACCGTGCTGTCACGGGGAATGCTTTCAACATTGCACCTGTACGTAGTACACGTTGATATCATGCTCTTTTGTCTATGGATGTCACCGGTGTGAAATAAAGAGGGAACTTGTAAGTCCATGGAGTATGTATTTTGTGTTAGAGAAACACCTGGGCCGCTAGCCTAAGCCATGCCTAATCATGGTGGAAACTTGCAGCATCACCATAGTGAGCTATCTATGAAGCATCCTCAATAAAAAGCTATGCACATAGTAAATAAAAAGATCGCTGAGATGCTCATTGTCTGCTTGCCTTGTCATTTTAGTTATGGGATAGCTCCTGTACCATGTGCAAGGGGTACCCCATTGGCGGTTCTCTATGATACGCATGTACTTACAATGACAAGAACTTACCGGTGACTAAAGTTGAGTAGCATGAGGAGCGGACCTCGTACTTAAGGGACATGAGATTGCCAACTTATATTTCGTCAAGCATATACTCCATCTTTGTGCACTTTAACCTTAATCATCTCAAGATGCCTATGATAGGGGCAATGAGAGCTCAAAGCTAGTTAGTACCATAATCTTTTGGAAGCTCTTTATGACTTGAAATCCGTGCTACCCTCTATGAAGGAACTTTTCTCCTATTTTCTAAGTTGAGTCCATAAACCTACTTCCTCTCTATCTCTAGCAAGCATTTGGGTTGTTGCATTGCAAGCATTCATATGGTGATTTATCCAATCATGTTCTTTATCTTCCTTGTTTTCACAAGACTCTTATCTATTGACTATTACTTTGAAAGCCTTCACTGTGAAAAACCTTTTTGAGCAAAGAGTGCTCCTGTATAAAACTTCTTCAAAAAGCTTTTTGTGAAACTATTTGCCAGCTGTTCTCAGACCAGGAACAAAAGTTTTCCAATTCCAATTATGATTTATCTTTATGCATCTCTATTGTGACCCTGTACTTTTTGCAAGCTAAGTTATATAATGGTGAGTTTCTTTCTTCTATGAGTTGTGTAATGGTAAGTGTGATGCTTCTTGTCCATATTATTTTATCGACACTTCACTCCATAAACCTGTGGACATGTTTACTGAGCTTAGTTTTCGCTTGGGGACAAGCGAAGGTCTAAGCTTGGGTGGAGTTGATACGTCCAATTTGCATCACCATTCTATATGATAACTTGCCTCTATTCATTGATATGTGTTTTATTATGAGGTATTACTTATGTCTTTTCCACTGTTTTTGCATGTTGGATGATTCTTGGAGGATGGACTGCCGGATTCAGGATTCTGATGGAATAAGAGGTGTTTTGATCCAATTTCGCGAAGATTAGAAAAATACCAGAAAAATACAGGAAAATTATATTTTCCAGGAAGACGAAGGAAGCCAGAAGGGGAGGCGTAGAGGGGACACAGGGGGCCCACACCCCCTAGGCACGGGTCCCCCCTGGGCCGTGCCTAGGGCAGGTGTGGCCCACCTGCTCGGCCTCCGACTCCGCCCTCTCGCCTATATCTTCCTTACGGAACCCTAACACCAGAGGAGCAACCACAAATAGATTTTCTTCGCCTCTACGGGGCGGAAAACACCGAGAGAGAAAGATCTTTCCGGCAGACAGCTTTCTGCCGGGGAAACTCCTTCCCGGAGAGGGGAGATCGTCGCCATCAACACCATCATCAAGCTAGGCTTCATCAGGATCATAATCATCTTCACCCACACCATCATATCCACCAGAACCATCATCACCACTCCATCCCGATGTAACATTCATGTGGAATACTTGCTTAGTTCATTAGGGGAAACTTTCCCGGTGTTGATTACTATTGTAGTTGATGCTTGTGAGTGGAACCATTGGATTATTGTTTATGTTCAGATTGTTATCCATTACCATATCATCTTTGATCTTGATCCATATGATGTCTTGTGAGTAGTTCGTCTAGTTCTTGAGGACATGGGAGAATTCATGTTGTTAGTAGTGGATTTGTCTTGAGTTATAATTTAATGGTTTAGTATTTAAGTTGTGGTGCTATTCTTCTAGTGGTGTCATGTGAACATCGACTACATGATACTTCACCATTTATGGGCCTAGGGGAATGCATTGTGTATTTGGCTACTAATTTTGGGGTTTTCGGAGTGACATAAACCTGAACCCCCGTTAGGACACCTTTGCACAAGGGAGCGTAGGATCTCAGAGTTTAAGGATGTGGTTCGGTTTATATCTTAATTACTTTCCTGTAGGTCCAGATGCTTGCAGGGGGTTTAATCACAAGTATGTATTAGTCCAAGTAAGGTCGATACATTAGCATAGGTTCACCCCCACAACACTTACAACACCAAAGAAGAGTACTCAGCTATATGAAGCAAAAGCACTTGACATAATTCCCATGTGTCCTCGAGAACGTTTGGTCCTTATAAGTATTTCCACCGGCTTGTCCTTTGCTAAGAAAGGATTGGGCCACTTGCTGCGTTTGTTATTTTTCTTTATTAGTTGCACTTTGTTTTGTTGCTTTATTAGAAAACCCCTAAAAATCCTTTTGCTAAGTATTTACAAAGAATTCTTGCTCCATACCACTATTCAACACTTTCTGCTCCTTATTGGGATCGACACTCCTATTTATCGAAAGTACTATGATACACCCCCTATACTTGAGGGTCATCATCATGTTCTAGGTCACTTGGTTGGGCATTTGAAAGAAAGAAATTAAACTCCAAATTGAAAGTCAAAAGAAAAGTTTGAAAAGTCAAACTAGGACAATGTATCCTGGTGGAGGAAGGAAAGAATCCTTCTCTCCCTCCATCACAAGACAAGTAGGAGGAGTTGGGGAAGGATTCAAACTCCCCTCTCCCAAGCTGCGCTCCCTCTCATAAATAGAGGGGAGGGGGTGCCCTCCAAGACACACAACACCAGCCCCTCCCCTCACCACCATCATGCCGCCGCCCTAGCCGCCGCCGATCACCTCCTCCTCTCCGGCTTCTAAACCCTAGATTGCCAGGGAAACCCTAATACTCCACCATAACCCGCTCCGGCTTAGGAGAAGCCCTGCGGGATCTCCCCTCTACTTCCAACATTACGCCGTCGTGTTGCTGGAATCACGAGGAGAGAACTACAACCTTTGTTGCCTGCTGGAACAAGGGAGAGCAAGGTCTTCATCGAGTACCGAATGTGTGACCGCTTGTGGAAGAGCTGCCAGAATGCAGCGCCGGACGTATCATCTACGCAATCTTGAGATTGACAAGTGTACGACTAAATCACCCACGAGACTCTGCTCTCTTAACCGCTTTGGAATATTCAAGGGTGAGTACTCTAATTGACTCGTTGCTACAATCTAGTAGATAGATCTTGGCTTGTTTGTGTTCATGCGGTAGCAATTTTTTGTTTTCCATGCTACGAACCCCTATAGTGGTATCAGAGCTGTGTCTATATGTAGATCTATTGCATGAGTAGAACACAATGGTCATTGTGGGCGTTGATGATTTTGTTGTCGATTGCTTCTTGTGTACTTTGCATCTTGCGGGATGGTGGGATGAAGCGGCCCAGGCTAACCTTACATGACATCGTTAATGAGAGTTGCTCCACACTTGACATGCAACTTGTATTGCATAAGTGGCTTTGAGGGTGCTTGTTTATCCCAACATAATGAAGATCCAATTTACAATGGGTGATTGACAATACTAGTATCAACGTTGTGGTTCTTGTTCGTAAGTTAGAACGACACTTATTGAAAGCCCCAAACCATGTAAAACATGCAAAGAAAATTAGAGGTGGCTAACTTTGTTTTGCAACGGTGCACTGTAATGTGATATGGCCATGATTGTGATTATATATGATGTATGCAATGTTCCTCATTGTAAGTCAGAAACCGGCAGGAGCCTTATGGTTGTCTTTTAATTTCGCTAAGACCTGCCTGTCTATTATTCAAAGTAGTTGTAATAGTTGATGCTGGTGGACGACAACCATGGAGCGGTGCCATTGACCTTAACGCCACGCCGGTGATGATGGAGATCATGTTCGTGCTTGAAGATGGAGATCAGAAGCACAAGAAGAAAGGCCATATCATATCACATATTTTGAATTGCATGTGATGTTAATCCTTTTATGCATCTTGTATTGCTTAGTTCTCGATGGTAGCATTAAGATGATCCCTCTCACAAAATATCAAGTTATGAAGTGTTCATCCTTAGTAGGCACCGTTGCCAAAGATCATTGTTTTGAAGCACCATGTGATGATCGGGTGTGTTATATTCTGCGAGTGTATACAATGGGAGCAAGCCAGATTTTCTCATGCGGAAGCTAAGGTTTGATCTTGACGATCCTAGCATGTACAGACATGGTCTCGGAACACGGATCACCGAAAGGTAAAGCATGAGTCATATAGTAGATATGATGAACATGTTGATTGTTCGCCTTTGAAGCTACATCATCTCTCATGATGATCGGTTTTGATGTGGTGGATTTGGTTCCTGTGATCACTAAAACAATGTGAGGGATGTTGTTTTGAGTGTTTAGTTCACCTAGATTAATTTAATTATTAATTAGAAATCAATTTGTCATAAACTTAGTCTAAACTATTGCAAATATGTTGTGGATCAATGGCGGATCCTACCATCAATTTTAATGCATTCCTAGAGAAACAAAATTTGAAAAATAATGGAAGCAACTTCGCGGATTGGTTCCGCAAATTGAGGATTATCCTCAATGCTGGTAATTTGACCTATGTGTTGGATACACCGCTGGGTGACCCACCTGCAGCTGATGCTACCGATGAGGTGAAGAATGTTTTTCTCACTTGGAAGAATCAGTACTCCAAAGTTCAGTGTGCTATCTTGTATGGTTTGGAATCAGAGCTTCAGAAAAGGTTTGAGAACTTTGACCCACATGATATTGTCCGTGAACTCAAAATGATATTTGAGGCTCACGCGGCAGTTGAGAGTTATGAGGTTTCTGAAAAGTTCTTTAACTGCAAGATGGAAGAGGGCAGCTCCGTCAATGAGCATGTGCTTAAGATGTCTGGGCATGCAAGTAATCTCCAAAGCTTGGGTATAGTGATTCCTAATGCTTTGGGGATTCACCGTGTCCTCCAATCACTACCACCAAGTTACAAGAACTTTGTGATGAACTACAATATGCAAAACAAGGACATGTCGTTGCCTGAACCCTTCTCCATGTTAAAGTCTGCGGAAGTGGAGATCAAGAAAGAGCACCAAGTGTTGATGGTCAATAAGGCCACCAAATTCAAGAATCAAGGCAAGTCTAAGAAAAAGGGAAACTTCAAGAAGGGCGGTAAGAAAGTTACCGCGCCGGAAATGAAGACCAAGGCTGGGCCTAAGCCTGATACTGGGTGCTTTTACTGTAACGGAGAAGGTCACTGTAAGTGGAATTGCCCTAAGTACTTGGCGAATTTGAAGAACAGCAACATCAAGAAGAAAGGTATATCCGATATACATGTTATTAATGTGTATCTCACTAGTAGTCGTAGTAGTGCCTGGGTATTTGATACCAGTTCGGTTGCTCATATTTTTAACTCGAAACAGGTGACGCGGAATAGACGGAAACTAGAGAAGAACAAGGTGACGATGCGCGTTGGATCTGGATCAAAGGTTGATGTGATCGCGGTTGGCACGCTACCTCTTCATCTCCCATTAGGATTAGTTTTATACTTAATAATTGTTATTTGGTGCCTGAGTTGAGCATGAACAATATATATGGATCATGTTTATTGCGAAACGGTTACTTGTTTAAGTCCGAGAATAATGGTTGTTCGATTTATATGAATAATATATTTTATGCACATGCACCTTTGATTGATGGTCTATTCTTGTTGAATCTCGATTATAGTAATGCATATATTAATAACATTGCAGCTAAATGTTTGAAATTGTGCGATAACTCGACCTATATGTGGCACTGTCGTCTTGGTCACATTGGAGTGAAGCGTATGAAGAAACTCCATTCCGATGGACTTCTTGAATAAATTGATTTTTAATCACTTGAAAGATGTGAATCATGTCTTATGGGTAAAATGACTAAGACTCCATTTTCTGGTATGATGGAGCGAGCTATGGACTTATTGGAAATCATACATACTGATGTGTGTGGCCCAATGAGTGTAGCATCGCGCGGTGGTTATCGTTATGTTCTTACTTTCATGGATGACTTGAGTAGATATGGGTATATCTATTTCAGGAAACATAAGTCCGAAACTTTCGAGAAGTTTAAGGAATTTCAAAGTGAAGTATTGAGTCAACGTAACAAGAAGATTAAGTTTCTACGATCTGATCGTGGAGGTGAATATCTAAGTTACGAGTTTGACGAGCATTTGAAGAAATGCGGAATACTTTCACAATTGACACCGCCGGGAACATCACAACGTAATGGTGTGTCCGAACATCGTAATCGAACTGTCTTAGATATGTTTCGTTCTATGATGTCACTTACAGATTTACTGCTATGCGTTAGAAACAGCCGCATTCACTTTAAATAGGGCAGCATCTAAATTCGTTGAAATTACATCATATGAATTATGGTTTGGGAAGAAACCTAAATTGTCGTTCCTTAAAGTTTGGGGTTGCGAAGCTTATGTAAAGAAGTTACAGCCCGACAAGCTTGAACCCAAAGTGGAAAAATTCGACTTCATAGGATACCCGAAGGAAACTATTGGGTATACCTTCTATCATAGATCCGAGGGCAAAATCTTTGTTGCTAAGAATGGATACTTTCTAGAGAAGGAGTTTCTCTCAAAAGAAGTGACTGGAAGTAACGTAGAACTCGATGAGGTTGTCAAACCTTCTCTGGATTTGAGAGTAGCGCAGCACCGGAAGTAGTTCCTGTGGCGCCTACACCAATAAGATAGGAGGCTAATGATGTTTATCATGAAACTTCGGTTGAAGTTACTACGGAACATCGCAGGTCAACAAGAACTCGTATCACTCCCGATTGATCCCGTATGAGTATCATGTTGGTGGCCAACACAAACAACCCTGCGACATATGAGGAAGCCATGATGAGCCTAGATTCCAATAAATGGCAAGAAGCCATGAAATCCGAGATTGGATCCATGTACGAAAACCAAGTATGGACTTTGGTGGACTTACCGGATGGCCGGAAGGCTGCCGAGAACAAATGGATTTTCAAGAAGAAAACAGATGTTGATGGTAATGTTACTGCCTATAAAGCTCGAATTATCGCAAAAGGGTTTTGAAAAATTCAAGGAGTTGACTACGATGAGACTTTATCACCGGTAGCGAAGATAAAGTCTGTGAGTATTTTGTTAGCAATCCCTGCATATTATGATTATGAGATATGGCAGATGGATGTCAAAGCGGCGTTCCTCACTGGAGAAATTGATGAAGAGTTGTATATGGTACAACCCAAAGGTTTTGTCGACCCTAAAGTTGCTAACAAGGTATGAAAACTTCAACGATCCATTTATGGATTGAAGCAAGCATCCCGAAGTTGGAATCAACGTTTTGATAAGGTAATCAAAAGTTTTGGTTTTATACAAACTTATGGAGAAGCTTGTAGAAGTGAGTGGGAGCTCTGTAGCATTCCTAGTACTAAATGTGGATGACATATTGTTGATTGGGAATGATGTAGACCTTCTTAATCGTGTCAAGGATTATTCAATAATATTTTTCAATGAAAGATCTTGGCGAAGCAGCTTACATATTAGGCATAAATATTTATAGAGTTAGATCTAAATGCCTAATATCATTGTCACAGAGTACATATTAGGACAAAGTTCTAAAGAGGTTTGGAATGGAAGATAGCAAGAAAGGGTTCTTTCCCATGTTGCCCAATACGACCTTGAGTAAAACTCAAAGTCCTTCTACGGCAGATGACAAAGAAAGAATGAGTAAGACTCCTTATGCCTCAGCCATAGGATCTATCATGTATGCCATGCTAGGTTCTAGACCCGGCATTGCATATGTTGTTAGTTTAACTAGCAGATATCAAAGTGATCCAGGAGTGGATCATTGGACAATGGTCAAAAACATCCGTAAGTACTTGAGAAGAACTAAGCATATGGTTCTTTCTAATGGAGGTGATGAACAGCTCGTTGTTAATGGTTACACCAATGCTAGTTGGAACACTGATCTAGATGATTCTAAATATCAATCTGGATACATATTTACTTTGAATGGTGTAGCAGTAAGCTAGAGGAGTGCAAAGAAAAGTGTTGTGGCGAGATCTTCAAATGAATCGGAATACATAGCTGCTTCGGAGGCTTCACAAGAGGCGATATGGATGAAGGAGTTCATTACAGAGCTCGGTGTGGTTCTAGTGTGCTGGACCCAATGTCTATCTACTGTGATAACATGGCCAATGCGCAAGAACCAAGGTCACACAAGAAGTTGAAGCATATCAAGCTGCATTTTCATGCTATTCGAGAGCATGTCCAAGATGGTGACATAAAGATCTACAAAGTACACATAGATCTGAATGTGGCGGATCTGTTGACTAGACCTCTCCCGAGGGCAAAACATGACCAACACCAAACCGCCATGGGTGTTCGGTATATTACCATGTAATCTTGATTAGTTGACTCTAGGTCAAGTAGGAGACTGTTGGAGATATGCCCTAGAGGCAATAATAAAAGTAGTTATTATTATATCTTTGTGTTTATGATAAATGTTTACATTCATGCTATAATAGCATTAACCGAAAACATTAATACTTGTGTGATTTGTAAACTAAATTAGAGTCCCTAGTAAAGACTCTTTATAATACTAGCTTGTTGGTTAATAGATGATCATGGTTTCTGGGTGATGAACATTGAGATGTTGTTAACAACAAGATCATATCATTAGGATAATGGTGTGATGGACATACTCCTATAGATAAGAGTAGCATAAAGATCAAGTCATTTCAATAGTTAATTTGCTATAAGCTTTCTGATACATAGTAACCTAATTCCTTCGACCATGAGATCATGCTAATCACCATCACCGGAAGTATGCTTTGATGACATCAAACACCACACCGTAACTGGATGGCTATAAAGGTGGCATTGAGTGTTCAGAAAGTATGTGTTGAGGCACATGGATCAATAGAGCGATATGTCCATCCATATGACGGATAGATATATTCTGGGCCCTGTTGGTGGAATGTCATCCAATTAGCTTGCAAGCATGTGACTGTCTCACAAGGGATCACATATCACGGGAACAAGAAAAGTGTGCTTATCAGTAACGAGGTTGAACTAGGTATGCAGAGATACCGACGATCTAACCTTGGATAAGTAAACTATCGCGAGACAAAGGGAAATTGGTATCATATGTAAGTGGTTCATTCGATCATAAATTAATCATAGAAATATGTGGGAGCCATATGAATTTCTAGATTCCTGTATTGATTATTGATCGGATAAGAGTCTCGGTCATGTTTGCATAATTCACGAACCGTAGGGAGACATACTTAAGGATTCGATGTTGTTTAGTAGATATGGAATGTAAGTAGGGAGACCTAATGTTGTTAGGAGTCTCAGATGGGATCCAGGATGTCACAAGGATATCCGAAATGGTCCGGAGAATAAGATTCATATAAGGAAAGTCCAATTCCGGAGTTCAGGAATGATTCCGGTGTTCTCAACGGAATGATCTAGAAGGGTCTAGAAGGTTCACCGGACCGGAAGGGGAAGGGTGCATGAATGTGTCATGACTAAGTGGAATGATTGCGTCATGTTCTAGGTCACTTGGTTGGGCATTTGAAAGAATGAAATTAAACTCCAAATTGAAAGTCAAAAGGAAAGTTTGAAAAGTCAAACTGGGACAATGTATCCTGGTGGAGGAAGGAAAGAATCCTTATCTCCCTCGAGCACAAGCCAAGTAGGAGGAGTTGGGGAAGGATTCAAATTCCCCTCTCCCAAGCTACCCTCCCTCTCATAAATAGCTGCCCTCCAAGACACACAACACCAGCCCCTCCCCACACCGCCGTCGCGCCGCAGTCGCCGCCCAGCGCCGCCGCCGCCGCGCCGCACGAAGTCGCTGCCGCCCTAGCCGCCGCCGACCACCTCCTCCTCTCTGGCTTCCAAAACCTATATTGCCGGGGAAACCCTAATACTCCACCATAACCCTCTCCGGCTTAGGCGAAGCCCTGCGGGGATCTCCCCTCTACTTCCGACATTACGTTGTCGTGCTACCGAAATCGCGAGGAGATAACTACAACCTCCACTGCCTGCTGGAACAAGGGAGAGGAAGTTCTTCATCGAGTACCAAACGTGTGACCGTCTGCGGAAGCGCTGCCGGAACGCAGCGCTGGAAGGATCGTCTGCGCGATCTTGAGATCGGCAAGTGTATGACTAAATCACCCACAAGAATCTGCTCTCGTTAACCGCTTTGGAATCTTCGATGGTGAGTACTCTAGTTGACTCGTTGCTACAATCTAGTAGATAGATCTTGGCTTGTTTGTGTTCATGTGGTAGATTTTTTTTGTTTTCCATGCTATGAATCCCTACAAAAAATTCCATCATATACACGTTTCTTCTAATGAGAGTATGACACATGGGGCCCAGCTGCGTGATTATGCATCTGGCAGCGCTATCAAGTTCGAAACAGGGTAGCACGACTGAGGGCAAAAAATCCATCATGCACATGTTTCTTCTAATGAGAGGATGACAGGTGGGATTAGATGCGTGATTAAACGGTAGCACAATCAACTTCGAAACAGGGTCGCGGGAGCAAAGGAAAATTCATCATACACACGATTCTTCTAATGAGAGGCTGGCATGTGGGACCCAACATCGTGATTAGCGGCAGATAGATCGAGCAATGTTATCGAGTTCATACAGGGAGGCACAAGCAAAGGGAAAATAATCCATCATGCACAAGTTTTTTCTAGTGTGAGGATGACACGTGGGACCCAGCAGCCTGATTAAACGGCAGATACATCAAGCGATGCTGGAACAGGGAAGGAAAAAAATTCCATCATACATACAATTATTCTAATATGAGACAGACATGCGGGACCCAGCAGGCTGACTAAACGGAAGAGGCATTGAACAACATTATCAAGTTCAAATCAGGGAGGAATGATCGAAAAGTTTGGTCTGCTAGAGTCATTGACGTCCCAGACACACATGCAAAAAAAATACTTCGGTTAGTCAACATCTCGCGAGAAAGAAGAAATCTTACTTCTGCCATGCGCATGTCGATCTTCCTCCATGTTTTTAGCAGTTTCGTCGTAGTAGAGGGGCGAGAAACCAGAAAAAAACAGTTTTGCATCAGCCACAGTCGAGCCGATATTTTCTTCGTGAAAGATGCGCCTTCTACAACGACCGACAGGCCCAGTCGTTGTAGAAGGAAACATTGATTGTAGTGAAAGCCTTAGGAAATTCCCTTTTTATTTATTGTTATATTTAATCCAGTAATATAGACCTTCTTATATAGGGGAAATGGGAGGACCCCTTCTCCCTAAACTCTTGGGGTGGGACAAAAGGAGAGGAGGAGGTGGGAGGCGCATGGCCAGGGAGAGGCGGTGGCTGGACGGGTAGGCCTCGCCCATGGCCCGCTGCGTGCCCGAACCCGCCTCTGCCCGCTTGCTCGAGCCTGCCCACGTGGTGGGCCGGACAGTGGGGCATAGCAAAAATGGTGGCGGCTGCCCTTTGGAGTGGCTTCCCTCTTGGGCCTTTTCCCTATGGGGATTTGACCCAATAATGGCAGTTGCCCCTTTTAATCTTAATTTTAAATATTTATTTAATATACTCACAAGCAATATATAAATGCATATTATAAAATCTCCATTGATCCAAAACACCTTTCGATTCTTTCCAAACATTTTCAAGTTCCCCTTCGAACTATTTCGGTAAATCTTTGGAACTACTTAGACAATCTCTCTTTCTCATTAGTGATCCCAACGCTTCCATACATATCTCATAATTTCGTAAGACCCTTAAGTGTGTTACCCTATAGTTCAGGAATGGCATAGACATGATCGAGATCTCTCTCCGATCAATGATCAATGGCGGGACCAGGATGCCCATTATGACCCCCATGCACTCCACGGAACTCTATCATTTGAAGCATAAACTCCATGTCAAATTCCTTTTGTTTCTTCAATACATGACATTGTCTGAGATTCGATCTTAAGTATCAACATACCAATCTTGTTATTGACAAGTCTTCTTAACTCGTTACCATGATATTGTATCCCATGACCTAGTAATTGGTTGCAACCTATTGGATACAATCTCACCGAGTGAGTCAGTCTATCTTCCCATCATGCGGGTGAACAAATCACGATCTTGATGCATACACCTCCACCTGTTCCTTATAATACCCAAAATGCACCTTTATTGTCACCCAGTTATGGTCATGACGTTTGATACAGCCAAATCAGTAGTGACAGATAGTGATTAAATATGATCTCACAGTATAAGGAGAAGGCCACTTAGTCCCTAACTATTGCAATGATAAACCATGTGACTTGATCACATTATAATACTTATATGGGTATTGTCCATCATATCATTCTCTAATACATGACTCTATTGTCAACTATCATAAATGCTCCATGATTAGGAAACCTTGATCATCGGTTGTGATGGCGTTCATTGCATAGAAAACAAAAATTTCCTACAGTTGCAACTGCCAAGATCATATCTAGGCGATACTTGTAATGGTTACAGATGGACTCACCCTCTTAGACCGAAAGCGGAATAATGTTCTCGCAAACAAACATGGTTGATGTAGATGTACACAACCGTCCTCAAGGATGTGCGGACAATCAGTGCCCCAACGGGCAGCGCCTCCATAATCGGTCACTCATACGGTGCGCCAACGACTCCCGAACCCTTGCTTCCAGCCAGGCAGCGGAAGTAGAAGATCCCCAGGAACTCCAATAGCTTTACGCCATGGTAGTGGTGGTGGACGGGAACGTTTAGAGCAGGGCTTTGTAAAGCACCTTTTCTAGTGGCAATGGGCAAGGCATGCAAGAGGTAGAAGATGCCAACCAAAGGGCATATGAGAGGAGCTTATGAGAGAGTGTGTGTGAGAGAGAGGAGGATGCCACCTCCTTTTATTGGGGAGGGGGCAGGACAAGGGGCATGGCGCCAGCCATGGAGGTGC
Organism: Avena sativa; assembly: GCA_916181665.1. Taxonomy (NCBI): domain Eukaryota; kingdom Viridiplantae; phylum Streptophyta; class Magnoliopsida; order Poales; family Poaceae; genus Avena; species Avena sativa. The sequence continues at coordinate 268,418,403 of OV702281.1, forward strand.
CCCCACCTATCCCCTAATTATGTGGGTGGACACTCCACTCACACATAATTCAATCTCCACTTTCCCCATTTATTCTCCACTCAAAAAACCAAAGGTATTTCCATTAAAGCACTTTAATTGTCATGTTTTAATGCAACTCAATTTAATGAACACTTCATTTAATGAACACAGTAACATTTTGATCCCTTGCTTTGTTTCGATGCCCCGAAACTATTTTGGCCGATTCGGTAGAACAATTTTCTGCAATGTACACTCACTTCCCCTGTGTTTCCTATCCGCTCAAATGCGTCGGTTTACCTTAAGTGTGTCTCCCTATGGGTTCGAGAACTATGTAGACATGATCGAGACTTTCTCCTATCAATAATCATTAGCGGGACCTGGAGATCCATAATGACTCCCACTAGTTCCACGGAGATCTCATGATCGTCCGAATATCTTTCGATGTAATCAAATTCCTTATGTCTCGCAATATTTTACTTGTCTGAGATCTGATCATTTGGTATCATCCATACCTTGTTTAATCTCGTTCTTGACAAGTACTCTTTTTCTCGTTCCTGTGATATGACATTCTATTAATCAAATCACTTGCTTGCAAGCTATGTCAATGTGAAATCACCGACAGGGCCCTTAGTATATCTCTCAGTCATCCGGATGTACAAATCCCACTCTTGATCCACGAGCCTCAACTAACACTTTCCGAATATCCGACGACACCTTTATAATCACCATGTTACAGTGTGACTTTTGATGTAATCAAAGTACTCTTCTGGTGAAAGTGATTGATGTGATCTCATGGTCTAAGGACATTGAGTTACCATGAGTGTGATAGATATAAACTTGATGACATGATCGTTTTGCTACATCTACTGTGGGTGACTATTCATCATATCATTCTGCAATGATATGACCCAGTTATTAACAACATCCAATGTTATGATTAGGAAACCTTTGATCCTCTGTTAATCAACATGCTAGTATAAAGTGAGGCTTTAGTAGTAACCTTTTCTGTTTATAAATCACACATGTGTTAATGTTTCCTATTAACACAATTATAGCATGAAAAATAAAAATTTATCATAAACATGTAATATGATAATAACTACTTTATTATTGCCTCTCAGGCATATTCCTTTCAGGTTGCCAACGAAAAATTTGAATAGAGGCTACTAGGGACTATGGTTTCACTACTATAAAAAAGGCTATTCGTGGTGCACTGGTTTTGGGCATTCATGGCGCACATGCAGTGCGCCACGAAACTCACGTCATGGCTAACTTTTAGCCGTGGCGCACTAGGTGGTGCGCCACGGGTAAAAAAAGTTAGTCATGGTGCACCAGCTAGTGCACCACGGGTAAGGGTTCACGGTGCGCCACGAGTATAATTTTCAAAAAAAAATAAAAAAGCAGGATCTAGATTCAGATCTGTCACCGGAGTTTGTCGCCGGTGTCACGTCGTCTCTCTCCCGTCGTTGTCGGAGTCACCTCGGAGGTGTGGGAGGTCGTGGCCATAGCCTACAACCGTAAGGAGGTGCGGGAGGCCATGGCCACAACCGAGCACGAAGGATGGCGTGATCGGAGGTGCTCGGAGGAGGTAGCGGTTGGAGGTGCTCGGAGGAGGGAGCCATCAAAGAGAGGAGAAGAAGGGGAGGAGAAGGAGAAGGGAGAAGAAATAGAAGGGGAGCAGAAGGGAGAATAAGGAGAAGGAGAAGAGAGGAGAAGGAGAAGGGAGGAGGAGAAGGAGAGGAAGGATAAGAGGAGCAAGGAGTCAGGAGAGAAGAGAAGGAAAAGTAGAAGAAGGAGAAGAGGAAGGAGAAGGAGAAGGAGAAGAGAAGGAGGATGAGAATGGGAGGGGAAGGTGGAGGATAAGTAGGAAGGGGTAGGTAGGTGTGGCTGGATGGATTCAAATTTCGAATCCCGTCCTCACTTAACTGTGGCGCACCACTATGAGGTGCGCCACAGCTAAGTGGCCTCAAAAAAATTGCAGGAAAAAATCTTTTTTCTACCATAACTTTTTACTCTTTTTTTAATTTAGGGAATCTGTAAATTCTCGAACGTCCATGGCCATTGAATTCAAGTAGGAAATTTCGAGACGATAATTTTGACATATTAAACTTTTTTCTGACATCGTATGCAAAAGTTATGGCCGTTTTACCGTGCCATGACCTGTTTTTGCAAAAACAAAAGTCGAAATTTATGTTTGGTAATTTTCCTAAAAACTAAATTACATATCCTACCTATATCTGAAATTATTTTATTTTTTGAAGTGTTTATCATTTTCTGTTATTTTTTGCAAACCTAAAAAGGCGATCCATGGGGGTGGAGCTGAAATTGGGTAGTGCACTTAGTCGTGGTGCACTACTATGAGGTGCCCCACGGGTAACTCACACCGGTGTCGCATGGCCTCCATGTGCGCCACGGGTAAGTGGGTTACCCATGTATGCACCCTGGCCCACAGATAGTGGTGGCGCACCACCTCCATGTGCATCACGAGTAAGTGACCAATCTGTGGGGCACTTCCTCCTGGTGTGCCACAGCTATTTGCCCGGGGGCACCACCTGCCATGTGCGCCACGAATGTCTGGTACCTATAGCTGTTTTCCTAGTAGTGTTTGTTTAAATACCATACATGTATCAATGTTTTCACTTAATACGGTGATATCATGATACGAAACTATTATGAACCAATTTGAGATAAGATAATAAACCTATTTATTATTTGCCTTTAGGGCATATCTCCTTCAATAGGCATGTTATCGTCGACATCTGCGCGTCACCAGCCGGTGATGACATCACCCGTAGGACTCACTGAAAGATTGATAGTGTCCACATGCCTGCGTGGTAGCTGACTCGGCCTAAGACCACTAGTCAGTCATAGTAGCTATATTAGCTTCGGTATAAAAGGAATTAAATTCTATAAAAATTCTTTAAATTTACAAAATTCATAACAGACTCATCCTAACTTGGAAAATACAAATAATATATCAAAGTGTTCAAAAATACGATCTACCATCTACACAAAAATAGAATACACTTTGAAAGAACATTTCATGATCTCTAATGTTTTGTGTGTTAGGTAACAATACCAAGGAATATTTAATGTGTATTGAAATGTTGTAGATCTTGGTCTATTCAAAAGAAGAAAAATAGTGTGTTAGGGGGGCAGACTATCCGCCCTTGCCAAGGGCTGGATAATCTGGCCCAACCCCAATCTCCAAGAGCTACCAAGGCGCGGCGCACTTCATGGGGGCAGGATTTCCCCCGGATTGTCTGGCCAGGGCCGGATAATCCCCCCTCCCAAGGAATTTGCAAAGGGAACCAAGGGGCGGAATTTCCCCCGGATTTTCCTGCGAGGGTTGAATTTTTTGCCTGGGCCAGATAATCCACCCCTAGGGGGCCAGATAATTTGCCCCCTCAAAAAGTTTTGAGAAGGGAGAAAAGGCGCGGAGTACTGGATGGGGGTGGAATTTCCCCCAGAAATTCCGATCCCGGGGCGGATTTTATCCTGGGCCAGATAATTCGGCCCCCAAAATGTCCAATGGCTTGTTTTGGCAGCGGGTATAAATACCCCAATTGGTCCTCCTGCCAGAACTCTTGATTCATTAAAAAAGTTCAGACATGTTCTTCAAACTCCAATCCGAGATCTCAATCTTCATCCACCCAAAGGCTTCGATCTTTGGGGAATCGAAGGAGGAGGCCTCGATTTTCATCAACATCAATCAAGCACTCCACTCCCCCCCTTCACTTGGAGGATTCTTGATCTAGTAGTTCTTGCAAATATCTAGATCCTAGTTTTGATTATTTGATTATCCTTGTTCTTGTGGCAGCTTGTTGTCATCACGGGAGCCTCCAATTCAGTTGTGGATGTGTGCCCCTCTAGCATTGTAAAGGCATCGGTTCTCACCTCAAAGGGTACCAATAGTGGAAAGGTGGATCAAGCCTTACGTGGCGATATCCATCGAAGAATAGGGTGAGTCCGTTTGTGGCGTGGTAGTCTTAGAACTGTCCACACCTCCAACACAGACGTACTTCCCTTAACAAGGAACGAATTGCGGTCAAACAAATACCTGTGTCTCTGCATGCTCCACTATGGTTTCCTTGTTCCTCACTTTTACTCAATTAGTAGATAGGTTTGCATATAGGGAAATTATTAGTAATTGCATATCTAGAGAATTTACCTTTGTGTCAAGCCTTAAATTTAAAAAGAACTAAAAATTTGGAGTAGCACCTATTCACCCCCCCCCCCTCTAGGTGCCCATACAATCCATTTCAATTGGTATCAGAGCCTCGGCTCTTTATTTGGGCTTAACCGCCTAAGAGAAGTATGGGTACTAAGGGAGATGGGAGGGATGCTGTTGACATGGTCACCATGAATGATCTCAAGGCGTTGGAAACAACCTTGATTAATTTTATGGAGACTAAAATGGAAGAGATGCATCAAATTATTATGTGTTTCTCCATGCACGCAACCCCACCTCCATCTACCTCTGAGGCTGCCACGCCACACTCTAAGGAGAAGTATAACACTAACTCTAAGGAGGACGATGTGGTAGGTGATGACATTAGTAAGAGCTCCTCCTCAAAAAAGGGAAGTGGTAAGGAGGAATATAGTGAGGTTCCTCACGTATATTCACCTGATCCACATATCCCTCACCCTCATATAAACAATAGGGGTGATCCACCCAAGCTTATAGCATCTCTTTTAATCAATGGCAATTTTTAATGAAGTCTCATGTGTGTAGCTCGTCCATTGAGTTATGGAAAATCATCGAGAATGGCCTTCGTGTTGGAGAACCAAACAACTTGACAATAAGAGAGGTTGTGGATAGCCAACTCAATGAAATAGCTCTACACATGATTCAACTTAGTGTGGGTCCCAAGAAAATGCCCCACATAGAACATCTCAGCACCTCAAAGGAAGCTTGGGATGCCCTCACCAAAGTCTTCATTGGAAATTAAAGCATGAGAAGGAATAGGTATGATGCTTTGAGTAACCAAGTTGAAGGTTTTTATATGATGGATGGCGAGGACCACGAGGATATGTATAGAAGACTCAAGTAAATAGCCACCACATTCAGAAATCATGGTGCTACCCATGTTAATGACGCATGGATCAAGAGAAAGTATGTAGCTGCATTTATGCCATTTGAGCCTACCGATCTGAAGAGCCTCCAAGATAGACACAATTACCATCAAATGACTTCCAATGAGGTCATGCAAGAAATGGTAGCTTTTAGAGTGGCCGCCAAGAATGCCGAAGATGCTCGTGCTCGAGCCATTGGAATTCAAAAGGGAGTAAATGTGGCCTTGAAGGCAAATGTTGTTGAACAAGACGAAGATGAGTTTGAAGCTATGGACTGTCCCGAGGATGTCAAGAGGGCACATAGTGAGTACATGGCATTCTATGCCCGGAATTTTTGGAAGGACCCCGTCAAAGCCAAATCTGAACTTGAACACAGGAGTGGGTAAAATGTAAGAAGGTAAAACGGTCCTAAACTAAGGACATGCTTCAGTTGTGGATACCGGCTGCACTTTGTAGCTGAGTGTCCCTATCAAAGTAGAGAAGATAATGGAGGAAGACTCATTCTTAAGGAAAAGTCAAAGGCACCACGAAAGAAGCAATTTTTAAAAGCAACCAAAGGTCGTCTTGGTAGCTCAAGAGGAGTATTCATCCGCAAGCGAAGACGAACAAGATGATGATAGCTCACGTGAGGTGGCTGCCATAGTCACCACATCCATAATGACTTCTATCTTTGACTCAAAAAATGAGAATGTTATCAACAAGAATGTCACTTGCCTTATGGCAAGAGGTTCCAAGGTATCATCTTCTGACACTTCCTTTCCTAAGACTACTATCAATATTGACATGGATGATCCTACTAGTCTTAAGGTTAAGGAGGAAATTATTGCTTTGGATTACTTCATCACTAACTTGCAAGGTGAACATAAAGTGCATTTTGAGGCTCTTATGAATCAACTAGCTCAAAACTAAGAACTCCTTGAAGAAAAAGGCATAATTGAAAGAGAGGATGCCATGGAGATTACATCCCTAAAAAATTATCTAGAAGAAGAAGAGACTAGAGTCTCTCTGGAAGAGAGACTTGAGTCAATCGAAGAGTCACATGATGAATTTGTGGCCAATATTATCAAGTAACGCGATAATTCTATTGCCAATGAAAATAAATTAAAGAAGGAAAAAGTTGAATTTGGGGTGCTCATGCTAGACTCTCCGAGAAATTGGAGAAACTTGCCAACTCAGTGAGTCTCATGATCAGCTCCAAATTCTATTGACCAATTATGATATTCCTAGAACCTCTACATCAACATGTGCTCATAAATAAAATTCTAGGTTGAAAGATGAGCTTTCCAAGGAATCTACTCCCAAAGGTAAGGAAGTTATAGATGAGATCCTTTGTAAGAAAAGAATGAACTATGGAAAAGATGGACTTGGTTATGTCCCCAAGTACAAGAAGAAGAAGAAGAAGAAGAAGAATAAGAAGAAGAAGAAGAAGAAAAAGAAGACCTAGAATGCTCAAACAAATACAAGCACCGCTGAAAAGAACATCACAAAGGATAAAACTGATTATATTGGTTTTGCAGGGTCTAACAATCCTAATTATGAGTTGTTTTTTTGATTATTACGGTGATGTCTATGCTAGTTTTGTTGGTCCTTAGGATAGTTATATTTCGTGGTCTATTTGGGTCCCAAAGACCCTTGTTACTAACATGAGAGGACCCATTGAGAAATGGGTACCTAAAACCAAGAAGTAACTTTCTTGTAGGATTATGCTTCTGGTGGATTTAAATGGGTGCTAGATAGTGGATGCACTAGTCATATGACTAGAAGTAAAGATATCATCGCGGAGATGAGGCCTAATCACGATCAAATAACCGTATCCTATGGTGATAAATCAAAATCTGAGGTATTGGGTCTTGGCAAGGTTGTGGTCGCCCATGATATCTCTCTCGTGGACGTCATGTTTGTTGAGACCCTCGATTACAATTTAATTTTTGTCCGTGCCCTTGGTAACATGGTCTTTGTGGTTTTTATTGATGGTGATTTAGTGGTACTCTTATGGAGCAAGTCTCTAAAGGTCGATTTCGTTGGGTATGTCGAAAATGACCTGTATGTGGCGGACATTTCGGGGAAAACCACTGCGGGTCTGATGTGCTTATTCGGAAAGGCCGATGCGGGATGGTTATGGAATAGCCATCTAGCCCACGTAAACATGAGAACTTTGTAAAGTCTTCACAAGGGTGGCCACATTCTTGGATTAAAAGAAAATGTTTCCTTTGCCAAATATCATGTTTGCAGGGCATGTGTTGAAGGAAAGATGCATGACTCTCCCCACAAGAGGAAGACTATTATTTCGTCTAATAGGATTTTGGAGCTACTTCATGTGGATATCTTTGGTCCTCCGACTCATGCAAGCCTCTTTTGGAAGAAGTAATGCCTGGTCATAGTTGATGATTACTCAAGATACACATGAGTCAACTTCTTCAAGCTGAAAAGTGAGACTCAACAAACTATCATCGACTTTGCCAATGAGTTACATCATCAACACAATGTCCCAATATTGGCAATAAGAAGTGACAACAGCCCTGAGTTCAAGAACTACACCCTGAATGAATTTCTAAGCGAAGAGGGGATAAGACATCAATATTCTTCTTTATACACCCCTCAATAAAATGGTGTAGCAGAGAGGAAAAACCGCACTTTAATGGACATGGCAAGGTCTATGTTGGCTGAATTCAAGTCACTATACAACTTCTGGGCTGAAGCTATTTCCACAACATGTCACTCGTCAAACCGGCTATACCTCCAACATAAAAATTTGTGAGGAGTCTATGTAAGTAGGATTGAGCTGAAAATTTACGAATAAATCCCCCAGTATGTTACCTACCTTTGGTTTATTCAACACTTTTTGATTTGAGCAACAGAAGATTTTCGAAAAAATCGGTTTCTACCTGCCGGTCTATTTTGACAGATTTCTGCCATTATTTGCATTTTCTTCTTATTGATTCCTTTTTGAGTTCTCTTTTGGGGAATTGAGCTTTTTGAAGGATTTGCTATAGTATATTGTGTTTTTAGTGAAAAGTTTTGCTGTTCCAAAGCTAAACCCAAAGGTCTATTATTTTTTGAATACACTAATATTGCTAATGAAGATTGTGTGAAGTTTTGTATGAAGGAAGAATTTCAGGTGTAGAGAGATAATGATGTAATGAGATGAAGAATGGACAAAAGCTCAAGCTTGGGGATGCCACCCCAGTGTCACCCCAAGAAATATCCAAGAGGTACACGTGTCAAAACTTGGGGATGCCCAAGGCATCCCCTTCTTCATTAATAAAAAGCTCAGGTCTATCTAGACACTTCTCTTTTATTGTTTCATGCACTTCTGTGTTGTTCTTGGAGCGTCTTAGTTTTTTTTATTTTCTTAGTTTGTTTAGTTTGCATGAATAAAGTAGTTTGGACCCCCGTTCTCGCTGTGTTGTTTCAAATAAGTTGATTGGTGTTGGAAAGGAGTAGAAAATTCTTGCTTGAAAGTGCAAGAGGAGCTTGCATTGACTTTAACTTAGACTTTAGCATGACATGCTAGGTGTTGCTTTGAATTTATGCTTAGTGATTATTGCTGTAGCATGTCTTGTTCCAAACAATTGGGATTGCTTAGTGTGCCTTGAAAAAAATCATGCGTTGTTTTAGCATACAAAAGCATAGTATTGTGGTATTCTCCTATGATGCTTTGTTTGGGTTGACTTGGCACATGCTTACACCATGTTATGACTATGAACAAGTCACCATAGCTTCTATGATCATTTAGTCCTTGACTTGTAGTACCACTCTGTGCTTTGATTAGTAATGTTTTGTCGCTCTGCATGATTATGGCCATTATTGCTCTCTTAGTTGGTTGCTCCCAGTCTTTTGCTAGCCTCCACTTGTATGAGTAAGTTGTACTCATGATTCCAACTCCCAAGAAACCTAGTTATTCCAAAGTATCCACTATAAACTCCTATGCATGGTGTGTTACACCATTCCAAGTATATTCTTGTTTTCAACTATCTTCCAATTAAAATGTATTTTTTTATGTGAAAACTTAGTGATTAAAGCCCTCATGAACTTGATGGCACACTTGATATTCTTTGCCCCTAATAAACTTGATCCATTGTGTCGTCTATGTTGTATATGCTTGCACTTATAAGTTGGAATTAGCAGAGCCATGCTGTCATGGGGAACGTTTTCAACATTGCACTTGTACTTTGTACACAGTTGATATCATGCTATTTTGTCTATGGATGTCACCTGTGTGAAATAAATAGGGAGCTTGTAAGTCCATGGAGTTATGTATTTTGTGTTAGAGAAACGCTTGGGCCGCTAGCCTAAGCCATGCCTAATCATGGTGGAAACTTGCAGCATCACCATAATGAGCATTTTGTGAAGCATCCTTAATAAAAATCTATGCACATAGTAAATAAAAATATCGCTGAGATTCTCATTGTCTGCTTGTCTTGTCATTTTGTTTATGGGATAGCTCCTGTACCATGTGCAAGGGGTACCCCATTGGCGGTTCTTTATGATACGCATGTACTTACTATGACAAGAACTTACAAGTGACTGAAGTTGAGTAGCATGAGGTGTGACCCTCGTATTCAAGGGACATTGGATTGCCAACTTATACCTTTTCAAGCATATACTCCATAGTTTGTTCACTTTAACTTAATCACTTCAAGATGATTATGATAGGGGCAATGAGGGATGAAAGTTAACAAGTACCATAATTTTTGGAAGCTCTCTTTGAAACTTGAAATCCCTTCTTCCCTTTATGAAGGGCCTTTCTTCTACTATTATATTGAGTCTCCACCTTATACCCTTAGGCACCATTAAGAGAGCATAGTTGCCATTCTGTGTGCAGTGTCCCAAAACATATTGATTGATGCATATTGTGATATTACTTGTTCTTGTGCTATTTTATCTAGTCACTCTTATGAACTTTGAATGTGTCCTATGCATTTTTTCTACTCTATGAGGGACAATCTGAATTCCACTATGCCATGTTTTCTGTATGTGAAACAAACAAACATTTTCAATGCATGTTATTCATGATATTTGTTTGTAGCCTTTCACGTTGCATGCTTAGTTACTATGTCTTACTGTTAGAACTCCATCTTTCATGCACATGTTTAGAGTTCTTTGATCCCAGCTTTCAATGTTTGCAAATGGTTGGATCTTGGTTTTGATGGTGCATGTCACCTCACAAATTATCCTTTTTATCACATACCTACTCGAGGACGAGCAGGAGTTAAGCTTGGGGATGCTTTATACGTCGGAAACATTTCTATAATTTTTGATGCTCCATGCTTGTTTAGTATCTACTTTGCTTTTCTTTGTCTACTCTTTGAGGTGGTTTTATATATTTTCTGGAACTAACCTATTAACAAGTTGCCACGGTGCCAGTTGCCTGTTTTCTCCTATTTTTGGATCCACAAAGGCAGAAAATCAATATTCTCGGAATTGGACGGGACAAAAGCCAAAGTCAATATTTTATCGTGGGCAACACGAAGCCACAAGACGAGACGGAGAAAGCTCATCAGGAGGCACACACACCCTGGTCGTGCGGGTGGGCCCACCCCGCGCCTGGGGGGTGCAGCCGCCCTGGTGGCCCACTGGCTTGCCCCTTCACCTATAAGAAGCCCTCGATGTAGAAACCCTAGGCACCCGATCAAAACTACACGAAACCGTCTGTAGCCGCCGCCACCATCGCCCCTAGATCGCGAGGATCTGCCGGAGGGGAGATCATCCCGGAGGCCTTCTTCTTCATCATGCCAGCCTTCGGTATGAAGCATGAGTAGTTCCACCTTGGACTACGGGTCCATGTAGTAGCTAGATGGTTGTATCTCCTCCTTGTGCATTCATGTATAGATCTTGTGAGCTCCGTTCATGATCAAGATATAATCTATTTGTAATCATGCATGTTGTGTTTGTGGGGATCCGATGGATATTGAGATTGCTATGTCAGATTGATTAATGGTTTTGTGTATTTTATTCTATCATGTCTGTGTTGTTTGTGATCTTGCATGCTCTCCGTTGTTAGTAGCTATCTTGGACAAGTAGTTGCTAGTAACTCCAAGAGGTTGTATTTATGCTCGATAGTGGGTTCATGCCTCTAGTTTCCAAGGGAAGTGACATAAATCTCTTCGGTTGTAGATGTGTTGTTCCCACTAGGGATAAAACAACGTTCTCTTGTTCGTGGAACAAGTGTGGATTTTTTACCTTACATACTTTGCTTAAAGTAGTTGTCTGTTGCTTGCAACTTAATACTGGAGGGGGTTCGGATGATAACCTGAAGGTGGACTTCTAGTCATAGATGCAGTTGGATGGCGGTCTATATATATTGTTGTATTTCCCAATCGAACCTCATAGGATCTTTTTGTCTAGTATTGCATTGTTATGCCTTGCTAAGTTCCTGTCAATTTCCCTGCTATGATTTGTTTACCCTTCATGCCATGTTGTTATCTAAGGAGAGCACCTCTAGTAAACTATGGACCCCGGTCCAATCTTTACCATTGATACATCTTCCACTGTTTCTGTTTACTTGTTGCAAACCTTCATGACCATCCACACCATATAGTTAATCCTTTGTTACAGCAACCAGTGAGATTGACAACCTCACTGTTCGTTGGGGCAAAGTCTTGACTTTGTGTTGTGCAGGTTTCCACATAGCTTGCAACACTTGTGTGACGTTTCCTTCCTCCTACTGGTTCGATAACCTCGGTTTCTTACTGAGGGAAGACTTGCTGTTGTGCTGCATCACACCTTGCTCTTGGGGTTTCCCGACGCAGCGCCATCATGCCTACACCAATAAGAGAGGAAGCTAATGATGTTGATCATGAAACTTAGGTTGAAGTTACTATGGAACCTCGTAGGTCGACGAGGACTCATACCACTCCTGATTGTTATGATCCCGTTATGAGTGTCATGTTGGTGGACAACACCAACGACCCTGCAACATAAGAGGAAGTGATGATGAGCCCAGATTCCAAGAAATGGCAAGAAGCCATGAAATCCAAGATTGGATCCATGTACGAAAACCAAGTATGGACTTTGGTGGACTTACCGGATGGCCGGAAGGCTGTCGAGAACAAATGGATTTTCAAGAAGAAAACAAATGTTGATGGTAATGTAACTATCTATAAAGCTCGACTTCCCGCAAAAGGGTTTCGACAAATTCAAGGAGTTGACTATGATGAGATTTCTCACCGGTAGCGAAGCTAAAGTCTATGAGGATTTTGTTAGCAATAGCTACATATTATGATTATGAGATATGGCAGATGGATGTCAAAATGCCATTCCTCAATGGAGACATTGATGAAGAGTTGTATATGGAACAACCCAAAGGTTTTGTCGATCTTAAATATGCTAGCAAGGTATGCAATCTTCAACGATCCATTTATGGATTGAAGAAAGCATCCCGAAGTGGGAATCAATATTATGATAAGGTGATCAAAAGTTTTGGTTTTATGCAAACTTATGGAGAAGCTTTTATTTACAAGAAAGTGAGTGGGATCTCTATAGCATTCCTAGTACTATATGTGGATGACATATGGTTGATTGGGAATGATGTAGACCTTCTTAAAATTGTAAAAGATTATTTGAATAATAGTTTTTCAATGAAGGATCTTGGTGAAGCTGCTTACATATTAGGCATAAAGATTTATAGAGATAGATCGACACGCCTAATATCGCTTTCATAGAGTACATATTTGGACAAAGTTCTAAAGAGGTTTGGAATGGAAGATAGCAAGAAAGGGTTCTTGCCCATGTTGCCCAATACGACCTTGAGTAAAACTCATAGTCCCGCTATAGCAGATGATAGAGAGAGGATGATTAAGACTCCCTATGTCTCAGCCATAGGATCTATCATGTATGCCATGCTATGTACTAGACCCGACATTGCATATGTTGTTAGTTTAACTAGCAGATATCAAAGTGATCCAGGGTTAGATCATTGGGCAGCCGTCAAAAACATCCTTATGTACTTGAGAAGAACTAAGGATATGGTTCTTTCTTATGGAGGTGATGAACAACTCATTCTTAATGGTTATACCAATGCTAGTTGGAACACCGATCCAGATGATTCTAAATCTCAATCTGGATACGTATTTACTTTGAATGGTGCAGCAGTGAGTTGGAGGAGTGCGAAGCAAAGCGTTGTGGCGATATCTTCAACTGAATAGGAATACATAGCTATTTTGGAGGCTTCACAAGAGGCAATATGGATGAAGAAGTTCATTATGGAGCTCGGTGTGGTTCCCAGTGCGCTGGACCCAACTTCAATCTATTGTGATAACATGGGCACCATAGCGCAGGAGCCAAGGTCACACAATATGCTGAAGCATATCAAGCTACATTTTCACGCTAATCGAGAGCATGTCCAAGATGGTGACATAAAGATTTGCAAGGTACACATAGATCTGAGTATGGAAGATCCATTGAATAAACCTCTCCCGAGGGCAAAACATGACCAGCACCAAACCGCCATGGGTGTTCGGTATATTACCATGTAATCTATATTAGTTAACTCTAGTGCAAGTGGGAGACTGTTGGAGATATGCCCTAGATGCAATAATAAAAGTAGTTATTATTATATCTTTGTGTTTATGATAAATGTTTACATTCATGCTATAATTGTATTAAGAGGAAACATTAATACTTGTGTGATTTGTAAACTTATTATAGTCCCTAGTAAAGCCTCTTTATAATAATAGCTTATTGGTTGATATATGATCATGGTTTCCTGATCATGAACATTGAGATGTTATTAACAACAAGATCATATCATTAGGAGAATGATGTGATGGACATACTCCTATAGATAAAGCATAGCATAAAGATCAAGTCATTTCAATAGTTCGTTTTCTATAAGCTTTCAGATACATAGTAACCTAATTCCTTCGACCATGAGATCATGCTAATCACCATCACCAGATGGATGCTTTGATGACATCAAACGCCACTTCGTAACTCGGTGGTTATAAATGTGGCATTGAGTGTTCGGAAAGTATGTGTTGAGGCACATGGATCAAGAGTGGGATTTGTCCATCCATATGACAGATAGATATACTCTAGGCCCTCTCGGTGGAATGTCATCCAATTAGCTTGCAAACATGTGACTGGCTCACAAGGGATCACATATCACAAGAAAGAGTAAAGAGTACTTATCGGTAACGAGGTTGAACTAGGTATGCAGAGATACCGATGATTAGACCTCTGATATTTCAAATATCGCAAGACAAAGGGAAATTAGTATCGTATGTAAATGATTCATTTGATCGCAAAGTAATCGTAGAAATATGTGGGAGCCATACGAATTTCCAGATTCCTCTACTGGTTATTGATCAGAGAAGAGTATCGGTCATGTATGCATAATTCACGAACCATAGGGAGACACACTTAAAGATTTGATGTTGTTTAGTAGATATGGAATGTGAGTAAGAAGACAGAATGTTGTTCGGAGTCTCAGATGGGATCCAGGTATCACGAGGAGATCCGGAATGGTCCGGAGAATAAGATTCATATCAGGAAAGTCCAATTCCGGAGTTTGAGAATGATTCCGGTGTTTTCACCGGAATGATCTAGAAGGGTCTAGAAGGTTCACCGAATCGGAAGGGGAAGGGTACATGAATGTGTCATGACAAAGTGGAATGATTGCATCATGTCCTAGGTCACTTGGCAGGGCATTTAAAAGAGAGAAATCAAACTCCAAAATTGAAAGTCAAAAGGCAAGTTTGAATAGTCAAACTAGGACAATGGTTCCTGGTGGAGGGAGGAGAGGAAACCTCCTCTGCCTCCACCACCGGCCAAGGAGGAGAGGTAGTTGGGGGAGGATTCGACCTCCCCCTCCCCTAGCCTCCCCTCCCTCTCATAAATAGAGGGGAGGGGCTTCCCTCAAGCCTTCACCACAAACCCTAGCCCCACCCAAGCCGCCGCCGCCCTAGACGCTACCGGCCCCACCTCCTCCTCTTTGGCCTATAAACCCTAGTCACCGAGGAACCCTTCTACTCTACCTACCCGCTCCGGCTTAACGCGAAGCCTTGCAGGATCTCTCCTCTAATCTCCGACACCAAGTCGTCATGCTACCGGAATCGTGGGGAGAGAGCTACAACCTCCGCCGCCTGCTGGAAAAAGGGAGAGGAAGGTCTTCATAGAGTACCGAACGTGTGACAATCGTGGGAGAGCTGACGGAACGCGGTGCCGGAAGGCAGCGCCAGAAGAATCGTCTACACGATCTTGAGATCGGCATGTGAACAACTACATCACCCACGAGAATCTGCTCTCGTTAACCTCTTTGGAATCTTCGAGGGTGAGAACTCCATCGACTCATTGCTACAACTAGTAGATAGATCTTGGCTTGTGTGTGTTCATGCAGTAGAATTTTTTTGTTTTCCATGCTACGAGCCCCTACAAAACAACACTAACCAAGCAGGTATCAGGCACTTATAGATCAAAATTTGAGATACTTTCATTATGAAATTATTGCTAAGTCATTCTATTCCATGAATACATGCATAAATCACGATCTACGTTGAAAATTCCTAAAACCCTAAACTCTAAACTCGAGAATCAGAATGTTCTATACAGATATAGTTGGACACCCACACCTTCGGAATTGTTTACTACAAGAAGATGAACCATCTATGTGTGAAATTACATTTAACAAGAGCACCCTATCGCTCTTATTTGTAACACAAGTTTGACCTAATTTCGTTAAACTATCAAGATGCAAAATCTTAGCAAGAAGTTGAACGTGTCATCAAAACTCTCATTGGTTTATGATATATTAATTCACCCCTATGGGTATCTCTGAAAGCTTTTTCATAAAATTTTCAAAGCAACCTACAATTTACATGTAGTTTAAATTTGACCTAATTTCGATAAATCGTCATAAATTCAATCTAGTTGGTGGAGTTATCTAGGAAGTTTGAAAACTCATAAAACATGGGTATCATCGGTACAACATGTTTTTGTCCACTATATATGTCCTAAAACTTGGCTTGTGGCATTCACATCCATTTTCTCCAGACTTCCTTTACGGAAAAGAACAGTCTTGTCATCACTAAAAAAATTGAGAATTGAATGTTCTTTCCTGATTGTTGGGAATTCACACTGACGATATTGTTTACTACAAGAAGATGCACCCATCTAACTCCGATAATACATTTAATTCAAGAGCAATCTATCGCGCTTTTTCGTGTAGCAAAAGTTTAACCTAATTTTGATAAATCGGCAAAAAGTCACCAAAGTGTGCGAAGTTAGCTAGAAAGCTTGAAAAGTCATAGTACTAAAATCTTGGGAATTATAAGAAACCATGGTCCACTTTGTCTGATAATTGGGGTAGTGTCATTTTATTTTAATTGTGGTTGGTCCATAGGAGCGAGGTTCTTTAGTTAACATGGTTGGTGGAAGTACAAGTTACATCAAGGACCTCATACAAAATAAAAATTATATCCAAGTCAATGCATTTAACACAAGGACCCCAAAACTAAGCAATGAAGTGTGTTCTGAGGTTTGTGTGTATTCTACATATCGTAGAGTCAAATTTTGTTCTGTAATAATCTACATTAGCTTTTACTACTAGCAATAAACAAGAAAAAATAAAACAAAGTGATTGTACTCTCTCTCTATTGGAGTAGTAGCTTGTATAGCTTGTTCAATACTTAGTACTACTAATAATTTCTCAAAAAAGTAGTAATAATAAATGCAGTTCTAGTCTGTCTGTTTTTTCTAAGATGTATAGACTAGTACAATGGAATAGAGAGAGTATACTACTCCGTCCGTCTCAAAATATATGTCGCAAATTTATTTAAATTTGGATGTATCTAATACTAAATAGTGTCTATATACATCCAAATTTTGACAAATTTTCGACATCTATTTCAAGATGGAGGGAGTAGTAGTAATACACTATAGTACAATGTGTACTAGTACTACTACTACTACTCCCCTTGCCTGGGATGCCATTTATCCAATTTGATATATTAAGACAAAATTTTAATTACAGGTTCGTGTCAAAGATATGCATGCAGTACTCAGTTTCTCCCCTACAACACTGTACACTCTTCAACAGTCCCCAGGATTTTCCGTCTCTCTCTAGCAGTAGATCTTCTTGCCTCTCACGTGGATCTGTTTGTCCGGTACAGTACCATGTGACACCTGCTTTACGAACCTTTCAACTTTCTGGAGTCTTTTTTGTTTTGACGAAGCAATGTGAATCATGGTGTGAAGTTGTCACAGAGGCAGGGCAAGTTTCCTAGCATATTCCTGTAAGTACAGTACCAAACTCAATTAGTATAGTCCTGAGAAAAAGAAACTCGGGTTTCTAGACTGCAGGCACTATTTTGGCGAGCCGATCTTTCCTATGTAACAACTCCACAAGTCCGTGTACTGCCGGCCAGCGAATTCGACCGCGGTCCAGCGGATATGCATACCGTCGAGTTTGCGGTGATGATTGAGTTCTCCTATGATAGCTGCTTTAGCTTGGTCGCATTCAACAAGCTTGACAAGTACAAGATCGCATGCCCGCATGGCATGTGCTCCTGCATTGATCCGATCCTATCATTTCATCGCCTCACCGACAGGGCTCCTTCCCCACATGAATGAGGCCCACGGGATAATAGTAACTAGGGCCATCTATGGCATCACCTGCTTTTGCCTAATGCCGATTCCGCCAACATCAAGCACGGGGGTTCACACGCGTCTTCTATGGGGATGACAATACTGTGTTTGGCCTGACCATCAGCATGCTCTGCATGGCTACCGTCTTGTCCTTGGTGTGCATCAGGACGGACATGTGCTTGTGGTCACGGTACACAGTAAAACTGTGTGTGCCTGGCCTGCCAGGGTCGGCAGACTTCTCGATGGTCGAGACACTTAATGTCGTAATCAAGCTGTCGAGAAGCTCGTCGCCGGCCAACTTCCTGTCCCACAAGGTCACGACGTATGTCGGGGTGCCGCCGTGGTTCCTTCTGAAGGTTGGAGAGTCCACCCATGTATCTTTCTGGGTTTGCAGCGACAAGAAACAATGATCTTAATCTACGTCTAATGATCCTAACAAGACTGTAATGGTGTATAAGCAGATAGTACTAGTTGTAATAGTACTATTTTACTACTCATGTTTACTAGTACTATTAGTAGTCACATGTAGGTTCTCTTTTGGCATTAGGAAGGATGCATTTTGGATGTAAACTAAGTCTGCTGCTAATGTTATTACAAAGTATTGAGGAGTTTATTATGAATTTTATGTAATTGTTTACTTCTATGGCATGGACCAGAGATAAACACACTAACTATTCATACCATGGTTCGATTTAGTCCTCTAACTTAGTGATTATGAAATTTTATGCCCAAAGTTGTCAGTTCGACTTAATTTAGGTCTTGAACCAGAATTCATGTCGAAATTGTGTATGTGTGGACTACAAATCGATGTGGGTCTAGCGTGCGTGAGAGGATGCCCTAGAATTTTGCACGTAGCGCCTCCCGTATCTTGAAAAATAAATAGTAGGCCCAATGTTTCCATGTCAACTCCCTTTCCCTTCGCGCTGATCCTTATGGGTAACAAACGCCACGCCGTTTTTACCTCCATGACACTTTATTTCTGTTTTGTTTGAGAGAAGGAAAACAAGTGAGGCTTGGACTAATTCTGTTGGAATTATGCCCTAGAGGCAATAATAAAGATGTTATTATTATAATTCTTGTTCATGATAAAGTTTATATTCCATGCTAGAATTGTATTAAGCGGAAACTTTAATACTTGTGTGGTTTGTGAACAACACTGTGTCCCTAGTATGCCTCTATGGACTAGCTCATTGATTAATGATGGTTAAGGTTTCCTAACCATAGACATGAGTTGATTAATAATGAGATCATATCATTGGGAGAATGATATGCTGGACAAACCCAAACTAAGCAGAGCAATTAGATCGTGTCATCGTGTTCATCTTTGCGAAGCTTTTCTTATGTCAAATATTGTATTCCTTAGACCATGAGATAATACAACTCCCTGGTATCGGAAGAAAGCTTTGAGGTCATCAAACGTCATCCTATGAGAGGGTGATCATAAAGGTGTCTCTCAGGTGATCGGAAAGTACCTGTTGGGTTGTATGTATCGAGATGGGATTTGTCCCTCCCAAGTCGGAGAGATATACTTCCGGCCCACTCGGTAATCGATATCAACACCGCTTTCAAGCATGTGGTTAAGGAGTTGATCACAAAGTGATATCGGATTACGGAACGAGTAAAGTACTTGCTGTGAACGAGATTGAACTAGGTATGACGGTACCGACGATCAAATCTCGGGCAAGTAAAATATCGCGAGACGAAGGGAATATATAGATATGGGATTGATTGAATCTTGGCATCGTGGTTCATCCGATATGATCATCGATGAATGTGTGGGAGTCAATATGGGTTTCCAGACCCCGCTGTTGATTATTGATAGAAGATCATGTCTGCATATTCTCGAACCCGAAGGGTCACACACTTAACGTGTCTCGACGCTAGGATAGATTGGATAATTGGTTTATGAGTTTTTGTTTGGAGTCTCGGATGGGATCCGGGACATCACGAGAGGTTCCGGAGTGGTCCGGAGAATGAGATTCATATAAGGCAATGCAGTTTTTGGAGTTCGGAATTGTTTCGGGTTAATCAGTATTGTACCGGAAGCTTCTAGAACCTTCCGGAAGGGGACCAACGTGGCCCCACCTGCCGGTAGGGGGCATGGGCCTATGAGGGAGTGCCCTGGCCGCATTGGGCCAAGGGCACAAGGCCCCATAGGGCCCAGCCGGCCAAACAAGGGGAAACCCTAATTGGAGCTTCTAGAAGGAGGGG
Source organism: Avena sativa (assembly GCA_916181665.1). NCBI lineage: Eukaryota > Viridiplantae > Streptophyta > Magnoliopsida > Poales > Poaceae > Avena > Avena sativa. Next base: position 268,438,275 of record OV702281.1, read on the forward strand.
GAAAAACTTGCCCCCCACTCTTCCCTCCTTGGCCGCCGTCCTAGGCTTGGGGGAGGGGCTAGGGTTGGCGCCCACCCCTCTATATAAAGAGGGCTGGGGGTGCACCACCCCCCCACACCTTCCCCTCAAGCCTAGCCGCCCTGCTGCCCTCCTTTCTCTCTCCCTCCCGACTGCGTGTAGGCGAAGCCCTACTGCAGAAACTCTCCACCACTTGCACCGCGCCGTCGCATTGTAGATCCAATCCGTCTCTCCACCATACTTGCTGGGCTGAGGAAGGAGGAGACGTCGAGGTGCCGCACGTGTGCATCTCTCGGAGGCATCGCCACTTGCGGTGTTAGATCAGAGCGGATCGCGAGGAGGAGAAGCGAGTACGACTACATCACCCACGTTCCGACGAACGTTCCGCTGTGCGAATCTTCAAGGGTATGAAGATCTCATCTAATCTCTCTCGTTGTTTGCATCTCCTAAATTAGATCTTGGCTTTCCCATTCGCATCCGTAGAATTTTTTTGATTTACTATGCTGCGAACCCCTTCAGTGGTATCAGAGCTGGATCTATGCGTAGATGTGTTTCACGAGTAGAACGCAACATGGTTGTTGCGGGCGTTGATGTTTTCTGTTGCAAGCCTCTTGTTTGTGTTCTTCTTATGACGCGGGATAGTGAGATTGAAGCGGTCCAGGCCAACCTTATGCGACGTCGTTCGCGAGACCGGCTCCGCACTTGACGTGTGGCTTGTTCCACACATGCGGCTGGTGGATGCCAGTTTCTCTCACTATAGTTGTCATGGGATTAACACCGGAGTTTGGCAACCATAATATCACCGTTGTGGCTTTCCGTAGGTAAGAATCATTCTTAGCTTGCTACTGCCATAAGCCACGTAAAACATGCAACAACAAAGTAGAGGCGTCTAACTTGTTTTTGCAGGGAGTATTTTCTGTGATATGGTATTGCCCAAGATGTGATGTGTATAATGTATGCGATGATCATGTTTTGTAATGTTTCACGACTTGCATGTCGATGAGTACACAACCGGTAGGAGCCATATGGTTTTCTTTATAATTGTGTATGACCTGTGTGTCAACTTCTTATACGCCATGTAATAGTTTCACTTTATCGCTAAGTAGTTAGCAATAGTTGTAGTTGCTATTCGTGGTGGAGGCAATCATGGTGGAGTGATGAAGATCATGCCGGCACGCACAAGATGGAGATCATTGCGCGAAGATTGGCTATACCATGTCACATAAAGTTATATGCATGTGATGTTTATCCTTTTATGTATCTTATTATGCTTAGATCGCGACGGTAGCATTATAAGATGATTCCTCACTTAAAGATCAAGATAAAACTGTGTTCTCCCCATGTATGCACCGTTGCGAAAGTTCGTCGTGTCCAAGCATCACGTGATGATCGGGTGCTATAGACTCTACGTTCACATACAACGGGTGCAAGCCAGTTTTGCACACGCGGAAATACTTGGGTTTGACTTGAGGAGCCTAGCATGTACAGACATGGCCTCGGAACACATGAACCGAAAGGTTAAACATGAGTCATATGAATGATATGATCGACACTTCGTTGTCCACTATTGAAACCACATCTCTTCTCGTGAAGATCGGATTAGGTGTGGTGAATTTGGATCGTGTTCACTAAACAACTTGAGGGATGTTGAATTTAGTGGGAGTTCATCTAGTAATTTGATTAAAAGTTGAACTAGTTATCATGAACATAGTCTAATTTGTACTTGCAAATATTGTAGATCAAATGGCTAAGTCCAACTTCAACTTCAACGTTTTTGCTGAGACGGAAAAGCTTAGAAACAATGGGTCTAACTTCACCAATTGGTTCCGCAATCTGAGAATCATTCTCTCTGGCGGTCAAAAGGACTATGTCCTTGAGAATGCGTTAGGTGACGCCCCTGCTGTAGATGCGCCGGCTGATGAGAAAGCTGTCTATCAGTCGCGCAAAGATGATTATGGTGTGATTAAGAGCACCATGTTGTTTGCTATGGAATCGGACCTTCAAAATCGTTTTGAAGACTATCCCAGGCCCTTTGAGATTCTTGAGGAGCTGAAAACCATGTTTCAGACTCAGGCCCGTTCTGAGAGATATGAGATCTCTGAGAAATTCTTTAACTGCAAGATGGAGGAAGGGAGTTCCGTTAGTGAGCACGCCATAAAGATGTCGGGCTACACTCAACGCCTTGAGCAACTGGACTGCAAGATTCCAGAGGAGCTCAAGATTGACAGGGTTCTGCAATCACTCCCTCCCAGCTACAAAAGTTTTGTAGTGACTCACAATCAGATTGGTTCCACTCATACGATCACCGAGCTCTTCGCAAAGCTGAAGGCTGCGGAAGTGCACATCAAAAAGGATAATCATGTGTTGATGGTCAACAAGCCCCCCACCTTCAAGAAAGGTAAGGGTGCAAAGAAGCCCTTCAAGAAAGGCGGTGGCAAGCGCGTTGCCCCTGCTAAGAAGAAGCTCAAGTCTGGACCCAAGCTGGACACTGAGTGCTTCTATTGCAAGGACAAGGGTCACTAGAAGCGCAACTGTCCGAAGTACTTAGCGGACAAGAAGGCTGACACCATCAAAGGTATATTTGGTATACATGTTATTGATGTTTTCCTTACTAGCCCTCGTTGTAGTGCCTGGGTATTTGATACTGGTTCAGTTGCAAATATTTGTAACTCAAAACAGGAGCTACGGAATAGACGACGGCTTGCGAGGGATGAGGCGACGATGCGCGTTGGCAACGGATCAAGAGTTGATGTGATGGCCGTCGGCACGCTCTCCTTAGTTTTACCTTCGGGATTACTTTTAAACCTTAATAAGTGTTATTATGTGCCTGCGTTGAGCATGAACATTATTTTTGGATCTTGTTTATTGCAAGACGGTTCATTTAAATCGGAGAATAATGGTTGTTCTATTTATATGAGTAACATCTTTTATGGTCATGCACCTATTGTGAATGGTTTATTTCTTCTAAATCTCGAAAGGGATGAAACACACATCCATAACATTGAGGCTAAGAGATGCAAAGTAGATAGTGATAATACTACTTATTTGTGGCACTGTCGTCTAGGTCATATTGGTGTAAAGCGCATGAAGAAACTCCACTCTGATGGACTTTTGGAGTCTCTTGATTTTGAATCATTTGACACATGCGAACCATGCCTCATGGGCAAGATGATCAAAACCCCGTTCTCCGGTATGATGGAGCGAGCAACAGACTTGTTGGAAATCATACATACCGATGTATGCGGACCGATGAGTGTTTCGACGCGCGGTGGATATCGCTATTTTCTCACTTTTACCGATGACTTAAGTAGATATGGGTATATATATTTAATGAAACATAAATCTGAAACATTTGAAAAGTTCAAGGAATTTCAGAATGAAGTGGAGAACCATCGTAATAGAAAGATTAAGTTTCTATGATCCGATCGTGGAGGTGAATATTTGAGTTATGATTTTCTCACGCATCTTAAAGCAAGCGGAATCGTTTCGCAACTCACGCCACCCGGAACACCACAGCGCAATGGTGTGTCTGAACGCCGGAATCGAACCCTATTAGATATGGTCTGATCGATGATGTCTCTTACTGATTTGCCGTTATCATTTTGGGGTTATGCATTAGAAACTGATGCATTCACTTTAAATAGGGCACCATCTAAATCCGTTGAGACGACACCGTATGAACTGTGGTTTGGTGCTAAACCTAAGTTGTCGTTTCTTAAAGTTTGGGGATGCGAAGCCTACGTCAAGAAGTTTATGCCGGACAAGCTCGAACCCAAAGCGGAGAAATGCGTCTTCATAGGATACCCTAAGGAAACTATTGGGTATACCTTCTATCACAGAACCGAAGGCAAAGTGTTTGTCGCAAAGAACGGTTCCTTTCTTGAGAAGGAGTTTCTCTCGAAAGAAGTGAGTGGGAGGAAAGTAGAGCTGGATGAGGGTGTTGAACCTTCTCTTGAATTGGAGAGTAGCGCAGCACCTGAAATTGTTCCAGTGCCGCCTGCACCAACAATAGAGGAAGCTAATGACAAGGATCATGAAGCTTCGGACGATGCTTCTACTGAACGTCGCAGGTCGACAAGGTCGCGTGCCCCTCCTAAGTGGTACGGCAACCCTGTCTTGACTGTCTTGTTAGTAGAAGACAGTGAACCTACGAACTATGAGGAAGCAATGATGAGCCCAGACTCTGAGAAATGGCTAGAGGCCATGAAATCCGAATTGGGATCCATGAGCGAAAACCAAGTATGGACTTTGGTGGACCTTCCTAGCGACCGAAAGGCCATTGAGTGCAAATGGATCTTCAAGAAGAAAACGGATGCGGATGGTAATGTTACCGTCTATAAAGCACGGCTTGTCGCGAAAGGTTTTCGACAAGTTCAAGGTGTTGACTACGATGAGACTTTCTCTCCCATAGCGATGTTTAAGTCCATTCGGATTTTATTAGCAATTGCTGCGTTTCATGATTATGAAATATGGCAGATGGATGTCAAGACTGTGTTCCTCAATGGCAACATTGATGAAGAGTTGTATATGATGCAACCCGAAGGTTTTGTCGATCCTAAGGATGCTGATAAAGTGTGCAAACTTTAGCGTTCCATTTATGGACTGAAGCAGGCATCTCGGAGTTGGAACCTTCGTTTTGATCAAGTGATCAAGAGCTTTGGATTTGTTCCAAATTGCTACGAAGCTTGTATCTACAAGAAAGTGAGTGGGAGCTCGGTGACATTTCTGGTACTATATGTGGACGACATATTGATTATTGGAAATGACATTAACATGCTTAACGATGTGAAGAGTTATTTGAACAAGTGTTTTTCAATGAAAGACCTAGGTGAAGCTGCTTATATATTGGGCATCAAAATCTATAGAGATAGACAAAGACGCCTGATAGCTTTAAGCCAGAGTACATACCTAGACAAAGTTCTGAAAAGGTTCAGAATGGATAAGGCAAAGAAAGGTTCAGTGCCTATGTTGTCAGGTAAGATATTGAGCAAAGCTCAGTGTCCAGCTACGGTAAATGATAGAGAAGCTATGAGCAAAGTGCCTTATGCCTCGGCCATAGGTTCTATCATGTATGCCATGCTGTGTACTAGACCGGATGTGTCCAATGCTCTTAGTTTGACGAGCAGATATCAAAGTGATCCAGGAGTGGAACACTGGACAGCCGTGAAGAACATCCTAAAGTACCTAAATAGGACTAAAGAAATGTTCTTAGTCTATGGAGGTGATGAACAGCTCGTCGTAAAAGGTTACATCGACGCTAGTTTCGACACCGACAAGGATGATTCTAAATCTCAGACAGGATACGTTTATATTTTGAATGGAGGAGCTGTGAGCTGGAGAAGCTGCAAGCAAAGCGTGATCGCGGGATCTACAGTAGAAGCGGAATACATGGCTGCTGCAGAAGCGTCAAGTGAAGGAGTTTGGATCAGGAACTTCATCACTGAGCTTGGCGTGGTTCCAAGTGCATTGGACCCACTGGAGATATTGTGTGACAACACTGGCGCCATAGCACTCACTAAGGAACCAAGATATCATCCAAAGACCAAGCATATCAACCGCAAGTTTCATATAATCCAAGATTATATAGCAGATGGAGATCTGAAGATCAGCAAAGTACATACATATCTGAATGTTGCAGATCCATTGACTAAACCTCTTCCACGTGTAAAACATGATCAGCACCTTAGTGCCATGGGTGTGAGATTGTTGCCAGATGTAAACTAGATTATTGACTCTAGTGCAAGTGGGAGACTGTTGGAATTGTGCCCTAGAGGCAATAATAAAGATGTTATTATTATAATTCTTGTTCATGATAAAGTTTATATTCCATGCTAGAATTGTATTAAGAGGAAACTTTAATAGTTGTGTGGTTTGTGAACAACATCGTGTCCCTAGTATGCCTCTATGGACTAGCTCATTGATTAATGATGGTTAATGTTTCCTAACCATAGACATGAGTTGTCGATTAATAATGAGATCATATCATTGGGAGAATGATATGATGGACAGACCCAAACTAAGCAGCGCAATTAGATCATGTCATCGTGTTCATCTTTGCGAAGCTTTTCTTATGTCAAATATTGTATTCCTTAGACCATGAGATAATACAACTCCCTGGTATCAAAAGAAAGCTTTGAGGTCATCAAACGTCATCCTATGAGAGGGTGATCATAAAGGTGTCTCTCAGGTGATCGGAAAGTACCTATTGGGTTGTATGTATCGAGATGGGATTTGTCCCTCCCAAGTCGGAGAGATATACTTCGGGCCCACTCGGTAATCGATATCAACACCGCTTGTAAGCATGTGGTTAAGGAGTTGATCACAAAGTGATATCGGATTACGGAACGAGTAAAGTACTTGCTGTGAACGAGATTGAACTAGGTATGACGGTACCGACGATCAAATCTCGGGCAAGTAAAATATCGCAAGACGAAGGGAATATATATATATATGGGATTGATTGAATCCTGGCATCGTGGTTCATCCGATATGATCATCGATGAATGACGTGTCTCAACGCTAGGATAGATTGGATAATTGGTTCATGAGTTTTTGTTCGGAGTCTCGGATGGGATCCAGGACATCACGAGAGGTTCCGGAGTGGTCCGGAGAATAAGATTCATATAAGGCAATGCAGTTTTTGGAGTTCGGAATTGTTTCGGGTTAATCGGTATTGTACCGGAAGCTTCTAGAACCTTCCAGAAGGGGAACAACGTGGCCCCATCTGCCGGGAGGGGGCATGGGCCTATGAGGGAGTGCCCTGGCCACATTGGGCCAGGGGCACAAGGCCCCATAGGGCCCAGTCGGCCAAACAAGGGGAAACCCTAATTGGAGCTTCTAGAAGGAGGGGGGAAAACTTGCCCCCACTCTTCCCTCCTTGGCCGCCGGCCTAGGCTTGGGGGAGGGGCTAGTCTTGGCGCCCACCCCTCTATATAAAGAGGGCTGGGGGCACACCACCCCCCCCCCCACACCTTCCCCTCAAGCCTAGCCGCCCTGCTGCCCTCCTTTCTCTCTCCCTCCCGACTGCGTGTAGGCGAAGCCCTGCTGCAGAAACTCTCCACCACTTGCACCGCGCCGTCGCGTTGTAGATCCAATCCGTCTCTCCACCATACTTGATGGACCGAGGAAGGAGGAGACGTCGAGGTGCCGCACGTGTGCATCTCTCGGAGGCATCGCCACTTGCGGTGTTAGATCGGAGCGGATCGCGAGGAGGAGAAGCGAGTACGACTACATCACCCACGTTCCGACGAACGTTCCGCTGTGCGAATCTTCAAGGGTATGAAGATCTCATCTAATCTATCTCGTTGTTTGCATCTCCTAGATTAGATCTTGGCTTTCCCGTTCGCATCCATAGAAATATTTTGATTTACTATGCTGCGAACCCCTTCAGATTCAGCATATTAGGCCCATTGGGTTAGATTACCAAAATACAAAATTATCCCAACATCCATATGAAGAAGGAATTTCAGCTCAGGCGTGAGAGAAAACTGGAGGCAACTCCAAAGCATCCCACCTTACTAACCCTGTGACAAGGACACACTTGAACAAATACCGTTCGGTTTCCCATCTACATTGTACTGGGTGTGGTGTAATTTTTAATGAAACGATGCTTGCATTGGTCACACTTAACGATGGGCGGCTCTGTGTTAGGCACACGATACTTCTTCGGACTCGAGATCAACCCACCTGAGCCGTTTCTCACCATACTCAAGCTCCAACCACGATATGCGCTCGCGCGGGAAGATCACGGCTCAAGCCAAGGGAAAATATGGACTAGGGTTAGGGATTTGTGATATGTGGAACAAAATATATCTTGTAATTATCTGACATGGTGATTTCACAAAATTGGTCTTGTAGGAGATAAGCTCACCCTAACTGGCTATTATACGAGAGGCGCTAGGTGCAAAGTTATAGTGAAGATGCTCTCCTGTACGGATGACCCATGTCCACGTGTCAAGCTAACACAATTTTAACTACAAACCTCACTTACAACAAAGAGAATATATTTGAAGTTGCTGCTGTTGTGTGTGGGTGTGTTATGATTTTTTGCATCATTTGTTTTGCCTTATTTTTTGTGTGGAGATTTGCCTCATCTTTATTAACATCTGATTTGTGTTACTTCTAATTAATTACCCCTTGGAAATGGCTGCACAGTATAAATATTCATTCTTTTTGGAGATTCCTAAACATTTGGAGTACGGCCATGGAAGATCAGTTGAGGACTTGAGATGTTGGACTTCTCAACAGAGAGGGAGTACGACCTTGGATTCTTGAAAAGAGAGGGAGTACACTTTGGATTCTTGAACAGAGAGGGAGTACATGGACCATGAACAAATTCAAAACAAAAATAAAGAGGTAAAATCTCTTGTCTATCCAGACATAATTGGTGCCCCAAAATTCTAGATATTTCGAAATTCCCATTCGACCCATAGTGAATTCGGTAGGTGGGGGGCTTCACTCGTATTTTTCCCACTACAGTACTAGTAGTAGGCGTAGTTCCCCGCGTGCAAGCCCCTCCCCCCAACACACACACACACCAAAAACCCTACACCCTCTCTCCTCCAGGAATACATTACCGGCTGTAACATCTCCACTACACTTAAGTCGGCATACTCGCCACACCTGATCTGCTCAACCGACCCTCTCATCCAGTGCGTAGAGCACATCATCGACCACCCCGGATCTGCTCCACAAACGGTATGGTCTAGTGCTCTGCTTCTATCCTCAACTGCCCAGGATCTACGTCCTCGTCGTTGACACGCACTACAGCCGCAGCAGCTTCGGCGACCTTGACGTGACCCGCGAGGATGCGGAGGAGGCTTAGACGCCACCCTGACCGTGGTAACCAGATCTCCCTACGTGAGTTGCTTTGTTTGGCAATATACTATATTTGTGCTAAATTTTCTAACTAACAGTTTCTTTACTTGATATACCTATAATTTACTAAATTAACTTGTTGTGGTTAGGCTTAAACTCCACGCATTGAACTATTTTTACATATACTTCTTTGCGAATTATTAGTCACTTAACATATTTGTTTACATTCTCTACTGTATCTATCCACATGAGATATGATTATATAGTGTCTTTATCGTTGGCCGATTTATGAGTATTTTCCTTCCTTCTATTGTCCTACTATCATGTACTACATGTTTACACACATCATACTATTTGAACATTATTTACTGTCGATTTCATCCTTCTTAACCTGCGGCTCTAACAGTTTGCTGTTGTTATACAACGAGCAGCCCATGTTTGCACACAGTGTCATAGAGTGAATGGCTCCTATAATCTCGTAATACCCCATCACCTTTGTTTCACTTCATGCCTACTTATATCATGATGGAAATCATAGAGTGATTGGCTCCTACAATCAATTAAGACCCCATCACTTTTGTTTCACTTCATGCCTACTTATATCATGATGGAACCTGTTTGTATTTATAGTTGGTCTTACCTTTATGCAGAGGAGCAAAAATGGAGTACATAGTCCGCACATCCACAAGAGCCTCCCACCGTAAGCCCCCACCCAAAGTTTCGTCCTTGCCACATTTTATTGCTTAAATTTACCATTTTTCTGTCTTGATTTCATTTTCTTTGGCCAAAAATTGGCATCAAACACTTTAGCCCCACTATGGTATGCTTTTTTCCATCTTCTTAGTTCAATTTCCTAGATATGCAGAGACCAGGTGTATTGCATCTGAGTTGGCTGATAATAAGAACAAGGCTACACTAGCGATTAGATCCTATATAATACACATGTATCATAATGAACTTTGTGCGCTTCATCCCACTCTTGTATCTAATGTGTATCATAGATACATTAACTGGCCATTTTAATACGAGGCACATCATGTTTCGGTTTGTTTTGTTCTAAGGCCGCTGAATCGTTGAAATGATCTGGCTGTTCATGAATAACCGAATGTATGATAGTTTGTTTCATTGTTTGTCTAGAATGATCTGGCTAGTATATTTGAGGCACACAATTGGTCTGTTTTGGTTGACTGAGGTACTCTTTTTCCTCCTATGATTAAAACAGTGACAACTTTCGTTGTGTAGTCCCTGTCTAGTTTATGAGAAACATAATGACTAAGTTTTCATATTCATTTTTTCATGTTCTGCACATTCTAGTTTCATAGGTATGCATCAGGTACTTTGGTTGATTACACGCAATTTTATTTTTGTTGGATGAAATCTTTTCAAATTTATTCGAAATGAACTTGTAGTTTGTTTCCCAAGTCTTCTGTTAAAGTAACTTGTTTTGTCTTGGTCTCAGCCATCTTCAAATAGATCCGTCATTTCACAAAGCAGAACATGCTCGCATTGCTCCATAGTGTCAACTGGTCCAGTTATTCAAGAAGAAATACATGGATGAGCCACCACTATTAATTGCTTCATTCCTTATATCACCATATTGACACATTTCAAATTCATAGTGATGTGATTGCATGGTAATGTTGTTATAACTTGTTTTGTGTTTGTTTTAGGAAGCAAATATCCTTCTGAATACCGAACAAATACCCGCTTCTCCAAGTTTAGAGTGTGTTTCAGACAACAGCAGTGGAAATACCTATTGCTCATGGCACACTGCTTCGACTGACCCTCGTATTCCAGCCAAAAGATTATTTGGGGATGCCCTCCAAGATTCCCTTAATATTATTGAGCAAGAAGCGAACAAAATAGATTCAGTGATCACCCTAGCACGCAAAGACATAAATGAATTGAAAAACATGCAAGCTTTGATACATAATGTACTTAATAATCTCTTCTGAAGCTCTCATGGGAAGCCAGTTGTTACATGTCTTGCGATGCAATCTCCGTAGATACCTTTTCTGTAACACCAGTTATTGTTTTTTTCAGTTGTGCTGGACTCTGATGCAACTTTAATTCACTGTTTTAAGTTGTTGTAAGTTTACTAAGGAATGTAATAATCTACTATAATTCACTGTTGTAAATTGTTTGAGGATTGTAAAAAATCTATTGTAATTCACAGTTTTAAGTTGTTTGAGGATTGTAATTCATAGTCATAAGTTGTTTGAGATTGTTACAAACCGAGCATGTATCAGAATTACTACACTTACATAGAAAAACAGTGAAATTGAAAGAGGTACAACACACGATATTTGTGAAACAGAGAATATCCATTGTATTATGGGCACACCATAGAACTTACACTTGCATAATTCATTGGTAGAGAATAAAACAGGAGCAGACCCACATGATCCATCAATCTGACTGATAGCCATCGTAGTAATCGTAGTGGGTGGTACAATATTCGCCATAACGTGGCACCATCTGTAGCTCAGAATGCTCGATGATTCTGCAATACTCTGACAGCAATCGATCGAGTTCGAAAGGACGGCCATTGATCCATACTCCTCATCTTCCGTACCCATGGACAACCCTTGGCTCCTCTTCCCACGCAAGAGCCTCGAAATTGTAAGATCTAATCTCGGATAGGTCCGGATAGTAGATGTTGCTGGCCTACACCGTGGGTACCCTGGCGCTATCAATGCAGATGCACCGATTGTCAGCAACAAAGAGAGCATGGCTGCTGATGCCTCTGACCGGCTAAAGGACACCATTCTATATATCAACCCAGTAAACAACGGGCCTGTCACCATAGACGTGTCCACTCACAATGAACAACAAATCCCCATCGGACTCGACGAGGTAAAAACGATTCTCTAGGTACCGGTAGCCCGGAACATGGCCTGCAAAGGTGGCATGCATCTTCAGGGTCAGTGCAGAGCGCTGCATCTGGACATCCCATGAGCATCACCACACATAGTCGAGAGGACAGACCCATATCTGTCTGTGACAAAAACATCACCGGCATAAGAAGTCATGCTCCGGAGTTCCGTGAAGTCATTCGGCGTGTACTGCTACAGAAGCACGAAAACATCACCAGCATAAGAAGATCGGGCGACTGCCTTCCTCCATGCCCTCATCCGCCCACTGAATGATGGTGTTCCAATGGTTTGATGTAAACACCATCAACGACAGGAACATCGTGATATCTATAGAAGCCACCTGCTCGGTCTGTATCTCCACCCTCAGACACTTGATAACGCCCGAGAAGGGGTTGTACAACCGGGTCTTGAACGGCTGCACTCTCTATCTAAGCACAAGGAGACCGCCAATTGTGCTACCGACATAAAAGTACCTTCCATAGATAGAGAGAGATGAGAAATAGAGATTCAGTCAAGGTAAACAGATAAAGATTCAATCAAGGTAAATAAGTAGATGAAGAAACTGAACTTGAAAAACATATCGTATCGAAGGTGAATGCAAAAAAGGGATTATAACATCCCAATTTCAGCAATCATGATTTCTTGTCAAAAAGGCAAAAATCAGAGGGAACAAAAACTTTTTGTTTTAAGTGTTAGAATGCTTGTTGATTGTTTGCCTGTGCTTATGTAACTAATGGTGTATTAGATGATATACTCCTTACCTCAACACTAGTTGATAAAAACTATTTTTCAAAAGGGATGTCTTGGTTCACCTTTCATATTCTCAAATGTTCTGGCATTTCAAACTTGAGCCAAGGTGACTTCTACAACAAAATGCTTTACTTTTTTCTATTAACAAAACTATGGAGACCTATATATAATCTCCTTATGCTTTCAAGGCAGAACTTTCAACTACTCTTATCTCTAGGTTTTACCTTTATTATAACCTTTTCATTCCCAATCTTGGTAGAAATACCAAGATGACCTTATCTTAATTCAACTCACAACCTCTTAAAAACTCCCATGCTTACCTCAAGCTAGGCTTGATGGTAACCTTAGTAGTAGCTGGATAAGTTGGCAAGATGAATTGCCTTGATCTATTTTCTGATGATTTTCCTTGATCTACTGATTGCTTTGTTTGCTTAGGAGGTAGAGTGAGCTAATATAGTATATCATCACTTAGGATCACACCAATGGTTAAGGTCCCCAAATCTTAAACCAAGCCTCCTAAGCTGGATCTTTCCTAAGCCCCTCAAGTGACCACCTAATGTACCCAACCAGATCAATCATGATCTAATCCTATGTATTAGCATCTAACTCATCAAAGAGACCAAATACAAGAATGAATCTCCTCTACACAAGCTACCCATCAACATCAACAACATGAGGACAATAATAAACCTTTGCATCTCCTTGAAATCTTTCCCTCTTTCATACTAGTGTCCACAAGTTTGCAAAATTTTGCTAAGTCTAGAATCTTTAACTAGATTCAATCTTTGGAACTCCACCTACTCCAACCTTTTTGCATTCTTGAGAATGTACTTGCACCATCTTTTAGTACATCATTTGTAATACCAAATACTACTCTTTCTCCTGGCTAAACCATTCTTGAACCCACTGATCCATAATGGTCTCATAGTCAAGAAAATAAGCTTCTCTGCAAATCATATCATCATGCCTATTTTGGCAGAAGCTCACAACCATATGCTACCTCCCCTTGACCAACTCTTTGCATGGTTATGATCCAATAAACATGGTCTATCAATCCATACTTCACTTTTTTCTATTAGAGCCTTGTGCTTCTTAAACCCACATGGCTTATCTGCTATGGTAGCCTTGTTTTCAACAAAGTTTGCCATCACTTCTAGATCACCTCAAATGCATCCAAGCCCAGCTCGTGTTTCCCTTACCATCTATATAACTTGTTCCACCCATCCACCTACCCCATGTACCAAGGTGACCTTTGAGCTCCCTAAACCCACCAAGTTTAAGTGGTATAAAAATATCAAAACCCTAGATTATCCCCATATAGTTTCCTTCCATTTTTAAGGTGGAATTTAAAAACCCAAGGTGGTTATGAGAGATACTTCACATTGACATCCTCCGCCTTGGATAAAACCACTTGCCAAGTAATTTACCTAATTATTTGGAACCTAAAACTATTTAAATCCCATTCCTTCCAATATCCTCAAAACCTTCCTATAAAGGCAAGTTTGATTTTATTCAAACTAACTTGCCAAATCAAGGCACATTTGATGCCTATATAACCTATCATATCAAGGCACATTTTATTAGTTATCGTTGCAATTTCTCTTAAATGTCAGAAACAAGAATTAATAGATTAAAAATACTTTTCCTTCCAATAAAATTCACCACTATGTGATATGATATTTAGGACCATCTCACATAAAAAAAAACCATGTCCAATGTAAAAAATATAAAATGAGCTTCTAGAAATCATTACTACACTTTTCAGATAAATGCATTTAAGTGGACCTTAAAGCCTTTGAAAAATCTCAAATAATTCTGAGGGAAGCTTCCTCACATCATCTCTCTACTAGTACCCTTTAAACATCTTGCAAATAAAAAATTTCATAAATGCTTCACAAGCATCAAATTCGGCCTAATTAGTAAAGATGGAAACTCATGAACTAAATCTCAATCAACTATCCTCAAATCTTGTCCAACAATCTTTCACAACACCCAACTCAGTACTGGTTGTGTTGTCACATCCCAAAATTTTCCGAATTTTGAAATGTGAAAGATAAATAAACAAAATAAATAATTGTTGAAATTTAGGGTGAAAAGAAACTTTTTGATTCCAATTGGAAACATCAAAACCTATTTTGATCAAATAAAATCCTAAAGGGATTTAAAAAGATAAGAAAATAATAAATAAAGTTATAAAAGTTGGAATCACCATTTTTGGATCTTTAAATAAAAAGATATGACTTTTATAAGCAAAGGTAGAAATAATAAATAAAGACTATTTTAAAGAGCCAAATTAAATCTTGGCCAAGCATTTTAAAATAAAATATTTTTTTTGATAAAAAGAGTAAAGGTTTATTTAAATAAACCATGAGGATTTATTTATATCCAAATTTCATTCAAGTAAAGACATTTTCCTATTTTGAATGAACATTAAAAACTTATTAAAGTATTTTAAATAAAAATTCAAAGTATTTTATTTTTCAAATAAAACCTACTGAAAAGGTTTTGGTAAAATTTAGAAAGTCAAATAGAGTTTTCAGCATATTTAAATCCTATTTGAAATAAAGACTAAAGTCTATTTTTTTTTAATAAATAATAAACCCTAAAAATAATTGTTCTATTTTGGACTTTGGAATAAGTTGATAAACAGTATTAAAATCAATACAAAGTTTGGTGGAAGTTTGAATTCATTTGGAGTTTGAATTGTTTGAATGAAAAATCAAAACAGAAATTCAATACAGAAAAAAAAGGTTTGTATATAAAAAAAGAGAAACAAAGCAGCCCAGCCAGCAGGCCTAGTCCAGCCCACTCGCAGCCCATCTTTCCCTCCCAGCAGCGAAACGTTTTCCACTCAACCTCACACCCTCCCAGTCGCTGATCAGTGGACCCCACCTTTCTTCTCTCTCTCTCTCTCTCTCTCTCTCTCTCTCTCTCTCTCTCTCTCTCTCTCTCTCTCTCTCTCTCTCTCTCTCTCTCTCTCTCTCTCTCTCTCTCTCTCTCTCTCTCTCTCTCTCTCTCTCTCGTAGACAGCACGGTCCCACGTCGTCAGTCGTCGTCTCCACCACGACCACATCCCCCTCGCCGTTTCTGCCATTGAATACGGCGATAAATTCGCATTGATGCTGCAATGAATACTCCCTGCAACCATACGCGCTTAAACGCCCCTCTTCCCTCTCCCTTTCCCCTTAGTCTTCTTTCCACCGGAGCCCCAGGGCTGCTCCAATTTTTTGTAGCAACGTCTCTTCTCCGACGAGCTTCTCCAGCCGATTCCGGCGCCGTCCAACCGCCCCTCGCCTCCCAGAGCACACAGGCTTGCTCCCCATCACCTGGTGCATCTCCTAGTGCCGCTCGTTAGCCCCCGCGCGTTCCCTAGGCTCGGCAACCTCGACATCAGAGCGTCGCCGCCTCCTGCCTCGACTCTGGCGATTCCCCTGTAAGCACAGACCGCCCCTGCCCCTCCTGTTGTAGGTTCTATGATCTACGCACTCGCCCTCATCTAACCGTACCTTTCTCTTGCCTTCTGGTGAACTGCAGCTCCGTCCCCGTCGACAAACAGAAGCATCTGGCGCCGCCGCTAGCTCCGGCGAGCAATAGCCGCTGCTCCAGTGCGCCCCTCGAGTAGCCGACCTCACCTTGAGCTTCACCGCACTCCTGCAAGCACGGTGAGCATCCTTACTCCCTACCTCGCTTCCTGAATCATCGCCAACGCCACCGTCTAAGCGCTTCGCCGCTCGCCGCCGCTCCAGCGCCACACATTCCTGGTCGAGCTGCTGAGAGCCGTTGGATGATGATCCGATGGACGCGATAAAACAACTTAATCAAAACGTTACGCTGCTTCTGTGCCGCATGATCCCACTTAAATCCTGCGGTCCATAGAGCTCAATCCGCACGAAACGGTATCAGCCAGTTATATTGAGCCACGTGGCCAGACTCAGGATTTAAAATAGAAATTTGATCTATTAGATTTGCAAACTTGCAAAATTCATAACTTTAATTCTACACGTCCAAATTTTGCAAATTTTATATCAATGGAATCAGCAGAACCAGTACTTTTCAACCATGCACTTTGTTTAATGTTTTGCTGCTGGAAAATTAGTTGAATTTGCAGAAACTTGTGTAGGCATATTTTGAATATAAAATTTGTTCTAGATATATTTTTAAGGTGAAATCTTTGATAAATGGATTGTTTTGAACCTACTGACCATAGGAACCAACTTATGGATTTAAAAATGTATTTTGTGAAGTTGAGGAATAAATATTTGAATTAGCACATTTCTAGTCAAATAAAAATATTGTTATGGTTTAGAATTGAGTTTTGAGTAAAGCCTTTGGGAAATGATGTGATTCAAACCTTCTGACCCTAAACACCAAGTTTTGAGAATGAAAATATGTTTGATGAACCCTATGAAATTATTACTATGCCAAATGATATTTTCTACAACATAAATTATTACCTTAACATAATATTTGGTTTATGAGGTGAAACCTTTTGCAAATGGTTTTACCACTTTTGTAATTGACCACTTTGAGCTTTAAAATGTTTAGAGCCTAATAGAAACCACTTTTCTAAATAAAACCATCTTTTGCATGCTTGCATGCATTGCCTTGTTTCTATTATTTTATGTGTGATAAATTGTTTGAATGCTAGTTGAATATGTGTTTGCTTGATTGAATTGTAGTAAAGATTGAAGAGTGTGATATTTTCAAGATCAAGAAGTGAACCAATATTCTCTACTAAAAAGGCAAGTGACACTATCATCCATGTCCTACTATTTTCATTACACTTAGTGGATTTTTGTAACATGCATGATAGGACTACTATATTTCTATGCTATGCTATATCCTATTAGGATATCCTTATATCTTCCTTAGTGAAAACATTGCAGTTGTAGTATGCTTAGCCCTGCTATATATTTGGGATGGGATACATGATATGATTATATGAAGTGTTGGAAAAATATATGTTTTATATAATAAAACAAGTACTCAATGAGCCACCTGGGTGGAAAGAGGATACTCAAGTTTTGGACAAGGTGGCAAAAAAGGGAACCATGTTTATATGGTTATATTTTTTGTATGTGCACTAGAAGAAAACCACCCAGGGACTTAGAGATTGAACATGTTTCGCGTACAGTGGCTTCCGTGTACAGCCACATGCTAAATGGGCTCTGGCTTAGTCAACTACATAGTGGAAGACCCATGCATTGGCATCTTCAGGTTAACTAGAATTGTGTAGGGAAATATATCCCTACATTGGTGCCTGGTAGACAAGCTAGCATTGTGTATTGGGAGGACTTCTATGGAAAGACTTTGTCACATTCTCGATCTTCCGGTACTCCATTTTGGTGAGTACTTATCCAGCGGCCATTGATGGCGTCAAGACGAGATTGTGTCATGTGGGTAAAGTGTACAACTTCTGCTGAAGATCAAAATTCTAAGTACTTAGTCGTGTCCCCGGTTACGGACAACTCTGAGCAACTAAGGCCTGAAGCTATGGAAGATCTCGACATTCCAATTTCTCAAACAAAAACTTGATGGTGTCAACAAGGGATTAGAAGCACTTGGAGTTTTCCAAGGAGTTCAGAAAGATTTTCAAAAGATCAAAACTATTTTGAAAAGATAGGATAAACTATACTGCTTTCTGCAAATGAGCCTAAACCCTACTTAGCCAAATATGCATAAATTGATAGGTTCCACTTATTTCTACATAGTAGTGAAACTTGCCAATACAATTCAAATGTATTGACCCTTGTGGCTGCAACTTATTATGTTACAGGTTTGTTTGATGTTAGTGAAGTGTGTTGAATAGGATTAAAAGTCTACAACCAACATGATTGCCTGTGGCACTTTGAAGATGAAGGACTCCATGCTATAGTTATTTCTGCTGCATTGTAATGAGTTAGCCAAATGAGCTATGTAAGATGTAATGAATTGTTTTATTCCTGGTTATAAAGTTGTATTATGACCTTTGTTTCTTGATATTACATCTTAACGGTGGATGCTAGCTATTGATCCAGGGACTAGCATTGTAAACACAGGGATCTCTACCTTATTAAAAGGTTGGGACTCTACATGTGTGCACTGTAGTTATGCTCCCTCATTGTCCTTAGTGCTTGGACTAAGTGCTAGAGAGAGAGACACACATGTAGAGCCAATAGCTCACTTATTGTACTGCAGCTGCCCTCCCTCTCTCTACTCGACCAGAACCCCACCATCCCTCTCTCCATCGCCCCTGAGGCCCAACCAGCAAGATCCACCCCTCCCCAAGCTCCCTCATGGACATGATCCACCATGGACCATTTCTCTTTTGTTTATAAGCCAAGAGGCCAGAGAACCACCTCCCTGCTCCCTCATTTCCCTCGCTCACCCTCACCTAATTTTCCCCGAGCTCCCCTTCCCCTCCTTCTCTCTCAGCTGGCCACACGAACAATAAATGGCACTTTCGGCCATTGTCTAGATCAATATCGAGGTCACCCTCTCCCTACTCCCCTCCACGTGCATGTGGTCTATTCGTGATGTACTACCCCTGGTCTATCGCCCTATGCCCTGACCTCTGCTGCACGAACACTGGACGACGCCACCACCATGCATGCCCGAGGGTTACTTCTCCTGGCGCAGCTCACCCTCTCGAGCTACTCCGACGGTAACCACACCTCCCCTACCCTCTCCAGGACCCTAGAACCCTCTCTAATGCCTTCCCTCCGACATGCATGCAGTCATGAGCAAGCACCGTCGAGCTCCCAAGCACACCACGACATATACCGCGGTCTTCATGCATGAGGCACCTCCCAGAACCAAACCCTACACTTCCTCCCCTCGATGGAGTCGCATCACCACGCCTCCTCCCCTCTTCCGTTCCCCATCCTCCGACATGGGCCTGGTAAGCCTTTCCTCTCCTCTCAACCCTAGCTAGTGTTTCCGCCATGCTCACATGCGTTTGGAGGAGGAAGATAGCCCTGCGCCCTCGACCCCTTTTTGATCCTGTGGCTAGACTTTACCCATACCTCTTCACCAATCTACACCACTGAGCGCCCTAGCGCTCTTAACAAATCAAGCGACGCCACGCGCGCTCTCCTAGAGCCGATTTGGGCCGGCCCATCCCGATCCAGTCGGATCTCCCTAGTGGCATCCGACACCACTCTTTTTCCTATTTTATACTTTACTAATTCACGATCTTGTAATTACACCTTACTTTAATTCTCAAATAAAATTCTTTGATCCTGGTAAGTTCCTACATGTTTTTCACAACATGCAGAGCCTAGGGTTGAAATAGGAAACAAATTGGTGCTAAAAGATATTTAAAATACCTTGCTTGTCCCCCTTGCCCCACCTTGTTTTGCTTCCTAGATTACCTATAGAAAAAAATAACAGAAACATCCCAAATGTTCCTTTAGGGAATTCTTGTAGAGGACCGAACCCAATAAGGTACAAGTCCCTGTGTTTACGGTGCTAGTCCCTGGATCGAATAGCTAGCACCCACAGTTAAGATGTAATATAAAGAAACAAAGGTCATATTACATCGCATATCCAGGAATAAAATAGTTCATTACAACTTACATAGCTCATATGGCTATCTTATTACAAAGCAGTAGATATAACTATAAAGCATGGAGTAATTCATCTTCATGTCCCATAGGCAAACATGTTGGTTGTAGACTCATAATCCCTACTCATCAAACTTCACTATCATCAAGTAATCCTGCAACATGATAAGTTACAGCCATAAGGGTCAATATATTTTAATTGTATTGGCAAGTGATACCATATTGATATAGAGAATCTAACATCTACATGAATATATGGCTAAGTGGAGTTTTGGCTGGCCTTTGCATAAAGTAAGTTTTCCCTATCTTTTGTAAAATAGTTTTTCTCTTTTGCAACAACACTACAACATACTTGGCACTCTGGATACCCTCCAGGTGTTTCCCTTGTTCACCCAACAAGGTTTAACTTAGAGAAATTAGAATGATGAAATTCTTGATTCTGCTTCATTGTCTTGATGCTCAAAAGTTGTCCATAACCGGGGACACGGCTAAGTACTTAGGTTTACCCTCTCGAGAGGTGGTGCACTTTCCCCATAAGACTCGACAAACATAGAGACGAGACTTTTTAGAAGCACTCCCTTAGACCACCACGGACGTGTTCCATCCTATCATCACTACCAACTTCTGTCCGTTTGGCTGAGTTCTTGCAACTTAGTTGGTCAAGGCAGAGCCCATATGCCATGTGGCTACACTAGAAGCTTTCGCAACAAGAATGTCTCCAATCTATTTGTTCCTGGGTGGCCATCCACAAGTGTGATACACCAGGGTAAACCATAGAGATGGGCCCTGAGTAACCACTCAACATAATCCATACAAGTCCCAATCCACCTAGGTGTTTCATTAACAATGGTTGTTTTCTTAGTCAAAAATATATAAGTACAAACTTTACATACCATCACAATATGGATTTTCCACTCGCGAATTCTATTAGCAAGGCTAAGCATTCTAGCATACGATGTCTCCTATCTTAGGAAAATACTACCAAGGTAGATACTACAGGATTAGCATAGCATAGAAATATACATAATAGTCCTATCATGCACACTACAAAAACATTACCAATGCAATATAGAAAAGATAGGACTTTTGATGACCAAAGTATCACTTGCCTTTATAGTAAAATATTTAGGTACTCTCCTTGACCTTGCAAATAGCACACTCTTCAAGGTCTATGACAATACAATCAAGCAAAAAGCACACACTCAAAACTACAACACAAAACAACAAAGCATTATAATGGAATGCATGCAAGCAAGCCACAAGACCATTTTATTTTTGAAATTATTATAGCAAGGTTCTGAACACTACAAAAATCTAATGGCCCTTCTATAAGGGTGGAATTCCAATTGGAACCAAGTTAGTGCAATTAAGTTATTTAAATCATTTTTATTTTACTAGAAAAGCTTTATTCAATGGGATATTTTCTAGTGAAAAAAAATATGTTTAATTTCAAATGTTAATGTTTATGGTCAGAGGGTTCAATACACAACCAATTATTATACTAAAAATACTCCACAAAAGGTTCTACCTAAAAATCAGTTTTTATAGAAGCTTTTGGACAAAAGTAGGTCACAGTAGTGTAGTTCACATTTTTCTGAATCCATAGACACCAAATTTGCATTTTTCTGAATTGTGGATCAAAAGTTATGAATTTGTAAGTTTAACCATCTAATAAACCAAATCTGGCTTTTAATCAGAAAAATCAGCCACGTGGTGCAATCCCACTGGCTGGTACCGCTTCGCGCGGATCAAGCACACGCACCGTTGGATCTAACTTAGATCATACGGGCTAGATCAACCGGTACCTCTTTGCTAACAGGATCTATCCTAGCCTTTAGATCTAGATCTAACGGACCTGAGCGCGTGGCCAAGAACTGGCGGCGCTGATGGCAATGTGCGGTGGAGGCGCGTCTGGTGACAGCGCACACATGGTGCTAGGGGGTAAGGGGAGGGTACAGGGTGGTTACCAAAGGCACGGGGTCGAGGCGGTTGTGGTGGTAGACATGGTTGTCAAGGGGCGCTCGGGATCGCCTGTAATTGCTCGCCGGAGTTGCGCCTGTCGTCGATAGCTTGCAGACGGAGACGTTGTCGAGCGTCTGGGCTCAAGCAAGTGAACGGAGGGGGTCAGTGGGTGCGTGTGAGGATGGCGAAGATCATAGGGCAGGAAAGAGGGCAAGGGGAAGTATGTTCTCACCGGAATTGTCGTCGGATCTAGTTGGGGACTGCGGCGGTGCGAGGTTAAATGCGAGCGGACTGGGGGCTCTCTGGTTGCGAGGTTTAAGGGGAAAAGGAGAGGGGCCAGAGGGGATTAAGAGGAAGGGGTCGGGAGGGAATTACTACTGCGAACACACGAATTACTCGAATTAAAATGAGAGGAAACAACAGAGAAGGGGGGAGTGGGTTCTTCGGTCGTTGGGTTGAAGACGACGACGAGGTAGTGGAGCCGGGCTGACAGTGAGTGGGTGCATAGAGGGTGTTGTGAGAAAAGAATAGCATCGGGGGAGAGGGGGAATGCCGGATGGGCTTAGTGGGCTGCGGTTACTGGGCCAAAAGGGTTAGCTGGTAGGTTTCTTTTATTACTGATCTTTTTTTCTTTTCTATATTCTGTTTTTAAACAAATCAATTGATTCAAAATCCAATTTGATTTCAAATTTGTAACAAATCCTTTCAGAAGGTTTTAATACAAAATATAAGTTGGTTATTTAGTCCAATTAGAGAATTTCAAATATATTTTAATAAATTATTAATCGTTTAAAATTGAGTGTGGCACATTGGCATTATTTAATAAAATTTGAATATGGTACTTAAGCCCATATAATTTTATTAAATAAACATTTATCCTTTTATATTATTTAAATATACTTTTATTCCATTCACTTATGGATTTTTAGCCATGGTTTAAATTTACTTTGCAATATGTCTTATTTATTTTTCTTCTTGTCTCATATAAATCATATATTTTTATCCATGGCTCCAAATAGAGTGAAAGCAATTCCCATGGTTTTGCAATATTGTTGTTTACCATTATTGATTATTTAGGAATGATATTGCTAAATTTTTATATGGAACAAAGCCATAGTCTTGTATTGAACTTGATGATCATTTCTCTTATAAGGGTTAAGGTTTTAGGTTTATCTTTTCCAAGTGCTCAATATCAAGATACATTCCATGCATGAATGCATTTGATCTGTTTGAAAAAAAATTTCTTACTTTCTCATTCAAATTTTAGTTCAAGAAAGATTTTGATGTTTCCATTTAGAAACCAAAAGTTTCTTTTCCCCCTAAATTTCATCATTTATTTCTTTTGTTTGTTTATGTTTCACATTTCAAAATTTGCAAAATTTTGGGATGTGACAGACTACCACCATTAAAAGGAATCTCGTCCCGAGATTCGGGAAGGCTAGAAACAACAAGTTGGTTTTAGGAGAACTAGTGTACTACCAGCCTTAAAAGGATTTAACTAGATGGCATCTTGGCGTACTTGGTGTCTCGGTGTAATTTCTCTAGACAGTTGATTGCATAGTGCCCCTTATTACCACATTTGAAACATGTGACAAGGTTGAGGCATTTCCCTACCAAACACTCTTCACATTGGTAGCCAAGAGTTTTACCCACCAGACACCCATTGTCATAGTGTCCAAGCTTGTGACAGTTGAAACAGTGAACTGGACTGTCATCCTTACAACATCTGTTGATATTATCTTTGATAGTGGTATTATATTCCTATCATGATTCTCAGCATAATTCTTTTTCTCAGAGCAGCCCCTTGCATAGTATGACAGCTTCTTGCTATAATCCTTCTTTAGGCTATCATTTCCTACTTCGGGTTCCTTTGTTTTGTTTTTCTCCTTTTTCTGTACAATTTGATGCATAATGGCCTAGTTCCTTGTAATTGTAACACTATAGTTCACTAATGTACTTCTTCTTTTTGGTTCTCTCCAAGGCTAGGAGGTCGCTTAGTTCATGTTCTTCATATTTCACCACAAATTTAGGAAACATTTCTCGGTTCTTAGAACGGTTCCGAGGATAACATCCACGTTTTCTCTTTTGCTCACCAAAGTTAGTTACATTGTATGGACGTGCATACTGATATTTGACTTTGTCTTCATCATTCTTGGTGGAAGTTGTATCTCCATGGGTGTTTCCAAAGACTTGATGTATTCCATCCTAAGCTTGATGTTTCATCTATTGAACTATAGGATAGATGTGGCATTGGACAGGGACATGATCAGTTCCTTCACATAAGAAACAGGTAACTTGAGATTTGGGGAATTGTCCAGCTGGATGGTTCCCATCACAATTAGGGCACTGGTCACTATGCTCTTTATAAGTATGTCCTATGTCTCCCCAAATTTTGCAGGCTTTTATTCTTTCCACCATATCATCCTTGAAATCATTGTTGTCATAATTTCTTTGGGAAGGGTTGTTTCTTGTCACATTCCAAAATAAATAAACAAAATAAATAATTGTTGAAATTTAGGGGGAAAAACTTTTTGTTTCAAAATGGAAACATCAAAAACTCTTCTTGAACAAATTTGAATAAAAGGGAAACCAACAAAAATCAAATCAAGTGAAATGCATTCATCAATGAATGTATCTTGAAATTTAAACTTGGGGAAATAAACCAAAACCCTAGAACCCTAATGGAAGAAAATTATCTCCAAGATATCTCTAAAACTATGAATTTTATCCACATAAAAATTCAGCAACAAACATTTATAGATGATCAAAAATGATAAACAAAAATATTATAAAACCATAGAAATTAGTTTCATTTAATTTGGATCCATGGAGAAAAACTTATGAATATAATAAGCTAGAAGGAAATAATTTCCAAAGATAATAAAGCTCCTATCTAAAATCCATACCAAATTATGAGTAAAATAATCCCAAAAGGATTTAAAAGGATAAACAAGTATTAAATAAAATTCTACAAATTGGAATCACCAATTTTGGATCTATAAATAAAAAGATATGGATTTTATAAGACAAAGAAAGAAATAAGGAATATTTGAAAGCCAAATTAAATCTTGGCCAAGTCCATAAGAAAATGGAACAAAGATAATTCAAATCCAAATAAATTATAGGGATAAAGAATAATCAAATAAAACATATGGGATTAAACCATATCCAAATGATATTTAAATGAAAGAGAAAATCCCTAATAGAAACGATTAATTAAATCATAAGAAAATAATAAATTGGAATTTGCCAAAGTGGATTAAAAAGTTATCTAATTAATTTAAAAAGAATAAAAGAATTATTTGAATAAACGATATGGATCGGAACCATATTTAAAATCCTATTTAATAAATACAAAATGTCTTTTTAAAATAAATAACAAACCATATGAGAATAAAATAAATATTCTAAAATGGACATTAGAATATATTAATAAACATTATTAAAAGATTACTGAAAGTTGGGAAAAGTTTGAATTCAAATTGAGGTTTAAATCAAAGGTTGAAATTCAAAACAGAAAATGAAAATAGAAAAAGAAAAAGGAAACAGAATAAAAAAAAGGAAACAATCCAGCCCAACCCAACTAGCCCAACTAGCCCAGCAGGAGCCCACCTCTCTCCTCCCCCGAACCGTTTTTCTTTCACTCACGAAACGACCCGCGCAGTGACTGACCGCCTGACCCCACGTGCACCCTCTCTCTCTCTCTCTAAAGACGTAGCCCCACTGCCCTGTTATCGTCTTCAACCCCCAGACCCCGCCCAAAATTCATCTCTGCCGGTTCCGGCCGGGAGTTAATCATTTGAATTCACGTTAATGATTCATCAATTCTGCCGCGTGACCATGCTCTATTAAGCACCCTTCTCCCCTCTCTGCTTTCCCCCGTTCTCTAGCACACAATCGCCCTCAGGCTGAGCTAATTTCTTGCGACAACGCCTCTACCTCCGACGAGTTCACCGACCAATTCCGGCCATCCCACACTCCCCCTTGCTCCCTGGCTCCTGCTATCGTGTTCCCCATCGTCTCCTGCACCCGTCAGTACCATCGACTCGCCCGCGCATGCTCCACAGCGTCGGCAACGACTTTGACTGAGCGCCACTGACGGCCACGTCCACTCCGGGTGACCTTTCCCCGTAAGCCCCGGCTTCCCCTCTCCCTCTCGTTGATACGTGTGTGATCCCCGACCACGTACGCATCTAACGCAACCTTCTATTTGTCTTAGCGCGGTCCGTAACATCGCCAACGTCCCAGCCCGAGCGCACCTGTCGTCAGCAACATCTCCGGTGAGCAATCCCCTTCGCTCCCGTGCGCCACTTGGACTACGAAAACAACCTCGAGCTTCACAATGTCATGGCAAACCTAGTGATCCTCTCCTCCCTCTCCCGCGCTTCCTATTTCGTCGGCAACGCCACTGCTCGAGCGTGCCGCCGCCGGCCACCGTCGCAGCGCCGCCCGTTTGTGGTTAATTCGATTAGGGCCATTAGATTTTGATCTTGCGGATGCGATAGATTAACTTATCGAATAGGTAAGGATCAATATGAGCCGTGCGATACACTTTAGATCTAACATCCCACGTTAGTCAATCCGTGCGAACCGGTATGCACCAGTGAGATTCATCCACGTGTACTGTGTTTTGTTTTAAAAACAGAAACATGTATATTAGATGTCCACGTGCGAACAGGTAAGGATCAATCTGAGCTGTGCGATACACTTTAGATCTAACTTTAGATCCACATGTCCAAAATTTGTAAACTTTATATCAATGGAATCAGCAAAAAGAAACCTTTGCAACCATGGTCTTTGTTTAGTGTTTTGCTTCTGGAAAATTAGTTGTTTTTGCAGAAACATGTTTAGGCTTATTTTGTGTATAAAATTTATTCTAAAAATGATTTTAGTGTAAAATATTTTGTAAATATTTTGTTTTGAACCTACTGACCATAAAAACCAACTTATGGATTTAAAAGTATATTTTGTAACACTAAGGAATTAATCCTTGAATAAAAGCATTTCTAGTTAAATAAAAATGTTGATTATGGTTTAAAAATGCTTTTTGAGTAAAACCTATTGAAAATAGTTTTATTTAAACTCTCTGACCCTAAACACCAAGTTTTGGGACTTAAAAATATATTTGATAAACCCTAGTAAGTCATTACTTTGTTTAAAAGCATTTCTAACAAAATAAAATGATGCTTTGATTTTAAAATGATTTTAGGTGAAACCTTTTGTAAATGGATTTGTTTTAAAACACTTTGACCATAAACATTAATAATGGAGTTTAAAAACATTTTTGCTAACATTAGAAATTATTCCTTTGATTAAAATCATTGCTAGCAAAACAAAAATTATTTAAATGGCCATTTTCACTAACTTGTTTTCAAATGACCTTGCCACTTTTATAAATGACAAATAGGTGTTTTAAAATGTTTATAACCTATTAGAGACCACCTTTCCAAATAAAATAATATTTTGCATGCTTGCATGCATTGTTTTGTTTTCTTTATTTATGTGGTGAATTGTTTGAATGTTAGTTTTCAAATTGTGCCTTGCCTGATTGAATTGTAGTGAACTTTGAAGAGTGTGACTATTGCAAGATCAAGGAGTGAACTTATATTCTCTACCAAAAAGGCAAGTGGTGCTTCATACTTTTGTCCTATTATTTTCACTATGCATTAGTGATATTTTGGGTAGGACTTGCATGGAATTTTTACTAAGTATGTTATGCCTTGGGAAATCCTAGTAGATGATGCCTTAGTAGAATTTCCCTAAGTTAAGATACCTACTACTATCATGCTTATCTTAGCTAGTAGAAAACAAGGGTGGATTATATTCCTGCTATGAAATATTCTAAGTCAATGACTTGTGTTTTGTTTAATAAAAAAACTATGTGAATGAATCACCTGGGTGGAATGGTGTGAATGGGTTATGTTGAGTGGTTACACAGGGCCCCATATTTATGGCCTACCCTAGTGTATCTCATTTGTGGAAAGCCACCAGGGAACAAAGAGATTTGAGATGTCAAATGTTGAGAAGCTTCAAGTGCAACCACATGGCAACATGGGCTCTACCTGGATCATATAGGTTGCAATAACTTAGCCAGATGGAGAGTTGGTGGTAGGGGGTGATAGGTTTAGGAACGCGTCCATTTTGGTCTAAGGGAAGGCTTCTGAAAGATCTTGTCTCGATGCATGTCGAGTCTTGTGGGGAAAGTGCACCACCTCTTGAGAGAGTAAAATCTAAGTACTTAGCCGTGTCCCCGGCAATGGACAATTTGAGCATCAAGATATGGAATCTATCAAGGATCTCCTCATCCCAATTTCTAAGTTAAAAGCTTGTGGTTGAACAAGGGTTAAAGGATCACCAATTTCTATTGGTAGATTCCTTGGGTGATTTGACAAACAAAAAACTTAGTGTTTTCAAAGGATAAGGAAAATCTATTTTGAGCAAAGCAAGCCAAGCTCAAAGGATAAGGAAAATCTCTTGGAGAAGTCATCTACTTGGGTTGGGTTGGAATTAGAATAGACAAAAGATTTCTAGGGAAATAATTCTACTCATACACAACAAATCACACAAAGCAATATTCATGAAATAACAATCATGCATTCCACTCAAACAACAAGGTTCAAGCATATCTTAGGCAAACAAAATATTATTGTCATACCACATAGGTTGGTATGATCAATAAATGATCAGCAAATCGATTTTAAATGAAACACTATTATGGTGGTTCAACTATAGGGTTCTACTTACACATGAAACAAAAACAAAGATAACCTAGTAAAACCATAATAGATAAGTTCTCATCCTATGGTCTTTCCTAATTTCACTCATATTTTCCTTCTGAGACTTCTTCACTTGAATTATTTTGATGATGTAGGTAGGTAGATCGAGCATGTTGAGATAGTCAAGAAGTCCAATTCCAAGCAGGTGGTCTTGAAGTCCTTAGTGATGTCGAAGCTAAAGTCCTTTATGATGTTGATGTCCTTTAGTTAAACTGTAGTTTAAGTCCTTTGAGATGTTTAAGTTGCAGTCCTTAATGATGTTGAAGTTGAGGTCCTTAGCCTTCAAGTTGAAAAGGAAGAGATGTAGAAACAAAACAGAATACTAAGGAAAGAGTTTACAAGTTTGTTCGTAAATAACTTGCACAAATGCAACTCTTATTCTTCTAAGGTTTTTTTCCAATACTATGGTTACAAACCTACAGGAAACACAATGCTCTGATACCATCTATAGAAGAACGAACCCAATAAGGTACAAGTCCCTATGTTTACGGTGCTAGTCCCTGGATCGAATAGCTAGCACCCACAGTTAAAATGTAATATAAAAAACAAAGGTCATATTACATCGCATATTGATGAACCACAAGAATATGGGGTGTATCGTAGTACTTTCAATAAATAGGAGTGTCGATCCCAATAAGGAGCAGAAGGTGTTGACTAGTGGTATGGAGAAGGAAATCTCTGTAAATACTTAGCAAACAGATTTTTAGGGGTTTTCTGATAAAGCAAGGAAATAAAGTGCAAGTAATAAAGAAAGCAAACAAACGCACCAAGTGGCCCAATCCTTTCTTAGCAAAGGACAAGCTAGTGGAAATACTTATGAGGACCAAACGTTCTCGAGGACACATGGAAATTCTGTCAAGTGCTTTTGCTTCATATAGTTGAGTAGTCTTCTTTGGTTTTGTAAGTGTTGTGTGGGTGAACCTGTACTAATGTACCGACCTTACTTGGACTAATACATACTTGTGATTAAACCCCTTGCAAGAATCCACAACTACAAGAAAGCAATTAAGGTATAAACCTAACCACAACCTTAAACTCTGAGATCCTACACTCCCTTGTGCAATGGTGTCCTAACGGGGGTTCAGGTTTCTGTCACTCCGGCAACCCCACAATTAGTAGACAAATACACAATGCATTACCTTAGGCCCATAAATGGTGAAGTATCATGTAGTCAACGTTCCCATGACACCACTATAAGAATAGCACCAAAATTTAAATACTAAACCATTGAACAATATCTCAACACAAATCCACTACTAACAACATGACTTCTCCCATGTACTCAAGAACTAAACGAACTACTCACGAGACATCATATGGATCAAGATCAAAGATGATATGGTGATGAATAACAATCTGAACATAAACAATAATCCAATGGTTCCACTCACAAGCATCAACTACAATAGTAATCAACACTGGGAAAGTTTCCCCTAAGAAATATGCAAGATTCAACACGATTGTTACAGCGGGGTGGAGTGGTGATGATGGTGCTGGTGGAGATGATGGTGTGGATGATGATGATGATCCCGATAAAGTCTATCTTGATGATGGTGTTAATGGCGGCAATCTCCCCTCTCCGGGAAGGAATTTCCCGGGCAGAAATCTGTCCGTCGGAGAGCTCTTTCTCTCTCGGTGTTTTCCACCCTGCAGAGGCGGCTGAATCTTTTTGTAGTCCCTCCTCGTGTTTTAGTTTTTCGAGGAGAAGATATAGGCGAGAGGGCGGAGCCAGAGGTGGGCTAGGTGGGCCAGACCCCCTTTAGGCGCGGCCTAGGGGTGGCCCGCACCTAGGGTGTGTGGGCCCCCTGTGGCCTATCTCCGCCTCCCCTTCTGGCATTCTACGTCTTCTGGGAAAATAGGATTTTCCGTAGTTTTTCTGGTATTTTTATGATCTTTGCAAAATTGCATCAAAACACCTCTTTTTCCATCAGAATCCTGACTCCGGCAGTTCATCCTCCAAGAATCACCCAACATGCAAAAACTGATGAAAAGACATAAGTATCACCTCTTAATATGAAATATATCAATGAATAGAGGAAAATTATGATATAGAATGGTGATGCAAATTGGACGTATCAACTCCCCCCAAGCTTAGACCTTCACTTGTCCCCAAGAGAAAAGTGAGCTCAGTAAACATGTCCACAGGTTTATGGAGTGAAGTGTCGATAAAAGAATATGGACAAGAAGTATCACCCTTACCATTACACAACTCATAGAAGAAAGCAAATCACCATTATATAACTTAGCTTGCAACAAGTAGAGGAGTCACAATAGAGATGCATAAAGATAAATCATAATTGGAATTGGCAAAATTTGTTCTTGGTAAGAGAACAGCTGGAAAACAGTTTCACAAATAAAGCTTTTGTAGAAGTTTCACAACACGAGTACTCTTTGCTCAAGCATAAAAGGTTTTTCAAAATGATGGATTTCAAAGTAATACTCATTAGATAAGAGTCTTGTGCAAACAAGGAAGATAAAGAACATGATTGAA
Source organism: Avena sativa (assembly GCA_916181665.1). NCBI lineage: Eukaryota > Viridiplantae > Streptophyta > Magnoliopsida > Poales > Poaceae > Avena > Avena sativa. The sequence continues at coordinate 268,469,509 of OV702281.1, forward strand.
TAAATCATCATATGAATGCTTGCTAGAGATAGACAGGAAGTAGGTTTACTGACTCAACTTCGAAGTAGAAGAAAGGGCCCTTCATAGAGGGAAACAGGGATTTCAAGTTCATAAAGAGCTTCCATAAGATTATGGTACTTACTAGCTTTGAGATCTCATTGCCCCTATTTTAAGCATCTTGAGGTGATTAAGGTTAAACTGAACAAAGATAGAGTATATGCTTGACGAAATATAATTTCGCAATCTCATGTCCCTTGAGTACGAGGGCCGCTCCTCATGCTACTCAACTTTAGTTACCGGTAAGTTCTTGTCATTGTAAGTACATGTGTATCATAAAGAACCGCCAACGGGGTACCCCTTGCACATGATACAAGACCTATCCCATAATCAAAATGACAAGGAAAGCAGACAATGAGCATCTCAGCGATCTTTTTATTTGCTATTTGCATAGGTTTTTATTGAAGATGCTTCACAGATTGCTCACTATGGTTATGCTGCAAGTTTCCACCATGATTAGGCATGGCTTAGGCTAGCGGCCCAGGCGTTTCTCTAACACACATACATAACTCCATGGACTTACAAGCTCCCCTTTTATTTCACACCGACGACATCCACAAACAAAAGAGCATGATATCAAATGGATAAGTATCCATAAGTGTTGAAAGCGTTCCCCGTGACAACACGGTTCTGCTAATCCCAACGTATAGATGCAAGCATATACATCTTCGATGACACAATGGTTTAAGTTTATTAGGGACAAGAAAATAAGGTGTGCCATCAAGTTCGTGAGAGCTTTACTAACTAGTTTTCACATAAAAAATAATTATTAATTCGAAAGATAGATGACGCTTGAGAATTTGCTTGGAATAGCAATAGTGCTAATAGGTAGTTATGGTGGACACAAATGGCACATGTTTTGGTTCAAAGGGGTTGGATGCATGAGAAGTATGCCTTCTCAAAACAGGTTTTTGGCTAGCAAGGCTAGGTAGCAAGCAAAAGAGTTGAAGGAAACAAGCAAACCTACAAGTGCTAAAGCCAAACACGCAAACTTCCTTGAAGACACAAAAGATCTTAAATAAAGAAACTAAACTTATGAGCCAATCAAGAAAGAAAATAAATGATACAAAATACCTATAGGCTTTTTATCTTTTACTTTCAAACCTCAAAAAGTGTTGCTACTGACCAGAGCTCGGTTTGCCAAAACCAATTTAGATCTACTTGATGCTCCCAAAGTGATGCTAATACTCATCAACAAGATCAATCATATAATAGAGATTGCAAACTAAAATAAGAGGTGCAAAAAGTAAAAGATGAAACTTCTCATCAATATTCCATAAAGGCACTCACACCAAGGGATACATAGATAACCAACTAAAGGAGAGATACTTCCACAATGCAAACCAATCTATAAGATAACTTCTCTACCAAAGATATGAATCTACTAAAAAGGTAAAAGATAAAAGATAATGATCTGATACCGTGGCACTCCCCCAAGCTTGGAACAAGCCAAGGGGATGCCAAACCTGATGACGAATTACTCCTTCGGTGGTGGTGGTGTTGCCTTGTCATCATCAGACTTCCAAGGTAAAGGTTCCCCGTCCAAAAAGGATGTCTTGGTTTCCACAATCTTGAAACTAGCATCTGAGCTTATGCAATTAAATCTAACCTCATACTCACAATTTTGATTTTGTATGTCGTAGAGGTGTGCTTTTAATTGGTTGGTGGTCTGATGGAGCGAGAGGATTTTGTCTCGGAGCTCAGCAACCCCCTCCTCGTGCTTGGCGATGAGTTCTGACCTTATCTTATGGATGACATCCACTTTGCGTTCCGCCATCTTTTTGTACCTGAAAACTTCCTGCTCCAATACTTCCATCCTTTCTTCCAGACTGCCTTCTCCTTTGGGGCCTTTTAACTTCTTTGATATGCACCTTCCCATCCTTGAGAATCAACTCCTTAGGATGAACCTTCAACTCATACATATATGGGTTGATGACATCCACAGAGGAATCATTTATGGGTGATCTAGAGGAAGACATTGTAGCTCCGAAACTGAGAACCTGCCTGATAGAAATAGATCGAAACAAAAACACGACGAGAACATGATACATGAACCTCAGGGGATCCGGGGGGATTATATATTAAAAAGTTTCAAGACATAAGGAAGGTACTGTGCGAAAACGAGGCGGACACGGAGTTCTGGGGGCTCACAACCCCTCTAGGCGCAGCTAGCTGGGGCCGCTCCTGGGTGGGTGTGTCCACCCCGGCCTTCGTTTCCTCCTATGTTTCATCTCATAACCTTCCGTATGTAATAAAAACATCAAAAATATAAAAATATTAGGCTTTCACGAACCTTCAGTTTTCACCACTTTTTACCTATTCAAAAACGGACTCTACTGATTCTGGGGTTTGGTTTCTAATAAATTCTTCCAGAGTCACCATTTGAATAATATCAACATCTTCATTATAAGAATCTCCGGAAATATAATGTTTGAGTCTTTGACCATTCACCACCTGTGTAGTGTCTTCCTTCAAAAAAGATATTTTGATAGCCCCTGAATGATACACTTCCTCGATAACAAAAGGTCCTTCCCATTTTGACAGTAGTTTCCCTGCAAAAAATCTTAGACGGGACCTATACAAAAGAACTTTCTCACCAACATGGAATTCCCTTTTTAGAATTCTCCTATCATGGCATCTTTTTACTTTTTCCTTAAAGAGTCTAGCAGTTTCATAAGCTTCACTTCTCCACTCATCTAAGGTACTCAAGTCAAGCAATCTCTTCTCACCAGCAAGTTTAAAATGTCTATCCAGTTCTTTCACTGCCCAATAAGCTTTGTGTTCTAATTCTAGAGGCAAGTGACAAGCTTTCCCATAAACCATTTTGTAAGGAGACATCCCCATAGGATTTTTATAAGCAGTTCTTTAAGCCCATAAAGCGTCATTCAACTTTTTAGCCCAATTTTTCCTAGATCTATTAACAGTCTTCTGCAAGATAGATTTAATTTCCCTATTGGAATGTTCTACTTGCCCACTGGTTTGGGAGTAATAAGCTGAAGCAATTCTATGGTGAACATCATATTTGGCAAGAGTTTTCCTAAAACCACCATGAATAAAATGAGAGCCTCCATCAGTCATGAGAAATCTAGGCACACCAAACCTAGGAAAAATAACATCCTTAAGCATTTTTAAAGAGGTCTTACCATCAGCACTATTTGTAGGTACGACCTCTACCAACTTTGTAACATAATCAACAGCAGCAAGAATATGAGTATACCCTTTTGAAGGAGGAAAAGGACGCATAAAGTCAAATCCCCAATAGTCAAAGGGTTCAATAACAAGAGAATAATTCATAGGCATTTCATTGCGTCTAGAAATATTACCAACTCTTTGACATTCTTCACATGATAAGACAAACTTCCTTGCATCCTTGAAAAGGGTAGGCTAGTAAAATCCAGATTGTAAATTTTTTTGTGCAGTCCTATCCCCAGCATGGTGTCCTCCATAAGCACTGCTATGACATTTTCTCAATATATCCTGTTGTTCATACTCTGGAACACATCTTCGCATGATACCATCTACTCCTTCTTTATATAAATGTGGGTCATCCCAAAAGTAATGCCTCAGAGCATAAAAGAATTTTCTTCTTCGCTGAGCTGTAAAGGTTGGAGGCAAATACTTGGAAACAATAAACTTAGCATAATCAGCATACCAAGGACTTTCATGCGGACTTACCCTTATTGCAGCCAACTGTTCATTTGGAAAACTATCATTAATAGGAAAAGGATCAAAACAAATGTTTTCTAAAAAGAGATAAATTGTCAGCAATAGGATTCTGAGCACCATTCCTATCTACAATCTGCAGATCAAACTCTAGTAAAAGCAACATCCATATAATAAGCCTAGGGTTAGCGTCTTCCTTTGTCATAAGGTACTTAATAGCAGCATGATCAGTATGAATAGTAACCTTTGAATCAACAATATAGGGTCTAAACTTATCACATGCAAAGATTACAGTTAAGAACTCCTTTTCAGTAGTAGCATATTCTTTTGAGTAGCATCTAGAGTCTTGCTAGCATAATGAATAACATTCAACTTCTTATCAACACGTTTCCCAAGAACAGCACCCACAGAAAAATCACTAGCATCACACATAATTTCAAAAGGTAAACTCCAATCAGGTGGTTGAACAATAGGAGCAGTAGTCAAAGCTTTCTTCAAAGTTTCAAAAGCATCCTTACAATCATCATCAAAAAAAATGTACATCTTTTTGAAGAATATTAGTAAGGGGCTTTGAAATTTTGGAGAAATCTTTAATAAACCTCCTATAGAAACCAGCATGACCAAGGATACTGCGAATACCTTTTATATCCCTAGGGCAAGGGATCTTCTCAATTTCTTTAATTTTGGCTGTGTAAACTTCAATACCTCTTTCAGAAATTTTGTGTTCAAGAACAATCCCTTCATTAACCATGAAATGACATTTCTCCCAATTAAGAACAAGGTTAGTTTCTTCACATCTCTGCAAAACTTTATCAAGGTTGTGCAAACAATTATCAAAAGAAGTTCCATAGATGGAGAAATCGTCCATGAAAACCTCCACAATTTCTTCACAAAAACCATGAAATATAGCAGACATACATCTCTAAAAGGTAGCAGGAGCATTACATAAACCAAAAGGCATACGCCTATAAGCAAAAGTTCCATAGGGACAAGTAAAGGTAGTTTTCTCTTGGTCTTGTGCTTTCACCGCAATTTGAGAGAACCTAGAATAACCATCAAGAAAACAAAATTGGGTCTTTTTAGACAACCTTTCTAGCATTTGATCAACAAAGGGCAAAGGATAATGATCTTTCTTAGTAAATTTATTAACCTTTCTAAAATCAATGCACATCATATACCCAACCACTACTCTTTGGGGGTATAAGCTCATTATTTTCATTAGGCACAACAGTGATCCCCCTTTCTTTGGAACACAATGAACAGGGCTAACCCATTGACTATCAGCAATAGGGTAAATAATACCAGCATCAAGTAATTTTAATACATAATTTCTTACCACATCCTTCATCTTAGGATTTATACGGCGTTGGTGCTCAACAACTATTTTTGCATCAGGTTCTATATTAATAGCATGCTGACATATAGTAGGAGAAATCCCTTTTAAATCATCAAGAGTATACCCCATAGCTCCTCGATGTTTCTTCAATATTTCCAATAATCTTTCCTCTTCCTTTCCTGGAAGCTTAGAACTAATAATAACATGATAGATTTTCTTATCATCAAGATAAGCATATTTTAGATCATCAGGTAGAGGTTTTAATTCGAAAAATGGGGTCACCTTTAGGTGGTAGTGTGGTGCCCAAGTCTTCCACAGGTATATTATGCTTAGGTAACTTAGGTTGACGAAGGAAAACTTCGTCAATCTCATTTATTTCCTGCATGAAGACCTCTCTTTCATGATCTTCCATAAACTGATGCAAGGCACTGTTAGGAGCAAGAGAAATAGCAGAAAGTTGTTCAACCCTGAAATCCTCATTAGGCAATTGATTTTCATAAGGATTTTTAGCAAACTTGGAAAAATTAAACTCATAAGACTCTCCCTCAAACTTATTCAATACTTTTTCCTTCCTACAATCTATGATAACCCCATAAGTACTCAAGAAGGGTCTACAAAATATAATAGGACAGGTTTTACTAGCTTCAGAACCAAGTACTAGGAAATCAGCAGGATATTTAATCTCACCACAAAGAACCTCCACATCTCTAACAATGCCAATTGGGCAAACTGTCTCTCTATTAGCAAGGTGAATAACCACAGCAATGTCCTCAAGCTCACAAGGACCAATTTCATGCATAATTTCCCTGTAATGCACATAAGGAATAGCACTAGAACTAGCGCCAATATCACATAAACCATAATAGCAATGATCACCAATTCTCACAGAACGCATAGGGACACTAGCTTTTCTAGCTTTTCTAGGATGATAGATAATATTAGAAGCATCTTCATAGAAGACAATGTGCTCACCCTCTATATTTTTAGTGACAAGATCTTTCATAATAGCTACCACAGGTTCAATATTTATTTGCTCATCAGGTTCCACAGTTTTATTTGTACTTTTGCTAACCACATTAGAAATGATAGAATGTTCCTTTACCTTAGCAGGAAAAGGGTTTTTCTCAACATAAGGTTTAGGAAAATAGGATCAACAGTACAAACTTCAATGCTAGCAGGAACATGGGTAACAATGTATTTATAAGGATCATGGTACTTGTCCCACTCCTTTTTGGGAATTTCAATATAAGAAGCAAAGGCCTTAAAACACATTCCAAGAACTTGAGAATCAAGACCATACTCGGTACTAATAGCACGGAAGTCATCAGTTCCCATAAAGGATTTAATGCATTCATAATCTTAGTTTATACCTAACTTTCTTCCTTTGCCATTCTCCCATGCTTCAGTGTTCTCTTGAATACGGTCTAGGAGATCCCATTTAGCTGCTTCCTTCATACATGTGAATGATCCAGCACAAGAAGCATCTAGTAAATCTTTATCATGAAGAGAAAGCCTATCATAAAAGTTATTGATAATAATATTGTTAGGGAGTTCATGAATAGAACATTTAAGCATTAGTAACTTCAATCTCTCCAAGCGTGAGCTGTACTCTCTCCATCACGAGGCCAAAAGTTATATATCAGATTCTTATCCTTATGAATCTCACTAGGAGGATAGAATTTAGAATAAAAGAGAGGTACTATTTCCTCCCATTCCATGGATTGCCCATTCTTTAGCAGCTTATACCATTCTTCAGCTCTTCCTTTCAAGGATATAGAGAGCAACTTATTCTTTACCTGTTTAGTTGTGATACCTGCACACTTAAACAACCCGCATAACTCATGGACAAAAAGCAAATGATCACCAGGGTGGACAGTTCCATCCCCTAAATAATAATTATCCATAACACGATCAACAATACTTGTAGGTATCTGAAAAGGATCTATCTCAACAGGTGGTTCATCTACTATCCTAACAGTGCTAGTAGTTTTCTCAAACAGAAAAACAAGTGGGTTATCCATATTGGAAACAAAGTAATAAACAGAAATAGAAACAATACTCACAGTAGAAGTTTCCTTTAATAGTTCAACTCTTCAATAGTGCTTCACTCCCCGGCAACAGTGCCAGAAAATAGTCTTGATGACCCACAAGTATAGGGGCGTATTGTAGTACTTCCGATAAATAGGAGTGTCGATCCCAACAAGGAGAAGAAGGCGTTGACTAGTGGTATGGAGCAGGAAATCTCTGTAAATACTAAGCAAACAGATTTTTAGGGCTTTTCTAATAAAGCAAGGAAATAAAGTGCAAGTAATAAAGATTGCAAACAAACATAGCAAGTGGCCCAATCCTTTCTTAACAAAGGATAGGCTGGTGGAAATACTTATGTGGACCAAATGTTCTCGAGGACACATGGGAATTCTTTCAAGTGCTTTCACTTCATATAACTGAGTAGTCTTCTTTGGTTTTTAAAGTTTTGTGTGGGTGAACCTGTGCTAATGTACCGACCTTAGTTGGACTAATACATACTTGTGATTAAACTCCTTACAAGCATCCGCAACTACAAGAAAGAAATTAAGGTATAAAACTAACTATAACCTTAAACTCTGAGATCCTACACTCCCTTGTGCAATGGTGTCCTAACAGGGGTTTAGGTTTCTATCACTCCGGCAACCCCACAATTAGTAGAAAAATACACAATGCATTCCCCTAGGACCATAAATGGTGAAGTATCATGTAGTCAATGTTCACATGACACCACTAGGAGAATAGTACCACAACTTAAATACTAAACCATTGAACAATATGTAACATCCCAATTTCAGCAACTCTGAATTACTGTCCAAAAAGCAAAAATCAGGGGGAACAAAAACTTCTTCTTGGTACATGGTAAATGTTTGTTTACTTGCTTGCTTGTTTTCTTGCAACTGAATGTGTATTAGATGCTATACTTCTTATCTCAACACTAGTTGACAAAAGCTATTTTACAAAAGAGATGTCTTGGATCATCTTTCATAATCTCAAATGTTCTGGCATTTCAAAACCTGAGCCAAGATGACTTTGACAAAACAAAAAAAAATACTAGTTCTATTAAAAAAACTATGGAGAACTAAAATATAATCTCCTTATGTTTTGAAGACAAAACTCTCAACTACTCTTAACCCTAGGTTTTCCAAAACCCTTATTCAAAACCTTTTTCATTCCAATATTGGTAGAAATACCAAGAGGTACTTATCTTACTTCAAAACATAACCAATTCAAAATATCCATCCCTACCTCACGCTATGCTTGATGGCAACCCTAGAAGTAGTTGGATAAGTTTGAAAGGATGAATTGCCTTGATCTGCTGACTACACTGTTTGCTTAGGAACTAGAGTGAGATAATCTAGTAGCTCATCCCTTAGGACCCAATCTATGCTTGTGATAACAAATCTCAAATCAAGCATCCTAGTCTAGATCTATCCTAAGCCACTAGGGTGATCATCTCATCTCCTAATCAGATCAATCAGGGATAATCCCTTTTTGATAGTTTCCAACTCAGTGGAAACCCAATCTAATAATGAATACCATATACATAGTTAACACTTCAACATAATATCCTTTATCATGAGTCTAGAACCTAGATTTCTCTCAAAATCATCTACCCTTGAACACTAGTCTAAAATCCTAAATCTTCCAAAATGGCTAAGTCTGGATTTCTTATCTAGATTCAATATTTGGAGCTCTACCTCTTCCAACCTATGTTCATTCTTGATAATGTACATGAACCATATTGTAGTACATCTTTATTACTACTAAAGCCTACCCTTTACCTTGACAAAGACATTCTAATTCCCACTCATCCATGATGGTTTTGTAGCCAAGATAATAATCTTTCCTACAAATCTTATCATCCTGCCTAATTTGGCAGAAGCCCATATCTATATGCCATCACCCCTTGACCAAATATTTGCATTATTATGATCTACTAAACATGGCCTATCAACCCCCACTTCCCTTGTTTCCATTAAATCTTTGTGCTTCTTAAACACACATGGTTTAGGAGGCTACCTGATGTATCTGTTATGGCAGCCTTATCTTCAACAAAGTTTGCCATCTCTTCTAGACCACCTCAAATGCAACCAAGCCCAACCCTTGATTACTTGATGATCTATATAACTTGGTCTATGCACCCATCCGCCCCATGTATCAAGGTGCGTTCTGAGCTCCCAAATCCAACCATGTTCTGGTGGCATGAAATTAACAAAACCCTAGATTCCCAAATCTAGGTTTATTCCCTTCCCACCATATTTATTCAATAACCCAAGTTTAAATGATGTATACTCAAGCTTACACCACCTACCATGGTTAGGATATTTTCCCAAATAATTCCCATAATTATTTGGAGCCTAAAACTATTTAAATTCTTTTTCTGGCAAAACCCTAAAAACTCTATCTATAAAGGCAAGTTTGTTTTTCTCCAAATCACCTTGGCAACTCAATGCCACATTGAGTTCTATATATCATACCCCATATTTCCAACTCAAAAATAAATATTTTTGAGATTCTTTATTATTTCTTTTTGCCCTTTTTCTTAAATGGCTGAAATAAGAAATAATTCTCTAAAACTACTTTCCCATCTCAATAAATTCCAATAAAATTCTACAATGTGGAATATGGTATTTAGGACCATATCACATAAAAAACTAACCTTGTCCAATGTAAAATTAAAAATTGAGCTTCTAGAAACTACTTCTAGACTTTTTGAACAATTGAGTTAAGTGGACTTTTAATCATTAGAAAAATCCCAAATAATTCCTAGGGTCATGCAATGACCCTATACACACACAAGTACCCTTCTCTCACCTTTCCTAGTGCAACTTTTTCAACTTCCATCACAAGCTACCATTTGAGCAAGTTTGAAAAATAAACCAAACCTTGGTTCAAACCAACTCAAATCCCTACCCAATCTTCCCAAACACTTCTCCACAGCACCATCAGTTCTCCTGGTTGTGTGTACTGTAGCACTATAGTACTCTCCCCCCTACCTTTGTCCTCACATGCTTGGAGGGACAGAGACATGCCCATTTAACAAAAGCCACACATTAAAGTACAACAGCTCCCCTACCCCTCTCTGTTCCCTAGCACGACCAGAACCCTCTCTCTCACTCCTCCACCGCCCCTCTAGCCCTATCCCAGCCTAGCACCTTGCCCACGTCCAAGCATGGGCATGACCCACCTTGGACCCTCATCCCTCTTGTTTATAAGACAAGAGGCCAGCACCTTCCCCTGCTCTCTCATTTTGCTCCCTCACCCCCACCTACCACCCCTAGGAGCCCTTGCTCCGCCTCTGGCCATGAAAAGAGAGGAATGCCCCCCTCGAACATGACAAGAAAATCGAGCCCCAATCTCCTCTCTCCACTCCCCTCTCCCTTCATGTCACCGTACTAAGACCCCCTTGATCTCCTCTATCTAACCGTGTGCTTTTCTGGTCCAGGGATATCTCCAGATGAGCTCCCTGCCGAGCACCGGAGCCACTGTCGGCGGGCGCTCTTGCGCGGGCCCTTCCTCGTTGTTGAACCCGACCATGCCGCCCCTTCCCGAGCTCGTCGGCATGCCCCGCCTCGCCCTGGACAGCCCCCGTCGCCTCCCGATGCTCAGGTGAGCCGCCCCGTTGATCCCTGTCCGCCAGCTAGGGTTTCTGCCCCGACGCTCCCACCGCAAGGAGGAAGATGGTTGGGAGCCGTCGATCTCGATCTACTCGAGCGGTTCCCGCTATCCCTTACCCCTTCATCCTGGAACCGCTAACGGGCTGGCCCAGCCAAGCCGGCGGCCACTTACTCGCCGCGTAGGACGCAGCCGGAACTGGGCCGGATCTGCTGGCAGCGGCCCAGTATCCCCCAGACCTGGCCCGCAAGGCTTTGCCTCCCCTTTTATTTTATTTAAACATCCTGTCCAGATTTTTCCCATAGGTTTAATTCAAAATAAAAATGTAAAGTGATTCAAAATGACAAGTTAATATTTTTACCTTAAGCCTCCTTGTTTCCTTAAACATGCAGTGCCTAGGTTTAACCAAAATATGGACCAGATCTATTTCAATAAATCAACCACCTAGAGGTATCCTTTTTACCAATACTTTTCTACAGGGATTTCTACAACTCCAAATAGAGTGAAACCATGGGGTACTGCAAGATACTAACCACACCTTGCATGTCCCACGGGCCCCACCTAAATTAGCATCATTGTTTGCCCACAACAAAAATAACAAAACCAGGACATTTCTGACTTTAGAAATATCTCTAGGTAAAACCAAAGTGGGTTTTGACCTAATTTAACACTAAGTACCAAAACACAGGAGCCCAAGATTTATTGAGCCTTTATTGAATTATGGTTAATTAAACAATTATGTGCATAGTTTATTCACTATTTAAATCACCAAAATAGCTCTCTAACTCCAAAAAGAGTGATTCAAATTTCTTCGAAAAGTTATTATCATTACCTAACAAGTGCCCTTGGAATCACATCAAAAGCTTAGGTAGATTTGTCTTGTGAAGAAGACAAATCCCATCCAGTACTGCCATTGGGAATTTCTCAAGGGCATTCTGATAATTGTTTGGATGTGATTCCAACTCATATTGATTCAGTCCACCAAATACTACTTAATCACACAAGGAAATAATTTTTTGAACTCCAGAATAGTTCTGGTGAATTATTTCCTAAAACTAGAGTTTTAATCACTATAAATCCATCATTAATCAAGGGAAATTGATAAAATAGTGAAAACACTTTTGTTGGCTTCATTTTATCAATACCTATCTGATGGTATCATTTTTATAAAATGGTAGCATACAAATCAGGCCCTTGGTCAAAAACCTCTCTTAGTTAGTTCCTAGGCTTCAAATCCAAAGAGGGCCCCTCCTTCCTATGTCTCCAAATCTTCTCCCAATCCACTCAAATCAAACCTCCAACATCTTACTGATGTTTATCATGTATTTATCCTTTGCTTGCTATATGGTTTGCTGCTTGTATGACTTGTATTGAGTGTGCGTTGTTTGTTTGCATGTATGCTCAATAACGGCGATAGTTGCGATTGTGAGACGCCGAGAAGAAGGAAGCATCAGGTTTATCGTATTAATGTTACACTTGGTATTGTGGTTTTATAACACCGTCACGGGACATCTCGCTGGTTACAGGCAATCCACCTTCTTATACACATTGTCCTATTATTTTACCTATGCATGTTTTAAATACCTGTTTATGCAAATTGCACGATTTTACTATATTATTTTATGTGGGGAAATGTTTGGATCCTCCAAACTAGTACCCTTAGTACCATTAGGTACAAACCATCTTGATGATACCTACCCGCCCCTAGTATGGTAGATGGTGTTTAACACCATAACCTCTTGGAGACCCTGTTTTAGCCTAAGCAAAAGTGTAGGATGGGAAGACCCCGGGAAAAGACTTACAAAAATGTTTTATTATAAAACCTTGGTGAGGCTTGACCTACCAAATGGTTTGGAAAATGAGAAAAGTTTTGTTTTTAAAAAAGGTGGACAAAAGACGGAGAAAAATGTTTACGATAACAGCCGGGTCGGCCAGTTTTGAAGCTAGCGCAATTAACCCGTGCAACCACATTACTCTGGAATGGGACGGGGCTGGGATGGAAGTTTGAATGATCCGGTGTAGGGGCCTCACACTACTACAGGGGAAAACAATCACCGGAGGGTGGGCCTTCTCTGTCTAACGGTCCATGCATAGCATCGACCGGGAGAAGGAACAAAGGGTCTACGGGCCTCCGCGCGATACTATGAGCCCCTCATTGAAAAAGCACACCCGTCAAGGTGAAAAACATGCTCCGGTTGGTTGGTTACTATATAGGGCGCCCCGGTGTTGAGGTGGTTAACCTCATAGGGTAGGCACCTGTACCGGAGAGGGCATTCGGAAGGTCTTGACTGGTTATCCGACCCACGATCGTTGTGGATCAGGGACGGGTAATCGGATGGTGTGGGTATAGTGTACAACCTCTGTAGAGTGTAAAACTATTCGAATAGCCGAGTCCTAGGTCATGGACGGTTGTGGTGGCGGGTGTACAGCGGTGATGGTGTTGATTTTCAAAAAGGACTTCGGAAAAGCAATGGCTCAAAAATGTTTTGACCATGGGATGGTTGGGAAAATGGAGGAAGGAGTTTGGTCATGAGATGACCGGAAGGAAAAACAAATGGGTGACCCAATCCTAGTGTTTTCTTAAAAACTTTTCAAAAATGTTTCTAAAATGCCTTAAAATAGTTTTTCAAAAAGATATAGAGACATGATATATCTACAAGAGAAACTAGTTTATGAAAAGAACCTCTCTTGGAGCCATCCTACCACAGCCATATTGCATATCCTTTAATTATTGTTCTCTTAATTTGGTTTGCGAGTATATTCAAAGTACTCACCGGCATTGTCCTTGGCTATCTACTTGGCCAGATTTTCAGATGTTCAAGAGAATCTAAGGAGCTAATGACGTGTATGCGATCTAGGTCGTCTTCCCAGTCAGTCGCATGTAGGTTAAGGCATGACATAGGCTCTGCTTGAAGAATTCCTCTATTAATGTTGTATTGCCATAATGGCATAAATATAAGTACTTGTGTTCGTGAATTAAGGATTTTGTAATGATACTTGTCAGTTATGCTCACGGCTCACTGATCATGGGAACGTGAATTGCAGGCATAACGGGTATTCTCGGACCATAAATACGGGGGTGCCACAGACATGGTATCAGAGCCATCCTGACTGTAGGAGACCTTAGTTAGCATGGACGTTAGACAGGACAACCACTATTTTGGAAAACACCCGGCTTTTACAAACTATTTTCCCAAAAGCTTTTTGAAGGATTTATTATCTCATCTTCTCTAACCTAAAACAATTTGAAAATGGATTACTCTATATCTCGTCTACCTCAACTAATATATGCTAAAAAACAAAGTCCGACTCAGAGACTATGAAGATGGAGATCTCGAAATGAAGAGACACCAAGGCAAGCAAAACAAATGATCTACCAACAATGCAATACACTACAAGATCGCCCTACCAACGGAGTCCTTCATCGCCCCCAAATGGATCAAGTATGGCACCGATGACAACAGATGGAAAGACAGAAGTCAAGACCCCCGTAACGTTCGTACTTAACACTAGCATCCCTAATATAGGATTCCCCTTTTGGCGTGTAGTCATCCCCTTAGTATCTAGGGTACGCTCTGTTTGTTTGTCATGTGCTTGTATGATGCTTATAAAGTGTTGCTTGTCTGCCTAGGTTCCCTCGATCCCATAGTATGACCACCTTGTTGGCGTATCCCGACGCTAACCCTCGTAACCCTATAGCTGGAACCTCTCCTCAGCAGGATGGCCACCTAAAGAAATCCGACAACTCCTACCCGTGCCTTAGTTCCAAACGCCCCAAGAATCCGGAAGATAAGGAGGCCGAAGAACATGAGTATACTCCATCATCACTCAAAGCAACACAAAGCGTTCGAGATAGGACGACCCCTCTGAAGCTGTCGTGGTGTGGAACACGGCAGTGCCATAGGGGATGGCAAAGAAGGGACACACGGATGCATTCAGTGGCTCACGCAACGGGTTGGGCATGGTGAACTGCAAACACAACGACGTACCCAGGTTCGGGGCCCTCTCGGCGAGGTAACACCCCTACTCCTGCAAGATGAACTATATGAGGGAGCAAATGCCCTGTACAGATGCCCCTTGAGCTGTTTCCTTAGCAACTATCGAGAGCTAGAGGAAGATGGGAACTTGGTACTAACACTTCTATCCTTCTATTGTTGCCCCTACCTAGAACCCTGGCTCTACCCTCCCTTATATACTTGTCTGGGGGGGCAGATTACAGATTGGGTCCTAGGGTTTACTGTTTGGATATGGGCTTACAGGACTGGGCCGGCTGCAGGTCCCAGCCGGTGGGCCAGGACCCAGTCCGCCCTTCTTTTAGCGTCATCCTTCTCTTTAGTGGTCCCCGGGCTTCCTTTGGGGCGTCACCCTTGCTTTAACGGTCACCCGGACTGCTTTCGCCAGTCCAGCCGACCACTTTTTTTTATCTTTGTCGGTAGCGCTGGTCATGACGGCATGCCAGCTTGCCCGATGACGAGGGAGATCCAGAGGCGTACCCCGCATGGAGCATCAGCCCTGCCGTGCTCTCCATTGAATCTGAGGTGAGCCGGGTGGAAGCAGCCACCCGGCCGGTTCTTCTGGCCACCGACTAGACGGGCCAGCCGGGAAGGTTATAAGCCCAATCGGGTGGTGTTTGCCAGTTAACTAGTGTTGTCCTTCTTGAAGGCCAGGCGACCTGTTCCTTCTGGAGACGGCCTACTTGTGCTTGGCTTTTCCCACCCGGGGGTTATTCCCCCGACACTAGTCCCCGAGCACGTATGGGCTTGGCCGGTGGATAAGATCTTCCGTGATCCTTTTTTGTCTAGAAGTAATTGCTTTATTGCATCTGGTTGCAGGTTTTGCTTTTGCTTTCCGGCTGGATTTAACCGGCTGCGGAATCGATGGTGCCCACTAGGTGACGCTGGCGTAGCTGAAGACTAAGCGTTTAGCTTGATGACGCTGTTGATGTCGTCACCCATGACTGCAGCTCTGGCGCACGTCGCGTCAGTTGGACTTCTGCATTGCTGCGTCATTTTTTTGGCAACTACGCACGCAACTTGTCGCAGCGGTTTCTCGGGGCGAGCGCGCACGCCTCGTCTCCTGATAACGCCCGTGGATCTTCTGTGGCAATTACGATGGCACAAACGATCTGAAGCCGTAACATTGTGCGGCTGTGACGCCATGATTCCATGTGTCGTGCAGGAGCCAAAGAGGCGACGGTGCCGTCCGTGGGAAAAATAGAGCCCTGAGGGGGAACGGTTCCCATACTTCTCCATCTTTCGGCTCATCTTCTCCCCGTGCTCCAGCGCACCTTGCTCTTGCGCCCCTTCTCCTCGCTGCCATCGGAGCCACTTTACACTGTTCACCATGGCCACTGCCTCTGTTGAAGTGCTGTCGGAGCAGCGCGGCGGCTGGTGCGGGTCATTTGTGACCGACCAACTCATCAGCAAGTACCGGCGGGGGAGGTTTCTTCCCTCTTCGATGCTCGTGAAGCATCGGCTCGCATCGGAGGGGGAGCGGGTGCCGGATCCTCGGTCGGGGGAGCGTGTCGTCTTCCTCGCACACTTCGCCCGTGGCTTCGGTCTTCCCATCAGCCCTTTCCTCCTCCAACTCTTTGTCTTATTCGATCTCCAGCTCCATCATCTGGGCGCCAACGCCATCGCGCAGCTGTGGCACCACGCGGCTTGCTGTGAGTCATATCTTGGGGTGTGGCCCGAGGTGGCGAACTTCCTGAAGTTCTTCCACTTCAAGGCTCAGAACACCTCCAAGGGCGGACCATTGACGCAGACGTGCTGCTGCGCCATCTACCCGCGGTCCTCCTCGCCAATGTCGCGGTTCGAGCTCCCCGACAACATCAAGCTGTGGCAGCGCTCATATTTTTATGTGAGCAACGTCATAGAGGTGGACTGGATCTGCCTTCCGCCTTTCGCTAACTTGCCCTCAACGCAGAAGGGCTGGGCGGCGAAGGGCATGGGCGCCATGGAGGACCTCGACCGGATAGCCACCCGGGTGGAGACGATGGTGGAAACGGAGAGGCTCACCTCCCGGGACATCACGTTGTCGCGGAAGACCCGACGATGGTGCCACATGTCGACCGCCGATGACCCGACGAGGACGTCACGGAAGGAGGTGCCCTACCAGGACCTGTGGACTTGGGTCTCCATGATCTCCAAGTTCCGTATGGAGGCCACCTGGCCGTATTCCTGCCCTACGTACCATCGCGGCCGCCTAACGCCTCGGGTGAGTTGTTCTCTGGTTGTCTTGCATCTTATTCTTCGTCATTGCTAGCTTTCCTTGGGTGCCTTATGCTCCCCCTTTTGATTAGTTGTTCATGCATAGCTAGCCGAGGAAGGTATTGGTGACTTCCCGCTTCTGTCCTTCTTGGCGGACAGGAAGCCGAAGAAGTACCGCCAGACGGAGCCTGAAGGGTTTCCCGTCCGGGCGGACGATGGCCCCTCAGATCCTCATGGTAAGTTGTCGGTTGTGGCTCCTTCTTTCATCCTGGTTCTCGAGGTTGTGGTTTTGATTCTTTGTTTGTGTCGTAGTCGATGTCACCGACAAGGAGGGAGGCCGAGAAAAACCCACGACGAAAGCCCAGGGAAAGAGGGCGGCGCCTGCTGCCACCCCCGCTCCAGTTGAATAGAAAAACGCGTCGTGGGTGTCAAGTTGTTGCTTCGCCGTCTGTCGCCGGGTTAGTATCCTCCTTGCCTTTCCTTAACGTTATGTCGTTCTGCTGGTACTTCCTCTTATTCTTCACTATGTGCAGCGAGACGATGTCGCTTGGCGATGGTGGCGCTATCGTCGTTGCTCCTCCCCCTCCTCCACCGGTTGAGGAGGTGGTGAGGTCGTCGGTCTCACCCGCACCGGCTAAGTCTGGTCCGGCTGCGCCAGCCGTGCCGTCTTCGCTCAGGGCCCCTCAAGGCTCCCCGACCAGAGGGCTACTGTACCAGGCGCCCGTGTCTTCGCGGTTGAGGCATCTGTTCGCGGCTGTGCAGGACCCGGATACCCCCCTCCTTCGTCCCGGGGCTGGCGTGAACCCGGCCTGAAGCGATGCTCCAGGCAGCTCCGCTAGGCCCGTGATCATGGAGGTGACGGAGGAGGCTGGGGCCGCGCAGGCGGCTGCGGCGGATGGCGGCCAACCGGGTGCTTCCGCGCCGGCTATGATGGAGTTGGTGGTGGCCGCACCTTCGGGTGCGGCTACCGATGATGACAAGATTATTGTCACCGGCTCGAGGCCAGCTCCGGCTATGCTGACGTCGGGTGCCATCCTCGCCCAGCTCTCGGGCGCGACACCCGTCGCACTCAACCAGGAGAAGGGCCTTGGCGAGGCCAAAAATTTATCTATCTTCATGGAGGTAAGTCATTATCCCTCACACCTTTCTGTTCTTCCAGACGCTTTGCCATTCTGTTACTTATTTATTTTCTTGTTGCAGAGAGCTTTTGCGGATTCTGTGAAGAACACCCAGGATCTTGGCCGTAAGATTGCTTCTTCAGATCTGTCTTGGCGATTGGCTCCCTTTTCCCTATTTTTGTTGACCATCGGGTATCCTCCTACAACCACGATCCAGGACAAGGATAAGGAGGTCGAGCGCCTCAAAGCTGAGGTTGCCCGGATGGAAGAGTCGAACAAGGCGCGACGGGTGCAGTTCGATCAACTTGCCGTGGCCAAGCATCAACTCGAGGTTAGCGTGGAGCAGGGCAAGAAGGCAGCTGACATCCGGGCGGAGGCACTAAAGAATTTTGAGATGATCTCCACCCAACAGGAGGAGACGATCAAGATTCTTTGCTCCCGGGAGGGGTAGTTGACTCAGCACCTCCAGAGCATCTCGGAGATGGTCATCAGTAAGTTCTTCAGCTTCCTTCTTTCGTTGTGTCATGGTTTGTTCAATCTGGTCTGCTCATTCAGGTTTGCCCTTGGCTACATCTCACTATCCTGAGGCGACCGAGATGGCCCTGGAGAAGCTGGCTGTGGAGGATGTCGGCCATGACCTGACCGCCTTGGACCTGGTGAAGGTGCTAGCGGAAGAGAGCAATGACCTCCGTTCCATTGCCAATGACCACTTCCACTACATCTGGCCGGATGCAGGAGACGTGCAAGATATTGCCAGCTTGGCGGTTGCCCTGTCTCGTGGGATTGACTTCCTTGACATCCACAAGGAATGGGCGGCCCTAGGCAGCGTGGAGATGGCTCTAGCCCTGGTTAAGTCATGGTATCCTGGGGCTGATCTTGGTGTGCTCGCATGTGGCTTCCATCTTGGGACAAGCTACGAGGACCTACGTGATAGCATTCCAGCGATCCGGTCCTGTGGGGTGAAGATTGGCACCTACGTGGACTTGGAACGCGACTTTCGCGACCCTGTGGAGACGCTGCCACTCCATTGGACCCCAGCGCCCTGGAATCCCATCGACGTCGCCTCCACCAGCCAGGCTCCTACAACCAACGCTGGCGCAGCTCCTGCCCCTTCTGATGTTGCTCCCTCCGCCGCTCCGGCTCCAGAGTCTTGATCCCCGGGATGCCGGGTGTACTTGTTAAACTACTCTTTTGTTGTTGATACATTTTGGCTAACTTTTGTCGCCAAGTTCTGAATCTGCGCGGAGCCTTCATGTTCCGATTTATGGCTTGGTGCCTCTTCAATTATTTGGGCTCACTCTGCCTTTTTGTTTGTCTTTGGCGTTTCTATGGCTACACCTTTGTCATCTGCGGTCTTTGAGGCTCGAGCCGGTTGGGATGGCCAATCGGATCGAAGCTCTTTTGCCGTCTCAACTTGAGTATATGGGTGCGCGGGAGTGCGGCCACTGGGTGTAGTCCCCGAGGTTCGGGCCGGCTGGGGTAGCCAGCCGGGTCGAACCTCCTTTGCCATCTTTACTTGAGTTTATGGGTGCGCGGGAGCGCGCCCACTAGGTGTAGTCCCTGAGGTTCAGGCCGGCTGGGGTAGCCAGCCGAGTCGAAGCTCTTTCGCCATCTTGACTTGAGTTTATAGGTGCACGGGAGCGCGCCCACTGGGTGTAGTCCCCGAGGTTCGGGACGGCTGGGGTAGCCAGCTGGGTCGAAGCTCTTTCGCCACCTTGACTTGAGTTTATGGGTGCGCGGGAGCGCGCCCACTGGGTGTAATCCCCGAGGTTTGGGCCGGCTGGGGTAGCCATCCGGGTCGAAGCTCCTTCGCCATATTGACTTGAGTTTATGGGTGCGCGGGAGCGCGCCCACTTGGTGTAGTCCCCGAGGTTCGGGCCGGCTGGGGTAGCCAGCCGGGTCAAAGCTCCTTCGCCATCTTGACTTGAGTTTATGGGTGCGCGGAGCATTCCCACTAGGTGTAGTCCCCGAGGTTTGGGCCGACTGGGGTAGCCAGCCGGGTCAAAGCTCTTTCGCTGTCTCGTTTCCTGCCAAGTTATGGCTCGGGTCGCGCGAGACATAGCGTTGCTTCGGGTTAGTTTTCTTGTGTATATGCTCATTGATTAGTTGTTACTGAACGTAAAAGGAAAAGAGAGGTGCGCCCCTTCGAGTTAGGCCATTAGCAGCTCCCCTTTTCTCAGCGAGTATTGGCCCTTCGAGCATTGCCCTTGCCATTTGGCATCCTGGTTGCAGTGTGCAGCCGGAACCGAAGGAGCGGCTATGTTGGTGTGCCTCACGATACTTCGGTTCGTTGTTTCTGTCTTAACTCGTGTAGGCACGAACGGTTCGCCTGGGCTCCCTTGCTTTATGTGTTGGCATTTTCTTGCAGCATGTGCTTTTTGAGTTTTTGCTCTTGCCGGGTCGATAGCCGGCGTGCGGTCTGAAGCTGGAACCGAAGAGTTTTCTCTAGGCACCTTGTGCAATATTATGCCGCCTGTAGAAATCATGGGGGCCTAGGCCAGCCGGTACGAAGGCGAAGGTGGTGTGCGGATTTGGGACGAAGTCCTCGGTGCTATGCCGAGGCTTCCGATCTTGTTCATTTATTACATGAAAAGGTAAGGTACATAAACTTCTTCGTTCAAGTGTAAAATGGCCGGACTAGTCTTGCATTCCACAGATGCTCCGTCTCCTCGTCTGAGCGGTCTGCCTTTTTATTCACCGGCTGCTGGGCATCGATCATATAGTATGAATTGTTGTGAAGCACCCGACTGACGATGAATGGGCCTTCCCATGGTGGGGACAGCTTGTGCATTCCCTTGGTGCTCTGGACCAGGCGCAACACCAGATCTCCCTCGCGTAAAGAGGTAGGCTGGATCCGGCTGGCGTGGTACTGGCGCAGGTCTTGCTAGTAGATTGCTGACCTAGACAGATCCAACTCACGTGCTTCCTCGAGCAAGTCCATGATGTCCTCTCTTGCCTCTTTGGCTTCCTGCTCCGTGTAGAGCTACTTGCGGGGTGCGTCAAACTGGATATATGTGGGGAGAACTGCCTCTGCCCCATAGACAAGGAAGAACGGTGTGAAGCCGGTTGAGCAGTTGGGTGTGGTGCACGAGCTCCAAAGCATAGCTGGTAACTCCTCTATCCAGCAGTCGGGTGATCTAATGAGTGGTTCGATCAGCCTTGGCTTGATTCCGGCTAAGACCAGCCCGTTAGCACGCTCGCACTGTCCGTTGGACTACGGGTGTGCGACTGATGCCAGGTCCAGATGGATGCCCTTTTCTCCGCAGAAACGAGCGAAAACACCTTTCGTGAAGTTGGTTCCATTGTCAGTGATGATGCTGTGCGGGTAGCCGAACCAGATGATGATGTCCTTGAAGAATTTGATCACCGTTGCTCCGTCTAGCTTCTTGATAGGCTTTGCCTCCTTCATTTGGTGAACTTGTCCACGGCTATGAGCACGTGTGTCATGCCAGATCGAGCTGTTTTGAAGGGCCCAACCATGTCCAGCCCCCAAACTGCGAACGACCAGGTGATTGGTATTGTCTTGAGTGCTGCAGACGGCGTGTGCTTCAGCTAGCTGAATCGCTAGCAGCCATTGCATGCTTTTACTATCTCCTTAGCGTCCTTCCACGCTGTCGGCCAGTAGAAACCGTGCCGATGTGCCTTGGCTGCTATTGCTCTTGACGAGGCGTGGTGGCCACACTCGCCCTGGTGTATGTCCACTAAGAGCCTGATTCCCTCTTCTTGGCTTACACATCGGTGATAGATGCCCCCAACGCTGCGCTTGTGTAGCTCGTTGTTAATGATGGTGTAGGCGCTTGCTCTTCGCCACACTTGTCGTGCTGCCACTTCCTCCGTTGGGAGTTCGGCTTTGGCCAAGAAGTTCATGAACGGCTTCGCCCAGCAGGGCATTTCATGAATGGTGTGCACCGTCTGCATGATGAGCTTGATCTCCTCGCGGATTGCCGACTCCGGGATGTCAGGAGGCTTGTCGGGTGGTAGCTTGCTGGTTTCAACCGCGGGCTGCATTGCAGCAGTCCTCGGGTGCGGCGAGGTAGTCCACGGGTGCGGTGCAACAGTCCCCGGGTGCGGCGCGGCAGTCCCCGGGTGTGGCGCGGCACCAGCTGTTCCTGGATCTGCGTGGAGCATGATGGAGTCGGATTATGGTGATGGGGTGATGGAGGGTTTTCCCAAATGCTCGAGGGAGACTCCAGGCGGTATGGCTTGTCTTGTTGGACCGACCCTGGCCAAGGCGTCAGCGGTTTCGTTGTTGGTTCTGGGCACGTGGTGGAATTCGCATCCTTTGATACAGGCACACAACTGCTGAACGAAGAAACGGTAGAGGGCCATGTTTGCGTCCCTTGCATCCCATTCGCCAGATACCTGCTGCACCACCAGGTCCAATTCCCCAAAGTATAGCACCCTCTGGATGCCTATCTGCTTGGCCATCTTGAGCCCATGGATGAGCGCCTCATACTCAGCGACGTTGTTGGATGCCTTGAAGTGGATCTAGAGGACGTACTCTAGTCGGTCGCCTTTGGGCAAGGTTATCACAATTCCGGCTCCGAGTCCTCCTCGTATCTTGGAGCCTTCGAAGTGTAGCTTATAGTAAGTTGAATCCGGTACTGGTGGCATGTATTGTGTCTCCGCCCAATTGACGATGAAATCGGCCAGTGCCTGGGATTTAATCGTTGTTTGTGGCTCGTACTGGATGTTGTGCACGGCGAGCTCGATGGCCCATTTTGCCATGTGACCGGTGGCGTCCTTGTTGCCGATAATTTCCGCAAGCGGAGCCAATGCCACCACCTGAATAGAGTGCTCTTAGAAGTAGTGCTTGAGTTTCTTGGCGGCCATACACCAGCTTCTGGTAGTGAGGGTAATTCTGCTTGGAGAGCGATAGCACCTCGCTCAAGTAGTACACGGGGTGTTGGACCGACTGGGCCTTCCCTTCCTCTGGTCTTTCCACTACCAATACCATGCTAACCACTCTGTTTGTGGCAGCGATATACATCAGCATAGGGTCCTTTGCCGCTGGCGCCGCCAAAATGGGTGGTGAGGTGAGCATGCGCTTGAGGTCTCAGAAAGCTTCGTTCGCCTGAGCTGTCCAGACGAACTTGTCCGTCTTCTTCATCAGTTGGTACAGGGGAAGGGCTTTCTCACCCAGCCGGCTGACAAACCGACTGAGGGAGGCGAGGCAACCGGTGAACTTCTGTATGTCGCGCAGGTTCTGCTGCAACTCCATGCGCTCAATGGCTCCGATCTTCTCCGGGTTCGCCTCGATTCCTCATTTAGAGACGAGAAAGTCCAGGAGCTTGCTGGCTGTGACGCCGAACACACATTTCTCCAGGTTCAGCTTGATCTGGAAACGGCGAAGGTTGTCGAATGTTTCCTTAAGATCCTCAAGGAGTGTGTGTCGCTCCTTGGTCTTGATGACGACGTCGTTAACATAGGCGTGCATGTTTTTTCCGATTTGCGTCTGCAAACATTTCTGCATGCAGCGCTGATAGGTTGCTCCTGCGTTCTTCAACCCGAAGGACATGGTGGTGTAGCAGTAAGCTCCATACGGGGTTATGAATGATGTCTTTATTTGATCGGTTACATTGAGCTTGATCTGGTGATAGTCCGAGTAAGGGTCCAGAAAAGACAACAAATCGCACTGGGTAGTGGAGTCGATGACTTGATCAATATGCGCTAGAGCGAAAGGATCTTTGGGGCATGCCTTGTTGAGACTGGTGTAATCGACGCACATGCGCCATGTCTTGTTCTTCTTCACCACCAGCACTGGGTTGGCGAGCCATTCCGGGTGGAAAACTTCCATGATGAAGCCAGCTGCGAGCAGCCATGTGATCTCCTCACTGATGGTTCTTCTTTTTTCTTCTACGAAGGGCCATAAAGATTGCTTGACCGGCTTCGCCTCTGGTCGAACATGAACAGAGTGCTCGGCGAGTTCCCTCGGGACACCTGGCATGTCTTTGGGGCACATGCAAAAATGTCCCGATTCTCATGGAGAAAATCGATGAGCGCGCTTTCTTATTTGCTGTCCAAGCCGTCTCCGACCAGGACAAACTTTCTTGGGTCCTCCTCGTTCAGCAAGATCTTCCTTGTTTCTTGCGATGGCTTGAACTGTGATTCTCCTGCCGGTTTAGGTTCTCCAGCGGGCATATCCTTTTGCAGAGCCGCCATGTTCTTCATTATGACGCGCTTCTCTTCAGCAATGATCATTGCTTCGGCTAGCTTGGAGCCGTCTGAAGCGCACTCGATCGAACTCTTGTAGAATCCGTCGACGGTGATCACCCCCTTTGGGCCAAACAGCTTCATCTTGAGGTACGCGTAGTGCGGTACTCCCATGAATTTGGTGAGAGCTGGGCGCCCTAGCATGGCGTGGTAGGCGCTGGAGAGGTTCACCACCTCGAACCAAATTGGTTCGCGGCGGAAGTTGTTCTCGCTGCCGAAGATGACGTCCATCCGGATCTTGTCGACTGGCGAGTGCCATGGGCCTGGCACTGCTCCGTGGAACGAGGTGCTCGAGGGTTGTAGCTGGGATTCGCTGATGCCTAGCCGCTCAAGGCTACTCCGGTAGAGGAGGTTGATGCTGCTACCTCCGTCGATCAGCACCCGAGAGAAGCGGCATGAGTGTTTCTTGGAGATGATGATGGGGTCGAGTACCAGCGCGTAGCTGCCGGGGCTTGGTAACACAGCCGGCTGATCCTCCTTGCTCCAAGTGATCGCCTGGTCTGACCAGTGTAGGTACTGGGGGACGGGCGATTGCGTTCACCTCCGCCTCGCGTCTCCGCTTGGCATGCTTTGTTTCTGGCTCCGCGAGGAATATGTGGTAGTTACCCACTTGTCACGGGTAACCGTCCTCGTCGTCCTCGCGGCGGTTGCGTTGATCCCTGTTGTCTGGTGGGCCTTCAGCTAGTGGTGGAGGTGGTGGTGGGAGCCCACCGGCTTCGGCCCATTTTTTCGTCCAGCTGCATTTGCGTGTTGTGTGATTCGCGGGCTTGCTGCCGCCACTGTGGAACTTACATGGCCCATCGATCATGGACTCCATGGTGTACTTGGTCCGATGCGGCCTATCATCCGGCCTCTGTCTCCGGCTGCCGCCTGCAGCCGGGTCCTCATGCACAACGGCTACTTGCTTGGTGCCGTACCGGCTATCCAGCTGGTCGTCTTTCCTCTTGCCATGGCGGTTGTCATGGCCGTGCCGCCTGGGATGATGGTCACCCGGCTGGCGGTGCTCCGCATGTTCGTCCGTGATGATTTGGCCTTGGTCGTCCACCATGATGGATTTCTTCATGGCCCCGTCAGCGGTGGCATACTTATCCGCAATGGCCATGACCTGGGCCATGATTTGTGGGTCTGCCCGGCTGATATTATGCTTCAACATGGTGTCGTCTTGGCAGCTGTTGGTGAAGAAGTCTATCGCCTGGTGCTCACGCACCCCTTCTCATGAATTGTGCATGCTAGTCCACTTGGTGAGGTAAGCGCAGTCTGGCTCGTCATTTCCCTGCACGCAAAGGGCGAGCTCACAAGGTCTACCCGGCCGCTTGTATGTTCCGGTGAAGTTGCGAATGAACGCTTCTTCGAAGTCCAGCCAGGCGTTGATGCTGTTGTCGGGGAGGCTTTTGAGCCATGTTCTTGCCAAATCGACGAGCATGAGGGGGACGTAGCAGGCGGCTAGGCGGAGATTGCCGTTGGCGATTCCCACTACGGTGGTGTAATCGACCAACCAATCCTCAGGATTGACCGTACCGTTGTACTTTGGCGTGTCCCTTGGAAGCAAAAAACCTTTCGGAAATGGTTCGTTCCGGATGCGTGGGCCGAAACACTTCGGGCCAGCCGGACTTTCCTCCTCCAGCGTGCGTGACTGCACCAGGAGGTCGATGCACTCGCACGCGTCAGCCGGTTCTTGGGGGCCGAGCCGGCCCTTCAGGCATGATGTAGGGGGGTCCTTATTCGTGTCTGCTCCCTCCTTCAGGGTGCGCGTCTTCTTCCCTTGGGAACCTCCTGCCGCCGGAGCGCGACTTACGCTGGAGGTGGCAGCGTCCCGGTTGAGGCGGCCACAGTTGCCGAATTCGCCACGCGGGCGGCTATTTTTCCTTACCCCTCCTAGGGAGGATTCCTGTTGATGCTTGCTTCCTTTGTGCGCTGTCTGGTCTGGGCCTTTGCGAACGACAATGTCACGGGAGTTTCCCATCTGGCTGGGGGTGCCTTCGGCCTGCTGCTTGTTAGCGGTGGCGACGAGGAGCTGTACGCGCTCTTGCTGGCGACGAAGTTCCTCGCCCTCGAGGTGCTTCAGCTCCGCGTCCGCCGCCTCGTACGCCCTCATGTTCTTGGCAGGGGTGCTGTAAACGGGATGTGCCACACCTGTATGCGAATCAGCGACACAGTCCAGTTCTAACGCTAGTCCGAGCCACGTTGTACTCATGCACGGTGGCGTTCAGCCGACGCTGGTTAGCCGCGACCTTGGTGGCTTCCTCCATGAGTTTCTGACGCGTGGTTTCGAGCGCAGCCGCAGCAGCTGTCGGGTCTGCCTCGACTACGACCGGAGAGCGCAAGTGCTGGATGGAGGCAGTGAGCGGGTCTTGCTCTTGCTCCGGCACGGAGTTTTCTCCTCCGGCCCGATGTTCCTGAGGTGGACGATGGTTTTCGCGGGTGTTTACCACCATGACTTCGATGCAACCACTCGTCGCGGCCGGGCCGTGGGCGAGGGGCACGTCGAGGACGGGGGTGACCACGTTGGGGAAAACCACAACGACAGCGGCGACGTAGACGCGGACGTCCCCAAAATGCAGGATGGAGCCGTCGACAGGGAAGGTGTTCCCGGTGAAGCACGTGGCGTTGTCGATGATGCAGTCAAAAGCACCGAGCGTGAGAATGAGGCCGGAGGCCACGCGTTCACCAGCGACGAGCGGAAGTCCCGTGCGGAAGATGATCCCAGCTGAAACGATGTGCCCCACGGTGGGCGCCAAATGTCGTGGTGTGGAACACGGCAGTGCCATCGGGGATGGCAAAGAAGGGGCCCACAGATGCATTCGGTGAACTGCAAACACAACGACGTACCCAGTTTTGGGGCCCTCTCGGCGAGGTAACACCCCTACTCCTGCAATATGAACTATATGAGGGAGCAAATGCCCTGTACAGATGCTCCTTGAGCTGTTTCCTTAGCAACTATCGAGAGCTATAGGAAGATGGGAACTTGGTACTATCATTTCTATCCTTCTATTGTTGCCCCTACCTAGAACCCTGGCTCTGCCCTCCCTTATATACTTGTCTGGGGGGAAGATTACAAATCGGGTCCTAGGGTTACTTTTGGATATGGGCTTACAGGACAGGGCCGGCTGCAGGGCCCAGCCAGTGGGCCAGGACCCAGTCCGCCCTTCTTTTAGCATCATCCTTATCTTTAGTGGTCACCCATGCTTCCTTTGGGGCATCACCCTTTCTTTAACGGTCACCCGGACTGCTTTCGCCAGTCCAGCCGACCACTTTGTTTTATCTTCGTCGGGTAGCGCTTGTCATGACGGCATGCCAGCTTGCCCGATAACGAGGGAGAGCCAGAGGCGTACCCCGCATGGAGCATCAGCCCTGCCATGCTCTTCATCGAATCCGAGGTGAGCCGGGTGGAAGCAGCCACCCGGCCGGTTCTTCTGGCCACCGGCTAGACGGGCCAGCCAGGAAGGTTATAAGCCCAGCCGGGTGGTGTTTCCACTTAACTGGAGTTTTCCTTCTTGAAGGCCAGGCGACATGTTCCTTCTGGAGCCGGCCTACTTGTCCTTGGCTTTTCCCACCCAGGGATTATCCCCTGACAGAAGCGAACCTGCAACTACCTCGACGAAGGGCCAAGAAGAAGCGTCGCTAACCGTTAAAACAACCCTGAGTTAACCCTTACAACGTTGTTAGGTAATCACCCCCAACCTCGGCAACCCCGAGAAAAGCTCTAAGGTGGAAAGACTGCGTCTTTCCACTCAAAGCCAAAAGATCGCCTACGAGGAGATAATCCAGGAAGATCTTCAATCCAAGAAACTGCCCAAGCACCACCTAGGGAGTCGTGAGAGGAATATAGAAAAGATCCCATCAACAATCTTCAGAAGTCTGCTCGATCCTCCCAACAATTGAGACATTCAGAATTAAGACAACAAGACTTCCTGACGTTGTTAATACTACTCCCCAAGGAGTACAAAGAAACCCAAAACATCAATTTTCTCTAAAGACGTCGTGAAGCCCTTCTCTGCTTCTGCTACTAACGACCCACTGAAAAAGAACCCCGAATCTGCAAACCCCGAGACAGAGGATGAAGAACTGTCCCCTTCACAAGTATCACCCCCTCCTCAAGTCGCCACCCCCGGGAGACCCACTCGTCAAAGAAAACATCAGAGAAGGCACGACCCTCACCGCTGAAGAGCTGAATATCACTCCCCCAGGTAAATACAGTAACCAAGTTGGTACCCAACCCAGGAACGGCTACAAGATTCAAGGAGCACTATTGACATAGTCCTTCGTACCCTACAAACTTACCCCGCTAACCTCTAGCAAATGATGGATCATCTCGAAACCTGCTCAGCAAGGTGTCAAGTACCTTCTCCAGTGGACGGTGCAAATCTGCTGAAATTCTATATGAACCCTGTTGGATGATATGCAAGAATAATGTCGTTCTTTGCAAGTTTTACCCACGGCGTTGCATTAGACCGAACCAAAAGACCCCCTTTTCCAAAGGACCGCGTTCCGAGACCACCAACAGCCAACAGCAAATCTCAACCTATTGCGAACCTACCTAGCTCAGAAATAACTACCCAGAAGCTAGTAGACGCCCCTTTCCCGTAGACCTCCTAACTCAAGAAGTGGCATCGACGCCTCCCATGCAGCGATACCAGGTCGACAGAAGGTAACCACCTTAGGATCAAAGGTGGAGCTCCATCCACCAGCATCAGCCTACGACTCCAATGAAGAAAGTCGGTGACTCCATCGAAAACCCCTAATGTCGCTCTAAGGGGGAAAAATTGTGTCTTTCCTGCCCAAAAACCCGATAGAACCCTGGACTCGAACACTAGTGATCGTCAAGTGATGACCACCACTGCGTAATCCGAATCATTGACCCTGCAAGAAGGATGGAAATCGGCACCCCTTCCGAATCAGAACGTACTTCAAGAAAGTTCTCCACCACCGAGTCGACAACCCCACCAGCACTTCCGGCATTTCAAGACCAAGAAGGCAGAGAGGCCGACGTCAACAAGAAATGGATTGAGGAAGGCTCAACCTGTCGTCTCGATTTTCGAAGAAGAATGGATTCTACGCGAAACCTACCTAGAATATTCCTAAGGGGAAAATACCGTGTCTTTTCCATTTGTTCAACTATAAACCGCCCCAATCTGAAGCCACTCAGCTCCGACCCATAACTGACCATGCTTGTTTGTTCAAAAAACTGTTAGCAGCCTATATTTCCATCACTGAAATTGTCAAGCGGATGTTAGCACCCAACCCTACTCCTCCCTAATCTCGGGACAAGATTATTTTAAGGGGGAAAGGTCTGTAACATCCCAATTTCGGAAACCCTGAATTGTTGTCCAAAAACCAAACATTAGGGGGAACAAAAACTTCTTCTTGTTACATGGGCAATGTTTGTTTACTTGATTGCTTGTGTTCTTGCAACTGAATGTGTATTAGATGCTATACTTCTTATCTCAACACTAGTTGACAAAAGCTATTTTACAAAAGAGATGTCTTGGATCATCTTTGATATTATCAAATGTTCTAGCATTTCAAAACTTGAGCCAAGATGACTTTGACAAAACAAAAATATTTTACTAGTTCTATTACAAAACTATGGAGAACTAAAATATAATCTGCTTATGTTTTCAAGACAGAACTCTCAACTACTCTTACCCCTAGGTTTTCCAAAACCTTTATTCAAAACCTTTTCCATTCCAATCTTGGTAGAAATACCAAGAGGTACTTATCTTACTTCAAAACGTAACCAATTCAAAATATCCATCCCTACCTCAAGCTATGCTTGATGGCAACCCTAGTAGTAGTTGGATAAGTTTGAAAGGATGAATTTCCTTGATATGCTGACTACACTGTTTGCTTAGGAACTAGAGTGAGATAATCTAGTATCTCATCCCTTAGGACCCAATCTATGTGATAACAAATCTCAAATCAAGCATCCTAGTCTAGATCTATCCTAAGCCACTAGGGTGATCATCTCATCTCTAATCAGATCAATCAGGGATAATCCCTTTTTAATAGTTTCCAACTCAGTGGAGACCAAATCTAAGCATGAATCCCATCTACGTAGTTAACACATCAACATCATCTCCTTGATCATGAGTCTGGAACCTAGCTTTCTCTCAAAATCATCTAGATTCAATCTTTGGAGCTCTACCTCTTCCAACCTATGTTCATTATTGAGAATGTACATGAACCATCTTGTAGTACATATTTAGTACTACCAAATCCTACTCTTGCCCTTGACAAATCCATTCTAATTCCCACTCATCCATGATGGGTTTGTAGCCAAGATAATAATGTTTCCTGCAAATCTTATCATCCTGCCTAATTTGACAGAAGCCCATATCTATATGCCATCACCCCTTGACCAAATATTTGCATGGTTATGATCTACTTATCATGGCCTATCAACCCCCACTTCCATTGTTTCCATTAAATCTTTGTGCTTCTTAAATACACATGGTTTAGGAGGCTACCTGATGTATCTATTATGGCAGCCTTATGTTCAACAAAGTTTGCCATCTCTTCTAGACCACCTCAAATGCAAACAAGCCCAAGCCTTGCTTCCTTGATGATCTATATATCTTGGTATATCCACCCATACACCCCTTGTATCAAGGTGAGCTCTAATCTCTCAAATCCAACCATGATCTGGTGGCATGAAATTAACAAAACCCTAGATTCCCAAATCTAGTTTTCTTCCCTTCCCACCATATTTCTTCAATATCCAAGTTGAAAATGATGTATACTCAAGCTTAAACCACCTACCTTGGTTAGGATATTTTCCAAAATAATTCCCATAATTGTTTGGAGCCTAAAACTATTTAAATTCTTTTCCTGGCCAAACCCTAAAACCTCTGTCTATAAAGGAAAGTTTGTTTTTATCCAAATCACCTTGCCAACTCAATGCCCATTGAGTTCTATATATCATACCCCATCTTTCCAACTCAAAAATAAATATTTTTTAGATTCTTTATTATTTCTTTTTGCCCTTTTTCTTAAATGGCAAAAACAAGAAATAATTCCCTAAAAATACTTTCCCATCTCAATAAATTCCAATAAAATTCTCCAATGTGTAATATGGTATATAGGACCATAGCACATCAAAAACCAACCTTGTCCAATGTAAAATTACCAATTGAGATTCTAGAAATTACTTCTGGACTTTTTTAACAATTGAGTTAAGTGGACTTTTAATCGTTAGAAACATCCCAAATAAATCCTAGGGTCATGCAATGACCCTATACACACACCAGTACCATTCTCTCACCTTGCCTAGTGCAACTTTTTCAACTTCCATCACAAGCTACCATTTGAGCAAGTTTGAAAAATAAACCAAACCATGGTTCAAACCAACTCAAATCCCTACCCAATCTTCCCAAACACTTCTCCATAGCACCATCACTCCTCCTGGTCGTGTGCACTGTAGCACTGCAGTACTCTCCCCCCACCTTTGTCATCACATGGTTGGAGGGAGAGAGACATGCCCATTTAACAAAAGGCACACATTAAATTACAGCAGCTCCCCTACCGCCTCTATGTTCCCTAGCATGACTAGAACCCTCTCTCTCACTCCTCCACCGCCCCTCTAGCCCTATCCCAGCCTAGCACCTTGCCCATGTCCAAGCATGGGCATGACCCACCTTGGACTCTCATCCCTCTTGTTTATAAGCCAAGAGACCAGCACCTTCTTCCCCTGCTCTCTCATTTCACTCCCTCACCCACACCTACCACCCCCAGGAGCCCTTGCTCTGCCTCTGGCCAGGAAAAGAGAGGAATGGCCCCGTTGGCCATGACAAGAAAATCGAGACCCAAGATCCTCTCTCCACTCCCCTCTCCCTACATGTCACCGTATTGAGACCCCTTTGATCTCCTCTATCTAACCGTGTTGTTTTCTGGTCTAGGGATATCTCCAGACGAGCTCTCCGCCGAGCACCCGAGCCACCGCCGGCAGGCGCTCTTGCGCGGACCCTTCCCCGACGTTGAACCCGACCATGTCGCCCCTCCCCGAGCTCGTCGACGTGCCCCGCCTCGCCCTGGACAGCCCCCATCACCTCCCGACGCTCAGGTGAGCCGCCCCGTCAATCTTTGTCTGCCAGCTAGGTTTTCTGCCCCGGCGCTCGCACCGCGAGGAGGAAGACGGCTGGGAGCCGTCGATCTCGATCTAATCGAGCGGCTCCTGCTGTCCCTTACCCCTTCGTCCTGGACCCGCTAACGGGCCGGCCCAGCCAAGCTAACGGCCACTTACTCGCTGCGTAGGGAGCAACCGGAACTGGGCGGGATCTGCTGGTAGCGGCCCAGTATCCCCCAGATTTGGCCCGCAAGGCTTTGCCTCCCCTTTTCTTTTATATAAACTTCCTGTCCAGATTTTTCCCATAGGTTTAATTCAAAATAAAAATGGAAAGTGAGTCAAAATGACCAGTTAATATTTTTACCTTAAGCCTCCATGTTTCCTTAAACATGCAGTGGCTAGGTTTGACCAAAATATGGACCAGATCTATTTCAATAAATCAACCACCTAGATGTATCCTTTTTACCAATACTTTTCTACAGATATTTCTATAACCCCAAATAGAGTGAAACCTTGGGGTACTGCAAGATACTAACCACACCTTGCATGTCCCACTGGCCCCACCTAAATTAGCATCATTGTTTGCCCACAACAAAAATAACAAAACCAGGACATTTGTGACTTTAGAAATATCTCTAGGTCAAACCAAAGGAGGTTTTGACCTAATTCCAACTCCCAGTAAACCTACATAACACTAAGTACCAAAACCAAGGAGCCCAAGATTTATTGAGCCTCTATTGAATTATGGTGAATTAAACAATTTTGTGCATAGTTTATTCACTATTTAAATCACCAAAATAGGTCTGTAACTCCAAAAAGAGTGATTCAAATTTATTCAGAAAAGTATTATCATTAACTAACCAGCGCCCTTGGAATCTCATCAAAAGCTTCTGTAGATTTAATCTGGTGAAAAAGAAAAATCCCATCCAGTACTGCCTTTGGGAATTTCTCAAGGGAATTCTGGTAATTTTTTTGAGCTGATTCCAACTCCTCTAGATTCAGTCCACCAAATACTAATTAATCACCCAAGAAAATAATTTGTGGAACTCCAGACCAGCTATGGTGAATTATTCCCTAGAACTAGAGTTTTAATCACTATAAAATACATCATTAATCAAGGGAAATTGATAAAATAGTGAAACCAATTTTGTTGGCTTCATTTTATCAATACCTATCTGATGGTATAATTTTTATACAATGATAGCATACATATCAGGCCCTTGGTCAAAAACCTCTCTTAGTTAGTTCCTAGGCTTCAAATCCAAAGAGGGCCCCTCCTTCCTATGTCTCCAAATCTTCTCCCAATCCACTCAAATCAAACCTCCAACATCTTACTGATGTTTATCATGTATTTATCCTTTGCTCTCTGTATGGTTTTCTTAATTTATGACTTGTATTGATTGTGGGTTGTTTGTTTGCATGTATGCTCGATAACGGCGATAGTTGCGATTGTGAGACGCCGAGAAGAAGGAAGCATCGGGTTTATCGTATTAATATTACACTTGGTATTCTGGTTTTCTAACATCGTCATGGAACATCTTGCTGGTTACAGGCAAGCCACCTTCTTGCTCATACACCTTGTCCTATTATTTTACCTATGCATGTTTTATCTACCCGTTTATGCAAATTGCACAATTTTACTATATTATTTTATGTGGAGAAATGTTTGGCTCCTCCAAACTAGTACCCTTAGTACCATTAGGTACAACCAATATTGATGATACCTCGGCTCGCTTCAAATGTCCTGTTTTTAAAACCAATTCTGACTCCAAAACCATGAAGACGGAGATCCCGAGATGACCAGAAATAGAGACAAGGAAACCAAAGGGGTTACCAACGATCGACCCTCCAAGATTTCCCTACCAATAGGAGGCCTTCATCGACCTAAATGGATCAAGTACGACATCAACAACCCTAGATGGCAAGACAAAAGTCAAGACCTCCAGCAACATCCACACCTAGGATAAATAACCCCAATATAGGATTCCCCTTATGGCGCATAGTCATTCCATAGTACTTGTGGTACGCTTTTTCTGTTTGTCACATGCTTGTATTGTGTTGCTTGTCTGCCTCGGATCTTTGATCGGTTTGTAATAATAAACCTATTTGTGTATCCCGACACGAACACCCAAAATCCCCTAACTTGAGACCTCTCCTCAACAAGATGGCTAACTAATGAAATATAAAATGCCCTATCCACGCTTAGTTCCAACCTCCCTCAAAATAATGGGGAAGCCTATTCAACCCTCTGCCGAACCAACGGGAAGTCCTCGCCATAAATCATATGCCCCAAAAATCCTGAACACAAGGATGCCCGAAGACAACGAGTCTACTCAACAACGAACCAAAGCAACACCAAGAGTTCCAGAAAAGACAACCTCTCTAAAGATATAATGCCTCTACCCCGACTGAAGACTAATAAATAAGTGTCTCTAACTGCTAATCTACCAGGAGCAAACCCCAAAAGCTTCTTTAGGTAACCACTATAGCAACATACTCGCAATAAGGCGTTACTCGAAGATCTCAACTCAAGTGTCCCGCCAATGCTCCGATATGAACGATCTACCCTAGCCTCGACGACCCTAAGTAAATCTCTAAGGTGGAAAGACTACGTCTTTCCACTCAAATCCAGAAGACTGCCTACCAGGAGATAACTCGGGAAGATCTCCAATCCATGGACCCGCCCCCAAACACTTCCAAGGACACGCCTACAAGGAGATAACTTAGGAAGATCTCTAATCCACCTCATCACCACTCTTTGGAAGTATACTCTATCTTCCCAGTACTCGCCAAGCTCAGAATCACGATGACAAGACTACCCGATGCCACCAATACTACTATGGGACCCCGGATTTATGGTCCGGGAATCTCTGTTATGCATACAATTCATGTTCCCATGATCAGGGAGCCGTGAGCACAACCGACTAGTATCAATTCAACATCCATAAAGTATCTATTACAAAACTTACAATATTGCCAATATGGTGATTACAACTCGAATAGCGGAAGTATTCAATCGTAGAGCCCATGTCATGCCTTAACCTACAGGTGACTGACTGGGAGACGGCCTAGCTCTCATAGGCGTCGTCTCTCTTCATCGTTTCTCGATCTTCTAAAAATCTAGCCAAGTAAATATCCATGGATAATGCTAGTGAGTACTTTTAATGTACTCTCCAACCACCTTAAAAGAACAATAATAAAGGATATGCAATATGGTTGTGGTAAGATGGCTCCATAAGAGGTTCTTTTATAAAATAGTTTCTCTTGTAGATATAGCATATATCTATATATTTGTTGAAAACTATTATAAAACATTTTGGAAACCTTTTTGAAAAGTTTTGGAAATCACTAGGACTGGGTCACCCATTTGTTTTTTCTTCCCGGTCATCTGATGACCAAAACTCCATTCTTCCTTTTTCTGACCATCCCATGGTCAAAACATTCCCAAAACCTTTGATTTTCTAAAGTGCTTTGAAATCAAAACCAGCACCGCTCTACAGTAGTTTATCCAACCCGTCCATAACCGCGGACACGGCTATTCGAATAGATTTACACTCTACAGAGGTTGTACACTTTACCCACATCATATGATTACACTTCTCTGCTCTCCACTGATCGTGGGTCGAGTATCCGGTCAAGACTCTACGGATGCCACTCTAGTATAGTCCCTACCCTCAGCACCGAGATGTCTGGATCAACGGACCAACCAGAGTGCCATCTGACTCCTCGAGAAGGGGCACTTTCAATGAGGGGCTCATAGTATCACCCGACTTCTCCCAAGGGCAGTTCGCAATTCCTCCAGGTGACTACCTCGCAGTTGAACCTTTATGTAAAGGAACACCGGGATTCGAGTGAGCTGAACCCTTATATGTAGTCGTGAGAATTCCCATACCAGAGTAGCAAACTTCAAATCCAGCCCCGTCCCATTCCAGAGTAATGTGGTTGCACGGGTTAAGTTGTTATAGTTAAATCTGCAAAGAACCCGGTGCGTTTTTGTAAACATTTTTCCTCCTCTTTCTTTTGTCATTTGTAAAACCAAAACCTTTTTATTTCTCAAACTCACTTGGCAGGCCAAACCTCACCAAGATTTTCTCATAAATCATTTTTTGATAAACTTCGCGGGGTTTTCCCATCCTATACTTTCGCTTAGGCTAGAACGGGGTCTCCAAGGGGTTATGGTGTTAAAAAACCATCTACCATACTAGGGGAAAATAGGGGTTAGCAAGGGGGTTGTACTTACTAGTACAAAGGGGTAATGGTTTGGAGGAGCCAAACATTCCCACATATAAACATACTAGTAAAACCATGCAATTTATATAAACAAGTACATAAAACATGCATGAGTATAAAAGTAGGACAAGGGCTTATGAGCAATAAGGTATCTTGCATGTGAACAGAGAGATGTCCATTGACTTCTTTAGAAAACCAGAATACTGATAACAATAATAATAAGAATAACCCGATGTTCCCTTCTTCTCGGCGTCACACCATTGCAACTATCACCGTTATCGGGCATACATGCAACCAAACAATACCACATTCAATACAAGGCATACAAGCATAAATACATACATCAATCAATGGACAATACAAATTTATACATCAGTAGGTGTTGAGGGTTTTGTTGGGACATCAAGAAAATGCTTTGGTTGCATTTGTGGATTTTCCATTTAAGGTATATTGTCCAAAACTAACATTTTTCAAGATAAAATTGTGTAAAAGTGATACCATAAGATAGGTATGGATTAAATGAAACCAAAAAAAAAGTGGTTTCACTATTTTATCAATTAACATTGATTTATAATGGCTTTTCTAGTGAATAAAACCCTAGTTTAAGGAAATAATTCACCAGAATAGTTATGGAGTTCCAAAAATTATTTACTTGGATTATTAAGTAGTGGTTGGTGGGCTGAATAAAGGGGAGTTGTAATCACATCAAAATAATTAACATAATGCCCTCAGGAAATTCCCAAAGACAGTATTGAATGAAATTTGTTTTTTCAACCAGATTAAATTTATATGATATTTTGATATGATTCAAATGACTCAATTTATGTACTTAGGATACCTTTCTGTAGAAATTGGAATCATCCTTTTTTGGAGTTATAGAACTACTGGAGTGATTTTATTAGTGAAGCAACCCTGGACAGAAATGTTTAAATCATTAAAATTAATCTAGAGATCTATAAATCATGAGCTCCTAGGTGTTCATAGGTATGATGATATAGAGGTGCTGAGAGTTGGAATTAGGTCAGAACCATTTTTGGTTTGACCAAAAGAATTTGCAAAAGTCCAAAATGTGTTGATATGGTTATTTTTACCAAGGGCATTTTTGGGAAGAAATTTAGAATGGGGTCAATACGGAAAGCAAGGTACCTGGGACACCTTTCAGTACCACATTGGTTCATGCCATTTAAGTTGTCAAACTCACAGAAACAATTTATTAGTGAAAATTGTACCCTTAGATATTATATTTATTGAAATTAATCTGAGAAATATTTGGGTCAACTCTTGGTGCTGCATGTTAGGGAAATCCCTAAAAGGGTATACCAAAAATTGGATCTGGACAGAATCGGTATTTTCCATTTTCATTTATATTTAAACCAAGAATCTATTTTTCAGATCTGGAAATAAACAGAAAAGCAGAAAATGCAACTGGCTGCATCTGCTGGCTACTGGGCCTCGGAGGAGGAATTCGGCGCACCGACACGTCACCACGAGCGAGGGATGCATGGGAGGGTGGTTCGAATGGCCGTGGGGCCGGGCCTCCCGTCAGCCGCAGGGGGCCGCAAAGGGGTACCGGGCGACCGGGACCATCCGATCTAGTGGAGATGAACGGCCCCCAGTCGGAGGCGAAACCCTAGAAGGGGTAGGTGGAGGTGGGGTCTCACCTGCGGGAAGCGTCCAGCAAAGGGGAGGCCACCAGGCGAAGCGGCGCCCCTAGGGGAGTCAAGTGATGTCTACGCACTCTTCTATTCTTGTAGATAGTGTTGGGCCTCCAAGTGTAGAGGTTTGTAGAACAGCAGCAAGTTTCCCTTAAGTGGATCACCCAAGGTTTATCGAACTCAGGGAGGAAGTGGTCAAAGGTCTCCCTCACAAACAACCCTGCAATCAATATACAAGAAGTATCTTATGTCCCCAACACACCCAATACACTTGTTAGGTGTATAGGTGCACTAGTTCGGTGAAGAGATAGTGAAATACAAGTAACATGGATGATTATAAGTGGTAATTGCAATCTGAAACAAATATGTCAGCAAGCAAACATGTAACAGGACTGGTTGTAAATGGTGTTTAAATGCTTAGAAACAAGTCCTAGGGATCATACTTTTACTAGTGGACACTCTCATAGAAATAACTTCTCTTCATTATTCTACTCTGAACTACTCTCCGGTTGGACAACTCTAATCCATGGTAGGGCTACAAAATCTCTCCTTAAAGTTTGCATTCCCCATCTAGGTAACCCCACACTATCACCTCGAGCGCTTGGTGGTTCCAACAAACAGCACAATTTCATAGAGAAATCCAAATCAAGATATAACTCATGACAAGTATTTATGTAACCTTTAGCCTAAGTGCCACACGGTGTGCACACTGTCAACTTCACACATGTGGGGATATCCGAAGATTATAATTAAATCACTTGAGTAGCATAGTAGATCTACTTGATTACAAATCTCATGACCATAATAGGATCACACATAGAGAGATATATGAACACATAGCTACTGGTAGAGCCCTTAGTCTCGAGGGAAAACTAATCCCTCCTCATCATGGGATACATCAATGGCGATGGAGATGGCGGTGGATTCCATGGAGATGGCTCTAGGGGCAATTTCCCATCCCGGCAGGGTGCCGGAACAGAGACTTCTGTCCCCCAAATTTCCTATTTGGTGGCGGCAGCGCTGTGGAACTTTTTGTGGAGATCTGATCTGCGTTAGGGTTTACGTCCTAAGGAGACGTATATATAGGCGAAAGGGCAAGGTCGGTGGAGCCTCGAGGGGCACACAACAGGGGCTACAGTGGCCAGGGGGGCCCGCGACACCCCTAGGTGTGGCCGCCTCGTTGCGCCTCCACATCTCTCCTCTAGACTCCGTGCCTCCTCCGGTAAAATATTGACTTTGGCTTTTGTCCTGTCCAATTCCGAGAATATTTATTTTCTGGCTTTTCCGAAACCAAAAACAGCAAAAAACAGGCAACTGGAACAGCGGCATCTTGTTAATAGGTTAGTCCCATAAAATGTATGAAAATACCTCAAAGTGTAGACAAAACATAAGAAAGTCGATACAAAACAAGCATGGAGCATCAAAAATTATAGATACGGTTAAACATATCAAGCATCCCCAAGCTTAACTCCTGCTCGTCCTCGAGTAGGTAAGTGATAAAAAGAATAATTTGTGAGGTGAGATGCACCATCAAAATCTTGATCAAACCATTTGCAAAGCATTGAAAGCTAGGATCAAAGTACTCTAAACATGAACATGAAATATGTAGTTCTAACAATAAGACATAGAAACTATGTTGCAACATGAAAGGATACAAACAAAGATCATGAATAACAATGCATTGAAAGACGTTTGTTTGTTTCACATATAGAAAACATAGCATAGTGGTATTCAGCTTGTCCCTCGTGGAGTAGCAAAACATAAATACATAGGACACCTTCAAAGTTCATAAGGGTGACTAGATACAAATAGTTCAAGAACAAGCAATATCAACATTATGAATCAATCAATAAGTTTTGGGGAAATGCATATAAAACTAAGAATGACAACTATGCTCTCTTAATTGGTGCATAAAGATAGAAGGTGGAGAATCAATATAAAAGTAGTAAGAAAGGCCCTTCACAGGGAAGAAGGGATTTCAAGTTTCATAAAGAGCTTCCAAAAATTATGGTACTTGTTACCTTTCAGCTCTCATTGCCCCTATCAAAATCGTCTTAAAGTGATTAAGGTTAAAGTGAATAAAGTATGGAGTATATGCTTGACAAATCATAAGTTGGCAATCTCATTTCCCTTGAGTACGAGGGCCGTTCCACATGTTACTCAACTTTAGTCACAAGCAATTTCTTGACATTGTAAGTATATGTGTATCGTGAGAACTGCCAACGGGGTACCCCTTGCCCCATGAAACAGGAGCTATACCATATCAAAATGACAAGGCAACAGACAGTGAGCATCTCAGCAATCCTTTTATTTACCATGAGCATGGTGCATATTTTTTCTTTTCTTTTTCTCTCTCTTTTTTCTATATTTTTTTCTGAGGATGCTTCATGGATTGCTCACTATGGTGATGCCTCAAGTTTCCACCATGATTAGGCATGGCTTAGGCTAGCGGCCCAGGCGTTTCTCTAACACATATAAAATACTCCATGAACTTACAGGCTCCCCTTTTATTTCACACCTCCGACATCCATAAACAAAATATCATGATATCAACTGGGTAGATATTTATAGGTGTTGAAAGCATTCCCCATGACAGCACGGTTCTGCTAATTCCCAACTTATAAGTGCAAGCATATACAACATAGATGACATAATGGTTCATGTTTATTAGGGGCAAGAAAAATAAAGTGTGCCATCAAGTTTGTTAGAGCTTTAATCACTAATTTTCACATAACAAGTTTAATTTGGAAGATAGATAAAACAAGAATAAACATGGAATGGTGTAACACACCATGCATAGGAATTTATAGTGGAATCTTTGGAATAACTTGGTTTCTTGGGAGTTGGATACATGAGTAGATGATACGTCAGAAACGTATCTATAATTTTTTACCATCTACTTTGCTTTGATTTGTCTACACTTTGAGGTGTTTTTATATGTTTTCTGGTACTAACCTATTAAGAAGTTGCCATAGTGTCAGTTGCCTGTTTTCTTCTGTTTTTGGTTCCAGAAAGTCAGAAAATCAATATTCTCATAATTGGACGGGACAAATCCCAAAGTCAATATTTTACCGTGGAGAACACGAAGCCGGAGTACGATACGGAGGAGACCCACCAGGGGGCCACACCCCCTGGCCCCGCGGGTGGGCCCACCCTGCGCCTGGGGGGTGCGACCGACCTGGTGGCCCCCTGCCTCGCCTCTTCGCCTATAATAAGCCCTCGATGTAGAAACCCTAGGCACCCGAACAAAACTCCACGAAGCCGTTTGTAGCCGCCGCCACCATCGTCCCTAGATCGGGGGGATCTGAAGCTCTTCCCGGCACCCTGCCGGAGTGGAGATCATCCCGAAGGCTTTCTTCTTCATCATGCCAGCCTCTGGTATGAAGCATGAGTAGTTCCACCTTGGACTACGGGTCCATGTAGTGGCTATATGGTTGTATCTCCTCCTTGTGCTTTCATGTATAGATCTTGTGAGCTCCTTTCATGATCAAGATCTAATCTATTTGTAATGATGCATGTTGTGTTTGCGGGGATCCGATGGATATTGAGATTACTATGTCAGATTGATTAATGGTTTTGTCTATTTGATTCTATCATGTCTGTGTTGTTTGTCATCTTGCATGCTCTTTGTTGTTAGTACCTATCTTGGCCAAGTAGTTTCTAGTGACTCCAAGATGGGGTATTTATGATCGATAGTGGGTTCGTTCCTCTAGTTTCCAAGGGAAGTGACAGAAATCTCTTCGGTTGTAGATGTGTTGTTGAAGCTAGGGAGAAAACAAAGATCTCTTTTTCATAGAACAAGTGGATTGTTTACCTTACACACTTTGCTTAAAGTAGTTGTTTGTTGCTTGCAACTTAATACTGGAGGGGTTTCGGATGATAACCTGAAGGTGGACTTCTAGTCATAGATGCAGTTGGATGGCGGTCTATGTATATTGTTGTATTGCCCAATCAAATCTCATAGGATATTTTTGTCTAGTATTGCATTGTTATGCCTTTCTCATTCCTATCAATTGCCCTGCTGTAATTTGTTTACCCTACATGCCATGTTTGTTTATCTAAGGAGAACACCTCTAGTTAACTATGGACCCCGGTCCAATCTTTACCATTGATATATCTTCCACTTTTATTGTTTACTTGCTGCAAACCACCATAACCTTCCACACCATACGTTTAATCCTTTGTTACATCAAACCGGCGAGCTTGACAACCTCACTGTTCGTTGGGGAAAAGTCCAGAGTTTGTGTTGTGCATGTTTTCACGTTGCTTGCAACACCTTTGAGACGTTTCCTTCCTCCTACTGGTTTGATAACCTCGGTCTCTTGGGAAGGATTGTGGTTGTGCTCTTCACACCTTGCTCTTGGGGTTTCCAATGAAACGTCCCACGTCAACACCGGGCGCCATCAAGCTTTCTAGCGCCGTTGTTGGGGAGGCTAAGGACGTCTTCACAAGGGGAGTCCTCCTCAACCTTTCTCTTTACTTTGTTTTTGGTTTGCTTAGTTTCTTTTGCTTGGTTTTGTTTGCCTCTTTTGTTGGGGATATGCTATATGGGTATCCTCATAGCATGTCTCTTATCCGACTAACCCGGGTGGCCCATAGTCGGTAGCATGGCCTATGGCCTGCTGGGCGGCCCAGTTAGGTGGATCCAGAAGGGAGGCCCATGCCGGATAAAGGAAGGCTACGGTGGAGTCACCAGCATACCCGGAGCCTTGGAGTGCAAGATACACAAGACTAGTAATAGACGGTGTAGAACTCTGTAACCTATCCGGCTAGGACTTTTCCCTGTAACCCTAGGATCTGACGACTATATAAGTCGGGCCTATGGTAGCCTTTAGGGCACTATCTCAAACGATAACTTAGACTTTCTAGTCACCTCGCACAGCGAACCTAATCTCTGTAACTCGGCGTATTGCCATTATAGTGATTTATAGTAGGAGTAGGATTCCGCCACCGTTGTGGGATCTGAACCTGGGTAAGCTGTGTTACCTCGTACCCGTCAACCGTGCCTTATCCCACGTCTCTAAACACGCACTGTGAGGACCCCTCCATGGCGTACTCGTCGGCAATACCACGATAGTTGGCGCCCACCGTGGGGCAAGAGGCGCTTCAGGCTCTTCAGCGGGCGAGGACCAAGATCTTCGCGGGAATCGGCGAAACCGTGGCCATCGGTCGCGTTCTCTTCTCCGGCAACGTTCCGATCATCCCCCCCGAGGAGTTCTGGATCCCGGCGAAGACGAACCCTATGCGGTGTTCGATCGTTCCTATCGGAGACATCCACCTCTTCATCGGCGAAACCGACTCGGGCACTAGTTCCCTGGGAGTCGGAGGAGCATCAAAACCCGCACGGACCGCCTACGGGAAGGATACGTTCGCGGAAGGATCGATGTCGGATCTCTCCTCGGAGTTTGCCGGCAAAGATCGGAAAAATTCAAGACCCGCACGGACCGCCTACGGGCAGGATACGTTCGTGGAAGGATCGATGTCGGATCTCTCCTCGGAGTTTGCCGG
The DNA here is from genome assembly GCA_916181665.1 of Avena sativa. Classification (NCBI taxonomy): domain Eukaryota; kingdom Viridiplantae; phylum Streptophyta; class Magnoliopsida; order Poales; family Poaceae; genus Avena; species Avena sativa. The sequence goes on from OV702281.1 coordinate 268,513,203, forward strand.
CAAAAATCGGAAAAATTCAAGACCCGCACGGACCGCCTACGGGCAGGATACATTCGCGGAAGGATCGATGTCGGATCTCTCCTTGGAGTTTGCCGGCAAAGATCGGAAAAATTCAAGACCCACCCAAACCGCCCCTGTGCAGGATATAAAGGTGGAAGATCACTGCAAATCCGACGGCTTCGCCCGTGTGTCTGGACAACAAAGATCCAAGTTCGTCGGCGTGGTTACCATCTTTGATCTGGCGCGCTTCATTCATAGAGAGGGCGAAAACCCCCGCGATTACCTAGCCAGGTGGCTCCGTATACGAGCCAATCTAGCCAACTACCCCAATGATGATGCCATCTATCACTTTGTGGAAGGACTGGACCATGGCACGCTTCTCCGACATTATCTAAGACGGCAACAGGCGTTAGGACGCCTCACCTTCGAAGGCATGGTGAACACCGTCAACAACTACGCGGAGGCTGAAGCGGCAGCTCTGACAGCGCTTGCGCTCATTGACGGAGCACCTCCGATTTAGCCACCACCGCCGCCTCCGGCCGCAATCATCGCAGCAGCACCACCACTTCTAGTCATCGTCGAGGCCGTTGCACCTCCACCGCCCGTCATTGAGGAAGTCCTGGCACCCTCCGACTCCGTCATTAATGCGCTTTATGCTGATTTCAGTGCAGATTCAGAGGAAATAGACTTCGGTCCAGACTCCGCCATGCAGGAGATGGAGGAGGAGTACTCGCGCGACGAGCAAGCTAATAGCACCGTCATGTCTCGAGGGGTGTTCGTCACCATTGGGATAGCGATGGACGAAGACCAGCTCGGGCAAGCTCCGCCTACGGCACTGGATAAGGGGAAGGGGCCACTAATTGCTGACGACATTGATCGCGCAAAGGTCATGCCGCCTCCGCCTAACCCAGTGCAGAAGCCGCAGGAACTCGGCACCGGTCCGAGCAACAACAACACCGCGAACTTGCCGCCCCCTGCATCCACATCGGCAGCAGCGCATGTTACTCCAGCTGATAGAGTGATGTATGGCAATCTCCTCGTTGAGCCTCTAACCATTGATCATATCCGGAACGTGACTCAGCTTGACGAGAAGCGCCAGCAGCTGCTGGAGGAGGCGCAGGCCATCGCGGAGCAAGGCGCTAAACTACATCGAGATCTGGTCAACGCGCAGAAGTCCATAGAGAAAGCAAGAGCAATGGAGGCCGAGTACACGACTCTGCTGCAACAGAGAAGGCTAAGAAAGCTCCGGCTCGCGTCATCAACGATCCTGGTGTACGGCACAAACTAGGATGGGCTCCCTCGAAGCCGGCACAGGCCAAGCCATACATTGACAGTGAAGGCAAGCAGGTGATGCCCACCCCACTCCTTAACCTCTCCGTCGCCAAGACCCTTCTGGAGAAGGATAGATCGCCTGAGGCAGTGGAACAGGTCTATGACCTAGTGGCCAAGGAGGTAAAGCAGCAGGAAAAGGCCACCTCTCAGAGGCTTGAGTCTGACCCAGCGCTCTGCCGATCTAGCCAGTACAAACCGCCAAGGGACAGATCTCCTCAAGATGTCGGATCGCGGACGGGTTCATCAGAACAAAGACGGAGGGATGCACGCAACAGGAAGGATGCTATCCCCATATCCTCCGACCACGGAGAAAGAGCCCAACCTCGCCGCCCATCGCCAACGCCCCGATCCCCCCGACGTCAGGAAGATTACAAGACTCACCATCGTACGGATATGCCCCCTCGAAAGCAGTGCGGCATCGTCATCCGCGACAACGCGGCACAAACCGGTCATGATGGAGAGCGCCACCAAGGACATAAGAGAAGGTCACACCATGATCCTCCGCGTCCGGCAAGCAGCCGTGACAGGCGTGGAGCATCGAAGGAGGGTAACAACAAGAAGGCTAACCCACCGCCACCTCCTCCTCCGTCGCCACCAAGTAGTCATCATGGCGGAGGGGGCCCGCATCATTCACGCAGCCCATCCCCTATTAACAACAAGAAGAAGAACCCGGAGCCGTACGATGCACGTTCACGGATCGATATGATCCACGAGGCCCGGGAAGGACCATACCTGGGACCACGTTGCTTTGGACCTGCAATACGGTCCGCAACTTACCCCAAAGGTTTCCGGATTGACAAGACCATCAAGCCCTATGACGGCACCGCCAAGCCTTCCACATGGTTGCAGGACTACGGCAACGCGGTGGAGATTGCCGGAGGCAACCCCAACATCGCCGTCAAGTACCTCCCATTAATGTTGGCGGGCATGGCCCGTCAATGGATCGACGACTTGCCGGAAAAATCTATCTACAACTGGCTGGACATGCAAGAAGCATTCACCAAGAACTTTGAGGGTACATACAAGCGTCCTTGCACTGTGGGTGATCTACAGTGGTGCGTGTAAGAGAAAGACGAGACATCTCACGCCTACCTCTCCCGCTGGCTGGATATGAAGAATTCCTGCGCAGGAGTGCACGCCCAGACCGCCATGGCCGCCTTCATCGATGGATTGGAAAGGGGCACGTTACTCCGACATAAGCTAAAGCGCTTGCAGGACAATCATCAGCTTGACTTGAATCAGATGATTCAGTTAGCTAGTGAGTTTGCAGCTGCCGACGACGATGCTCGTGGCTCTTTGCCGGCAACGGCCGTTCCAACTCAAGCTTAGAGGAACAGCAATACAAAGCGGAAAACCGCTCTAGAAGAAAAGCAATCTACCGACATGGTCGCCATGACTTTTGCAGGACGAGGAGAAGGCGGAAAACATGGCCAAGGAAGGGGAGCAGGCCGTGGGCAACAACGAGGAAGTGAAACCAACTCAGAGCCGCTCCGCATCCCCCAAACATACGAAGAGTACCACGATATGCCGTGCCTCGTACACCTCGATGTCAATGGCAAGGCCACCCATACCAATCGACACTGCAAGTTCATCAACGACCTCAAGGAAGACCCGGAGTCCGGCTACAAGTGAAGTCGGAAGAACAGACCACGAGGCAAGGGCAAGGGGAAGAAGAAAGAGGAGGAGTCCAAGGATTCAAGTGACATGGACGAGGACATCGACCCCAAGCACGCCGCCAAGATCAACGACAAGGACAAGAACCCCTTCGCCAAGAAGGCCCCAATCTACCACACTTTCCTTGGCACCCCCACCGTCCGACAACAGAAGACCTCTCTAAGGATCCTGATGGCCACTCTCCCCCCAGTCCCCCAATACCTGCGCTGGTCGGAGGTTCCAATCACTTGGGACAGGACGGACCACCCAGACCTTGTGCCCACGGAGAACCAATACGCCATGGTCATCAACCCATTAATTGACGGCGTGGAGTTCACCAAGTGCATGGTGGATAGTGGAAGCAGCATCAACATCATGTACCTGGATACACTGCAGAAGATGAACTTGACGGAGGCAAACCTAAGGCGGACCAACACCGTGTTCCATGGCATAGTTCCTGGTCGGGAGGCTCGGTCCCTTGGGTGCATCACGCTTCAGGTGGCCTTTGGCGACGTTAATAATTACCGCCAAGAGCGCATGACCTTTGAGGTGGTCCCCTTCAAGAGCGTGTACCACGTCATATTCGTCTGCGACATATTCCACACGTTCATGGCCAAGCCATGCTTCGTCTACAACAAGCTCAAGATACCCGGACCAAACGGTGTCATCACCGTCTCCGGAAGCTTTACCAAGGCAAGGGAATGCGAGATCAATGAAGCAGCCGTTGCAGAAGCTGTCCTCTACCATGAAGAATTCAAGGAGATCCAGAGCAAGGTCAATGACTCAGAGATGCTCGCGTCGAAGAAGCAGATCTCCGACTCCGCTCCTGCATTCAAGGCCGCCATCGAGACCAAGCCGGTGGAACTTGTGGTAGGCGATGCCTCCAAGACCTTCGCCATTGGGACGAGCCTGGATCCCAAATAGGAAAGCGCGCTCATCGAGTTCCTCCGTGAGAATAGGGACATCTTTGCCTGGCAACCTGCCGACATGAAAGGTGTACCTAGGGAGCTTGCCGAGCACAGCTTAAACATAGATCCAAAATGTAAACCAGTGAAACAACCTCTACGACGCTTCGGAGATGAGAAGAGACGCGCCATTGGCAAAGAGATAGCTAAGTTACTTAAGGCTGAGTTTATCCGAGAAGTCCTTCATACCCGATGGGTGGCCAATCCTGTACTTGTCCCCAAAAAGGGAACCAATGAATTAAGAATGTGCGTTGATTACACCGGCTTGAACAAAGCATGTCCCAAAGATCCGTTTGCTTTGCCTCGCATTGACCAAGTCATTGACTCGACGGCTGGCTCGGAACTTTTGTGTTTTATTGATGCATACTCAGGATACCACCAGATCAAGATGAGGAAGTCGGACCAATTGGCCACTTCGTTCACTACCCCATACAGCACGTTTTGCTATGTCACGATGCCCTTTGGGTTAAAAAACGCAGGTGCTACCTACCAGCGGACAATGCAACGTTGCCTTCACGACCAAATTGGTCGGAACGTTCACGCCTATGTGGAAGACATCGCGGTGATGTCTAATAAGTCAAAAGACTTAATCTCCGACTTAAAAGAAACCTTTGATAATCTCCGGAAATACAACATGATGCTCAACCCTAAGAAGTGCATCTTCGGGGTTCCAGCCGGCAAACTGTTGGGCTTCATCGTTTCCCAGCGCGGAATCGAGGTCAACCCAGAGAAAATCAAGGCCATCTTAAACATAAACCGTCTGACATGCCTAAAGGACATCCAACGACTAACAGGTTGTGTTGCAACAGTTAGTTGGTTCATCAGCCGAATTGGAGAGAAGGCTCTGCGCTGTACAAGTTGCTGAAGAAGGCGGACAAATTCACGTGGACGGACGAGGAAGATGCAGCATTGAATCAGCTCAAGGAGATTCTTTGCTCAGTGCCTATCCTTGCAGCACCCGAGCCTGGCGAGCCCCTGTTAATTTACATGGCGGCAACCAACCGGGTTATTAGAATCGTTGTCGTGGTAGAGCGGAAGGAACCAGGCCATGAGCACGGAGTTCAACGACCAGTTTACTACGTAAGCGAGGTCTTGACGGAGTCCAAGCAGCGTTACCCACACTACCAAAAGATAGCTTATGGAGTATTCCTCGCTTCGCGGAAGCCGAGGCATTACTTTCAGGAGCACCCAATCACAGTAGTGAGCAAGACTCCACTGTCCAACATTATCAACAACAGCGACGCTACAGGAAGGGTCGCGAAGTGGGGCATTGAACTTGCCGCCTTCGAGATCACCTACAAGAGACACGACGCTATCAAGTCACAAGCCTTGGCGGATTTTATTGCAGATTGGACGGAGATGTCGGATGCCACTCCGTTGCCGGAACCAGAGTACTGGGTGATGCATTTTGACGGATCAAAGCTGCTCAATGGCTCAGGGGCTGGTGTATTGCTACAGTCACCAAAAGGAGACAAGCTACACTACGTTCTACAGATCCACTTTGAGGCTACAAACAACATGGCGGAGTATGAAGCACTCATTCACGGACTGCGTGTAGCCAAGGATATTGGCATCAAGCGCATAGTTTGTTGTGGAGATTCCGACTTGGTTGCCCAGCAGGTGGCTGGCACCTGGAATGCGCGGAACCCTATGATGGCGGCATATCGCGACGAAGTGGACGAGATAGCCAAGAGCTTCTTGGGCTACGAAGTCAAGTATGTGCCTAGGGAGCAAAACGAGGCGGCTGATCTATTGTCTAAACTTGGATCACGGCGCAAGCAAATTCCGCCAGGAGTTTTCCTAGAGCATCTACGCACACCATCCGTGAAGGGCGCCAACATCGACAACCCGGATAGAGTTGATTCTTTCGTCAACATGGTGACAAAGATCCCTCCGGCTTGGACAAAACCGTTCATGGAATATCTCGAACACGGAACTTTGCCCGACGACGAGGTCGAAAGACGGCAGATAGTACGACGAGCAAAGGGTTATACCATAATAAATGGGCAACTCTACAAAAGGAGCACTACTGGTGTATACATAAAGTGTGTTTCCCAGCTAGAAGGTATGGAAATCCTACGCGAAATCCATCTCGGAGATTGCGGGCATCACGCCGCTCCTCGATCGTTGGTCGCAAAAGCCTTCTGGCAAGGATTCTACTGGTTGACCGCGAAGGCGGACGCCGACAAGCTAGTTGAAACATGCACAGGATGCCAGTATTATGCCCGACAACCACATGTTCCTGCTGAAGAATTGCGAACTATACCAATAACTTGGCCGTTTGCAGTCTGGGGGTTAGACATGGTGGGGCCGTTACAAACGGCACCGTGTGGGTTTACGCATCTGTTTGTAGCAGTTGAAAAATTCACCAAATGGATAGAAGCTAAACCCATTAGAAAGCTTGATGGGGCAACTGCCCTCAGGTTTGTCCGGGATCTAGTGGTGAGATTTGGTCTCCCACATAGCATCATCACCGACAATGGAAGCAACTTGTCACTCAGAGAAGTGGAGGCCTACTGCTGGGACAAAGGCATCTGAATTGACCTTGCGTCTGTGGCACACCCACAATCCAATGGTCAAGTTGAGCGAGCCAATGGATTAATTCTGAAGGGAATCAAGCCACGTCTTGAGGCACCGCTACATAGAGCAGCTGGAGCCTGGGCGGAAGAATTGCCATCTGTGTTGTGGAGTTTACGAACTACACCCAACAGATCCACCGGCTATACCCCTTACTTCATGGTATATGGAGCGGAAGCTATCCTACCTTCCGACATCCTCCACGATGCACCAAGAGTTGCCGCCTATGAAGAAGATGACACTGAAGAATCCAGACGCCTTGATGTAGACCTTCTCGAGGAGGAGCGCGTTTTGGCATGCCAAAGATCCGCCATCTACCAGCAGAAGCTACGCAGCTACCATAGTCTCCGCGTTCGGCATCGCTCGTTTAAAGAAGGGGATTTAGTACTCCGACTTAAGCAGAAGAAGTCACACAAATTATCCCCGCCATTGGAAGGACCGTTCATCATAAGCAAGGCGCTGCTCAATGGGTCTTACTACCTTGTCGACAATCGTGAGCTCAAGGATAGACCCAACAAGGATCATAAGCGTAAGCGATGTGACCCGGATGATGACTACCCGGAGCTTGATCGGCCATGGAACATAGCACAACTACGTCCTTTCTACACATAGCATTTTTTATCTAATCGTGTACCTCTTATATGATCAAATGAAATAAAGCTCTCTGGTTCACTCATTTTGCTGAGTCTTTTACCTCCTTTAGTGTTCATTTTTTGGATCATATAAACCTTTATGCACAAGCTTTGCGATTGCACTTGTGAAAATTCCTCCTACGAGCGTTAGCTTAAGTTTTCTGGTCTACACGTTCTTTGTTGTTTTTATGTGGATTCTAGAGTAGTGACTTTCGGCACTTATTGTCGGCGATTTTGTGCTAAGGTTATTGACGGTGCCATTGGGCATCATCACCTAAGCGCATGGTTCCGACAACGAGTCTTCCGACTCACGAAAAGTCAAGCATAAGAACCAGAGTAACGGATAAGCCAACACTTGCTTAAAAAATATATACATACTGGGCATTAATTCTTAAGTAGCAGGATACGACAACAACTGTTTTCCGCCTTAAGATTACATCACCAAGTTTTTTCAATGCACACTCCAGAGGTGAAACAAGAATTACAAAGTGTTTTTCACTCCTTGGGTGCAGGGGACTTGGAGGCCGCATCATCACCAGCCGGAGATTCACCCTCAACGTCGCCACTGTAAGGAGACTCGGAGGATTCAGGGTCGGCGTTGTCAAGAAAGTTCCTGGGCACGAAGATGTCGACGTCCACCAACTCGGCAACCCCAGTGTCATAACCCGCGAGTGATGACAGGATAGCTTCGTGATCGATCTCCTTGCCGTCATCATCCACGTCGGGGATACCAGATGTCACTGTGTCGATGTAGGCACCTTCATAGTGCGCCTTCACCATGGACAACGCCATCCTTGCACCAGCCCGTGCACATGAAGCTTTCCAGCTCGCGACATGCTCGGGGGCTCGGCGCAGAATCTCCGAGTACTTCACCACGGAGTCGGAGGCCTTGATATAAATTTGGAGGGGCTTGGCAATCTCCTTGGCTTGGGTGCTAGGGGTATGGCGAAGGTTTTGCTCATCGGCAGCTTGCTTTTGATCCTTTAGGATCGCAAGCTCCTCCTTCAAGCGATTGATCTCAGCGGAGGCGGAGTCCTGCAGGGCTTTCATGGAATCCTCGTGCATCTTCAGCATTTCTTCCCTCTCCTTCTTAAGGATCTTGTTCTCGCTATCCGGCTGCTGAATGTGCTTGGACTACTCGACAATATCCTTGGCCTTGGCGACATGCTCTGCAAGTCAGAGAAAACAAAGTACACCTTGAGTACTCGAAGAAGGAAGGCACAAAAGTAAGACGGAAGTGCGCAAAAAGAAAACAGACTCTTGTTTTTGATGATCTGTTCCTTCAAGATGGCGGTTTTACCCTTTTCAGCTTCAAGATCCCCGCGCATCTACTGGTACTTATCGTTGGCCATGCCCCTCCGAGCATTCTCGTTCTGTGGAAACAAACACAAAGTCAAGCCGTTGTTTAGTCCGCTAAGAGCCTCTAGTCAGAAATTTTCCACTTAGATGCTCGGGGGCTACAACGAGAGTTTTTAACTTAGCAATATGCTTAGCTTTTCTTTAAAGCATCTAGTCGGAGCTAATTCAATTCTCAACTAGAAGCTTTGGGCTACAGTATAAAGTTTTAACTCAGAAAATGCTTAGATTTTCTTTAAGTATCTAGTCGGAACTAATTCAGTTACAACTAGAGGCTTGGGGGCTACATCACTTTAAATTATGAACACTGCGTATGCTACTCTTAAAGCATCTAGTCGAAATAATTCATTCCATCTAAATGCTTGGGGGCTACAGTGAGAGTTTTTTCTAACTTAGTCACTTTTAGAGCATATAGATGTAAAACCAATGGTTTTCCGTCTACATCCTCGGGGGCTATAGTGGGATACTCATATGAAATGCAGAAGGTAAAAGTAAAACTTACAAGTGCGATGATCTTGAGGTTTGTAGCACTCTCGGCCAGCAGCTTGCTAAAGGAAACGTTGTTACTTCGCAAGATGTCTGCTTGACGGAGTAGCTCCTCAAGACCGCACGTCGGAGATGACGGCACTCCTCCAGGAACCATAGTTGTGCTACCCGGCGTAAGCACTGGGAAAATAATCTTTGGCAACTCGAAGGGTTTCTAGGGAGTAGAGGAGCCGCCTTCGGCAGAAGTACCAGCACCCACCACCGCCTTGCCGCTATCGATGGCATCCTTAGCCGGAGCTTCGGCCATTTGAAGAGCAGTGCTCTCCTGCGTCGCCTGCTCGCCGACAATTGCGAGTTTGGTAGAAGCGCCAGAATCCACTTCCATGGCGGAAGGGCCTGGTGCCTCCTGGACTTGGGAGTTTGTCGGAGCGGAGGAGGGCTTGACGGCAGGAGTAGCAGGGGCGATGGCGGGGGAAGAGTCGCGATGCAGCATATCTTTAATATTTCTAGAAGCCCCAAGAGTCTTGGAGGACTTCTTGAGGCTGGTTGTGGCTTTCTTCCTGAAACGTGCAAAATGCATAAGTACACGAATAAGACAGATAAACAAGACAATATCGGAGAATAAGAAGCTTACACTAGGGGAGGCGCTTTGGCAAACATACCGGTGGCTTTCTTATTTTCCGCCTCGAGGGCGGCAGTACTCTTTTTGGAGGCTCCACCCTCGGTCTTCTTCTTCTTGCCTCCGTCGGCAGCGTCAGAGGTGGAGCTCTTCCGCTTTCGCGCCAATAGGGCATCATCGTCGGACCCGACCGTGACTTCCTTCATCTTGGGATCGTAGATTTGGGCGGCCAGGTTGCCCTCCTGTAGATCGCTAAGCTGTTAAGTGAGAAATCATCGTGTTAGACAAGATGATATTGGCAAGACGGAAAAACAGGAGCAATGTCATACACGGAAAATAAATACCTACCTTTGGGCACTTTCCGTCTACGAACATGTCGTAGGTGAGGGTGAAGCCACGCTTCTTGTCCTTCACCTTGACGATGTCCTTAAGGCGGAACTTGACGGAGTCGCTCGAGAAGTTGTCCTCGGAGATACGGAGGGCATCCCTTCGGTCGCTGGTGTACTCATGCATAAGCTTCATACGGTGCTGCAGAGGTTGGATCCGCCTGATGAACCAGCACATGGCTAGGTCCAAGCCGGTTAGACCCGTCTCTACAAACCACTCTATCCGCCTTATTGCGCGAGAAGCGTTGAGGTCGGAGGGAAGGGAGGCATGGGACCGCCATGTGGGGACTTCGGCGGCGGCTCAGTCCACAAAGTCCGGGTACGTTACTTCTCGGCCCGCCAAAGGAATGTCGGGGCCGTAGAAGTACGTCCGCTGCCAATTTTTGCATGACTCGTGGCCGACGATGTCGGGGAACCGCCGGCTAGGACGGATCTTGAAGCTTATGGTGCCGCAGTTTCTAAGCTCCTCCCTACTGTGTCCGGCTTCACGTTTGACGGTGAAGAAGTAGACAAACAAATCTAACCTAGGCCTAATCCCTAGGTAACCCTCGCAAAGTGCCGCGAAGTTGCTAAGCACTAAGATACTATTGGGGGAGAGGTTAATGGGTTGGACCTTGAAGTGATTCAAGACGGACAGGAAGAAGTGAGAGATGGGCAGGGAAACGCCGTGTACCAATTGCGCCTTGAGGTACACCTTCTCTCCGACTTGGGGAGAAGGGGTCACCTCGCCGGGCGGCACCGCCCGTCAGGCGAGCCCCTTCGTCGCAGGGAGATAACCCTCAGCGACCATCTCTTGGATGTCGCGGCCGGTGATGTCCGACCGCGCCAGTCGCCTTTGTGCGAGTCTGGCTCCTCTTCCAGGGGCTCCAGCGCCGCCAGGTTATGGTCGCCGCCGGTGGTTTCTATCACCGCTGATGCGGGGATAACGAGGCCCTCTGGGGGCACGATGACGGAGCTCGCCGGCTTCACCGCGGCTTCGCTCGACGCCGCCATTGATGGGGATGAGCTGCTGCTAGCAATGGAGGAGGGAAAGGACGCGACTGGTGCAGGCAAGAAGCTAGGGTTTCTCGAGGTTTTCGCGGAGAGCTCGAGGAGGCGCGCGGCTGGAGGAAGAAGACGATGACGCAGGAGAATGGGGTGAAAAAGTGGCAAGTGTCCCACGGTCGCTATTTATCTTACTCTACGTCAAGATTCGTGCAGCTAATCGGACGGTTGCCGCGTAGACGACGTGTTCCTGAACGTGCGCGGTAACTTTGCCACGTCTCCAACCGTCACCGCCAACGGTTCGTATCACTTGCACGGGAAAATCGGATATGATTAGGTTCTCTGCATGTGTGAGTTACGAGGCGTCGCTGACCTATAGCCTACGTCGTCATAACTGACATAGTAGATGAGCTGTCCCATCAAAGATTCCGGCATGGACGGATTTAATCCGACAACGGGAGCGTACGATGGAAGATTCAGCATTTCTCCGACTTACTCATAGAGACGGAGAAAACCTTTGCAGGGTTCTTTGGGAGGACTACAAGATGTTGCTAGACGATTTGCCGACACCCATTTAGACGGAGCATTCCACGGGAAGAGGCAAGACGGCGCAAGATCTCGGAGTTCTCCGGGGTCTACTGTTGGCGATATGCTATATGGGTATCCTCATAGCATGTCTCTTATCCGACTAACCCGGGTGGCCCATAGTCGGTAGCATGGCCTATGGCCTGCTGGGCGGCCTAGTTAGGTGGATCCAGAAGGAAGGCCCATGCCGGATAAAGAAAGTCTACGATGGAGTCATCAGCGTACCCGGAGCCTTGGAGTGCAAGATACACAAGACTAGTAATAGACGGTGTAGAACTCTGTAACCTGTCCGGCTAGGACTTTTCCCTGTAACCCTAGGATCTGACGACTATATAAGTCGGACCTATGGGAGCCTTTAGGGCACAATCTCAAACGATAACTTAGACTTTCTAGTCACCTCGCACAGCGAACCTAATCTCTGTAACTCGGCGTATTGCCATTATAGTGATTTATAGCAGGAGTAGGATTCCGCCACTGTTGTGGGATCTGAACCTGGGTAAGCTGTGTTACCTCGTACCCGTCAACCGTCCGCCTTACCCCACGTCTCTAAACACGCACTGTGAGGACCCCTCCATGGCGTACTCATCGGCAATACCACGACATATTTTTGCCAAAAACTCCTAAAAAATTAGTTTGGTTTGGTTTGCTTTCCATTATCAAAAACACAAAAAAAATCGTCCTTTTTCTAGCTCACCATGTTGTTCCCCAAGTTCACCCTGAAGGACCTCTCGATAGGTAGTGGCTCTATAATTGGGAAAGAAAATATTGAAGAATTCTTCAATCATGTTAGCAAACATGAGGATATTGAGGATAGTTCTATAGCAGAACTTGCTCCTAATTATGAATTTGTTGCAGCTTCTTTAGTTCATATGTTGGAGTCTAGATTTGTTAGCCTTAACCCCATGATGCAAATTTTGTTCCTAAACTAAAAGAAGAAAAGAATGCTGAAAAGAGAGAATTTATTCTTGAAACTTTGCTCAAAGAATTCCATGATGTTGATAAGGAAGCCAAAAAGGTCTTTGAAAGTTTTAATATGCTAGGCTCATGTGTAGATGTTGTGGCTACTTCTGATAAAACTAAGCCTAGAGATGAATTTAAGATACCCATACCATTTAAGCTTGTTGGGATGCATGAGGCCTTTGAAAAGAATTTTGATTGGATTGTTCCAGAAAATCCTTTTGATGAAAGTAGTACACCAAAGAGATATGATAAGGAATCCTCCAAAACTCATTTGTATGAGATACTTTCATCGTTGAAGATTTTGCAAGTATTGATGTTAATGCTTCTTCATTTGAAAATACTTGATTTCTTGCTTCTTGTGCCTAACTTAAAGGTGTTAAAGAAAAGAACTTGTTGGAGATAACCCAAGAGTTTCCTTGAGTCTTGGAAGTTATTACTTCAGTAATGACCTCTCCTTATCCTTTTTGTTTTCTTTTTGTGCCAAGAATGACCTCTAATGAGAGGGAAGTAAGATTTGGGGAGTTGCTGTCCCGAAACAGATTTTTGTCCTCCACCATAAAAAATCGTGAGGAGTCTTTGCAAATCGGATTGAGCTGAAAATTTACGAATACCTCCCCCAGTCTGTTAGATAACTTTCGTTAGTTCAACACTTTTTGATTTGAGTAACAGAAGAGTTTCAAAAAAATCGGTTTCTACCTGCATGTCTATTTTGATAGATTTCTGTCATTATTTGCATTTGCTTCTTATCTATTCATTTTTGAGTTCTGTTTTGGGGAATTGAGATTTTTGAAGGAGTTGCTACAATATCTTGTGTTTTTAGTGAAAAATTTTGCTGTTCCAAAGCTAAACCCAAAGGTCTATTATCTTTTGAATACACTAATGTTGCTAATGAAGATTGTGCAGTTTTGTATGAAGGAAAAAATTCAGGTGTAGGGAGAGAATGATGTAATGAGATGAAGAATGGACAAAAGCTCAAGCTTGGGTATGCCACCCCAAGAAATATCCAAGAGGTACAAGCGTCAATGCTTGGGGATGCCCAAGGCATCCCCTTCTTCATCAATAAAAAGCTCAAGTCTTTCTAGACACTTCGTTTTTATTGTTTCATGCACAATTGTGTTGTTCTTGGAGCGTCTTAGTTTTCGTTTGATTTGCTTAGTTATTTATTTTTCTTGAATAAAGTAGTTTGGACCCCCGTTCTCGCTGTGTTCTTTCAAATAAGTCGATTGGTTTTAGAAAGGAGTAGAAAGTTCTTGCTTCAAAGTGCAAGAGGAGCTTGCATTGACTGTGACTTAGACCTATGCATGACATGCTAGGTGTTGTTTTGACCTTATGCTTAGTGATTATTGCTGTAGCATGACTTGTTCCAAACAATTGGGATTGCTTAGTGTGCCTTGAAGGAATCAGGCGTTGTTTTAGCATACAAAATCTTAGTATTGTGGTATTCTCCTTTGATGTTTTGTTTGGGTTGACTTGGCACATGCTCACACCATGTTATGGCTATAAACAAGTCACCATAGCCTCTATGATCATTTAGTCCTTGACTTGTAGTACCACTCTATGCTTTGATTAGTAATGTTTTGTCGCTCTGCATGATTATGGCCATTATTGCTCTCTTAGTTGGTCGCTCCCAGTATTTTGCTAGCCTCCACTTGTGTGATTAAGATCTACTCATGCTTCCAACTCCCAAGAAACCAAGTTATTCCAAAGTGTCCACTATAAACTCCTATGCATGGTGTGTTACGCCATTCCAATTATATTCTTGTTTTCAGCTATCTTTCAATTAAAAGTATTTTGTTATGATAAAACTTAGTGATTAAAGCCCTCACGAACTTGTTGGCACACTTTATATTCCTTGACCCTAATAAACTTGAACCATTGTGTCATCTATGTTGTATATTCTTGCACTTATACATTGGAATTAGCAGAACCATGCTGTCATGGGGAACGTTTTTGACATTGCACTTGTACTTTGTACACAGTTGATATCATGCTCTTTTGTCTATGGATGTCGCCGCTGTGAAATAAAGAGGGATCTTGTAAGTCCATGGAGTTATATATTTTGTGTTAGAAAAACGCCTGGGCCGCTAGTCTAAGCCTTGGATAATCATGGTGGAAACTTGCAGCATCACCATAATGAGCATTCTGTGAAGCATCCTCAATAAAAAGCTATGCACATAGTAAATAAAAATATCGCTGAGATTCTCATTGTCTCCTTGCCTTGTCATTTTGGTTATGGGATAGCTCCTGTACCATGTGAAAGGGGTACCTCGTTGGCGGTTCTCTATGATACACATGTACTTACTATGACAAGAATTTACAGGTGACTGAAGTTGAGTAGCATGAGGTGTGGCCCTCGTATTCAACGGACATGAGATTGCCAACTTATACTTTGTCAAGCATATACTCCATCTTTGTTCACTTTAACCTTAATCACTTCAGGATGCTTATGATAGGGGCAATGAGGGATGAAAGCTAACAAGTACCATAATTTTTGGAATCTTTTTTTGAAACTTGAAATCCCTGCTTCCCTTTATGAGGGGCCTTTCTTCAACTATTATATTGATTCTCCACCTTCTACCTTTAGGCACCATTAAGAGAGCACAGTTGTCATTCTTAGTTCTATGTGCAGTGTCCCAAAACTTATTGATTGATGCATATTGTTGATATTTTTTGTTCTTGTGCTACTTGTATCTAGTCACTCTTATGAAATTTGAAGGTGTCATATGCATCTATTTGCTACTCCATGAGGGACAAGCTGAATGCCACTATGCCATGTTTTATGTATGTGAAACAAACAAACATTTTCAATGCATGTTATTCATGATCTTTGTTTGTAGCCTTCCTTGTTGCATGCATAGTTACTATGTCCTATTGTTAGAACTTCATCTTTCATGCACATGTTTAGAGTTCTTTGATCCCAGCTTTCAATGCTTGCAAATGGTTTGATCTTGATTTTGATGGTGCATGTCACCTCAAAAACTATTATTTTATCACTTACCTACTCGACAGCGAGAGGGAGTTAAGCTTGGGGATGCTTGATACGTCCGAAACATATCTATAAATTTTGATGATCCATGCTTTTTTACCATATACTTTGCTTTGCTTTGTCTACACTTTGAGGTGTTTTTATATGTTTTCTAGTACTAACCTATTAACAAGTTGCCACGGTGACAGTTGACTGTTTTCTTCTGTTTTTGGTTCTAGAAAGGCAAAAAATCAATATTCTCGGAATTGGACGGGACAAAATCCAAAGTCAATATTTTACCGTGGGGAAGACGAAGCCGGAGTACGAGACGGAGGAGACCCACCAGGGGGTCACACCCCCTGGCCGCACGGGTGGGCCCACCCCGCGCCTGCGGGGTGCGGCCGCCCTGGTGGCCCCCTGCCTCGCCTCTTCGCCTATAAGAAGCCCCCGATGCAGAAACCCTAGGCACTTGATCAAAACTCCATGAAACCGTTTGTAGCTTTCGCCACCATCGTCCCTAGATCAGGGGGATCTGAAGCTCTTATCGGTACCGTGCCGGAGGGGAGATCATGCCAGAGGCCTTGTTCTTCATCATGCCAGCCTCCAGTATGAAGCGTGAGTAGTTCCACCTTGGACTACGGGTCCATGTAGTAGATAGACGTCCATCAATCTCCACCACCATCTCCATCACCGTTGCTGATTCCCATGATGAGGAGGGAGTAGTTCTTCCTCGAGGCTAAGGGCTCTACCGGTAGCTATGTGTTCATCTCTCTCTATGCATGATCTTGTTGTGGTCATGAGATTTGTAATCAAGTAGATCTACCTTGCTACTCAAGTGCTTCAATAGATCTCTGACCTCCCCATGTGTGTGAAAGTGACAGCGTGCACACCATGGTGGCACTTAGGCTAGAGTCTACATAAATACTCATCGTTCTTTAATAGATCTATGCTTTTCCCCACGTGTGTGAAAGTGATAGCATGCACACCGTGTGTGGCACTTAAGCTAGTTTACATATATATATTCATCATGAGTATATTTGGAGTTGGATGTCTTTATGAAATTGTGGTGTTTGTTGGAACCATCTAGCGCTCAAGGTGACAGTGTGGGGATATGTAGATTGGGAAAGGTGGACTTTGAGGAGTGCTGTTATAGCCCTACCATGGATTAGAGTGTCCAACCAGAGAGTATTTCAGGGTAGTATCATGAAGATAATATATTTTTATGAGAGAGTGTTCTCTAGTGAAAGTATGATCCCTAGGCCTTGTTTCTAAACATTGAAACACTGTTTGCATCTAGATCTGTTACATGTTTGCTTGCTTCCATCTTTTTGCCTTCAGTCTTTTCCTCCCCATTAGAAGCTCTTTTATGGCACCTTTACCACTTGTATTTCACTATCTCTTCGCCGAACTAGTGCACCTATACACCTGAAAAGTGTATTGGGTGTGTTGGGGACACAAGATACTTCTTGTATCTTGATTGCAGGGTTGCTTGAGAGGGAATACCTTTGACCACTTCCTCCCTGAGTTTGATAAACCTTGGGCGATCCACTTAAGGGAAACTTGTTGCTATTCTATAAACCTCTACACTTGGAGGCCCAACAACTGTCTACAAGAATAGAAGTGCATAGACATCAATTAGCTCCAACTTGCTAATAGTTTGTAGCATGTCATATGAATGTTTGCTTGCATTTTTCTATTCATAACATGGTATGACATTGTGGTATCCTCCTCTGAATGTTTCATTTGAATCGACTTAGAACATGCTCACGCATGCATATGACTGAACAAAAGTCAGTTAAGCCTCGATGATTTATTTTGCCTCAGAATTCTTGTATCACTTTTATGCCATAATTAATTTTGTTTTGTTGCAAGCATAATTATGACAGCTATTGCTCTCTCGTTTTTTGCTCCCTTTCTATTTCTAGACTTCACTGGCACTGAGTATGAGCTCTACTCGTGTTTCCAACTCCCAAAACCAAAATTTTCAAAAAAGTGTCCACCATATATACCTATTAGCATCATTGCTATTCTGTGCATATTTATTATGCCTCGTTTTCTTCCAAATAAAATGTTTGCTTGTTTTGAGAAAGTTAGCTAGTAAATCTCTCACGAACTTGATGGCACACTTTAATTTCTTGCACTTAATAAACCTGAACCATTGTGACTGTCCATGAAAGTTATATGCTTGCAAATTGTAGGCTGGGAGTTAGCAGAACCGTGTTGTCACGGGGAATACTTTCAACACCTTTAGATATTATCACGTTGATGTAATGATCTTTTGTTTATGGATGTTGGCGGTGTGAAATAAAAGGGAAGCTTGTAAGTCCATGAAGTTATGTATATGTGTTAGAGAAACGCCTAGGTCGCTAGACTAAGCCATGCCTAATCATGGTGAAAACTTGAAGCATCACCAGAGTGAGAAATCTATTAAGCATTCTTCTTATAAAAAAGAGAGATACAAAAAAGAGAAGAGAAAAAGAAAAAAAAAGAGAAAGAGGAAAGAAGAGAAAAAACCACCATTTTCCCATGGTAAATAAGAAGATTGCTGAGATGCTCACTGTCTATTGCCTTGTCATTTTGATATGGGATAGATCCTGTGTCATGGGGCTAGGGGTATCCTGTTGGTGGTTCTCTATGATACACATGTATTTACAATGACAAGAACTTACCGGTAACTAAAGTTGAGTCGCATGAGGAACGTCCCTCGTACTCAAGGGACATGAGATTTCCAGTTTATGGTCTGTCAAGCATATAACTCATATTGGACCTCACTTTCACCTTAACCACTTAAAGATGCCTATGATAGGGGCAATGAGGTCTCAAAGCTAATGAGTACCATACTTTCAGCATTTGGAAGCCCTTCAAACTTTTCAAAACCTTTTCACTTCTTTGTTGAGTCACCACTTATTCTATGAGCACCTTCTTGGGAGCATAGTTGTCATTCTTAGTGTAATGTGCTTGTCTCAAAACTTGGTTAATTATGACTTAACTTTGATACTTATATCTTTGATATCTTTACTTCTAGTCTTCACTTGAACTTCAAAGGTTCCTTCGCATTTATGTTTTGCTCCACAATCAAAGGCAAGCGAGATACCACTTTGTCATACCTTCTTATGAGCATTACAATGTTGCTTATGCTTAAGTTTCATGATACTTATTATTATTGTGTTGGAACCTCTTCATAGCTTGCATGACTATTGAGTAGAGTTGGTCGCATACTCCTTATTATCAATTGTCTAAGTACTGATCATGTGCCGAGAATATATACATCATACTAAGCAAATGTGTTCGTGAAAGTTCTTTTTATCGCACTCAGTTTTTAACTGAATTGCTTGAGGACAATCAATAAATTAAGCTTTGGGGGGGGGGAGAGTTCATACATCCAAAACGTATCTAATTTCCCGAACACTTTTGCTATTGTTTCTCCTCTAATTTGTGTGATTTGTATACAACTAACATGGACTGACGTTATTTTCAACAGAATTGCTTTGGTGTCTAGTTTTTGTGCAGAAAATCAACTTTCAGGAAAAATCCTGGAAAATATCGCAAAAATCCTATTTTACCAGAAGACTCACGGAGCCAGAAGATAGGCCAGGAGGGCCACGAGGGGCCCACACCCCATGGCCGCGCCTGGGGGTGGTGAGGCCACCTCGGGCACCCCCTCAGTCTCCCTCTTCGCCTACATAAAGCCTTCTGACATAAAAACAGAGGGGGTTCAACATTTTTCCAAAGAAAGTTCCGCTGCGCCGCCACCACCAGAAACCGCGATTTCGAACCAGAAACTCCGTTCTGGCACCTTGTCGGGACGGGGAATTGGAAGAGATAATCACCATCATCATCACCAATGCATCTCCATCAACCATCCATGTTTCCCCCATCCATGAGTGAGTAATCCCCCGCTGTAGGGTATGGGGATGGTAGGGATCGGATGAGATCTATCATGTAATCGAATAAGATTGTTAGGGCATGGTGCCTAGTATCTTTGTTAGTGCTATTTGACTTTGTTGCAACTTGTTGTGCTTAATGCTTGTCACTAGGGACCGAGTGCCATGATCTCAGATCTGAACATGTTATTTATTCATGATGATAGAATTGTTTGTGATCTTATCTACAAGTTGTTTACACATATTATTGTCCGGAACCAAAGGCCCCGAAGTGACAGAAATCGGGATAACCGAAGGGAATGGCTGTGATATGAGGATCACGTGTGTTCATGGAGTGTTAATGCTTTGCTCCGGTGCTCTATTAAAAGGAGCACCTTAATTGCCAGTAGATTCCCTTGAGGTCTCGCATCAACGGGCTAGCAAGAAAAAAGATGTTGTGCAAGTTCTCATTGCAAGCACATATCACTATATATGGAACACATGCCTATGATTGTTTAGTACTTGGATGATTTATCTTATTTATCTGCAAATTCCCTAGATCTTGATATTACATGAATAGTCTTGTACATGCAACGCTCGTCCATCCATCCCTATACCTACCTCACTCAAATCCGGCTGTTTGCTACTATTTTTACTACGGCCTTTGTTTTACTGCTGCTGTTACTTTGCTATTTCTACTACAAAACTGTTGCTACTGATAAACTGCTGTGAGCAAGACTATTTCCAGGTGCAACTGAATTGACAACTCAGTTATTAAGGCTTATAAATATTCTTTGGCTCCCCTTGTGTCGAATCAATAAATTGGGTTATACTACCCTCGAAGACTGTTGCGATCCCCTATACTTGTGGGTCATCAATCATTTACTCTTTATACATATATTATGCGAGTTGTTCAAGTGTGCAGGTATTTCAGTGGACCAAGTTAAGAGGTCTATTCTCTTTATCACTTAGGGACAAACCAAGGGAGTGGTATGAGCTAGTAGATGATCCTCATCATTTGAAGTGGAAGGAACTTGAATCTCTCTTTTACTCTAAATTTTATCCTCCTCATGAAATTCATACAGATAGGATTTATATTTATAATTTTCATACTCATAATGGAGAAATTATTGCCCAAGCATGGGGAGGATTGAAGTCACTAATGCTTAAATGTCCCATTCATGAACTCCCTAGCAATATTATTATCAATAATTTTTATGCAAGGCTTTCAGGATATAACAAGGACTATCTAGATACCTGTTTAGAGGGGTCCTTCACAAGTAAGGAGGTCAAAGATAAGTGGGATATTCTTGAAAAAATTAAAAGCAATACCAAATATTGGGATAACGATAAATGTAAAGAACCAGGTATAAACTATGAGTATGATTGCATTAAGTTTTCGCTGAAACTGCAGATTTTTAGGAGCTTAGTGATAAGTATGGTATTGATACTCAAATTCTTGTTGTTTATTGTAGAGATCTTTCTTCCTATATTAATGCTCCTAAATAAAAGTGGGACATATATCATGAACCTTTTAAAGACACTTGCATGAAAAATAAAACTATTATTAATGATTGCAATAAACATGCTCAAACTTCTGAAAATACTATTTCTTATAAGCATGTTAATTTTTGTGGAATGCATAGAACTTGTGAAAAGAATAAAATCGAAGAAGAATATTATATCACCCACTGGAATGAAAAAACTAGAACATGGTATAAGGCTCTAAATGATCTTGGTAAAAAGGTTCATGCCCTCTATCCTTTTATTTGTGAAATCTGCTATGAAGTGGTTCATTTCAATTTTCAACGATGAGGCCATAATAATGACCTTTCTAATCCAATGAGTACTGCAAGTTTGTATTGTGATAACGTGATCACTGATAATAAACATGATGAACTTATATTATTTTTGGGGTGTGAAGTATTAGCAAGAAAAACTTTTTTGGTAGACATGAGTGCTTTTGATATGAATAGAGTCCTGCATGGTTCCCATCTTTATTGTGTTAATAATTTCCACACAAATACTTATACAAAATCTTATAAAAGATGATATTTTACCAAAATATGACAGGAATGATATAAGTTTTGTTCTTATTAATGAAAAGGAGGAATCCTCCAAAGTTTCTTCTATTGTCTCTAACAATAAACCGGGGTATGTGGAGAAGCTTCCTTTCAAGCCTCTCCTTCCTAAAGAGAAGAATAAGAATAAGAAGAAGAAGAAGAAGAAGAAGAGAAGAAGAAGAAGAAGATGATGATGATGATGAGGAGGAGTAAAAGGAGAGAGGAAACCGTATCTTCCCCTAAGCATGTTGCTACTATTATAGTTTTTGCTGATGAGTCTGAACTAGATGATGTTCCTATGCCTGCTACCTATAGTAGTGATCATGATTGGGAAAAACACACTACTTTTGATATTGAAAATCTCTTTGGTACCAATTCTGAAAATGATGATACTAATAATTGTTGTACTATTAGTACTATCCATGTTCCTCCTAGTGATGATATGTTTACAAATGAACACACTTTAGAAGATATCTATTCTGTTGATGATACTATACTTCCAATGTATGATGATTACAATGATGAATATGATATTTTCAGTCCACATACTATTGAGGACAAAATGAATTATGATTACAATATGCCTCCTATATTTGATGATTATGGTGATGAGAATAATAATGGTAGCTATTCTGTTGAATTTGCTCCCACTAAAACTAATAAGAATGACTATGCTTATGTGGAGAGTAATAATTATTTTATGCATGTGGCTCATGATACGAATGTTTTATGTGATAGTTATATTGTTAATTTTATTCATGTTGCTACTAAAAGATATTATGAGAGAAGGAAACATGGTATTATGTATCTCAACAATATTAAGTTTCCCCTCTTTATGTTGAAAATCTTTAAGTTGCACTTGTTTTGCTTTCCTATGCTTGTTGCTTTGTGCTTTCATGACTTGTTTCTTTACAAGATTCCTATGCATAGGAAGTGGGTTAGACTTAAATGTGTTTTGAATTTGCTTCTTGATGCTCTCTTTTACTTCAATTCATATTTCTTATGTGAGCATCTTCTCAAACTATCAAGCCTAACTTAAAGGCGTTAAAGAAAAGTACTAATTGGGAGATAACCCAAATTTCAGTAGGTTTTAATTTTGTTGAGTCTTGGAAGTTATTACTTCTGTAATAACCTCTCCTTATCCTTTTTATGTGGTTTTTGTGCCAAGCATAACCTCTAACGAGAGAGAAGTAAGATTTGGGGAAGTTGCTGTCCCAAAACAGATTTTTGTGCTTCACTGTAAAAATTGGTGAAAAATCCCTGTATGTCGGATTGAGCTCTAATTTTCTGAGTGTATGCCCGAGGTTATTATCTAACTTTAGTTAGATCAACACTTTTCGATTTGATTAACCGAAGGTCTTCGAAAAAATCGGTTTTTACCTGCTAGTCTGTTTTGTCAGATTTCTGCCATTATTTTCATTTGCCTCTTTATCAGTTTTTTGAGTTCTCTTTGATCATTTGAGATTTTAAAAGGAATTGCTACAGTAGCTTGTGTTCTAATGGAAGTATTACTTGTGTTTAAACTAAACCCAAAGGCTGATTATCTTGAATACACTAATGTTGCTAAGATTGTTTGAAGTTTTGTATGAAGGAAATTTTCAAGTGTAGGTGAAGAACGAGGTGATGCGATGAAGGATAGACTAAAGCTCAAGCTTGGGGATTCCACCCCATGTCACCCCAATAAATATTAAAGAGGTACAAGCGTCAAAGCTTGGGGATGCCCAAGGCATGCCCTTCTTCATCAATAAAAATCTCAGGTCTCTTTCTAGACACTTTATTTTTATTGTTTCATACACCGTTGTGTTGTTCTTGGAGCGTCTTAGTTTTATTTTTTAGTTCTATTTTGCTTTGTTTGCTGAAATAAGCTAGTTGGATCCAAACACACATATTTTGGAGAGAGACACAGTCTATTTTCATTGCCTAGAACACTCTAGTTTTCATTCTTATTGTTTTGTGAGTGTTCTCTTTTGCTAGCACTGTGTTTAGCCTTAGTTTTCTTATGCTTTATCCTTAGAACTTTTTAGTTCTTATTTGTTGATCTGTGAGACAAGCTCATGGATCTTTATTGATTATTATCTTTGTGAGTTGTTTCAAATAAGTTGATTGATGTTGGAAAAGAGTAGAAAGTTTCATGCTTAAGTGGTACAAAAGGGAGCTTTTTTTGACTGTGGCTTGGACATTATCATGTAATGCTAGATGTTGTTTTGACCTTATGCTTAGTGATTATTGTTGTAGTATGACTTGTTCCAAACAATTGAGATTGCTTAGTGTGCCTTGAAAGAATCATGTGTTGTTTTAGCATACAAAAGCATAATATTGTGGTATTCTCCTTTGATCCTTTGTTTGGGTTGACTTGGCACATGCTCACACCATATTATAACTATGAACCAGTCACCTTAGCCTATATGATCATTTAGTTTTTGACTTGTGATACCAATTTATGCTTTGATTGATAATGTTTTGTCGCTCTGCATGATTATGTCCATTATTGCTCTCTTAGTTGGTCGCTCCCAGTATTTTGCTAGCCTCCACTTGTATTGAGTAAGATCTACTGATGGCGCCCAGTGTTGACGTGGGACGCTTTGTTGGAAACCCCAAGAGTAAGGTGTGAAGAGCACAGCAGCAAGCCTTCCCTCAGTAAGAGACCTAGGTTATCGAACCAGTAGGAGGAAGGAAACGTCTCAAAGGTGTTGCAAGCAACGTGGAAACCTACACAACACAAATTCAAGACTTTTCCCCAACGAACAATGTGGTTCTCAAGCTCACCGGTTTGCTGTAACAAAGGATTAAACGAATGGTGTGGAAGGTGATGGTGGTTTGCAGCAAGTAAACAGTCACAGTGGAGGATGTATCAATGGTAAAGATTGGACCGGAGTCCATAGTTCACTAGAGGTGTTCTCCTTAGATAAACAAACATGGCATGCAGGGTAAACAAATTACAGCAGGGCAATTGACAGTACTAAGAAAGGCATAACAATGCAGTACTAGACAAAAAGATCCTATGAGATTCGATTGGGCAATACAACAATATACATAGACCGCCATCCAACTGTATCGGGGCACTTCCTCGTCCCGGCAAGGTGCCGGAACGGAGACTTTCTGTCCCCTGAATCTCCCTTTCGATGGTGGCGGCGCTGTGGAACTTTTCATGGTTCTGTTTGATGCTTTAGGGTTTCTAAGTCGGGGGCTTCATATAGGCGAAGGAGGCAAGGTCACTGGAGGGCTAGGGGGCCCACACCCCCTGTGGGCGCGGCCATGGTGGGCCCCGTGCCCACCTAGGGTGTGGCCACCCTGGTGTCCTCCTCAATCTCGTCTTCGATTTTCCGTATCGTTCAGGAAAAAATATGAACTTTGGCTTTTGTCCTGTCCAATTCCGAGAATATTCATTTTTTATCTTTCTAAAACCAAAAATAGCAGAAAACAGACAACTGGCACTGTGGCATCTTGTCAATAGTTTAGTTCTAGAAAGTGTATAAAAATACCTCAAAGTGTACACAAAACATAACCAAGTTGATACTAAACAAGCATGGAACATAAAAAATTAT
Source organism: Avena sativa (assembly GCA_916181665.1). Taxonomy (NCBI): domain Eukaryota; kingdom Viridiplantae; phylum Streptophyta; class Magnoliopsida; order Poales; family Poaceae; genus Avena; species Avena sativa. The sequence continues at coordinate 268,538,174 of OV702281.1, forward strand.
AGATATGCTTACGACAAATCACTAATCATAAGAGAGGAAGAACTACTAAGCATCCAATAAATACATACACCTTACATGAAGAGACTAAGCATGCCCAAAATGATGAGTATATGTACAAAAATGAAGACAAATAGAGTTAATTACCGGCCTCTTACCACACCTCTAGTTGTCATTAATCATCATTATTGCCTTTCACTTGTGTGACTTGAATAATAACATGAAACCAAACTCCAAAGGAGTCACTGAGGACCGCTGAACCCTGCAACGAACTTTATAAAACCAAAGAAGAACAACAAAAATATTTTTGGATTTTTGATTTTTTAAAGAAATCACTCAAAGCAAAATCAAAAGCAAACAAAAAAATCTTTTTGGATTTTCTTAAAGCAAACCAAAGCTGAAAGACAAAGAAACAAACAGAGAGGAACAACGAAAATATTTTTGATCTTTTTGTGTTTTGGAAAGCAGAAACAAAAACTAAAAAGAAAGCGAACATGGATATACAAAGCAACGACGGAACATGATATGTAGATGAGTGTGATGTCGGTATACCTCCCCCCAAGATTAGGTTTTGGCCTAAGTGGAGATCAATCGAAACACGGGTAGTAACCCCAAGCAGGTGGATCATCGTAGGAATGATCATAATCAGTCCCTCGCGATGAAGAAGAAGAAGCGCCTCAATCATACGAGGGTTGCTAGTATGAATACTCCCTATGTTGGAGGGTTGAACCGAATTATCTTCGGCATCCACTCAAACATTCTCCTCCTGATGGGAGAGCTCCGCCATGTATGTGTCAAGTTCTTGCTCTATGAGTGACCATCCTTGCATGGTATCAAAGTTAAACAAAGCAGGTGCAGGCAAAGGGACTACTTTCTCAGACTTACCCCCTCTCCAACCACTCTTGACAAAGGTTATTTCATAAGGTAACTCGCTCAAACTAGCCCAAGAAGAAACAAATTTATGGTGTACCATGGAATTGAGATCAAGTCTCTCTATGGGGAACTGAAAATCTGAATGATGAGACGGTAAACCATGCAAATATAGCAAACGAGAGGCAAGAGGCCTCCACAAATTCCACCTTTCTCGCAGTTAGCAGCAATACGGAAAGCTATCAAGGCACCCAAGATATAGGTTCTATACCTATTCAAAGCAACTAATATTAAAAGCTAGACCAAATGAAGATAACCTACTAGCAGTCTTCCTAGCAAGAACACACTTGGCAATGAAATAGGCAAAATAACGAATAGATGGGAGATGAATATTCCGAATTTTACCACTCTCCTTTGAGAAGCTGCATCCTAGGCAAATCTTCGCATATAAGTTCATGAGTGGAGTAGGCCTCTCTCTAATTTTATCACATGAACCCCACTATGGCACTCTGATAGCTGCACAAAAATCATCAAAAGGGAGGTTGACAGCTATATTGTAAATTTTGTAGTGAACCATGGGGTTGGGAAAGGACCAACAAAATCGAAAGTTCTGCACCATAAACATAGTTAGTTTCACATATTGGTAAGGTTCTTCTCCAACAAAATGCTCCAACCCTGTATTAGAAATTAGAGTTTGGAAATCCTGAAATATCCCTGCAGCTCTCATGAATTCTTGGCATGGATAAATGGAGGAGAAGACTTCCTCCTCGCGGTGGACTTTCATAACCTCCGGTACCCTTAATTCGTGTTGATTCAGCTGGTAATCACACATCTTCTTTTCTGAAATTTTTAGACAAACATCAAACCAAGTGATTTCCAAGCTAATAAGTGATGAAGAACTACTATAGGAACTTGCTAGAGGGCTAAACATGCATAAAAATGAAATCTTTAAGCATAGAACAAGCATGCAAGCTCACACAATATGTCACCTACAGTAGCAAAATACTCAAGATACAAACCACCAATCAAAAATCTAATTGTACAAGTGGAGGAGGCACATACCGGAGAGCAATCCCTCCAAAAATCAGCAGCAAAGATGGGTTGAGCAAGGAGACCGAAAATACGGAGCAAGAACAGCAAGAACTCGAGCTATGCAAAGTTTTCCGGTGTTTTTCAGGAGAGAGAAGAAGTGACTGGAAGGAGGCAAGGTGGAGGGCCAGGGGTGGACCACTCCTGGGCCAGGCACGGCCTGGGGCTGGTCGCGCCACCAGGTGGTGTGCTGGCCTGGTGGGTCCCCCTGGGTCACTCTAGGTGCCCCTCTGCCCCTTTTTTATGAAAAAATTTAATATGAATTTTCTGGAATTATTCGGGAAACTTTATTTTTTGCCAATTTTTAGGTTATGAAAATTGATTTTCTAGCAGAAAAAGATTTTTTGAAAGACACAAAAGAAAACCAAAACTAAAACTACAGAAGTTCTAAAACACTCTAACAAGCAAGCAACTAGCAAAACAAAGACGAACAAGACGAAGAGCAAAGATTGGAGTAGAGAAAATAAAGGTGAGCAAGGATAATCATGGTGAAAACATTGTTTTGTTCATTAAAATCTCTTTGTTAACAAGGTTGATCAAGTCTTGTTACCAAAACAATTTTATATGAAACAAAACTTTTCATTTCACTTAATGATTATGTTACCTCAATCTTGATAGCAATAGTCCCAATCATAATAGTTTCATAATTTTCTTGTGGTATGGGACAATATATTTCTCCAACTTTGATGCCCTCAATATTTTCAATTGAATTCAGGCCATAACTCTTATCAATATTCTTTGGGAAATAGACAGTATGATCTTTGTCTTTCATATTAAAATTTAATTTTCCTTGATTACAATTAATGACAGCACCTGTAGTTGACGAGGTTCAATCTCGGCAATGCCCATTGTTATGGACTTGGGTTTTTGCGGTGACCCAGCATACCACTGCATGTTGTAGTATACTATAGTCGTGGACATAACACTCACGGAGTACCATTCCACAAATATTACATCCTCAGAGTGGTACAACAGAAATAAAGCGGGTCCACATCATACCTTATCATTATTACAACCAGGAATTACATGACAACTTTGAGATCCTCCTAGGTCCATAGAGGTATCCCATTGACTCAGGCCTAAGCTATAATAATTCTGAGAGCAAGATAAAGAAGCAAACTGAACTTTAAGGTTTATACGAGATTTAATATAGATAGGGGATAGAGATCTATGCTACTGGAGTAGATCACTATATATGATACATCTACACTTCAGATACGTCGGTCTCCATTCCATAGATGTTTTCGTAATTGTTCCCTTCGACGCTTTCGGATACTTATGGTTCTTCATAGTGGAATTCTTCATGGTCTTCAATTGGATATAGTATTTCCTCTTCCTGACCGTTATTGTCTTCAGAATCTAGCAAGGGTTAAGAAGATACGTTGAGTATGAGCGTACTCAGCAAGTTCACTAAAAAGGAGTGTTTGATGCACTATATCTACTGCCACAGACCATAGGTCGTAGGCAATGCAGGTTTTTGTAAACATTTCTTCAAAGGTTGCTTTTATTCTAAAAATCTATGTCCGTCAGCCTTCACGGGTTTACTAGAACTTTCATGGAGTTCCTTTCCTGCAGCGTTCGCAGCTCCTTCTCGGAACAGGGAGTAATAAGTTACAGTTCTTACACTCTGCAGAGGTGCGTCACTTTACCCATGAGAGATCAAATCCTTGATGCACAACCGGGAGAATCTTTCCCGTCAACACTTCCTATGGTGTGGGGCCCAGTAGATGATCCAGGCCAATCACTGTCCTTCTCCGCGACCCCGCATACACCGCAATTGTTTTATGTCCAAACTCAAGGTAGACCTTTCCCTGTATAAAACGGCTATACCTTAGTTGGATACACACAACAACCATTAACACTAGTAATCTGTCTTTTGTAAGACCAGATCCACGGTAGACCTTTCCCCGTATAAAACGGCTATACCCACGATCTGCAACTCACAAATGCCCAGAACAGTGTCCAATGCATGCGAAAGGGATCCGATCCAGCTGACTTATCTGTCCCATTCCAAATCTCATGGTTAACGCGTAATATACGGCGCGAGAATCACTGGCGACATTGGTTGTTAAGTCCTAGATGATACATTCATGTGCAGGGGTATTCCAACTGCCAGATTTAATAGATTAGTTGATCACCCTGGATCAGTAACCAATAGTTCACTTTAATTATGAAAATAGGGTTTTCGACCTTTTTGAAATGCAGGTGATGACAACACTGGATTTGCAAAATACTATACAGAAAATAATCAAAGGACATGAACAAGTTTGAACTTGCCTTGATATAGCAAAGTATTGCAATCGAATGTCTTGACTTGACCCTAGACCTCAGGTTATACAAAAATATCATCATTGCCCGGTATGGACAATGTTTAAAGAAGCAATATGCTGTTATGCATAAGTAATGAGATGCATAATGCAAAGTCCCAAGTGATTCCTCAATCATTACTAGTGAGATGGACTTAGATGATTTATTTAAGATTTTCTTTATGTCAAGTTTACTTCATAAAAAGGATACACTCATAAAATATGAAGAGTAAAGTACAATCATAATATAATTCTAAGGTTCCATGATATTATGTAATTATTACAAAGTTCATGTTTTAAGTTGTCATGGCTTTAAAGAAATTGTATAGTGTTTCTTTTGAAGTGGCGAAAAGAATAACATTTGAAGAAAATATTATTTATGTTAAGTTACTCAACTTTGAAGATTAATAGGATTGAAGCTATGGTTTTGCAATAAGGTTTAAATGATTTTGAGTCATTATATATCTAGCTTAGGGTATCTCAGACCAAAGTAAACTATAAAAATATAATTGGACTTGAGATATAGCATTTGTAGCATTATCAATTATTAGGGTTTTTCCTAAGCATAATAAAAATAAAATCTTATAACTATGCAACTTTGTTTTAAAGATGTAAATTTAGCATGTGTAATATTTATAGATCATACTTTGAGATTTTTATTTTAAAAAAAATAGATGGATTTTATTATAATTTATTTAGTGAATTTCAAGTTTGATAAAAAATGATTATTTATGAATTGTTAATGATTTGTAAAGAATAACTTTGTAAATCCTTGACTTATATTTAGTTAAGGATTTTAAAAGAATATTATAAAGTTAATTGTTTACACCTAGATTTTATATTAAATTATAATTATAGTTTAGACTACTTAGAGTCAAAAGATTATGTTTTAAATAAGATCATTTCTTACTTAGGAAATAATTTTAAATAATTAACAAAGTAGCTATATTGTTTTAATAATTTAGATAATTGAAGTTATATGATTTAGGAACTTTAAAATGTGTTTATAATAATATAATTAGTATTTTTCTAGTAAATATACTTGCTTGAAATCTTAAAAATGAATTTTATTTATTTTTAGGTATTATCTTTATTTTTATGATATTTTTTTATAAAATTTCTTAATTATTTAATGTCTTTAAATATTTGTTTTATATTTTATTTGTAAAAATTTTAAGTTAGTATTTTTATGAGATAAGAGATTTCTTTTTATTCCTAAAAATGATTTTTATTTATTTTTTAGGATTTTTTCTAAATTTATTAAATTTCATTTAGATGTTTAAGGGTGTTAATATTTATTTGTATTTTATTAAACTAAAATAAATATGATTATATTTTTCTTAAGTGAATATTATTTTAATAAACACTTGGATGTATTAAATATATTTTTAGGATTTATCTACATTTTTCTAGAGCTTAAAATGGGTAGAGGGTATTTTAATAATTTCCATTTTTGTTTTTATATATATTGGGCCCAGTTCTTGGGCCCATCTAGCCCAATACCCAGCCCAGTCCACCTAGTTGGACTAAGCCACAAAGCCCAACCGACCGAGTCTGTCAACCGACCCATATGACCCCTTCTCCTCTCGGACGCTAGCTCATTCCTCACCTTCTCCCTATATGGCGACGTGGTGTCGCCGCCGTCGCTGCGCAACCATGGCTGGCCCCGGCCACCTTGGCTGCCGCCACTGGTTGCCCTCGACACTCTCCCCTCTACTACTCCTTCCTATCCAATTCGATTTGTGATTCAAACCCTCTTTCGCCTATCCCCGTTACACTCATGTGGCTAGGATTTCGGTACCTACCACCATGAGGTGCTTCCATGGCGATTTTGTGGTGTTTCGGTGTTGATCTGAGGCCGCCTTGATGCTTCGTCGATGGGCGGCTGCTGGAGCGTCTCGACATGGTCTAAGTGCCTCGATGCTTCTTGTCCTGCCGTTTAATGTGCCCTCCGTCACCGATCTGCTTCCTCTTCTAGAGCTTAAGCGAGGACCACCAGTGAGTTTCTCCTTCCCCTTTATTCCTCTTTTTGTTTATCTCTTCCTCATTGCTCTGTATGAATCCTAACTAGAGTTCCCCCTCTGTAATCCTATTAATGGCTCTCTAGAAGCTGTCCAACAATGTTGTTGAACATATTTCTCTTCATGGATCTCACTGATAAGCATTAGTAGACGCTTTGTCTTGTTGAGGCATACAACCCTGTACCTTAGATAGTTTTCTTATGAGTTGGTATAACTAGAATTTTGGATATGGTAAATTGTTTGAATTTGTATTCAGTATGATTGTTTTATGATTACTGTATAGAGTCCTTGTAGTTGTGAGTTCGAGTTACTGGCAGTAATTTGCCTTGTTATGTGATGTTTGTTGTGGTTGATCATGTGCTAGTGGCTTGGTCTTGAATTAGGAGTGGTGGATCTATTGGTGTTTAATCTATGGCAATACATCTCTGAATCTTGCAGAGATGCTCTAACCTGTTCCCTGATAGTGTGCAATTTTAGTTAACTTGTTAACTGAATATCTGGGCTAGCTGATAAGCTATGTTTTTTATAGATTCCCAACTTGTGTCTGTACTTGGTAGAGAATATATTCAGCTAATGGCTTAGCTGAATCCTGGTTGTGTTGATTAGAAAAATGATTTGTTCTTTTATTTGATATGATTCCTAGTGACCAACACTAAGAAAATGATTTGTCTTACAGGTATAATTGCATGTGAAACAATGGATGATTTAGTTAATGTGAATGGTGACTTTTGCTAACATGGTCCTGCTATTATGATGCCTCCTTGGAGTGTACACAATAGCCTGATCATTCCTAGCATGATTAGTTGTCATTATTACAGTGAAGCAATTTATGGATCTGATTCCTAGAACTTTTACTAGGAAAATGATTATTGTTAATTGAGTTGCTATTGTTGCTAGAGAGAAAACTTCTGTAATATGGCTATGCTATTGTGGAACCTTCTTGAGAGTGAGCATAAAAGCATAGATCATTTACATGTTCTGTTATACTTTTATTTAACAGAATGTTGGTCTATGTCCTTGCCAATCATGCCAAGTCTGAGGCTTTACTTGTGTTGCACATGATCATATATCATTTTTGCCTTGCAACTAATTTGGATAATGTCTAACTACTGTCATTAAGGCAGTATCTTATGATTCCTAGATGTATCTATCTAGGAAAATGATTATGTGGTGCTATCATCTTGTGTTGTGTGGTTTCACTAGTGAGATGCCACTGTGATGCCTCCATTAGGATGGAACACAGAACCTATTGGATCTTTTTAAATTTGTCAAGTAGAGTGTGGAAAAGGATACCATCTAGTTTGCATGATCTAGATGCACCATCCTACTATTTGATATTGGTCCATGATGCACAAGGCTGAGACTTAGATCTTTGAATGGATGAAATGATTCCTGGTGACCCTCACTTAGGAAAATGATTTAGATTGCTTAAGATTTTATAAAGTTGATGCTTTGATTTATTGGATATGTCCTATATGCAAGATTTGTAGCCTTTATAGATGATCTAGCTGTTTTGGTACCTCTCTCGAGGATACACAGTTGTCTAGATCAACTATATGATCTGCTAAAATGTACTTGACTAAGATTTAGTGCAACCCTTGCCTATGATGTGGTTCTGAGGCCAGATGTAAAATAAGAACAAATACTTGTTGGCTTTTTAACAGCTCTGGGATGAACTTAGTGTAGCACTTCGACACTATACTAAGAGCTCCCTCTTACCCAAAATCCATCTTGGGAAAAAATAGGAGAACAATTGATATTAAATATTTTGGCTGTCTTAGAGATGAATAGCAACCTGATGTTGAGCATTATATGCCGATGCTTGGTGTGTCTTAAATTGATCTCGAGTAGATCTTCCTGATGCTGTGGTTTTGTTCTTGTTGACCTTCTCCTCCCTGATCTTCTACTAGCCTCCTTCTTGATATTCTCCTCCTCATCCTGATATAGCTTGATCTTGACCTACATCTGGATGGCTTATTGAAGCAACCAGATTGCTAGGAGAATAGGATTGAAACTAGGGTGCTACTGATGTGGTTTGATATGTGTGTTATTGGGAAAATCTAATATAAACAGGTGATGTTCTTTGTGGTGCTCTAGAGATAGTGGAGGAACTATGGCCTGGTGGTGTGTGTGTAAAGGATAAGCTAGCAGCCCTGCTATGGCTGGTGCTGTCTCTCCATTTGCTGCTCTCTTGTGGTGTTGACAGCACACATAGTTGCATGTGTGTGTGAGCTGTGTGGTTGCTTGCTGTGATGTTATGGATCAGATCAAGTTAAAATATCTTGATATTTGCTGATGGTTTTACTATTTGACTTTTACCTTTACTAAATTGGTGAAACTTTCCCCTCTACATGTGAGGTTGTACTGAGGCAAATAAGATACTAATAAGATCAAATACTCCTTTGGTGAAATTTACCCCCATTTTAATATGCTCAATGACGTGACAAGCAATGCATCACATTGCATTACTAAGAGTAATTCTAACCCCCAAACTCCTTTATACTATATTTTGTTTACTTTATGCTTTTACAGGAACAAGATCAGGAAATGAGAAGATGTGAAGATGAAGATTAGTTCTAGGATTTTCCTTTTATCCCGTTTTTGTGTAATTTCCTTTTCTGTCAAGAATTAATGTAAAAACATTGTTATACATTAATTTATATTATTATTGTAACCATTCTTATTATTCCTTTATTGTAAAAGAATAATGTAATATATACTCTTTTAATAAAGAATTCTTCTATTTGTTTAATTATTGTAATTCATTTTCCATTTTCATTATTCACTTATTTGTTTCATTGTAATATTCCTTTATTCTTTTATTGTAAAAGAACATTGTAATGTTGAATTTTAATAATCTTTATACTTTTATTTATAATACTTGTATTTGTATTATTGTGAATAATTGTTTATAAGTCAAATTTCTCCCCTCATAACTCCAGAAAACAATAGAGGTCATGTCAAAATTCATCTCACTCCCCTTCTGATGACACTAAACCTAATTCATCGGAGTGAGAATTCTGATCACTCCAGTCTTTTAATTTGGCGAAAAATTTACCCGGATTTTCAGATGCATGCAGATGCACAAAATCCTAAATCTACCCTTCGTTTAGTCCTAAATGCTGGGATGTTACAGTTTTGGAGAAGATGGGGATGCTGGAGATCGCAGAACGGTTAACAAACAAGCAACACGGGACACGAGGTTTACCCAGGTTCAGGCCCTCGGAGGGAAAACCCTACTCCTGCTTGTCTTCTCTTGATTACGGCGGAACCGAAGGTTACAGGGTTGCACAGATGCAATCTGGCCTGAAGGTGTGTATGCGGGGGTGGAAGCTATCCTCCTCGCCTTACCCTCCTGACCTTTATATAGATAGGAAGGTCCCGAGCGTAGGTCGAGTCGGTTACAGATGAGGGTTTGCACCCTTTGAAATTCTATCTACTCTAGTCTTGCTCTCCAATGATCCGAAGACATCATGGGCTTGCGCCACCCAAAATCTCCACAGGCCGCGTGTCTTGTCGTTGGCCTTCCCTTAGGCTGGACCAGTATGCTAATGTTGTGTACCCATGGGGTATAACCATGTCAGTATCCCCCGAGTGTTCAGTCGAATCGTGGATTCGTCTAAGGACTCTTCAATCTTTCGGGTGCAGTTGAGCTTGTTATAGAGAAAATGTTTTAGTTCATAGGGATTGTTGATGCGTGTGCCTAACTCTCCCAAAGGATCAGGGCCAGTTAACTATCATAGGACAAAACAACACGATCTTCAACAAACCCAAGTCCCCGGACTCGAATTCGGAACGAATGCTGGCGTAATTCGACTCAAGCCGTTGAGGTCTTATAGGAGTCGAATCCCAGTAGTTTTCAAGTGATAAACCCAACGCGTCCGCCAGGATTTTTGTCGTGCCTGTTGACACGGAAGTTTACTAGCAGAGCGCAGTCAGGTGCGTTACCAGGCCATCAGATGATATCTGTAGGGCTTATCCTTGTGTCGTAGACACAGCATCTGAAATCTTATCACCGCGGAGGTGTTTCGGGTGTCCAAGGAGATTGCTTCTCACTTAGCGTTGGTTTGGGGCAAAGTTGCCAAAAAATATTTTGTCGTATTTGATCCGAAGGATCGCAGTCGAAGAATTCATAGGGTGCGTGGCCAGCGCTCCCTATGGGACTAGCCCCCGAGTGTCTGTTCGAGTTGTAGACTCGAGCAGAGACTTTAGTTCAGTTGTTTTTATCTTAGGTCCGAAGGACACAATTTTTTTGGATCCTCAACCAATCCTCCCTATGGGAGTAGCCCCCGAGTCCGAAGTGGAGTCGCATACTCGACGTAGGACTCGAAGATAGTTGTGAGGTGTAGTACCTTAGTCATTTCTCAGGTGCGCGGCCAGCGCTCGTGATAGGAGTAACCCCCGAGTAGTTTCTTGAATCGTAGATTCGAGTAAGTACTTGATTGAATCAGCCAAAAATTCCAGCCGTTGCTGACTTGGCCTTGATGACGTCAGTGATGACGATTGGTGATCTCAACCGTCTGCGACAGCAAAGATGATGCGATGGGACGACCGTGGGTCCCATCGCCTAACTTGGAGTTGAATAGGCACGCATAGTCGTGGTGAAACTTACGGCGTCTCCTCGGTTTCCATGTGTAGTGGACGGCGTGCTGGCGACGGTTCGTTGTTGTGCTGACACGTGTAGGGTTGGATCTTGAGTGCACGCTAGGGCTTCTAGATCAACGACTCATGTTCGTCGTCTTCCTCTTTTAATACCATGGGTAAAGAGTGATTTTCGTTTTACCCTTTGCCATGTGCTCATCGCCTTTGCCTCCATTTTCATGAGCACTGCTTGTCTCCACTGCGCATTGGAAGTTATTCGCTCCTTTCCTTCCTCTTTTCTTCGCGTGCACCGTTGCACTCGTCGTCGCACGATGGGCAAGACCAAGAAATCTGCTACCGGAGCTGGCTCGAGCGCTACCGCCGGTGGCAAGAAGACCTCCACGACCACCCGCATCATGGATGGTGGATGGAGGCGCACAGAGATGCGCGACGGGGATCTGCGCAAGCTGCGTGATTCTAGGATGATCTCCCAGAACAAGGAGGATGCCGTCATCCCTAATGAGGAGGTAGTCCCCCGCCCAACCGAAGGGTTTCGGGTGATGTTTTTTTCTTTTGTCATCCGTGGCATTTCTCTTCCTGTCCATGATTTCCTTCGTGGACTCCTCTTCTTCTATGGGATTCAGCTGCATCACTTGTCTCCTGATTCTCTTCTTCACATCGCTTGCTTCATAACTCTTTGCGAGTGTTGGCTCGGTATCGAGCCGCACTTTGGCTCTCCATTGCCGATGAGTTGTAGATTGCTCCGGATGGGACCGTCATGATCTCATAATCAGTGTCCTCAGTTCCCACAGACGGCGCCAATTGACGAGGTTCAATCTCGTCAATGCCCATTATTATGGACTTGGGTTTTGGAGAAGATGGGGATGCTGGAGATCGCGGAAGGGTTAACAGACAAGCAACGTGGGACACGAGGTTTACCCAGGTTCAGGCCCCCGGAGGGAAAACCCTACTCCTGCTTGTCTGCTCTTGATTATGGCGGAACCAAAGGTTATAAGGGTGCGCAGATGCAATCTGGCGTGAAGTTGTGTATGTGGGGGTGGAAGCTATCCTCCTTGCCGTTCCCTCCTGGACTTTATATAGATAGGCAGGTCCCGAGCGTAGGTCGAGTCGGTTACAGATTAGGGTTTGTACCCTTTGAAATTCTATCTACTCTAGTCTTGCTCTCTAAGGATCCGAAGACATCATGTCAGTAGTATTAAGAAAAGGTCTCCCAAGAATAATAGACATATTATCATCCTCAGGCATCTCAAGCACAAAAAAATCAGTTAATACCAAGCAATTATGAGCCACTTGAACAGGAACATCCTCACATATACCAACAGGAATAGTAGTAGACTTATCAACCATTTGCAAAGATATATCAGTTGGTATCAATTTTTCTAGCTGAAGCCTCTTGTAGAGAGAAAAAGGCATAACACTAAATCCAGCTCCCAAATCACACAAAGCAGTTCTAACATAATTATTTTTAATAGAGCAAGGAATAGTTGGAATACCTGGATCACCAAGTTTTTTTTGGAACCTTACCATTGAAGGAAGAATTAGCAAGCAAAGTGGAAATTTCCTCATTAGGAATCTTCCTTTTATTAGAGACAATATCCTTCATATACTTTGAATAAGGAGGCAACTTAATAGCATCAGTCAAAGGAATTTGCAAAAATAAAGGTTTCATCCACTCACAAAACTTGTTATAGTGTTCTTCCTCCTATGACTTGTGTTTCTTATTAGGAAAAGACATTGGTTTCTGCACCCAAGGTTCTCTTTCACTGTCGTGGTATTGCCGACGAGTACGCCATGGAGGGGTCCTCACAGTGAGTGTTTAGAGACGTGGGAAAATGTGTACGATTGACGGGTACGAGGTAACACAGCTTACCCAGGTTCAGATCCCACAATGATGACGGAATAACTACATATATGAAAGCTATGCACCTCAGTGACAAATTCGTGTGTGCACGTCATCCAGAGAACCGTAGAAATACAAGTTTGAAACTTCTACAGTACCCTACTTTAGAGGCGACCGATTAGCATGCTGATCTCCCGGTTACATGCTTCATTTGTTTTCAGTTATTTCGTGGCCTGGCTTTCATTGCCGTTGTGCCGCTTCCTCTTTTCCCGGCCCCACGTGGATCAGGTACCACAGCGGTCAAAGCAGTGCGGATATATCGAGAAGCTCCACCTCTTTGGCCTCCAGAGCAAGTCCCAAAAATAATCAGCTTCTCCAATCCTTGCTGCACACATACTCCACGCGCCATCCTCCAATCTCCACCTCGCCGGAAAAATAGCAGGGACGAGAGCAACATGCAGGAAAGAAAGCATTGCGCCGATTTCTTGAGGATGGCCATGCCGTTCCAGGGCCGGAGTCCTTGGGATTCGGGAGAGAGTTGGTGTGACTGTGACGGCGACGCCGTCGGCACGGAGGCAGGGCGGAGACCACTGGGCCGTACATGCGGCGCGCGGGGATACTTCCGACAGCCACCAGGGAGAGGAACGACGGCCTCGATTTTCGCAAGAAGGCCGCGCGCGCGTTGATTTCTCCGTGAACCGTCTGCGGGCTCTCTCTAGGTGCGCCTCACTTTCCTCTCTTTCGATTTCTTCTTCCTATCGATCTGTTGTCTGCTAATGCTGCTTCCAGTTCGGATTGGATTAGATGTGGTCGATTTCTTGGTTCCATCATTGCACCTCGCTAGCGACGCTCCATGTCGTGTGTCGTCGTTCTGCAGGTTACTTTCTTTTCTCAATCCTTCTGCTCTACTATTTTTTTTGGTGCAGGTCGCCCGGTTTTCTTGCTGTCCCTATACATGTGCGTCGCCTCCCTGTCGTCATGTTGGCGCCGTATTCTTGGAGATGCAAGTCCTCGGGTGGGGCGTGCGCGCAAGGCGTAGTAGGACTCCCTTCTGCTTCTCCTTTCCCGTCGGCTTTTGGGCAGCGCACCCTTGGAGATGTTGATTGTGTTCATGGCAGACATGGCAGGTTTCCCGCTGTTGCACGTGAAAGGCAGGAACGTCACGGTTGAGCCATCAGAGGTCTCGCTTCTCAGCCACAGTCCATGTCCAGTGCGTCTTGCCGTTTACAAGGACCTCAGCGGCTCATCATCTGTCTGTGTTGTCTATTTTTTTGTCGGGTGCTCCTCTCTGATTCTGCTTGGTTGAGGCGTAAGATCCTTTTGAGAAAAGTCGATAGAGTATTCTAATGGCATTGGTTTTTCTCTTCATTTTCATGTTGTTGCCTCCTTACGGTTGTTTTGCTGTGTTGATCTTGATATGGACCACAATTTTACTTGCAAATTGTCTACATTTTACTGCTTCTATTGGTCCATATTTGGCCGCACCTCTTCGGTCACTACTTCATCTAGATTATCTTCCATCGGGCCTGTTCTTGCTCTCCGTCCTTACTCAGATGGTATGGTACTTCATAGCAAGGTTTTGATTGTTCGCTTATTTTCTTTGCTTCTTCTGATCTTATCACTTCTTGCAGGTATGTATGGGGAGCGTCCTGTAATAATATATTTTTCATCTTTTGTACGTGGGCTAAAGATTGATGTAGAGACTATTTTCCATATATACATGTTAATTTCATATGGAGATCTAGAATTATAGCAAATTGGTAGATGTTAATCCTCAAATTTTATATGGGATTATGTTTGCAAGCAACATTTCCTTATATGATGCCATGTCAGCACTATCGAATTTGGTCAATTTCGAACTATCCAATGCTGAGATTAATTTTGCATATTTCCGCATTATTATTTAACTGAAAATGCCCCCTACTACATGGTTTCATGTTGGAAGTAAAATAAACTACCTGCCAGAAATCTTGTGCCACAGAATAGGATGGAATGCTCACCTGCTATAGTTCATGACCATAATACAGTTCAAAGAGTACAGCAACTGAAATTTACTGCACTGGATTTGAGCATGTACACATAAGCATACTGCGTCTATATTTATTAAGTCTTAACTCATAATTTCTTAGCTCAAAGTTTGGCATATGGTCTGTTGATGCATGTGCAGGCGTCTGCACCTATGACTGCTTCGAGATCATAGTTTGCAAGCTGCTGCCAGTAAGCTAGAGGCACTACGCGGCAGGGATGATGTGGCATGTGTGGTTGCCAACGCGCGGCATGTGTGGTTGGACGCGCTATACTAACGTGCATTGAACTTATCAAGGAATCAAGGTAATGGAACTTATCAAGTATTCAAGGTATCCCTGATGCTCTGGATTAAGGAAATGCAATTTGGATTTTTTTTTGGAGTCCAACATACTATTCATCCTAACTTTGCTGGCGCTTTGCATTATGGCACAGAATTATCATAATCGCATGGCTATTTGTCTCGAGTAGCAGACTTATTTAGCACCTTTACGTGTAAATCTAAACGGGATGAAATACCAGATGCCCTTATGATGGAGCCGGCCAATCTTATTCTGATTGATCACATATTGTGATATAGATACTCTCCAGGGATGTTGATGGTTATATAGAAGAAATAAAATCAGGTACAACATTTGGACTTATCAACCTTTGTAGCATGTAGGTTACGTGGTATATTGAAAAGTACCTACAATGACAGATTGACAGTACAAGATTAGTCCCTATTAGAAACTTCTATGTATTTTATCCTCCCAACATTCCAAATCCATCTGGAATAGACAAATGCACATGGGACTATTGGTTATACATCATTTTCAAAGTGTGCAAAGAGCAGGTATGCCTAGCTTTACACCTTACAAGGAAAATATCCCGAGATACTTCAAGGTTTATTACCTAGAAACAACACAGTCGTTAGTTGACTCAGTTCTGAAAGAAGATTAGCTGAAGATGTGGTTGCAAGTTCATTTCCTAATTAGTACGGTGGTCTGAGCAATGCATCTGTCACGGATGATTAAACCTTTTATTAATAACATGGGATTGCTATATGGTACTGACAAAATGTTTTTCTTTTCTACAACTTCAATATTCAGTTGTGAAAAATCATAGGTAAAATTTGTGACAATGCATCGTTTCTGTCTATTGTTGGTACTCCTTTTGTTCGTATTGTTAGAGCTACTGCCAATCGCCGGAGTGTAGATTGATGCAACTTCACCTTGCACCTATGGGCAGAGGTATACTCCGTTGATTGCTACACACTGTCCCTTCCGTTCTATCTGTCTATTGTGCTTGCTCAGTTCTTGCTACATGTTTTGCTTAATCTGTGTGTGTGTTCGACTGTTCTGTAGGCCAACAGGTGGATATCTATCTAACTGCTTCATTCCTGAAATTCATCTATTTGCTGAAATATTATCGTACTTCTATTTGTTTCCCTGAAATTCTGCATATACTTATTGCACATTCAGACTACTGATATTATTTGCTGCTTATTTGTCTTCAGGGTGTACTTCAGCGAGGCCATCAGATGGTCTGTGCCGTCCTTTTACTATGTTCTTTCTATAGGATATGTAATATGTTATGAATCTACTTGACACTCTGCAGCTTACACTCAATGTCATGTTTATGTTAGTCAACTTGAAAAACTACGTACACGAAAATATTGGCTTACTAGATGGTTTCCGGTCCTGTGTAGTAATTTGCCTTCCCAGCATACACACAGCGAAAGGGTGCGGCGTGTCGCCGCACCAACTTTCCTAGTCCTACTCCTACTATAAATCACTATAAGGGAAATACGCCGAGTTGCAGAGATAGGTTCACTGTGTGAGGTTATGTGTATTGATGCCCTAAAGGCTCCCATAGGCCCGACTTATATAGTCGCCAGGTCCTAGGGTTACACGAAAAAGTCCTAGCCGGACAGGTTACAGAGTCCTACACCATCTATTACTAGTCTAGCGTGTCTTGTACTCCAAGGCTCAGGATACACTGGTGACTCCACCGTAGCCTTCCTATATCCGGCATGGGCCTCCCTTCTGGATCCATCTAACTAGGCCGCCCAGCAGGCCATGGGCCATACTACCAACTGTGGGTCACCCGGGTTATCCGGATAAGAGACATGCTATGAGGATACCCATATAGCATATCCCCAACAGTAGCCCCCGGAGAACTTCGAGATCTTGCACCGTCTTGCCTCTTCACGTGGAATGCTCCGTCTAGATGATTGTCGGCAAATCGTCAAGCTATATCTTGTAGTCCTCCCAAAGAACCCTGCAAAGTTTTCTCCGTCTTCAACTTGTAAGTCAGAGAATTGTTGAATCTTCCATCGTACTCTTCTGTAGCCGGACTGGATCCATCCATGCCGGAATTTTCTGATGTGATGGTTCATCTGCCTATGTCAGCTAGGACGACATAGACGTAGGTCAGCAACGCTTCATAACTCACACATGCAGAGAACGCAATCATGTCCACTTTTTCCGCGCGAGCGATACGAACCGTTGGTGGCGACGATTGGTACATGGCGAAATTTCCGCGCACATCTCCGCACACGTCGTTTACGCGGAAACCGTCCGATCAAGCGACACGAATCTTGATGCTGGGTATCATAAATAGTAACTGCGGTGAAAATTTTATTTTTTCACCTCATTCTCCCCTGCATCTTCTTCTTCCTCGGGCAAGTGTCTCCTCGAGCTCTCCGCTCCTCGCATGAAAAACCCTAACTCCCAATCTCGCCAGTCACTTCCAAACGCACCCAATGGCTAGCAGCAGCTCCTCTCCCTCGATGGCAGCGTCAGGCGAAGCCGCGGCAAAGCCGGCGAGCTCCATCGTCGTGCCTCCAGAGGGCCTGGTCATCCCCATATCCATGGTGGTCGAGGCCACCGGCGGTGACCATAATCCAGCGGCGCTGGAGCTGCTGGAGGAAGAAAACGACTCCTACAAAGGCGACTGGCGCGGTTCGGACATCACGGACCGCGACATCAAAGATTCGATCGTCGAGGGCTACCTCCCCGCGACGGAGGGGCTCGCCTGGCGGGCGGTGCCGGCCAGCGAGGTCACACCTTCTCCCCAAGCTGGAGAAAAGGTGTACCTCAAAGCATAGTTGGTACGCGGTGTCTCCCTGCCCGTCTCTAATTTCTTCCTTGCCGTCTTGAATCACTGTCGAGTTCAGCCACAGAACCTCTCTCCCAATAGTATCCTAGCACTTAGCAATTACGCGGCTCTTTGCGAATGTTACTTAGGGATTAAGCCTAGGCTAGTCTTCTTCATATATTTCTTCACCGTCAAGCGCGAAGCCGGAGCCAGCAAGGATGAACTTAGAAATTGCGGCACCATTAGCTTCAAGATCCGACCTGGCCGGCGCTTCCCCGACATCGTTGGCCACGAGTCCTGTAAGAACTAGCAGCGTACTTACTTCTACAGCCCAGATATCCCTCTGGCCGGCCGAGAAGTAATGTACCCGGACTTCGTCGATGGAGCAGCCGCCGAAACTTCGACATGGAGATCCCAGGCCTCCCTTCCCTCCGACATCGACGCTTCCTGCGCTATAAGGCGGATAGAGTGGTTCTAGAGACGGGTTTGACCGGATTGGACCTAGCCATGTGCTGGTTCATCAGGCGGATCTAGCCTTTGCAGCACCGCTCGAATTTGATGCATGAGTATACCAACGACAGAAGGGATAGCCTCCGCATCTCCGTCGATAACTTCTCGAGCGAGTCAATCAAACTTCGCCTCAAGGACATCGTCAAGGTGAAGGACAAGAAGCATGGCTTCGCCATCACCTACGACATGTTCATAGAGAGCAAGTGCCCAAAGGTAACTATATTTTCCGTGTATGACATATACTCCAGTTCTTCCGTCTAACCATTACCATCTCGTCTAACACGGTAACTTCTCACTTAACAGCTTAGCTATCTAGAGGAGGATAGCATGGCTTTCCAAATCTATGATCCAACGGTGAAGGAAGTCACGATCGTGTCCGACGACGATGTTCCGTTGTCTGGAAAGCGGAAGAGCTTCACCTCTGACGTTGGCGATGGAGGTAAGAAGAAGAACACGGAGGGTGGAGCCTCCAAGAAGACTACCGCCACCCTGGAGGCGGAGAAAAGAAAGACTACTGGGATCCCCTTTGCCAAAGCACCCCCCTTCTGTAATCTTCTTTCTCTCCGACATTGTCCATTTATCTATCTTATTCATGTACTTATGCATTTTGCATGTTTCAGAAAGAAAGCCACGACCAGCTTGAAGAAGACCTCCAAAACTTCGGGGGCTTCTAGAACCATCAAGGACATGCTGCATCCTAACGCATCTCCCTCCATCGCCCCTGTCACTCCCATCGTCAAGCCCTCATCCGCTCCGACAAGCTCCCAAGCCAAGGAAGCAGCTGGCCCTTCCGCCATGGAAGTGGACTGAGGTGCCTCTACCGAGCTTGCTGTTGTCGGCGACCAGGCGACACAAGAGAGTGCCGCACACCAAATGGCTGAAGCTCCAGCTAAGGATGCCATTGGTAGCGGTAAGGCTGTGGTGGAAGGTGGTACTTCTGCCGAAGGCGGTGCTCCCGCACCCAAGAAAATCATTGAGTTTCCGAAGATAGTCTATCCGGTACTTACACCGGGTAGCACTGCTCTGGTTCCTGGTGCGGCGCCGGCATCTCCGACATGCGGTCTACAGGAGCTTCTCCGGCAAGAACAGATCTTGCAAGGAAACAGTGTATCCTTCGGCAAGCTGCTAGCTGAGAGTGCTACCAACCTGAAGATCATTGCACTTGTAAGTTACTTTTGCCTTTTTGCATTTCATATGAGTATCCCACTATAGCCCCCGAGGATTTAGACGGAAAACCATAGGTCTTTGCGTCTAGATGCTCTAAGAGTGACTAAGCTGGAAAACTTCTCACTGTAGCCCCCAAGCATATAGGTGGAATGAAATATTCCGACTAGATGCTTTAAGAGTAGCATACGCAGTGTTTATAGATTTCAATACTGTATCCACCAAGCTTCTAGTTGTAACTGAATTAGTTCCAACTAGATGCTTAAAGAGAAGCTAAGCAAACATCAAAGTTAAAAACTTTATACTATAGCCCCCAAGCTTCTATACGAAAACTGAATTAGTTCCGACTAGATTCTTAAAGAAATACTAAGCATATTGCTAAGGTAAAAACTCTCGCTGTAGCCCCCGAGCGTCTAGGTGGAAATTTTCCGTCTAGATGCTCCAAGTAGACCAAACAATGTTTTAACTTTTCCTTTTTCCACAGAATGAGAATGCTCGGAGGAGCATGGCCAACGACAAGTACCAGAAGATGCGCGTGGACCTGGAAGCCGAAAAGGGTAAAACTGCCTTCTTGAAGGAACAGATCATCAAGAGCAAGCGTCTATTTTCCTTTCTTTTTTATATTCCAACTTGAACTTGTGTATTCTCCGAGTACTCACTGTGTACTTTGCTTTCTCCGACTTGTAGAAACCATTGCCAAGGCTAAGGACATTGTCGAGCAATCCAAGCATATTCAGGAGCTGGATAGCGAGAACAAGATCCTTAAGCAGGAGAGGAAGGACATGCTGAAGATGCATGAAGAATCAATGAAAGCCCTGCAGGAATCCGCCACCGAGGAGATGAACCGCTTGAAGGAGGAGATCTCAATCTTAAAAGATCAGAAGAAAGCTGCCGATGAGCATAATCAATGCCATCATGAAGCGTACAAGCTCCTCCAACAAGAACGGGACTCCTTGGCGGATACCCTCTGGCAAGCTGAGGCTATCATCTTCAGTAAGTGATTCTCTGTCTTGGATTTCTGTAGTCTGGATACTTTGAATTTTTGAACTCATGTGCTCCTTTGTCGAAAATTCGCAGCTCCTATGGGTTTAACCCGGTCGCCTCCTCCGGCAAAGGAATGCATGGTTCTTGCCGGCAACTTCATCAAAACTGCCATCGCGCAAGCTAAAGAGATTGGCAAGCCCCTATAGATTAATATCAAGGCATCGGACTCTGTGGCGAAGTTCTCGGAGATCCTGCGCCGAGCCCCTGAGCATATCACAAGCTGTAAAGCTTCATGTGCACGTTCCGGTGCAAGGATGGCGCTGTCCATGGTCAAGGCACATTACGAGAATGCCGACATCGACACGGTAACCTCTGGCATCCCCGACATAGATGACGAAGGCCATGAGATAAATCATGAATCTATCTTGTCGTCACTCGCGGGTTATGACACCATAGTTGCCGAGTTGGTCGACATTAACATCTTCGTGCCAATGAATACCATCGATGATGGCAACCAAAGCTCCTCTGAGTCCCTCCACACTGCCGACTTCGAGGGTGACTCTCCTGCTGCCGATGATGTTGCTTCCAAGTCGCCTGCGCCAAAGGAATGAAAAACAATTTGTAATATTTGTTTCCTCTGTGATGTGTATGCGGAAAAAACTATGCATTAACTTAAGACGGAAAACAATGATGTATGTCCTGCTACTTAAGAACTAGTTCCAGCATGTATATATTTTTTAAGCAAGTGATGGCTTATCCATTACTTTGGTTCTTATGCTTGACCTTTCGTGAGTCAGAAGAATCGTTGCCAGAACCATGCGCTCAGGCGATGATGCCCAATGGCAGCGTCAATAACCTAAGCACAAAATCGCCGACAATAAGTGCCAAAAGTCACTACTCCAGAATTCACATAAAAACGACAAAGAACGTGTAGACTAGAAAACTTAAGCTAACGCCTGTAGGCGGAATTTTCACAAGTGCAATCGCAAAGCTTGTGCATAAAGGTTTTATATGATCCAAAAATGAACACCAAAGGAGGTAAAAGACTCAGAAATATGAGTGAACCAGAGAGCTTTTTTTCATTGATCATATAAGAGGTACACAATTAGATAAAAAATGCTAAGTGTAGAAAGGACGTAGATGTGCTATGTTCCATGGCCGATCAAGCTCCGAGTAGTCATCATCCGGGTCACGTTGCTTACGCTTATGATACTCGTTGGGTATATCCTTCAGCCCACGATTGTCAACGAGGTAGTAAGACCCATTGAGTAGCGCCTTCTTATGATGAACGGTCCTTCCCATGGCGGGGATAATTTGTGTGACTTCTTCTGCTTAAGTCGGAGCACCAAATCCCCCTCTTTAAATCAGTGATGCCGAACGCGGCGACTATGGTAGTTGTGTAGCTTCTGCTGGTAGATGGCGGATCTTTGGCATGCCAAAACGCGCTCCTCCTCAAGAAGGTCCACATCTAGGCGTCTGGATTCTTCAGCGTCATCCTCATCGTAGGCGGCAACCCTTGGTGCATCGTGAAGTATGTCGGAAGGTAGGATGGCTTCTTCTCCATATACCATGAAGTAAGAGGTGTAGCCGGTGGATCTGTTGGGTGTAGTTCGTAAACTCTACAGCACAGATGGCAATTCTTCCGCCCAGGCTCCAGCTGATCTATGTAGTGGTGCCTTAAGACGTGGCTTTATTCCCTGCAGAATTAATCCATTGGCTCCCTCAACCTGACCATTGGATTGTGGATGTGCCACAGATGCAAGGTCAAGTCGGATGCCTTTCTCCCAACAATATGCCTCCACTTCTCCGAGGATAAGTTGCTACCGTTATCGGTGATAATGCTATGTGGGAGACCAAATCTCACCACCAGATCACGGACAAACCTAAGGGCAGTTGCCCCATCAAGCTTTCTAATGGGTTTAGCTTCTATCCATTTAGTGAATTTATCAACTGCTACTAGCAGATGCATAAACCCACATGGTGTCGTCTGTAACGGTCCCACCATGTCTAGCCCCCAGACTGCAAACGGCCAAGTTATTGGTATTGTTCGCAATTCTTCAGCAGGAACATGTGGTTGTCGGGCATAATACTGGCATCACATGCACGTCTCAACTAGCTTGTAGGCATTCGCCTTCGCAGTCAACCAGTAGAATCCTTGCCAGAAGGCTTTCGCGACCAACGATCGAGGAGCGGCGTGATGCCCGCAATCTCCGAGATAGATTTCACATAGGATTTCAATACCTTCTAGCTGGGAAACACACTTAAGGTATATACCAGTAGTGCTCCTTTTGTAGAGCTGTCCATTTATTATGGTATAGCCCTTTGCTCGTCGTACTATTTGCCATCTTTTGACCTCGTCGTCAGGCAAAGTTCCGTGCTCGAGATATTCCATGAATGTTTTTGTCCAAGCCGGAGGGACCTTTGCCACCATGTGGACGAAAGAGTCGACTCTATCCGGGTTGTCGATGTCTTCTCCCTTCACGGATGGTGTCCGTAGATGCTCTAGGAAAACTCCTGGTGGAATTCGTTTGCACCCTGATCCAAGCATAGACATCAGATCAGCCGCCTCATTTTTCTCCCTAGGTACATACTTGACTTCGTAGCCCAAGAAGCACTTGGCTATCTCGTCCACTTCATCGTGATATGCCGCCATCATAGGGTTCCGTGATATGCCACCTGCTGGGCAACCAAGTCGGAATCTCCACATCAAACTATGCGCTTGATGCCAATATCCTTGGCTACATGTAATCCGTGAATGAGTGCTTCATACTCCGCCATGTTGTTCGTAGCCTCGAAGTGGATCTAAAGAACGTAGTGTAGCTTGTCGCCAGTTGGTGACTGTAGTAGTACACTGTTGGAATTATGCCCTAGAGGCAATAATAAAGATGTTATTATTATAATTCTTGTTCATGATAATGTTTATATTCCATGCTAGAATTGTATTAAGCGAAAACTTTAATACTTGTGTGGTTTGTGAACAACACCGTGTCCCTAGTACGCCTCTATGGACTAGCTCATTGATTAATGATGGTTAAGGTTTCCTAACCATGGACATGAGTTGTCAATTAATAATGAGATCATATCATTGGGAGAATGATATGATGGACATACCCAAACTAAGCGAAGCAATTAGATCGTGTCATCGTGTTCATCTTTGCGAAGCTTTTCCTATGTCAAATATTGTATTCCTTAGACCATGAGATAATACAACTCCCTGGTATCGGAAGAAAGCTTTGAGGTCATCAAACGTCATCCTATGAGAGGGTGATCATAAAGGTGTCTCTCAGGTGATCGGAAAGTATCTGTTGGGTTGTATGTATCGAGATGGGATTTGTCCCTCCCAAGTCGGAGAGATATACTTCGGGCCCACTCGGTAATCGATATCAACACCGCTTGCAAGCATGTGGTTAAGGAGTTAATTACAAAGTGATATCGGATTACGGAATGAGTAAAGTACTTGCTGTGAACGAGATTGAACTAGGTATAACGGTACCGACGATCAAATCTCGGGCAAGTAAAATATCGCGAGACGAAGGGAATATATATATGGGATTGATTGAATCCTGGCATCGTGGTTCATCCGATATGATCATCGATGAATGTGTGGGAGTCAATATGGGTTTCCAGACCCCGCTGTTGATTATTGATAGAAGATCATGTCCGCATATTCTCGAACCCGCAGGGTCACACACTTACCGTGTCTTGACGCTAGGATAGATTAGATAATTGGTTTATGAGTTTTTATTCGGAGTCTCGTATGGGATCCAGGACATCACGAGAGGTTCCGGAGTGGTCCGGAGAATAAGATTCATATAAGGCAGTGCAGTTTTTGGAGTTCGGAATTGTTCCGGGTTAATCGGTATTGTACTGGAAGCTTCTAGAACCTTCCGGAAGGGGACCAACATGGCCCCACCTTCCGGGAGGGGGGCATGGGCCTATGAGGGAGTGCCCTGGCCGCATTGGGCCAGGGGAACAAGGCCCCATAGGGCCCAACCGGCCAGCTAGGGTAAAACCCTAACTAGACCTTCTAGAAGGGGGGTTTCCTTGCCCCCCACTCCTCCTTGTGGCCGCCGGTTTGGGCTTGGGGGAGGGGCTAGGGCAGCCTCCCACCCCTCTATATAAAGAGGGCTGGGGGCGCACCACCCTCCCACACCTTCCCCTCCAAAGCTAGCCGCCCTGCTGCCCTCCTCTCTCCCTCCCTCCCGACTGCGTGTAGCCGAAGCCCTGCTGCAGAAACTCTCCACCATATACACCACGCCGTCGTGTTGTAGATCCAATCCGTCTCTCCACCATACTTGCTGGACCGAGGAAGGAGGAGACGTCGAGGTGCTGCACGTGTGCATCTCACGGAGGCACCGCCACTTGTGGTGCTAGATAGGATCGGATCGCGAGGAGGAGAAGCGAGTACGACTACATCACCCACGTTCCGACGAACGTTCCGCTGTGCGAATCTTCAAGGGTATGAAGATCTAATCCAATCTCTCTTGTTGTTTGCATCTCCTAGATTAGATCTTGGCTTTCCCTTTGTTCGCCTCCGTAGAAAATTTTGATTTACTATGCCGCGAAACCCTTCAGTGGTATCAGAGCTAGATCTATGCGTAGATGTGTTTCACGAGTAGAACGCAACATGGTTGTTGCGGGCGTTGATGTTTTCTGTTGCAAGCCTCTTGTTTGTGTTCTTCTTATGACGCGGGATAGTGATATTGAAGCGGTCCAGGCCAACCTTACGCGACGTCGTTCGCGAGACCGGCTCCGCACTTGACGTGTGGCTTGTTGCACACGTGCGGCTGGTGGATGCCAGTTTCTCTCACTATAGTTGTCATGGGATTAACACCGGAGTTTGGCAACCATAATATCACCGTTGTGGCTTTCCGTAGGTAAGAATCGTTCTTAGCATCTACTCCCATAAGCCACGTAAAACATGCAACAACAAAGTAGAGGCGTCTAACTTGTTTTTGCAGGGAGTGTTTTCTGTGATATGGCATGGCCCAAGATGTGATGTGTATAATTTATGCGATGATCATGTTTTGTAATGTTTCGCGACTTGCATGTCGATGAGTACACAACCGGCAGGAGCCATATGGTTGTCTTTATAATTGTGTATGACCTGTGTGTCAACTTCTTATGCGCCATGTAATAGTTTCACTTTATCGCTAAGTAGTTAGCAATAGTTGTAGTTGCTATTCGTGGTGGAGGCAATCATGGTGGAGTGATGGAGATCATGCCGGAACGCACAAGATGGAGATCATTGCGCGAAGATTGGCTATACCATGTCACATAAAGTTATATGCATGTGATGTTTATCCTTTTATGTATCTTATTATGCTTAGATCGCGACGGTAGCATTATAAGATGATTCCTCACTTAAAGATCAAGATAAAAACTGTGTTCTCCCCAAGTATGCACCGTTGCGAAAGTTTGTCGTGTCCAAGCATCACGTGATGATCGGGTGCTATAGACTCTACGCTCACATACAACGGGTGCAAGCCAGTTTTGCACACGCGGAAATACTTGGGTCTAACTTGACGAGCCTAGCATGTATAGACATGGCCTCGGAACACATGAACCGAAAGGTTAAGCATGAGTCATATGAATGATATGATCGACAGTTCGTTGTCCACCATTGAAACCACATCTCTTCTTGTGAAGATCGGATTAGGTGTGGTGAATTTGGATCGTGTTCACTAAACAACTTGAGGGATGTTGAATTTAGTGGGAGTTCATCTAGTAATTTGATTAAAAGTTGAACTAGTTATCATGAACATAGTCTAATTTGTACTTCCAAATATTGTAGATCAAATGGCTAAGTCCAACTTCAACTTCAACGTTTTTGCTGAGAAGGAAAAGCTTAGAAACAATGGGTCTAACTTCACCAATTGGTTCCGTAATCTGAGAATTATTCTCTCTGGCGGTCAAAAGGAATATGTCCTTGAGAGTGCGTTAGGTGACACCCCTGCTGCTACTGCGTCGGCTGATGAGAAAGCTGTCTATCAGTCGCGCAGAGATGATTATGGTGTGATTAAGAGCACCATGTTGTTTGCTATGGAATCGGACCTTCAAAATCGTTTTGAAGACTTTCCCGGGCCCTTTGAGATTCTCGAGGAGCTGAAAACCATGTTTCAGACTCAAGCCCGGGCTGAGAGATATGAGATCTCTGAGAAGTTCTTTAACTGCAAGATGGAGGAAGGGAGTTCCGTTAGTGAGCACGCCATTAAGATGTCGGGCTACACTCAACGCCTTGAGCAACTAGACTGCAAGATTCCAGAGGAGCTCAAGATTGACAGGGTTCTGCAATCACTCCCTCCCAGCTACAAAAGTTTTGTAGTGACTCATAATCAGATTGGTTCCACTGATACGATCACCGAGCTCTTCGCAAAGCTGAAGGCTGCGGAATTGGACATCAAAAAGGATAATCATGTGTTGATGGTCAACAAGCCCCCCACCTTCAAGAAAGGTAAGGGTGCAAAGAAGCCCTTCAAGAAGAGCGGCGGCAAGCGCACTGCCCCTGCTGAGAAGAAGCTCAAGTCTGGTCCTAAGCCGGACACTGAGTGCTTCTATTGCAAGGACAAGGGTCACTGGAAGCGCAACTATCCAAAGTACTTAGCGGACAAGAAGGCTGGCACCATCAAAGGTATATTTGATATACGTGCTATTGATGTTTTCCTTACTAGCCCTCGTTGTAGTGCATGGGTATTTGATACTGGTTCAGTTGCTAATATTTGTAACTCGAAACAGGAGCTACGGAATAGACGGCGGCTTGCGAGGGATGAGGTGACGATGCGCGTTGGCAACGGATCAAGAGTTGATGTGATGGCCGTCGGCACACTCTCCTTAGTTTTACCTTCGGGATTAGTTTTAAACCTTAATAAATGTTATTATGTGCCTGCGTTGAGCATGAACATTATTTCTGGATCTTGTTTATTGCAAGACGGTTATTCATTTAAATCGGAGAATAATGGTTGTTCTATTTATATGAGTAACACCTTTTATGGTCATGCACCTATTGTGAATGGTTTATTTCTTCTAAATCTCTAAAGGGATGAAACACACATCCATAACATTGAGGCTAAGAGATGCAAAGTAGATAGTGATAATACTACTTATTTGTGGCACTGTCGTCTAGGTCATATTGGTGTAAAACGCATGAAGAAACTCCATTCTGATGGACTTTTGGAGTCTCTTGATTTTGAATCATTTGACACATGCGAACCATGCCTCATGGGCAAGATGATCAAAACCCCGTTCTCCGGTATGATGGAGCGAGCAACGGACTTGTTGGAAATCATACATACCGATGTATGCGGACCGATGAGTGTTTCGACGCGCGGTGGATATCGCTATTTTCTCACTTTTACCGATGACTTAAGTAGATATGGGTATATCTATTTAATGAAACATAAATCTGAAACGTTTGAAAAGTTCAAAGAATTTCAGAATGAAGTGGAGAACCATCGTAACAGAAAGATTAAGTTTCTACGATCCGATCGTGGAGGTGAATATTTGAGTTATGATTTTCTCACGCATCTTAAAGCAAGTGGAATCGTTTCACAACTCACGCCACCCGGAGCACCACAGCGCAATGGTGTGTCTGAATGCCGGAACCGAACCCTATTAGATATGGTCCGATCGATGATGTCTCTTACTGATTTACCGTTATCATTTTGGGGTTATGCATTAGAAACCCCTGCATTCACTTTAAATAGGGCTCCATCTAAATCCGTTGAGACGACACCGTATGAACTGTGGTTTGGTGCTAAACCTAAGTTGTCGTTTCTTAAAGTTTGGGGATGCGAAGCTTACGTCAAGAAGTTGATGCCGGACAAGCTCGAACCCAAAGCGGAGAAATGCGTCTTCATGGGATACCCTAAGGAAACTATTGGGTATACCTTCTATCACAGAACCGAAGGCAAAGTGTTTGTCGCAAAGAATGGTTCCTTTCTCGAGAAGGAGTTTCTCTCGAAAGAAGTGAGCGGGAGGAAAGTAGAGCTAGACGAGGTTATTGAACCTTCTCTTGAATTGGAGAGTAGCGCAGCACCTGAAATTGTTCCAGTGCCGCCTGCACCAATGTAACACCCTCAGAATCGGCCCTATGCAAGTTTCAGCGATTCCCGCCAAACCCGCATAGAAACGATTCAAAGGTGCACACCAGGCACTTGCGTGCGGGTGGAAAACGAAGTGATAACATTACACAACAGTCCTCGATGGGACCCACAGAACAGATATATACAACAGCGACTCAATGAGTCAAGAATACAGATATAATATACAAAGATCCAAATCACCTTGAAAACGATAGAGCGTCCGACTACGGACAAGATGCAAATGGGGCTAAGAGCCCTGAAGAATAACCAATGGCGTCCATAACCCTGCCCAGGCCAAGCCGGAAGGGTAACCCTGCTAACGACGTCGAAACCTGCTAAAACAAAAGGGGTGCCGGCAAAGGGCAAAGGAAAAAGAGGAGCGTCAGTACTGAGGCCAGTACACGGCGAGACTAGAATTCGGCGGTCCTCGCCTACATAGGTATGGTGGACCGCAGCGGCAGCGCAGCATGCACTAAACATCCTATAGAGACTCGCTAAAACAGGCGGCTATCAGAGAGGGGTAAGAAAGACCTATCCGGAACCAACCTGATACTAACACCAAACAATCCCATCCTGGTATTCCCCCTCGAGACCAAACGAGGAAGTCAACCGAGGAACGCACACAGTTGGTAGTTTTATTTATTCAGTTATTGTTGCAGCAATTACTAGTCAGGTGTAGATAAACGTCCTGATAAAATAAACAGTGGGCCGTTTTAGTTAACCATTCCGTTGTAATTGCGACACTTACTAGTCAAATACAATTAGCATGAGATATCCCAAACCCAGCAGTTGTTGGTACTTATATTTAGCCATTCCGTTGTAGTGAAGCTGATTACTAGTCATATCGGATACAAGTCAATTTATAACAGTAAACTTTAGTTATAGTTGTCTATGATCAAGCACTGTGCTCCAAGTCGTCCATAACCGCGGACACGGCTTCTCGAAAAGATTTAACCCTGCAGGGGTGCACCAAAGTATCCACAAGCACTTCGACCCTTTTTGCCAGATCAGTTAACATACACGCATCGATATGTCGGCGGGGCCTAAGTCATGACGTTTCCAGACCCAAAGCAAGCACGGGGGGCCACCCCACTAAGTACACCCGCAACGAAGTCGGCCGGTCTCCGAGACGGACTCAGGGTTTGGGTAGACGGCTGTGAACGACTGGGGACCCAAAACTGGGCTTGTCGACACCACGAAAACGTGTCCTGATCCTAAACAGTACAGGTGCTATCCATCGCACAATTTAAATAAAGCAGTAAAGCATGGCATAAGTACAGAATAGTAATAAAGCCCCAAACTAATTGTGGCCCCCAGTACAGTACTTTGAAATCAGGTACTAAATCGATGGGGTGCCCATACATCCCACATGTGGTTAGCGCGCTCGATCTCGGAACAGGTGTCAAGAACTTGGGGTCCTACGGGACACAAGTGGACGGTTAACAACCAAATAACATCTATTGCCCACCTGTGCCTCTGCTTACCTACTTCAATTTTAGTTGTTAAACAGTAATTAAAGTAAACGATAATTAAAGCCATGATCATCTCCAACCTTAAACATATGGCAATACTCCAACAACTGTGGTACTGGACGACACGCAACAGCACTTGAGCAAGCGACTACGATGCGCAGGTCCAACTATCTACCAAACAACAGGTAATAGGAGGTGTCCAAGGCAATATAAGGCTGCAAGGGATATCACGGGTACGAAAACTAGAGCATCGCAACACAGACAGCAATAGATCAACAGGAGGGAATAAATACTATAAAAGTAAGATAGGTAGAAAAGGGGGGAGATTCTCGCCTGAAAAACATTGTCGAAGGTTCAACCGAAGATCGGATCGACACTCGCATCAACTCAACGGCCTTATCCGCGAAGAAGCAAAACACTAGAATAAACACCGGATGCACTATTTAATACTATGGCAGAAGATCGGGCATGATGCATGTATGATGTATGACATGGCAAAGGTGCGATGCAATTAGGCCATATTAAGCGGAACCGGGGTCCCGACAATTAAATATATGGTTCAAGTTGTTTAGGTACCCCGCAATTTAAATGTTGTCTTAACATGGCAGAAGATAGCACCGGTTCGCTACACAAATTTAAATGGGACCAATATACGACTAGATTTGCCCGCATATGGATCCCATATTTAATTTAGGTGAATCGGCATAAGGCCCCCAAACCACATGACAATATGCATGCATGAACAATTTAATATGCAACAAGATATATCATTTATAAAATTAGGGGCTTAGGGTCACACATTAGGGTTCGGCGATCTTGGGGTTCCAGGGTTCGGGGTTCGGTCTCAGGGTTCAGGGTTCGACGGGATCGGTCTTGGACAACGGAAGTAGATCTTGTCGCATCCGGGATGAAGGGCTTGGTTCGGCGTCGGGGCGCATCGGATCCGCCCTGGTCGGTGCCGATCTTGTCGTCGCGAAGGTCTTGTCGGGTCGTCGTATCGGGTCGGTCTTGGCGTTCGGGATGCAGAACTTGGCGTATCCGCGTCGGCGATCTTGGCGTTCTTCAGGTTCGGGTCCTGGCGCTTCGGATCGGTCTTCAGGGGTCCGGGGGTCTCGGCGTCCGTGACGAAGATCATGGCATCCGTGTCGAAAGCATCGGGGTTCCGTGAAGGAGATCTTGGTGTCCCGGGTCTCGGCGTCTTCGGATCCGAGAGGAAGAACTTGGCGTTCCGTGTCGGTCTTCGGGGTCCGGTCTTCAGAAAAGGTCTTCGGGTTTGGGCATCGGTCCCAAGTACAATGACCTTGATGTTCCGGGATGAAGATCTTGGTGCTCCATCTCAAACATCGGTTGCAGGCATCGGTTAACGCTTACAGAGTAGATCTTGGCGGGCTTCAATGCACTAGTTCAGACTAGTTCGGGTCGGTAGGCAGCCTCATGGAACAGGGACGAGGTGGAGCATCGGAAGATCGTGGCCGGAGATGACGATGGACACCGTCTACGCGTGGGCCCGCAGCAGAGGACCTGGCAGATGCGGGCTACAGCGGTCGGAGCTCCTACAGGCAGCCGGGGACGGGGGCGTTGTTGCTCGCGTTCGTAGGAGAGGGGCATCGGGGGGGCTCGGAACGGCGCCGGTTCGCTGCGATGCGGGAGGGCGCCGCCGGTGACGCGCAGGAGGCGGACGGAGCCGGGGCGGCACGCAGACGGGCCGGAGCAGGCGGGCGACGGCGGCGCAGGGTCGGAGGCGAGGGGCGTCGGCGAGGTGGGGGGTCGGGTGAGCTCGGGCGGGCCGTCGCGGAGGAGGCGGCTCCGCGGGGCCGGCCGGAGGCGGGCGCCTGAGGGGGAGGCGGGTCGGAGCAGAGCGGCCGCGGAGGCGGGGACCGGGAGAAGGGGCAGCCCCGGCGGCCGGCGAGGCGAGCAGGGAGAGGCGCGGAGAGAAAGGAGCGAGGCAGATAGAGGCGAGGCAGGAGGGCGGCGGCCGGAGGGCGGTTGCTGCCGGAGGAGAGGGGTTGCGGGGCGTCGGCCGCGAGAGAGAGGGGCCAGGGAGGAAGAGGAGCATCGGGGGTGGGGGAGCGGGGTCGCGCGTCGGTGGGGGTGGGATCGGTGCGTGGGATTCGGTGTGGGGTGGCGTCGCGTGTGTGGTGTTGCGTGTGTGTGTGCTGTGGCCGGGTTGTGGTCAGGGGAGAGGGAGGGTGTTTGGGGGGTGAGGTGGCAGCGGGAGAGTGGTGGCGGGTGGGGAATGGGGTAGGATGAGGTGGCGGCCTGGGGTAGGTTAGGGGGAAGGGAGGTGATGAGGTGGCGACCGGTTATTGGGTGGGGTGAGGTGGAGGGGGGGCTGGGTAGGTTAGGTTGGGGTAGAAAAAGGATTTTGGGTTTAGGGTTTTATTATTTGTAAAATATTTATTTGTTTTGTTTTGTTTTAAATATTTTTAGCAAATAATTTTTAGTTAAATAGTTTAGCAGATAAATATGAGACTTTGTTTCGAATAAAGAAGGGTAATTTTAGAAAACAAAAATAGGCTTTTTGAAAATAGTTCCAGGCAAACAAATGCATGATGTTGACGATGCAATGCACAAAAACAACGCGATTTTCTAGTAGTGGTTTTTGCGGGATGCCACAATTCGATACCACTAACAATGGATCTCGCCCTCGAGATCCGCCTCATGGTACCGGAAAGAAGGTCGGTGATCTGCATCTTCTCGCTTCGTGTAGATCCTCGCGACACCACTAACAAGAGGTCGTTGTCCGTGACCGTCGAGGGAAACACTCCGGAAACAAAAGGTCGAAAGTAGAGGTATCAACAAATAAAGCCACCTCTAGCTTCCGTGGACGGAGTAAAATTGCTGGATCCACTGATTCGATGTACAAGAGCGAATGATAAGAGTAGTCGGATGGTGATCAGTCCATCGCGCACCCAAACCATTACCCTGCACACGAATAGGCGGATTATGCAACCAACTCTCGGAATTCAGACTGAAGATCTCGACAAACGAGGTTCAGAAACAAAGGAGTGATGCAGACTCTGCATCGGATCTGGCGTAGATGATGTCGTCGCGTCGGAAAACACCGGCAGGCACGAGAAGGAACAAAGAGAAGTCCACCAGTCGAAGGATTCCTCGGATAGCATGAAGACCAGATGTAGCAACACCGTTACCAAAGGAGGAAGCGAAACCCTGAAGGTACGACGGAACCCAACCCCGAGAAATCCTGGACTCGAAGAGAGAGAAGAGAGCGGATTCAAAACACGTAGAGGTAAGAGAGGAATAGCAAAGGGGTAAGAAGTAAAATCAGACCTAATCAGAACTATCCAACCGATTTTTAAAAATAGTTTTGACACTCTACTTCGGCCTTTAGCTAGGTTATCCTACAGGCTGGACTTGTGGGGTATCGCAACTGCTGAGCTCTGATACCACTCTGTAACACCCTCAGAATCGGCCCTATGCAAGTTTCAGCGATTCCCGCCAAACCCGCATAGAAACGATTCAAAGGTGCCCACCAGGCACTTGCGTGCGGGTGGAAAACGAAGTGATAACATTACACAACAGTCCTCGATGGGACCCACAGAACAGATATATACAACAGCGACTCAATGAGTCAAGAATACAGATATAATATACAAAGATCCAAATCACCTTGAAAACGATAGAGCGTCCGACTACGGACAAGATGCAAATGGGGCTAAGAGCCCTGAAGAATAACCAATGACATCCATAACCCTGCCCAGGCCAAGCCGGAAGGGTAACCCTGCTAACGACGTCGAAACCTGCTAAAACAAAAGGGGTGCCGGCAAAGGGCAAAGGAAAAAGAGGAGCGTCAGTACTGAGGCCAGTACACGGCAAGACTAGAATTCGGCGGTCCTCGCCTACATAGGTATGGTGGACTGCAGCGGCAGCGCAGCATGCACTAAACATCCTATAGAGACTCGCTAAAACAGGCGGCTATTAGAGAGGGGTAAGAAAGACCTATCCGGAACCAACCTGATACTAACACCAAACAATCCCATCCTGGTATTCCCCCTCGAGACCAAACGAGGAAGTCAACCGAGGAACGCACACAGTTGGCAGTTTTATTTATTCAGTTATTGTTGCAGCAATTACTAGTCAGGTGTAGATAAACGTCCTGATAAAATAAACAGTGGGCCGTTTTAGTTAACCATTCCGTTGTAATTGCGACACTTACTAGTCAAATACAATTAGCATGAGATATCCCAAACCCAGCAGTTGTTGGTACTTATATTTAGCCATTCCGTTGTAGTGAAGCTGATTACTAGTCATATCGGATACAAGTCAATTTATAACAGTAAACTTTAGTTATAGTTGTCTATGATCAAGCACTGTGCTCCAAGTCGTCCATAACCGCGGACACGGCTTCTCGAAAAGATTTAACCCTGCAGGGGTGCACCAAAGTATCCACAAGCACTTCGACCCTTTTTGCCAGATCAGTTAACATACACCCATCGATATGTCGGCGGGGCCTAAGTCATGATGTTTCCAGACCCAAAGCAATCACGGGGGGCCACCCCACTAAGTACACCCGCAACGAAGTCGGCCGGTCTCCGAGACGGACTCAGGGTTTGGGTAGACGGCTGTGAACGACTGGGGACCCAAAACTGGGCTTGTCGACACCGCGAAAACGTGTCCCGATCCTAAACAGTACAGGTGCTATCCATCGCACAATTTAAATAAAGCAGTAAAGCATGGCATAAGTACAGAATAGTAATAAAGCCCCAAACTAATTGTGGCCCCCAGTACAGTACTTTGAAATCAGGTACTAAATCGATGGGGTGCCCATACATCCCACATGTGATTAGCGCGCTCGATCTCGGAACAGGTGTCAAGAACTCG
Source organism: Avena sativa (assembly GCA_916181665.1). Classification (NCBI taxonomy): domain Eukaryota; kingdom Viridiplantae; phylum Streptophyta; class Magnoliopsida; order Poales; family Poaceae; genus Avena; species Avena sativa. The sequence continues at coordinate 268,573,058 of OV702281.1, forward strand.
GGGTCCTACGGGACACAAGTGGACGGTTAACAACCAAATAACATCTATTGCCCACCTGTGCCTCTGCTTACCTACTTCAATTTTAGTTGTTAAACAGTAATTAAAGTAAACGATAATTAAAGCCATGATCATCTCCAACCTTAAACATATGGCAATACTCCAACAACTGTGGTACTGGACGACACGCAACAGCACTTGAGCAAGCGACTACGACGCGCAGGTCCAACTATCTACCAAACAACAGGTAATAGGAGGTGTCCAAGGAAATATAAGGCTGCAAGGGATATCACGGGTACGAAAACTAGAGCATCGCAACACAGACAGCAATAGATCAACAGGAGGGAATAAATACTATACAAGTAAGATAGGTAGAAAAGGGGGAGATGCTCGCCTGAAAAACATTGTCGAAGGTTCAACCGAAGATCGGATCGACACTCGCATCAACTCAACGGCCTTATCCGCGAAGAAGCAAAACACTAGAATAAACACCGGATGCACTATTTAATACTATGGCAGAAGATCGGGCATGATGCATGTATGATGTATGACATGGCAAAGGTGCGATGCAATTAGGCCATATTAAGCGGAACCGGGGTCCCGACAATTAAATATATGGTTCAAGTTGTTTAGGTACCCCGCAATTTAAATGTTGTCTTAACATGGCAGAAGATAGCACCGGTTCGCTACACAAATTTAAATGGGACAAATATACGACTAGATTTGCCCGCATATGGATCCCATATTTAATTTAGGTGAATTGGCATAAGGCCCCCAAACCACATGACAATATGCATGTATGAACAATTTAATATGCAACAAGATATATCATTTATAAAATTAGGGGCTTAGGGTCACACATTAGGGTTCGGCGATCTTGGGGTTCCGGGGTTCGGGGTTCGGTCTCAGGGTTCAGGGTTCGACGGGATCGGTCTTGGACAACGGAAGTAGATCTTGTCGCATCCGGGATGAAGGGCTTGGTTCGGCGTCGGGGCGCATCGGATCCGCCCTGGTCGGTGCCGATCTTGTCGTCGCGAAGGTCTTGTCGGGTCGTCGTATCGGGTCGGTCTTGGCGTTCGGGATGCAGAACTTGGCGTATCCGCGTCGGCGATCTTGGCGTTCTTCAGGTTCGGGTCCTAGCGCTTCGGATCGGTCTTCAGGGGTCCGGGGGTCTCGGCGTCCGTGACGAAGATCATGGCATCCGTGTCGAAAGCATCGGGGTTCCGTGAAGGAGATCTTGGTGTCCCGGGTCTCGGCGTCTTCGGATCCGAGAGGAAGAACTTGGCGTTCCGTGTCGGTCTTCGGGGTCCGATCTTCAGAAAAGGTCTTCGGGTTTGGGCATCGGTCCCAAGTACAATGACCTTGATGTTCCGGGATGAAGATCTTGGTGCTCCATCTCAAACATCGGTTGCAGGCATCGGTTAACGCTTACAGAGTAGATCTTGGCGGGCTTCAATGCACTAGTTCACACTAGTTCGGGTCGGTAGGCAGCCTCATGGAACAGGGACGAGGTGGAGCATCGGAAGATCGTGGCCGGAGATGACGATGAACACCGTCTACGCGTGGGCCCGCAGCAGAGGACCTGGAAGATGCGGGCTACAGCGGTCGGAGCTCCTACAGGCAGCCGGGGACGGGGGCGTTGTTGCTCGCGTTCGGAGGAGAGGGGCATTGGGGGGGGGCTCGGAATGGCGCCGGGTCGCTGCGATGCGGGAGGGCGCCGCCGGTGACGCGCAGGAGGCGGACGGAGCCGGGGCGGCACGCAGACGGGCCGGAGCAGGCGGGCGACGGCGGCGCGGGGTCGGAGGCGAGGGGCGTCGGCGAGGTGGGGGGTCGGGTGAGCTCGGGCGGGCCATCGCGGAGGAGGCGGCGCCGCGGGGCCGGCCGGAGGCGGGCGCCTGAGGGGGAGGCGGGTCGGAGCAGAGCGGCCGCGGAGGCGGGGACCGGGAGAAGGGGCAGCCCCGGCGACCGGCGAGGCGAGCAGGGAGAGGCGCGGAGAGAAGGGAGCGAGGCAGAGAGAGGAGAGGCAGGAGGGCGGCGGCCGGAGGGCGGTTGCTGCCGGAGGAGAGGGGTTGCGGGGCGTCGGCCGCGAGAGAGAGGGGCCAGGGAGGAAGAGGAGCATCGGGGGTGGGGGAGCGGGGTCGCGCGTCGGTGGGGGTGGGATCGGTGCGTGGGATTCGGTGTGGGGTGGCGTCGCGTCGCGTGTGTGGTGTTGCGTGTGTGTGTGCTGTGGCCGGGTTGTGGTCAGGGGAGAGGGAGGGTGTTTGGGGGGTGAGGTGGCAGCGGGAGAGTGGTGGCGGGTGGGGAATGGGGTAGGATGAGGTGGCGGCCTGGGGTAGGTTAGGGGGAAGGGAGGTGATGAGGTGGCGACCGGTTATTGGGTGGGGTGAGGTGGAGGGGGGCTGGGTAGGTTAGGTTGGGGTAGAAAAAGGATTTTGGGTTTAGGGTTTTATTATTTGTAAAATATTTATTTGTTTTGTTTTGTTTTAAATCTTTTTAGCAAATAATTTTTAGTTAAATAGTTTAGCAGATAAATATGAGACTTTGTTTCGAATAAAGATGGATAATTTTAGAAAACAAAAATAGGCTTTTTGAAAATAGTTCCAGGCAAACAAATGCATGATGTTGACGATGCAATGCACAAAAACAACGCGATTTTCTAGTAGTGGTTTTTGCGGGATGCCACAACCAACAATAGAGGAAGCTAATGACAAGGATCATGAAGCTTCGAACGATGCTGCTACTGAGCGTCGCAGGTCGACAAGGTCGCGTGCCCCTCCTGAGTGGTACGGCAACCCTGTCTTGACTGTCTTGTTAGTAGAAGACAGTGAACCTACGAACTATGAGGAAGCGATGATGAGCCCAGACTCTGAGAAATGGCTAGAAGCCATGAAATCCAAATTGGGATCCATGAGCGAAAACCATGTATGGACTTTGGTGGACCCTCCTAGCGACCGAAAGGCCGTTGAGTGCAAATGGATCTTCAAGAAGAAAATGGACGCGGATGGTAATGTTACCATCTATAAGGCACGGCTTGTCGCGAAAGGTTTTCGACAAGTTCAAGGAGTTGACTACGATGAGACTTTCTCTCCCGTAGCGATGTTTAAGTCCATTCGGATTTTATTAGCAATTGCTGCGTTTCATGATTATGAAATATGGCAGATGGATGTCAAGACTGCGTTCCTCAATGGCAACATTGATGAAGAGTTGTATATGACGCAACCCAAAGGTTTTGCCGATCCTAAGGATGCTGATAAAGTATGCAAACTTCAGCGTTCCATTTATGGACTGAAGCAAGCATCTCGGAGTTGGAACCTTCGTTTTGATCAAGTGATCAAGAGCTTTGGATTTGTTCCAAATTGCTATGAAGCTTGTATCTACAAGAAAGTGAGTGGGAGCTCGGTGACATTTCTGGTACTATATGTGGATGACATATTGATTATTGGAAATGACATTAACATGCTTAACGATGTGAAGAGTTATTTGAACAAGTGTTTTTCAATGAAAGACCTAGGTGAAGCTGCTTATATATTGGGCATCAAAATCTATAGAGATAGACAAAGACGCCTGATAGCTTTAAGCAAGAGTACATACCTAGACAAAGTTCTGAAAAGGTTCAGAATGGATAAGGCAAAGAAAGGTTCAGTGCCTATGTTGTCAGGTAAGATATTGAGCAAGGCTCAGTGTCCAGCTACGGTAAATGATAGGGAAGCTAAGAGCAAAGTGCCTTATGCCTCGGCCATAGGTTCCATCATGTATGCCATGCTGTGTACTAGACCGGATGTGTCCAATGCTCTTAGTTTGACGAGCAGGTATCAAAGTGATCCAGGAGTGGAACACTGGACAGCCATGAAGAACATCCTAAAGTACCTAAATAGGACTAAAGAAATGTTCTTAGTCTATGGGGGTGATGAACAGCTCGTCGTAAAAGGTTACGTCGATGCTAGTTTCGACACCGACAAGGATGATTCTAAATCTCAGACAGGATACATTTATATTTTGAATGGAGGAGCTGTGAGCTGGAGAAGCTGCAAGCAAAGCGTGATCGCGGGATCTACAGTAGAAGCGGAATACATGGCTGCTGCAGAAGCGTCAAGTAAAGGAGTTTGGATCAGGAACTTCATCACTGAGCTTGGCGTGGTTCCAAGTGCATTGGACCCACTGGAGATATTGTGTGACAACACTGGCGCCATAGCACTCGCTAAGGAACCAAGATATCATCCAAAGACCAAGCATATCAACCGCAAGTTTCATATAATCCGAGATTATATAGCAGATGGAGATCTGAAGATTAGCAAAGTACATACAGATCTGAATGTCGCAGATCCATTGACTAAACCTCTTCCACGTGTAAAACATGATCAGCACCTCAGTGCCATGGGTGTGAGATTTTTGCCAAATGTAAACTAGATTATTGACTCTAGTGCAAGTGGGAGACTGTTGGAATTATGCCCTAGAGGCAATAATAAAGATGTTATTATTATAATTCTTGTTCCTGATAATGTTTATATTCCATGCTAGAATTGTATTAAGCGAAAACTTTAATACTTGTGTGGTTTGTGAACAACACCGTGTCCCTAGTACGCCTCTATGGACTAGCTCATTGATTAATGATGGTTAAGGTTTCCTAACCATGGACATGAGTTGTCAATTAATAATGAGATCATATCATTGGGAGAATGATATGATGGACAGACCCAAACTAAGCGAAGCAATTAGATCGTGTCATCGTGTTCATCTTTGCGAAGCTTTTCCTATGTCAAACATTGTATTCCTTAGACCATGAGATAATACATCTCCCTGGTATTGGAAGAAAGCTTTGAGGTCATCAAACGTCATCCTATGAGAGGGTGATCATAAAGGTGTCTCTCAGGTGATCGGAAAGTATCTGTTGGGTTGTATGTATCGAGATGGGATTTGTCCCTCCCAAGTCGGAGAGATATACTTTGGGCCCACTCGGTAATCGATATCAACACCGCTTGCAAGAATGTGGTTAAGGAGTTAATTACAAAGTGATATCGGATTACGGAACGAGTAAAGTACTTGCTGTGAATTAGATTGAACTAGGTATAACGGTACCGACGATCAAATCTCGGGCAAGTAAAATATCGCGAGACGAAGGGAATATATATATGGGATTGATTGAATCCTGGCATCGTGGTTCATCCGATATGATCATCGATGAATGTGTGGGAGTCAATGTGGGTTTCCAGACCCCGCTGTTGATTACTGATAGAAGATCATGTCCGCATATTCTCGAACCCGCAGGGTCACACACTTAACGTGTCTCGACGCTAGGATAGATTGGATAATTGGTTTATGAGTTTTTGTTCGGAGTCTCGGATGGGATCCGGGACATCACGAGAGGTTTCGGAGTGGTCCGGAGAATAAGATTCATATAAGGCAGTGCAGTTTTTGGAGTTCGGAATTGTTCCGGGTTAATCGGTATTGTACAGGAAGCTTCTAAAACCTTCCGGAAGGGGACCAACATGGCCCCACCTTCCGGGAGGGGGCATGGGCCTATGAGGGAGTGCCCTGGCCGCATTGGGCCAGGGACACAAGGCCTCATAGGGCCCAACCGGCCAGCTAGGGTAAAACCCTAACTAGACCTTCTAGAAGGGGGGGGTTTCCTTGCCCCCACTCCTCCTCCTTGTGGCCGCCGGTTTGGGCTTGGGGGAGGGGCTAGGGAAGCCGCCCACCCCTCTATATAAAGAGGGCTGGGGGTGCACCACCCTCCCATACCTTCCCCTCCAAAGCTAGCCGCCCTGCTGCCCTCCTCTCTCTCTCCCTCCCGACTGCGTGTAGGCGAAGCCCTGCTGCAGAAACTCTCCACCATATACACCACGCCATCGTGTTGTAGATCCAATCCGTCTCTCCACCATACTTGCTGGACCGAGGAAGGAGGAGACGTCGAGGTGCTGCACGTGTGCATCTCACGGAGGCACCGCCACTTGTGGTGCTAGATCGGATCGAATCGCGAGGAGGAGAAGCGAGTATGACTACATCACCCACGTTCCGACGAACGTTCCGCTGTGCGAATCTTCAAGGGTATGAAGATCTAATCCAATCTCTCTCGTTGTTTGCATCTCCTAGATTAGATCTTGGCTTTCCCTCTGTTCGCCTCCGTAGAAAATTTTGATTTACTATGCCGCGAAACCCTTCATACACCAGCCCTCGAGCCATTGAGCAGCTTTGATCCGTCAAAGTGCATCACCCAGTACTATGGTTCCGGCAACGGAGTAGCATCTGGCATCTCCGTCCAATCTGCGATAAAATCCGCCAAGGCTTGTGATTTGATAGAGTCGCGTCTCTTGTAGGTGATCTCGAAGGCGGCAAGTTCAATGCCCCACTTCGCGACCCTTTCCATAGCATTGCTGTTGTTGATAATGTCGGACAGTGGAGTCTTGCTCACCACTGTGATTGGGTGCTCCTAAAAGTAATGCCTCGGCTTCCGAGAAGCAAGGAATACTCTATAAGCTATCTTCTGGTAGTGCGGGTAACGCTGCTTGGACTCCGTCAAGACCTCGCTTACATAGTAAACTGGTCGTTGAACTCTGTGCTCATAGCCGGGTTCCTTTTGCTCTACCACGACGACGATGCTGATTACCTGGTTGGTTGCCGCCATGTAAATTAACATGGGCTCTCTAAGCTCGGGTGCTACAAGGATGGGCGCTGAGGAAAGAATCTCCTTGAGCTGCTTCAATGCTGCATCAGCTTCGTCCGTCCACGTAAATTTGTCCTCCTTCTTCAGCAACTTGTACAGCAGCAGGGCCTTCTCTCCAAGTCGGCTGACGAACCGACTAACTACTGCAACACAACCTGTTAGTCGTTGAATGTCCTTTAGGCATGTCGGACGGTTTATGTTTAAGATGGCCTTGATTTTCTCCGGGTTGACCTCGATTCCACACTGGGAAATGATGAAGCGCAACAATTTCCTGGCTCGAACCCCGAAGACGCACTTCTTAGGGTTAAGCATCATGTTGTATTTCCGGAGGTTATCAAAGGTTTCTTTTAAGTCGGACATTAAGTCATTTGACTTTTTAGACATCACCGCTATATAGTCCACATAGGCGTGAACGTTCCGACCAATTTGGTCGTGCAGGCAACGTTGCATTGTCCGCTGGTACGTAGCACCTGCGTTTTTCAGCCCAAAGGGCATCGTAACATAGCAAAACGTGCCATATGGGATAGTGAACAAACTGGCCAATTGGTCCGACTTCCTCATCTTGATCTAGTGGTATCCTGAGTATGCATCGAGAAAACACAAAAGTTCCGAGCCAGCCGTCGAGTCAATGACTTGGTCAATGCGAGGCAAAGCAAACGGATCTTTGGGGCATGCTTTGTTCAAGTCGGTGTAATCAATGCACATTCTTAATTCTTTGCTTCCCTTTTTGGGGACAAGTACAGGATTGGCCACCCATTGGGTGTGAAGGACTTCTCGGATAAAACTAGCCTTAAGTAACCTAGCTATCTCTTTGCCTATGGCGCGTCTCTTCTCATCTCCAAAGCGTCGTAGAGGTTGCTTCATTGGTTTGCATTTAGGATCAATGTTTAAGTTGTGCTCGACAAGTTCCCTAGGTACACCCTTCATGTCGGCAGGTTGCCAGGAAAAGATGTACCTATTCTCATGGAGGAACTCGATGAGCGCACTTTCCTATTTGGGATCCAGGTTCGTCCCAATGGCGGTGGTCTTGGAGGCATCGCCTACCACAAGTTCCACCGGCTTGGTCTCGATGGCGGCCTTGAATGCTGGAGCGGAGTCGGAGATCTGTTTCTTCGACGCTGGCATCTCTGAGCCATCGACCTTGCTCTGGATATCTTTGAATTCTTCGCTATAGAGGACAGCTTTCGCGTAGGCTGCTTCATTAATCTCGCAGTCCCTTGCTTTGGTAAAGCTTCTGGATACAATGATGACACTGTTTGGTCTGGGTATCTTGAGTTTGTTGTAGACGAAGCATGGCTTGGCCATGAAGGTGTGGAATATGTCGCGGCCGAATATGACGTGGTACACGCTCTTTAAGGAGACCACCTCAAAGGTCATGCGCTCTTGGCGGTAATTATTAACATCACCAAAGGCAACCTAAAGTGTGATGCACCCAAGGGACCGAGCCTCCCGACCAAGAACTACGTCGTGGAAGATGGTGATGGTCTGCCTTAGGTTTGCCTTCGTCAAGTTCATCTTCTGCAGTGTATCCAGGTACATGATGTTGATGCTGCTTCCACTATCCACCATACACTTGGTGAACTCAACGCCGTCAACCAAAGGGTTGATGACCATGGCGTATTGATTCTCCGTAGGGATGAGGTCTGGGTGATCCTTCCTGTCCCAAGTAATTGGAACCTCTGACCAGCGCAGGTATTGGGGAACTGGGGGTAGACTGGCCATCAGTATCCTCATAGAGGTCTTCTGTTGTCGGATGGTGGGGGTGAAAGGGAAAGTGTGGTAAACTGGCGCCTTCTTCACGAAGGGGTTCTTGCCTTTGTCGTCGCTCTTGGCGGCGTGCTTGGGGTCAACATCCTCGTCCATGTCACTTGAATCCTTGGACTCCTCCTCCTTCTTCTTACCCTTTCCCTTGCCTCGCGGTCTGTTCTTCCGACTTTGCTTGTAGCCGGACTCCGGGTCCTCCTTGAGGTCGTTGACAAACTTGAAGTGTCGATTGGTATGGGTGGCCTTGTCGTTGACATCGAGGTGTACGAGGCACGACATATCGCGGTACTCTTTGTAGGTTTGGGGAACGCGGAGCGCTGTCGATGTAGTTTCACTTCCTCGCTGCTTCCCACGACCAGCTCCCCGTCCTCGGCCACGTTGTCCGCCATCACCTCGTCCTGCAAAGGTCATGGCGACCATGTCGGGAGTTTTCTTTTCTTCTAGAGAGGTTTTCCGCTTTGTGCTGCTATTCCTCTGAGCTTGAGTTGGAACGGCCGTTGCCGGCAGAGAGCCGCGAGCATTGTCGTCGGCAGCTGCGAACTCACTAGCCAACTGAATCATCTGGTTCAAGTCAAGATGGTGATTTTCCTGCAAGCGCTTCAGCTTATGTCGGAGCAACGTGCCCGTTTCCAACCCATCAATGAAGGCGGCCATGGCGGTCTGAGCGTGCACTCCTGCGCAGGAATTTTTCATATCCAGCTAGCGGGAGATATAGGCGCGAGATGTGTCGTGTTTCTCTTGCACGCACCACTGTAGATCGCCAACAGTGCAGGGACGTTTGTACGCACCCTCGAAGTTCTTGGTGAATGCTTCTTGCATGTCCAACCAATTGCACATGGATTTCTCCGGCAAGTAATCAATCCATTGACGGGCCGTGCCCGCCAACATCAATGGGAGGTACTTGACGGCAACGTTGGGGTTACCCCCGGCAATCTCTACCGCGTTGCCGTAGTCCTGCAACCATGTAGCTGGCTTAGCGGTGCCGTCATAGGGCTTGATGGTCTTGTTAATCCGGAAACCTTTGGGGTAAGTTGCGGACCGTATCGCCGGTCCAAAGCAACGTGGTCCCAGGTGTGGTCCTTCCCGGGCCTTGTGGATCTTATCGATCCGCGAACGTGCATCGTACGGCTCCAGGTTTTTCTTCTTCTTGTCAACAAGGGATGGGCTGCGTGAATGACGCGGGCCTCCTCCGCCATGGTGACTGCTAGGTGGCGACGGAGGCAGAGGTGGCGGTGGGTTAGCCTTCTTTCTATTACCCTCCTGCGACGGCTCACGCTTGTCGCGATTGCTTGCCGGACGGGGAGGGTCATGCCGCGACCTGCTCTTATGTCCCTAGTTGCTCTCTCCGTCATGACGGGTCTGCTTCGTGTTGTCGCGGATGATGATGCCGCTCTGCCTTGGCAGGGGCATATCCATACAATGGTGAGCCTTGGGTTCTTCGCGATGTCGGGGGGAGCGGGGCGGTGGCGATGGGAGATGAGGTCGGGCCTTTTCTCCATGGTCGGAGGATATGGGGATAGCATCCTTCCTGTTGCGCGCATCCCTCCGTCTTCGTTCTGATGAACCCTTCGGAGACCCGACATCAAGAGGAGATCTGTCCCTTGGCGTCTTGTGCTAGCTAGACTGGCAAAACGCTGGGTCAGACTCAATCCTCTGAGAGGTGGCCTTTTCCTGCTGTTACACCGCCTTGGTCACTAGGTCATAGACCTGGTCCACCGCCTCGGGCGATCTATCCTGCTCCATAAGGGTCTTGGCGACGGAGAGGTTGAGGAGAGGAGTGGGCATCACCTTCCTGCCTTCACTGTCAATGTATGGCTTGGCTTGTGCCGGATTTGGGGGAGCCCATCCTAGGTTTCACCGTACACCAGGATCGTTGATGACGCGAGCCAGAGCTTTCTTAGCCTTCGGCTGCTGCAGCAGAGTCTTGTACTCAGCCTCCATTGCTCTAGCTTTCTCTATGGATTTCTGCGCGTTGACTAGATCTCGATCTAGCTTAGCGCCTTGCTCCGCGATGGCCTGCGCTTCCTCCAGCAGCTACTGGCACTTCTCGTCAAGTTGGGTCACGTTCCGGATATGAGCTACAGTCAGTGGCTCGACGAGGAGATTGTCGTACATCACTCTATCAGCTGGAGTAACTTGGGAAGCAGCAGACATAGATGCCGGGGGTGGCAAGTTTGCGGTGTTGTTGTTGCTCGGGCCAGTGCCGAGTTCCTACAGCTGTTGCACTGGGTTAGGCGGAGGGGGCATGACCTTTGCGCGATCAATGTCGTCAGCAACAGGTGGTCCCTTCCCTTTGTCCAGAGTTGTAGGAGGAGCTCGTCCGGGTTGATCTTCATACATCGCCGTCCCAATGGTGATGAACACCTCTCGAGACGTGATGGCGTTGTTGGCTTGCTCGTCACGCGTGTACTCCTCCTCCATCTCCTGCATGGCGGAGTCTAGTGCTTCGGGACTGAAATCTATCTCCTCTGAATCTGCACTGAAGTCGGCGTATAGCGCGTCAATCACAGAGTCAGAGGGTTCTAGGACTTCCTCGATGATGGGGGGTGGAGGTGCAACGGCGGCGACGATGACTGGAGGTGGTGGCGCAGCTGTGGCGATGGCGGCCTGAGGCGGTGGTGGCGGTGGCTGAATTGGAGGGGCTCCATCAATGAGCGCAAGCGCTGTCTGAGATGCCGCTTCGGCCTCCGCGTAGTTGTTGACGGTGTTCACCATGCCTTCGAAGGTAGGGCGCCCGACGCCTTCTGCCGTCTTAGAGAATGCCGGAGAAGCGTGCCATGGTCCAGTCCTTCCACAAAGTGATACATAGCATCATCATTGGGGTAGTGGGCCAGATCGGCTCATATACGGAGCCATCTGGCGAGGTAATCATGGGGGTTTTCGCCCTCTCTCTAAACGCAACGCGCCAGATCAAAGATGGTAACCATGCCGACGAACTTGGATCTCTGCTGTCTAGACGCATGGACGAAGCCGGCGGACTTGCAGTGATCTTCCACCATTATATCCTGCACAGGGGCGGTTTGGGTGGGCCTTGAATTTTTTCGATCTTTGCCGGCAAACTCCAAAGAGAGATCCGACATCGATCCTTCCGCGAACGTATCCTACCCGTAGGCGGTCCATGCGGGTCTTGATGCTCCTCCGACTCCCAGGGAACTAGTGCCCGAGTCGGTTTCGCCAATGAAGAGGTGGATGTCTTCGATACGAACGATCGAACACCGCGTAGGGTTCATCTTTGCCGGGATCCAGAACTCGTCGGGAGGGACGATCGGAACGTTTCCGGAGAAGAGAACGTGACCGATGGCTACAGTTTCGCCGATTCCTTCGAAGATCTTCGTCCTCGCCTGCTGAAGAGCCTGAAGCTCCTCTTTCCCCATGGTGGGCGCCAACTGTCGTGGTATTGCCGACGAGTACGCCATGGAGGGGTCCTCACAGTGCGTGTTTAGAGACATGGGGGAAGGCGGACAGTTGACGGGTACGAGGTAACACAGCTTACCCAGGTTCATATCCTGCAACGGTGGTGGAATCCTACTCCTGCTATAAATCACTATAAGGGCAATACGCCGAATTACAGAGATAGGTTCGCTGTGCGAGGTTATGTGTATCGATTCCCTAAAGGCTCCAATAGGCCTGACTTATATAGTCGCCAGGTCCTAGAGTTACAGTAAAAAGTCCTAGCCGTACAGGTTACAGAGTCCTACACCGTCTATTACTAGTCTAGCATGTCTTGTACTCCAAGGCTCTGGATACGCTGGTGACTCCACCGTAGCCTTCCTTTATCCGGCATGGGCCTCCCTTCTGGATCCGTCTAACTGGGCCGCCCAGCAGGCCATGGTCCATGTTACCAACTGTGGGCCACCCGGGTTATCCGGATAAGAGACATGCTATGAGGATACCCATATAGCATATCCCCAACATTCACTACCATGTTTATTAGCAATAAAATCTTCCTTAGTGTACTTAGTGTTCTTAGTGTGCTTTTCAGGTTCTTCTTCAACTTCTTCCTTATCAGGAGCATCATTGTTATCATTACCACTTTCAGTTTTAGCATCAGTGATAGATATAGTATTAGAATATTAGCAGGTTTAGGAGATTTTACAATTGTTTTATGTTTCTTTTTCTTTCTCTTAGAAGTACCACTATTTTCATCTTGTTGATAATCTTGCTCAATTGTTTTAGGATGTCCCTCGGGATATAGGGGATCCTGAGTGGTAGCACCACTCCTAGTTCTAATTTCATAAGCATGTTTATCTCCAGAAGAATTGACTAGCATATATTTTTTGTACTTTAGAGAATTGATCAATTTGAGTTTGAACCATTTTGAAATGTTTAACCAGCATTTTAACATCATTAGAAGTTCTTTCCACAATATCTTTCAACTCATTAATAGCTCTAGAGTTTTCCAATAAATGATTCTGAACTTGTTTATTAAAATTACTTTGCTTAAAAATAAAAGTATCAAGTTCCTTTAAGGAATATCACCTTCGTCAAAATGTTGGAGAAAGTGTACCTCAATAGTGGATGAGTGGGAGACTAGCTTACATAATTCTTCTATAGGAGGTAAATTCTTCACATCTTCAAATTTAATACCATTCTCCCTAAGACATTTCTTAGCTTCTTTCATCACTTCATCATTTAGTTCAATCACTCCCCTCTTCTTTGGTGTTGGTGTTAGGGTTGGTTCGGGCACAATTGGTTCAGGTGTAGATGGCTCAGGTGTAGTTGTCTCAGGTGTAATTATCTCAGTTGTAGCCCAATCATCATAATTCTTTATTATTTTAGCCATTAATTTCTTTAGCTTCTGCAGGAGTTATTTTCCTAAAAACACAATCAGCAAAACTATCTAGGTATGTCCTAGATTCATTAGTTAGTCCATTATAATACATATCAGGAAGCTCATTTTTAGGTAATGGACATCTAGGATGTGCATGAATCAAGGCACAGAACCTTGTCCATGACTCAGGCAATTTCTCTTCTTCTCCCTGTTTAAAATCAAAAAGTTTCTGCAAAATAGCATGTCTAGCACTAGGAGGGAAATATTTCTGAAATAAAGTAGCAATCAAGCAATCAGGGCTATTAATGGATCTAGGAGGTAAATTATTAAACCAAGCTTTAGCTTCTCCTTTTAGTGAAAAAGGGGAAAATTTCGCAACAAAGTAGGTACACATCTTAACATCATCAAAAAATAAGGCACTCTTAATAGAAAGCTCAGTCACCCTTTCATTCTCAGTCCCACCAAAAAGTTTCTTTCTCTACACTGGTTTATATAGGATAAATCAAAATCATAATATTTATCTTTGATGTTTATGGGAGAAGTGGCAAACTTAGCATCAGGAGATAATTTAGGTATAATACTACGTTTCTCAAGAAGACTCTTAATAGCACTAGAACCACGTGTCTTTCGGTATTCTTCAATAAATTCATCAGTCATTTCAATATAACCATCATTAATATCATAACTCTCTCTATACTCATGTGAGCTAACAGGTGTAATAGTGACTTCACTAGGAGTTTCAGTGTTTCTCAATATAGTTCTAGCAATAGTAGCATCTAGGAAAGGACCTAATGAACCATTCTCATCAAGCACAGTAGAAGTAACATCATGAGCATCAGAAGCAATTTCAGATTCAGCAGTAGTAGCAGTGTGTGTAGCATGTGTATGTGGTGGTGGTGTAACAAGCTTACTTATAATGGATGGTGAATCAAGAGCAGCAGAGGTGTTTAGAACCGTACCTCTTCTTGTAGTGGATGGTAAAATAGGAAACTTTCCATCACGAGTTTTTCCCAAGATCAAAAGGATAGCAGCAAACAATAATAATCCCAAGTGATCTTACAAATAAAGCTATGCTCCCTAAAACGGCACTAGAAAATAGTCTTGGTGACCCACAAGTATAGGGGATCGCAGCAGTCTTCAAGGGTAGTATAACCCAATTTATTGATTCGACACAAGGGGAGCCAAATAATACTTATAAGCCTTAACAACTGAGTTCTAAATTTAGTTGCACCTAGAAATAGTCTTGCTCACAGCAGTTTATCAGTAGCAATAGTTTTGTAGTAGCAATAGCAAAGTAACAGCAGCAGTAAAACAAAGGCAGTAGTAATAATAGTAGAAAACAGCGGGATTTGAGTGCGGTAGGCATAGGGATGTATGGACGGGCGTTGCACGGACGAGACTATTCATGTAATATCAAGATCTAGGGCATTGGCAGATAAATAAGATAAAGCATCCAAGTACTAAACAATCATAGGCATGTGTTCCATATGAGAACTTGCACAACATATTTTGTCCTGTCAGCCCGTTGCAGCGGGGCCTCAAGGGAATCTACTGGCAATTAAGGTTCTCCTTTTAATAGAGCACCGAAGCAAAGCATTAACACTCCATGAACACACGTGATCCTCATATCACAGCCATTCCCTCCAGTTATCCTGATTTCTGTCACTTCGGGGCCTTTGGTTCCAGACAATAATATATGTAAACAACTTGCAGATAAGATCACAAACAATACTATCATCATGAATCAATAACGTGTTCAGATCTGAGATCATGGCACTCGGTCCCTAGTGACAAGCATTAAGCACAACAAGTTGCAACAAAGTCAAATAGCACTAACAAAGATACTAGGCGCCATGCCCTAACAATCTTAACAATTACATGATAGATCGCATCCAATCCCTACCATCCCCATAGCCTACAGCGGGGATTACTCACTCATGGATGGGGGAAACATGGATGGTTGATGGAGAGGCGTTGGTGATGATGATGGCGATGATATCCTCCAATTCCCCGTCCCGATAGGGTGCCAGAACAGAGTTTCAGGTTCCAAATCGCGGTTTCTGGTGGTGGCGGCGCGGCGGAACTTTCTCTAGAAAAACATCGAACCCCCCTTCTGATTTTAGGTCAGAAGGCTTTATGTAGGCGAAGAGGGATACCGAGGGGGTGCCCGAGGTGGCCTCACCACCCCAGGTGCGGCCTGGGCTGGCCCGCGCAGCCAGGGGGTGTGGGCCCCTCGTGGCCCTCCTCCGGCTCATCTTCTGGCTCCGTGAGTCTTCTGGTAAAATAGGAGTTTTGCGATATTTTCCGGGATTTTTCCTGAAAGTTAATTTTCTGCAAAAAAAACTTGACACAAAAGCAATTCTGCTGAAAATAGTGTCAGTTCATGTTAGTTGTATACAAATCACACAAATTAGAAGAGAAACAATATAAAAAGTGTTTGGGAAAGTAGATACGTTTTGGACGTATAAATGATCACCAGGATGGACAGTTCCATCTCCAAAATAGCAGTTATTCATAACACGTTCAAAAATTTCCACAGGTATTTAAAAAGGGATACTTTCAGTACGTGGATTTAAAATATCACAAGTATCATTAGAATTACCACATATGGGAGATAATGTATCATAAGAGCAAATTTTCTTCCCTAAAGATGGGGAACTAAAAAGATCATTTTCATAAAAACTAGCTTCCCCAAGCTTAGACGTTTCCATAGTATTAGTAATAATGGTGTTCAAAAAATTCATACTAATAACATTGCTATTAGCATGAAAAGAAAGTTCCATAGGTTTTTTAATTTTCTCTCTAGATCATTCATGTTCTAACTGAGGAAAAAGAGTAAAAATCTCTCTAAATCTTTTGTTGTTTTCCATTAAGCCTAACTAGTGAAAATAAAAACAAGAAACAAAAAGATAAAATTGCAGAATCTAAAGGAAATAACTTCGAGCACTCACACACCAGCAACAGTACTAGAAGATAGCTTAGTAGCCAGAGGATGTGAGTAACTTTTACCTTACCTCCCCGGCAACGGTGCTAGAAAAGAGCTTGACGGGGAGGAAGAGACTAAAGTCCTTATGGTCCCTAGCAACAGTGCCAGAAAAGAGCTTGATGTCTATGCACTCTTCGATTCTTATAGACAGTGTTGGGCCTCCAAGTGTAGAGGTTTGTAGAACAGCAGCAAGTTTCCCTTAAGTGGATCACCCAAGGTTTATCGAACTCAGGGAGGAAGTGGTCAAAGGTATCTCTCTCAAACAACCCTGCAATTAAGATACAAGAAGTCTCTTATGTCCCCAACACACCCAATACACTTGTTTGGTGTATAGGTGCACTAGTTCGGTGAAGAGATATTGAAATACAAGTAACATGGATGATTATAAGTGGTAATTGCAATCTGAAATAAATATGGCAGCAAGCAAACATGTAACAGAACTGGTTGTAAATGGTGTTTCAATGCTTAGAAACAAGGCCTAGGGATCATACTTTCACTAGTGGACACTCTCATATAAATAACTTCTCTTCATTATTCTACTCTAAACTACTCTCCGGTTGGACAACTCTAATCCATAGTAGGGCAACAAAATATCTCCTTAAAGTTCGCATTCCCCATCTAGGTAACCCCACACTGTCACCTTGAGCTCTAGATGGTTCCAACAAACACCACAATTTCATAGAGACATCCAACTCAAAATATAACTCATGAAAAGTATTTCTGTAACCTTTAGGTTAAGTGCCACACGGTGTGCACACTGTCAACTTCACACACGTGGGGATAGCCGGAGATTACAATTAAAACACTTGAGTAGCAGAGTAGATCTACTTGATTACAAAGCTCATGACCACAATAAGATCATGCATAGAGAGAGAGAGAGATGAACACATAGCTACCGGTAGAGCCCTTAGCTTCGAGGGAGAACTACTCTCTCCTCATCATGGGAGTCAGCAACGGTGATGGAGATGGCGATGGAGTCGATGGAGATGGCTCCAGGGGCAATTCCCTGTCCCGGTAGGGTGCTGAAACAGAGACTTCTGTCCCCCAAATCTCCTCTTCGTTGGCGGCAGCACTGCGAAACTTTTTGTGAAGATCTGATCTGCGTTAGGGTTTACGTCCCGAGGAGACATATATATTGGCAAAAGTGAAGGTCGGTGGAGCCTCGAGAGGCCCACACCAGGGGCTGGCGCAGCCAGAGGGACCCGCGCCACCCTAGGTGTGGATGCATCATTGCGCCTCCTCGTCTCTCCTCTAGACTCTTTGTCTGCTCCGGTAAAATATTTACTTTTGCTTTTGTTCCGTCCAATTACGAGAATATTTCTATTCTGGATTTTCTAAAACCACAAACAGCAGAAAACAAGAAACTAGCACTGTGGCATCTTGTTAATAGGTTAGTCCTAGAAAATGTATAAAAATACCTCAAAGTGTAGACAAAACATAAGAAAGCCGATACAAAACAAGCATGGAGCATAAAAAATTATAGATACGTTTACAATGTATCATCCAGCAAGGGGCAGCATGGGTAGCTTTGTCGTCGGGGGAGGCCTCACGCATCTGCGCCCATATGGGGGACTCTAGAGCTCAACGGCGGCATCGGTACAGAGAATCTGGGGCAAAGAGAAGGATAGGATTAGATGCAGAGACATGTGGGGTCTTCAGCAGGGTGACATGCAGAGGGAGGGATCAAGAGGAGAGAGAGAAGGCCTCTGGACTATTTAACAAGGGGGGGGGGCTAGTGATAGGAAATTTCCATTTTGGACATGGGGTAGGTTAGGGTTCCCTTGGCAGGCTGCCAGGTGGAGGAGAGTGACAGTGTGAGGTGCTCTAGTCGGCTAGGGGTAGAGAGGGAGGTGTGGTAGTGGTTGCAAGTAGATAAATGAGCAAAAGGGCATCTCTCTCCCTCTCTCACTCTCTCAAAGCACTAAGGACAAAAGGGTGGGGTGTGCTACTGTGGCTACATTGTTAGCTCGACTAGGGGGGTGAGGTGGTGAGCTGGGGAAGTTTGATTGACCAAAATTAGTGAGGGTTGGAAGTGTTAGATCAACGTTGGATTGATTTTGCCAAATATTGATCAAGAAGAGATATGTGAAGGAAGTTTGCAAATTTTGCATTGGGCAAGGTAGGGAAATGGTATTGGTAGGTACAGGGGGTCAAAGTATTTCTCCAAGATTTATTTGGGATTTTTCTAAAGATCGAAAGTCCTCTTAATCTCATTTATTCAAAAACTGTAGAAAAGTTTTGTAGAAGCTAATTTGGTATTTTTACTTTGAACAAAGGTTGGTTTTTGGCGTGAGATGGTTACAAATACCATATCTCACATTGTTTAATTTTATTGGAATTTATTGGGATGGGAAAGTATGTATAAATAATTATTTCTTGTTTCTGCCATTTAAGGAAAAGGGCAAGAAGAAATAATTAAGGATCTCTAAAATATTTATTTTAGAGATGAGAGGATATGAAATTATATGTTGGCACAAAGTATGCCTTGAGTTGTAAAATTAGTTTGAGGTAAAACATACTTGCCTTTATAAAGAAGGTTTTGGAAGATTTTGCAATTAAGGGAATTTAAATAGTTTTAGATCCGAAAAATTACAGGAAGTATTTGGTAGATGATTAAATCCAAGATGAATAATGTCAAATTTAAGTATCCATCATTGGAAAACTTAGGTTTTAATTTATACCTTAAAAATGGAAGGAACTAGATTTGGATGATCTAGGGGTTCGATATTTTTATACCGCCTAAACAAGGTTGGATTAGTGAGCTCAGATCTCACCTTGATACAAGGGACGTATGGATGGTTAGACCAAGTTATATATATGATCACGGAAGTAATAGTTGAGATTGATTGGATTTGAGGTGATCTAGGAGTGATGGCAAACTTTGTTGAAAATAAGACTACCATAACAGAGTTGTCATGATGCCTCCTAAACCATGTGGGTTCAAGAAACACAAAGCTCCAATTGAAACTAGTCTAGGGTGGATTGATAGACCATGGTTAGTAGATCATAACCATGTAAATAGTTGGTCAATAGGAGGTATCGTATATATGTGATCTTCTGTCAAAGTAGGCAAGACGATAAGATTTGCAGAAATGATTATTATCTTGACTACAAAACCATCATGGGTGAGTGGGAACCAGAATGGTTTATCTAAAGTCAAAGGTGGTCATTGTTAGTACTAATGATGTACTACAAGATGGCTCAAGTACATTATCAAACATGCACATAGATTAGAGTAGGTGAAGTTCCAAAGATTGAATCTAGTTAAAGATTCCAGACTTGGCCAAATTTGGTAGACTTGTGGATTTAGACTAGTATACAAGTCTAGATGATTTTTTGAGGAAGCTGGGTTCCAAACTCATGATCAAGGAGATGATGTTGAATTGTTAATTAAGTAGATAGGTTCCATGCTTGTATTTGGTATCTGATGAGTTGGATGTTAATACAAAGGATTAGCTTAGGATTGATCTGGTTAAGTAGATTTGGGATTCACTTGAGTGACTCAAGATAGATTGAGTTTGGGATTTCTTAGTTTGATATTGATGATCTCAACTCTTGGTTTGATCCCTAAGGATGAGCTACTATATTAGCTCACTCTAATTCCTAAGCAAACAAGGCAATCAGCAGATCAAGACAATTCATCAGACAACAGATCAAGGAAACTCATCTGATCAAACTTTTCAAACTACTTCTAAAGTCAACCTCAAGCCTATCTTGAGGTAAGCACGGGTGTTTTGAAGAGGTTGTGCTTTGAAGTAAGGTAAGTACCTCTTGGTATTTCTACCAAGGTTGGTGTGAAAAGGTTTTGGAGAAATCTAGAGGTAAGAGTAGTTGAAGTTCTGACTTGAAAACATAAGGACATTATATCTAGGTATCCATATATAGTTTTGTTTAATAGAAATAATAAAATAATTTGTTTTATGAAAATCATCTTGACTTAAGTTTGAAGTGCCAGAACATTTGAGAATACGAAAGATGAGCCAAGACATCTCTTTTGTAAAATAGCTTTTGTCAAATGAAGTTGAGGTAAGGAGTATAGTATCTAGTACTCAAAAAAATGTATGAACACAAGCAAACAAGTAATCAAACATTGCAACACTTAATAGGAAAAAGTTTTTGTTCTCCCTGATTTTTGCCTTTTTGACAAAAGATCAGGGTTGCTGAAATTGGGATGTTATAGACCTTTCCCCCTTAAAATAATCTTGTCCCGAGATTTGGGAGGAGTAGGGTTGGTTGATAACATCCACTTGACAATTTCAGCGGTGGAAATATTAGACGCTCACAGGTTTTACAACCAATAGGCATGGTCAGATATGGGTCGGAGAGGAGTGGCTTCGGAGCGGGTGGTTTAAATAAAACAAGTGGAAAAGATGCATTCTTTTCCCCTTAGGATGATTCTTGGTAGGTTTAGCATCGACGGGGCCCTTCCTTCTAGAGCGAGAGAGCAATTTGAGCCTTCTTCAATCCTATACCACGATAGTCATCTTTTCTGTCTTCCTTGTTTTGATACACCGGTGTGTGGGCTAGACGGTCGATGGTGATGGAGGACTCTCCTGAAGTGTCTTCTGATTCTAGAGAAGTGGCGATTGTTATCTTTCGGGAGGGGTCCATGATTCCTGGTTTAGGAGGGGGTTATCATCTGACGATGACTAGGGTTCGACTCTAGGGTTTTATGGGGTTTTGGGCGGAAAGACGTAGTCTTTCCCTCTTAGAGTGACACTATGGGTGCTTGGTGGAATCGAAGACCTTCATTATTGGAGTCGTAGGATGATGCTGGGGAACAGCACTACACCTTTCGTCTGGATGTGGATTATCTTCTGCCGCCTTGTATAAGACGCTTCCTGAGAGGCGCCGATATCATTTCTTGTGGTAGAAGTCGTAGCGGGAAGGGCATTTAACTAGCTCCCTGGTAGTTAGTTCTGGGCTAGTTAGGGGTCCGATAGGTTGGGGGTTACCGTTTGCAGTTGACAGGCTAGAGAGGCGGTCTTATAGGGTGAGGTCATTCCGGGTTGAGTCTGATGCAATGTCATGGGTACAACATGCAAAGAAGGGCATCATACTTTCATATCATCAAGAACATAGCAGGTATGTGCCAGTCGGTGGCGAGGGTACTTAAGATGTTACAAAACAGGTATGTGCCGCAGGGCGTCGAAGCACCTAGAGTTTTAAAAAACAGGTTCTAGGACGATACATACTCTACGCTATGCCAGAAAGGTGAGTTATGGGGTCAGACGAACTACTCCCTTGGTACTACTTAGGTCTTGCTGTTGTCCTTGAGTCGCTGTCCTAGCTTCGGCTACTGCAGTTCCTCAGGGGTATGAGGGATATTCAGCTCTTTAGCAGTGAAAGTGAGAGTGGTGCCTTCTCCGAGGTTTGCTTCGACGAGTGAATCCTCCAGGGGTGGTGACTGAATGATAGATTGATAATCGTAGAAGGATAGCTCTTCATTTTTAGTCTCCGAGTTAGCAGCTTTAGAAGTTGACGATGCTAGAGCGGCCACTTTCCTTTCCAAACGAGCGTTGGCGGCTTGTAGACTCTTCTCCTGGGTACGGATTATAGCGATATCCATACGCATGAGGATGTTCTAATGATGGATCTTATCGAGGTCTTCTTGATGGAGATGCAGTAGGTATTCCATATTCTCTAGATGATTTCCAATACCAAAAGTGAGAAAGGATCCGGTGGGAAGTCCATCCTTGTCGCGTTTCCCAAACAGGTGCTAAGGGGTGTGCTTTAGATCTTCTTCATGGATCTCGCAGAGGTGTGCCATGATATGTTGTATCGCTCGTATGACTCCATCTAACTAGTTGTGGTAAATGAAGGTAAAGATGATGGGCTCGGGGTCGATCTCACGAGCTGGAATGGTGGTATTGATGAACCATTGTGTTATGCTTGAATTCCTGTGAGGAAGCTATGTCCCTTCGATCTTAGGTGGGGGACGACGGATTATCTTCAGTAGGTCGTGCAGTTGCTCTTCAAAGGGCCAGAAGCTTTCTCCAACGATGATGCTCACTGAGTGGGAAGGAGCCAGCTACAAGTTTGTTGTTTTAGGGGGGAGGTTAAGCATATAGTTACAGATTCATCAAGCTGTGCAGTTAGTATTAGTCATAGGTGTGGTTTCGATTTGAAAGTCTATCTCTAACTTTCGAAAACTACTTTCTCAATGGCACATTTGAAAGTAGACGAGATAAGAAGGTAAGATAAGAAGTCTTAGGTAAGCATATAGTTGCAGATTCTCAAATAGTTGAAATCACAGAAGGTAAGATAAGAAGTCTTTCGAAAAGATGTTGAGTAGTTTTCGAAAGTCAGTGTTTTCGTATATAGGGGTCGTCTTGTCTAACATCCATGCTAACTAAGGTCTCCTATAGTAAGTATGGCTCTGATACCAAGTCTGTGGGACCCTGAATTTACGGTCCGAGAATCCCCATTATGCATACAATTCACGTTCCCATGATCAATGAGCCGTGAGCATAACTGACTAGCATCATTACAACATCCATAAAGTACCGATTAGAAAACTTACAATATTGACAATATGGCGATTACAACTCGAATAGCGGAAGTCTTCAATCGCAGAGCCCCTGTCATCCCTTAACCTACATGCAATTGACTGGGAGACGACCTAGCTCACATATACGTCAGCTTCTTCATCGTATCTCGATCTTCTCAAAATATGGCCAAGTAAATAGTTTGGTACAATGCTAGTGAGTACTTTGAATTTACTCGCAAACCACCTTAAAAGAACAATAATAAAGGATATGCAGTATGGCTGTGGTAGGATGGCTCCATAAGAGATTCTTTTATAAAATAATTTCTCTTGTAGATATAGCATATCTCTATATCTTTGTTGAAAACTTTTATAAAACATTTCGGAAACCTTTTTGAAAAGTTTTGGAAATCACTAGGATTGGGTCACCCATTTGTTTTTCCTTCCTAGTCATCTCATGACCAAAACTCCATTCCTCCTTTTTCTGACCATCCTATGGTCAAAACATTCGCAAAACCTTTTCTTCCAAAGTCCTTTTTGAAATCAAAACTAGCACTGCTCTATAAAAGTTTACCCAACCCATCGATAACCACGGACATGGCTATTCTAAAAGATTTACACTCTGCAGAGGTTGTACACTTTACCCACATCATCCGATTACACTGCCCTGATCTCCACCGATCGTGGTTCGAGTAACCGGTCAAGACTCTCCGGATGCCACTCTAGTATAGGCCCTACCCTATGAGTTGTTCCCCTCAACACCGGGACGTCTGGATCCACAGACCAACCGGAGTGCCATCCGACTCCTCGAGAAGGGGCACATGCAATGAGGGGCGCATAGTATCGCCCGATTGCTCCCCAGGGCAGTTTGCAATTTCTCTAGGTGACTTCCTCGTAGTTGACCATTTATGTAAAGGAACCCTGAAGGGAGCTGATCCCTTATATGTAGTCGTGAGAATTCCCATACCAAAGTATCAAACTTCAAATCCAGCCCCGTCCCATTCTAGAGTAATGTGGTTGCACGGGTTAAGTTGTTAAAACTCAAGCTGCAAAGAACCGGGTGCATTTTTGTTAACATTTTTCCTCCTCTTTCTTTCATCATTTGTAAAACCAAAACCTTTCTTTCTCAAACTCACTTGGCAGGCCAAACCTCACAAAGGTTTTCTCAGAAATCGTTTGTGGTAAACTTCCCAGGGTCTTCCCATCCTATACTTTCGCTTAGGCTAAAATGGGGTCTCCAAGGGGTTATGGTGTTAAAACACCATCTACCATACTAGGTGAAAATAGGTGTCATTAAGGAGGTTGTACTTAGTAGTACAAATGGGTAATGGTTTGGAGGAGCCAAACATTCCCACATATAAACATACTAATAAAACCATGCAATTTATATAAACAAGTACATAAAACATGCATGAGTATAAAAGTAGGACAAGGGATTATGAGCAAGAAGGTAGCTTGCCTGTGACCAGCTAGATGTCCCTTGACTTCTTTAGAAAACTAGAATACCGATGACAATAAAAATAAGAATAACCCAATGTTCCCTTCTTCGCGCAGTCACACCATCGCAACTATCGCCATTATCGGGCATACATGAAACCAAACAATACCACATTCAACACAAGGCGTACAAGCGTCAATACATACAGCAATCAATGGACAATACAAGTTTATACATCAGTAGGTGTTGAGGATTTTGTTGGGATACCAAGGAAATGCTTTGGTTGCATTTGTGGATTTTCCATTTAAGATATATGGTCCAAAACTACCTAGATAAGGGGTTTTAGAGAAAGGCATAGTTATGTAAGATAATATTGTGTAAAAGTGATACCATCAGATAGGTATTTATAAAATGAAACCAATAAAAGTGGTTTCACTATTTTATTAGTTACCATTGATTTATAATAGCTTTTCTAGTGAATAAAATCCTAATTTCAGGAAATAATTCACCAAAATAGTTCTAGAGTTCCAAAAATGATTTCCTTGCATGATTACGTAATGTTTAGTGGGCTGAATCAAGGGGAGTTGGAATCACTTCAAAACAATTAGCATAATTCCCTCAGGAAATTCCCAAAGACTGTACTAAATGCAATTTGCTTTTTTCACCAGATTAAATCTATAAGGGCTTTTGATATGATTACAAGGACACATGTTAGGTATTTAGGATACCTTTTCGTAGAAATTAGAGTCATCCTTTTTGGAGTTATAAAACTACTGGAGTGCTTTTATTAGTGAAACAACTCTGGATAAAAATGTTTAAATCGTTAAAATTAATCCAGAGCTCTATAAATCATGAGATCCTAGGTGTTAATTGGTATGATGATATAGAGGTTCTAAGAGTTGGAATTAGATCAGAACCATTTGTGGTTTCACCTAAAGAATTTCCTAAAGTCCAAAATGTGTTGATTTTGTTATTTTTACCAAGGGCATTTTGGGAAGCAATTTAGAATAGGGTCAATGTAGCAAGCAAGGTACATGGTATAAATTTCAGTACCACTTGAGTTCATGCCATTTGGAGTTGTCAAACTCACATAAACAATTTATTAGTGAAAATTGTACCCTTAGATATTATATTTATTGAAATTAATCTGAGATATATTTGGGTCAACTCTTGGTGATGCATGTTAGGAAAATCCCTAAAAGGGCATACCAAAAATTGGATCTAGCCAGGATCTAGCCGTGAAGGGGTATCGGGCTACCGGGACTGTCTGATCTAGTGGGGATCAACGACCCCCAGTCGTCATCCTCCCGTGGACAAAATCGTCGACGACGAAACCCTATAAGGGGAAGGAGAAGGTGGGGGATCACCTGCAGGCAGCCTCCGGCGAAGGGGAGGCCACCAGGCGAAGTGGAGCCCCCAGGGGAGTCCAGCAAGGGGCAGCATGGGTACTAATGATGTAATACAAGATGGTTCAAGTACATTCTCAAAAATGCACACATATTAGAGTAGGTGAAGTTCCAAAGATTGAATATAGTTAAAGATTGAATCTAGTATACAAGTGTAGATGATTTTGAGATGAAGTTGGGTTCCAAAATTATATCTAACCAAGAATATGCTCACTCTAATTTCTAAGCAAACAAGGAAATAAGAAGATCAAGACAATTCATCACACAGCAGATCAAGGCAACTCATCTTATCAAACTTGTGAAACTACTTCTAAAGTCATCCTCATGCCTAGCTTGAGGTAAGTATTTTGAAGAGGTTGTGCTTTGAAGTAAGGTAAGTACCTCTTGGTATTTCTACCAAGTTTGAAGTGAAAAGGTTTTGGAAAAACCTAGAGGTAAGAGTAGTTGAAGTTCTGTCTTGAAAACATAAGGATATTATATCTAGGTCTCCATAGTTTTGTTTAATAGAACTAATAAAATAATTTTGTTGTATCAAAATCATCTTGACTCAAGTTTGAAGTGCCAGAACATTTGAGAATACGAAAGATGAGCTAAGACATCTCTTTTGTAAAATAGCTTTTGTCAACTGAGGTTGAGGTAAGGAGTATAGTATCTAAGACTCAAACAATTGTATGAACACGAGCAAACAAGTAAGAAACATTGCAACCGTTAATAGGAAAAAGTTTTTGTTCCCGCTGATTTTTGCCTTTTTGACAAAAAGATCAAGGTTGCTGAAATTGGGATGTTACAACTACTCTCCAACGAGTAGAAAGCAACCCAAAAGTGTCTATATTCTCTAAAGACGTCACGATGCCCCTTCTCTTCCATCTCTGTTAAAGATCTACCCGTCAAAACAGTCCTCGGAGAAGCCGCGACCCTCACCCTTTACTACCGAAGATTGGATATGTCCCACCCCCCTAGGAACTGCAGTAACCCAAGGTAGTACACCGACTCAAGGACAGCAACAAGATTCAAGGAGCACTCATGGAGTAGCCTTCTTACCCTACACTCGCCCGACTAGCTTAGCGTAGAGTTATATATCATCTCAGATCCTGTTTAGTAAGGTGTCCTATACCATCGTCGTTTGCCGGCGTAGACCTGCTAATCTATGCATGAAATCCACTTGCTATTATTCTAGTATGAGGTTCCCTTTTCTCGTGTTTTACCAACGACGTTGCATCAGACCCAACCTGGAACAACCCCACCCCCTAGGACCATATTCTGAGATCGACAATGAAAAACTGGCATCCTCCCAGCTAGATACATCTCTAGCCATCTCAGGCGCCTCCCAAGAAGCAGCATTTACAAGGTTGCCTGAAGACACCCAACTCCGGACAGAAGGTACAACGCTCCTCCAGCATCAACCTGTCACTCCAGTAAATAAGGTGTGCGACTTTGCCAAGCCCCTATAGTCTCGGTCTAAGGGGTAAAGACTGCGTCTTCCCGCAAAACCAAAATAACCCCGAGAGTCGACCCCTAGTCATCGTCAGGTGATAACCACCCCCTAAATCAGAATCATGGACCCTGCATGGAGGAAAACTATCAGTACTTTTCCAAGATCAGAAGGAACTTCAGGAAAGTTCTCCACTCCAACGTCAATCGTCCAGCCAACACTCCTGGCATTTCAATGCCAAGAAGGCCGAAAAGAGGACATAGCCATAAAGGATCGAAGAAAGGCTCAGCTCGTCGTCTCGCTTCCCGAAGTAGAATCGATTCTATGCTAAACTTACCTAGAATCGTCCTAAGGGGAAAAGACCGCTTCTTTTCCACTAGATTAATCTAAAACACTCAACCCGCATCCACTCAGCCCCGACCCGTAGCTGAATAAATCTGCTTGCAGTAAAACTCTTCTCATCTGAATAATTCCACTGCCAAAATTTGTTAAGCCGATGTTCGTACCTAACCCTACTCCCAAATCTCGGGACGAGATTATTTTAAGGGGGAAAGATCTGTAACATCCCAATTTTAGCAACCCTGATTTCTTGTCAAAAAGGAAAATATCAAGGGGGAACAAAAACTTTTTCGTGTTAAGTGTTACAATACTTGTTGATTGTTTGCTTGTGCTTATGTAACTAATGGTGTATTAGATGATATACTCCTGACCTCAACACTAGTTGACAAAAACTAATTTTCAAAAGGGATGTCTTGGCTCACCTTTCATATTCTCAAATGTTCTAGCATTTCAAACTTGAGCCAAGATGACTTTGACACAACAAAATGCTTTACTATTTTATATTAACAAAACTATGGAGACCTATATATAATCTCCTTATGCTTTCAAGATAGAACTTTCAACTACTCTTATCTCTAGGTTTTACAAAACCTTTACTAAAACCTTTTCATTCCCAATCTTGGTAGAAATATCAAGATGACCTTATCTTAATTCAACTCACAACCTCTTCAAAAAAACCATGCTTACCTCAAGCTATACTTGATGGTAACCTTAGTTATAGCTGGATAAGTTGGCAAGATGAATTGCCTTGATCTGCTGTCTAATGATTTGCCTTGATCTGCTGTCTGATGATTTGCCTTGATCTGTTGATTGCTTTGTTTTCTTAGGAGCTAGAGTGAGCTAATCTAGTAGCTCATCACTTAGGATCACACCAATGGTTAATATCCCAAAATCTTAAACCAAGCCTCCTAAGCTGGATCTTTCCTAAGCCCCTCAACCGACCACCTAATGTACCCAACCGGATTAATCCTGAGCTAATCCTATGTATTAGCATCCAACTCATCAAAGACCAAATACTAGCATGAATCTCCTCTACACAAGATACCCTTTAACATCAACAACATGAGGAAAAGAATAAACCTTTGCATCTCCCTCAATTTTTTTCCCTCTTTCATACTAGTCCAAATCCACAAGTCTGCCAAATTTGGCTAAGTTTGGAATCTTTAACTAGATTCTATCTTTGGAACTCCACCTACTGCAACCTTTTTGCATTCCTGATAATGTACTTGAACCATATTTTAGTACATCATTAGAAGTACTACTCTTTCCCCTGGCTAAACCATTCTTGAACCCACTCATCCAAGATGGTCTTGTAGTTAAGAAAATAAGCTTCTTTGCAAATCATATCATCATGCCTATTTCGGCAGAAGCTCACAACCATATGCTACGTCCCCTTGACCAACTCTCTGCATGGACATGATCCACTAACCATGGTATATCACTCCATACTTCACTTGTTTCCATTGGATCCTTGTGCTTCTTAAGCCCACATGGCTTATGAGGCATCATGACTCATCTGCTATGGCAGCCTTGTTTTCAACAAAGTTTTCCATCACTTCTAGATCACCTCAAATGCAACCAAGCCCAACTCGTGTTGCCCTTACCATCTATATAAATTGGTCTACCCATCCACCTACCCCATGTACCAAGGTGATCTCTAAGCTCCCTAAACCCACCAAGTTTAAGTGGCATAAATATATCAAAACCCTAGATCATCCCCATCTAGTTTCCTTCCATTTTTAAGGTGGAATTTCAAAACCCAAGGTTGTTTATGATAGATACTTCACGTTGACATCCTCCACCTTGGATAAAACCACTTGCCAAATAATCTCCCTAATTATTTGGAACCTAAAACTATTTAAATCCCATTCCTTCTGATATCCTCAAAGCCTTTCCTATAAAGGAAAGTTTGATTTTCTTCAAACTAACTTGCCAAATCAAGGCACATTTGATGCCTATATAACCTATCCTATTGTAACACCCTTGGATCATCCCTATGCAAGTTTTAGCGTAGGGGTCTCAACCTAATAAGGTAGATTCCCCCTGTGTTTTACAATGCTAGTCCCTGGATCAATAGCTAGCATCCACAGTTAAGATGTAATATCAAGAAACAAAGGTCATAATATAACTTTATAACCAGGAATAACATAAGTTTATTACATCAAACATAGCTCATTAGGCTATTACATTACATTGCAGCGGAATAACAATAAGCATGGGGTCCTTCATCTTCAAAGTGCCACAGGCAGATGTTGGTTGTAGACTTTGTAATCCTAATCAAACAATCTTCACTAAAATCAATCAAACCTGCAACATTACAGTTACAGCCACAAGGGTCAATACATTTGAATTGTATTGGCAAGTGATACTATGGTAGTATAGTGGAGTCTAACATCTATATGCATTTGGCTAAGTGGAGTTGAGACTTGCATTGCTCAAAATAGATTTTTCTTATCATTTTGAAAATACTAAGTTTTTGCTTGACAAAATCATTTTTCTCAATCAAAGATTTCAAGATCCTTGTACCAAGCCATCTCTCCATCAATGATTGAAGAATTCAAACAACCCTTGTTCAAACCACAAGATTTTAATTTAGAAATTTGAATGATGAGATTCTTGATTGCTTCCATGTCTTGATGCTCAAATTGTCCTTTACCAGGGACATGGCTAAGTACTTAGATTTTACACTCTGCAGAGGTGGTGCACTTTCCCCACAAGACTTGGTTTCCCAAGACAAGATCCTTCAGAAGCTTTCCCTTAGACCAATATGGACGCGTTCCATCCTATCAAACACTACCACCCTCTATCCATATGGCTAGGTTCTTGCAACCTATATGATCATGGCAGAGCCCATATTGCCAAGTGGTTGCACTTGAAGCTTCTCAACATTTGACATCTCAAATCCCTTTGTTTCCTGGGTGGCCATCCACAAGTGAGATACACAACCCAAGTCCATGGCCTTGTGTAACCACTCAACATATCCCAATCCTTCCATTCCACCCAGGAGGTTCATTAACTTAGTTGTTTTATTAAACAAAACCTAAGTCCTCAGACTTAGAATATTTTTCCATATTGTGAATATATATTCCACCCATATTTTCTATTAGCTAGGCTAAGCTTGGTAGTAATAGGGAACTTAACTTATGAAATCCTACTAAGGATTCATCTACTAGGTTTTCCTATAGCAAGATCTATACTTAGCAAAATCCATGCAAGTTTACTTAGCAAAATCACTAATGCAGAGAGAAAGTAATGGGACAAAAAGTATGAAGCATCACTTGCCTTTTGGAAGGGAATGGTAGTTCACTCCTTGATCTTGCTAGTCTCACACTTCACTACAAATCAATCAAGCAAACACAAATTCAATTCACATTCCAAACCAAAGTCAAACAGACAATTCTTCACACACACAAAGTAATGGAATCTAAGTCATGCAATAGCATACAAAGGTTTGGTTCTATTGCAAGGATGGTCTCCACTAGTCTTGTAAACTTTGTAAGTTCCAAATTGGTCATTTACCAAAATGGCAAAGTCATTTGCAAATGGGTTTTATCCATAAACCATTCTTAAATCCATTCATCATTTTATGTGGTGAAAAATGTTTTTATCAAGGCAAAACTCTTAGGTTGTTCACCAAATGAGTTGCTATTGCAAAGCTTGGTGTTTTTGAGTCAGTAGGTTTGGTCCAAACTATTTTCTCAAAGTTTCCTTTCCATAAACATTTCCATAATAAAAACCATTCTTTTTATTTGGCTAGAAATTGGCTAAGTCAAATAATCCAATCTAAATTTTACCAAAATCATTTTTAACACCAAGGTTTGGTTCCTAGGGTCAGTAAGGTCACAACAAACCATTTTGCAAAAGTTTTAATCCAAAAATCATTTTTAAACAATTTTTATACTCTAAACAAGCTCATAAAAGAATCTGCAAATTCAAACAAGCTAACAGATACTATTTGCTAAACTAAGGGAATGGTTGGCTAGGTCTTGTTCTCCTGAATCCATTGATATAAAATTTGTAATTTTTGGACGTGTGGTTTGAAAGTTACAGGGGTTTGAAGTTTGCAAATTATTCTGTTTTCAAAACTGGTTTTAGATCTAATACAGGCCACGCGTCGCGTCGGGATTGGCCGATACCGGTTCGTCTGGATCGCGTGCTGAGGACCGCAGGATCTAGTTTGATCGCACGGCACAGGGCGCGTACCTCTTCGCTATTAAGTGATTCTATCACGTCCACTCGATCGATATCGGACGGCTCCTATCTGATAGTCAAGAACTGGCGGCGCGAGGTCACCGGCGAGCGGCGGTGCGGCCAGATGGCGGCGGCGCTGGCTAAGCAGGAAGCAAGGAAGTGTAAGGAGATGCTCACCAGGCTCAGGAGAACACGGAGAAGCTCAAGGTACTCGTGGTTGGTCAAGGGGTGCTCTAGGGTTGCAGGAATTCCTCGTCGGAGTTGCGAACTGCGTCAGGTGGTCCTAGTTGTGGTCGGAGGCGACGCTGTCGATCACGAGAAGCCAAACGGAGGGCATGATTAGGTGCGCAAGACCAAGGCGAAGACTCTAGCATGATCGAGAAGCAGAGGGGCGGTCGGTTTCTACCTGGGGAGCTCGCCGAAGAAGAAGACACACGCGGTGGCGCTGTCAGAGCTAGTCCAAGCCAAAGTTCTGGGGCGCCCGCGGTCGAGTGATTGACACAGAAGGATGCGCCAGGGTATGGTGAGCGTGCTCGTGTGCTCAGGGAGGCGGAAGGGGGCGTGTGCTGGCCGGAATTGGCGAGAAGGGTCGTCGGAGTCAGAGAGAGTGGCTGACGAAATACGGCAGCCTGGGGGCGTGCTTGGGGAAGGAGGCAGAGGGGAACGAGATAGGACGTGCTGGCGTTCTATCGAGCTTGATCACTGCGAGTTAAGGTGGCTGTGTTAAGGCGTATTGATGCTGCGATTCAAAGCTTGCAACAGCGACGAGAGGAGGAAGAACCAGTCGTGGGGTGGGGAAGGAGAACAGTGGAAAAGGGGCCTACCGGTCAGTGGGAAAAGAACGAGGGGGAGGTCCACCGGTCATTGTCTGTGTGGGTTAGTTAGTTGGTTCGAATCGTTTTCTGCGGGGAGGAGGGAACTGGGCTAAGTGGGCTGTTGGGCTGGCTCAGTTGGGTCTGTCCTTTTCCATATTTTTTTCTGCCTGTTTGTTTTATTCTTTTCTATTTCTATTTTCTGATTTGATATTCAAACAAATGATTCAATCAACAATGCAAACCATTCAAACAATTCAAACTTGTGATGAGTTTTTGGTTCTGTTTAGTAGCATAAACCAATTTCCAAAATAAAATAATATTTTAAATCTTTTTAGGTTCCATTTATTAATTAAATAAAAAGGACCATGGTTTATTAATAAAATAGGCTTTGGTTTAATTAATAAAATCTCCATTTTAAATCCAAATATTTTCAAAACCAAATCAGTATGTTTTATTTGGAAATAAGGAATACTTGGAAACTTGTTTAAAATAAAATAACATTTTATTTTAAAGTCCATTATTAATTAAATATAACAGACTTCCATTATTAAATCAAATAGGATTTGTTTTATTGGAATATTTATTTTGAAATCTAAAATAAAGCCAAAACACTTTAGTAGGTTTTATTTGTGAATATCAAATATTTGGAAAACTTATTTTAAATAATTTAATAAGTTTTGATGTTTCAATTAAATTGGTAAAACCTTTTATTTAAACAAAGTTGGATATTAAATTCTTATTAATTTATTTAAATCAATCTTTTGCTATTTTTATTCAAAACAAAAATGTTTTAGTTCAAATGTTTGGCCAAGGTTTACTTGAACTTTATAGAACAATCTTTACCTATAAAACTTTTATTTCAATTGAAAACCAAATCCTTTTATTTTAAAGATCTAAAATAGTAATACCAAAATATTTTATTTTCCTTTATTTAAAATGTTTATCTTTTTAAATCCTTTTAGGATTTTATTTAATTCAAATGGGTTTGAAGTTCCAATTGAATTTAAAAAGTTTCTTCTGGCCCTGAAAATCAAACAAAGTTTTATTTATTTCATTTATTTTCACATTACAAGATTTGGAAAATCTTGGGATGTGACATTTAGCCATTCATGCCAAAACCCGCATAAAAACGATTCAAAGGTGTCCACCAGGCACTTGCATGCGGGTGGAAAACGAAATAGTATCATTACACAATAATCCACGATAGAACCCATAGAACATATATATATATATATACAAAAATGACTCCATGAGTCAAGAATACAGATATACAGTACAAAGATCCAAATCACCTTGAAAACGATACAGCGTCCGAGTACGGACAAGATGCAAATTGAGATAAGAGCCCTGAAGAATAACCAATAGCGTCCATAACCCTGCCCAGGCCAAGCCGTAAGGGTAACCCTGCTAACAACGTCGGTCTCAAAACCTGCTCAAACAAAAGGGGTGCCAACAAAGGGCAAAGGAAAAAGAGTGCGGTCAGTACTAAGGCCAGTACACGGGGAGTCTTAGAATTCGGCGGTCATCGCCTACATAGGTATGGTGGACTTAAACTGCAGCGAAGAAGGCACTAAAGAACCTATAGAGACTCGAAACAAATGTTGGCTATCAGATAGAGAGAGATAAGAAAGACCTATTTGGATCCAACCTGATACTAACACCAAACATACCCATCCTGGCATTTCCCCCTCGAGATCAAACGAGGAAGTCAGACGGAGGAACTCACAAAGTTGGCAGATTTATCCATTCCATTATAGTTGCAGCAATTACTAGTCAGATATAAATTGCATGAGTCATCATGATATTATAAATAGTGGGCAGTTTTAGTTAACCATTCTGTTGTAGTTGCAATACTTACTAGTCAGATACATATAACATGATACATCCCAAAACCTGCAGTTGTTGGTACTTTTATTTAGCCATTCCGTTGTAGTGAAGTTGATGACTAGTCATTACAAAGTCAAATGTATCGCACTTCTTTAGTTATAGTTGTCTATGATCGATATACTATGCTCTAAGTCGTCCATAACCACGGACATGACTTTCAAAAAGTTTTACCCCAGAGGGGTGCACAAATAGCAACACACGCACGATCAACCTCGAAAAAAACCAAATGAAAACCCAACGAGGCATGACGACAAATAAATTGCAAGATTCATATAATATTTCATGGGGCCACCCCACTAAGCTACCCGCTATGAAGTTGGCCGGCTCCGCGACGGATCGAGGGGTTTGCGACAATGGTTGTAAACGACTGGGAACCCGAAAGTGTGACTAGGCTTGTCGATACCGCGTAAACATTCCGCATTTGTTCCAAAACAGTACAGGCTCTCCAGGCGCAATAATAAATAAAGCAGTAAAGCATGGCATATGTACGGGATAGTAATAAAGCCCCAAACTACTTTGTGGCCCCAAGAAATAAGATATGACTCAAGCTCTCGCTAAGGGGATTCATGGTCGCACATGCGGATAGTGCGAATATTCAAGGAACAGTTATCAAGTACTCGAGGTCCTACGGGACACAAGTGGACAGTTAAAAACCAAATAACATCTATTACCCACCTGTGCCTCTGCATTATTTACCTACTTACAATATTAGTTGTTAAACTATAATTGAAGCCATGATCATCTCCAACATAAAGCATGATGCATTTCTCCAACAACGGTGGTACTTGACGACATCGAAACAATACATGAGCAAGCAACTACGACTCACAAGGACGACTATCTACGAAAAAACAGGTAATAGGAGGTGTCCAGGGCAATATAATGGTTGCAATGGATATCACGGGTACGAAAACTAGAGCAACGCAACACAGATAGAAATAGATCAATAGGAGGAAAGAAATACTATAAAAATAAGATAGGTAGAAAGGGGGAAAATGCTTGCCTAGAAAACATTCTCGAAGTTTCATAACCGAAGAACTTTTTGAAGCTCGGAACATCTCATCGTCCTATTCAGGAAGAAGCAAAACACTAAAAGGAACAAGCGATGCAACAATTACAACTATGGCATGATCACGATATGATGCATGACATGGCAAGTTAATGATGCAAATTATGTCGAAAAGGTCTTAGAGACATATCACAGTGATGATATAGCATTCGTGAGGCATTATTAATAAGAAACAATTAGTTCCCAATTTTATTTATCATGTTTCCCTTGCATAAACAATACTGATTATAAAACTTCTCTTAATGCATGATGCAAATTATAACATGTATATCATGGTTGGAGAGGTCTCGTCGCGCTTATTGATTTAATCATATTATTTATCGAATTTGGAGTTACGGATTTAAAGTTATGCAATAATTAAGAAAAGACATTTATTAATATTTATTAATTCAAAAAAATTAGATTGCTCAAATGATATTATAAATAGCAGAATCAGATTCCTCATGTTTTTCTGATTCAAAAACATATATTACTTGTATTATTTAAATTTACAAATTTAAAACAATATTTATATTGAATTATATTAAATGTGGTCAAATGTTAAAGGTTTGACTAGTTTGAAACATATTTGAAAATATTTGAATGTACAATTGGATTCATATTCAAAAACTAAACATGTTTCATTTTATAAGTTTTCTTAAATTCAAAACATTTTAAAAGATATGAATTATTTGATTTGATTTCATTTTCTGGAATTTTGTTGGTGTTGAAAAGTTTTGGCAAACTTTTATCACCCAGGGTTAGTCTAGCCTCCCTCACCGACTGGTGGGTCAATAAGGGGGTGTGGCCCACTCGCTTGCGGTCAACACGAGGGAGTGCCACGTGGGAGGGTCGGGGCTGCGGGTTAAGGCTGAGGAAAAGCAACAGGTTTCTTTGTAAAATGTCATGAGCAGCTCGGGAGTTGACTGAAGATGACTGAATCCGATCGGCGCAGAAACTTCCAGCTAGAATGATTTTGCGATGAAGATGACGATCAAATTAAATAGAATTTTGCTATGCCGTAAAAAAACAAGTTGTATAGGGGACAAAGGCCTACAATTTTGGTGTTCCAATTTTTCCTGGATAAGATACGTGTGCGCCGGAAACGGACGGTGAACATAGGCCGATCAAATGTGGAAATCTGAATTTTATCGACAGCAAAATAGCGAGATTTTCCTGAACTTTCGAGGACGATGGAGATCAAATCTTTGCGAATCTGAGTAAACCACAAGAACGAAAATTGAAGAGGTGTCTACGATCTACAAGTTTTGTGTTGGTACTTCGGCCAGAGGAGTTCTAGAGAATCGGCAAAAACGTTGGGAACAGGGACGCGCGTGCTGGCGCTGTGGAGCTGCTACTGTGGACCTGCTGCTGCTAACTGCGGCTACTGCACACGCAGCGGAGGTTACCGACGACGGCGACGACGATTCAGGGCGGCATGATGCGGTAAGGTGGGGAAAAAGAGGGGGAAAGGAGGTGGCACTCACCTCAACCAATTCCCGCCGGAATCGGGGTCGGGGACGGCGGAAGATGGTCAGGGCGGTGGCGACGGGGCGGGCCTGCTTGGTCACGACCGCAACAGAGACGAGGAGGCAGTCACCGGCAGCTCCGGCTCCTCCTGCTGCGGTTCCGAAGAGGCGGCGGTGGTGGTTCTGCTCCTCGGCTCAAACGCTTCTGCTGGTGGCCATGGTAGCTCCACCTCTGTGCTCCCCTTGTTGAACTTTCGGCAGGAGGGAGGCCCTGCAGAGTACGGAGGAGAGGAAAAGGAGGATGGAGGCGCGGGGGAGGGAGAAGGCTAGGGTTCTGGGGCGCAAGGCATGCAGATAAGAAGGGGACACAGCTGCTGTCGCTGTCGACGGAGGGAGACGGCGGACTGCGTGCTCGGCTGCTTTACGGCTGCGAGAGAGAGAGTAGACGGGAAGATCAACAGGAAACGGCGTCTAGGCGAAGCGGGATGCACGCGCGGAGCTGGGCCGAGGGTTAAACAGGGCCAGACCAAAGTAGAGAGGGAGAAGAGCAGCGGCTGGTTGTTGTGGTTTGGCCCAGACAAGATGGCTCCAGGTCACGACATCTCTCCTTTACTTTGAACATTTTGTAGATGTACTTAAAGAAAGTTCTGGCAATATAAAATGGATAAGGGGGAATAGCACAAGGGAAAAGGAATGGTCACATACATAGTTTATGAATGTGCCAATTGGGGCATTTTACAAGAATATAAAGATTTGGAGTTTTGTAAATTGGATAAAATCATTTGCAGAATTAGTGGACCATCACATGGATCCAAAGCTTCTAGAAAACAAAATAGAGGGATATAAAAAGAGGGAAATGGAGGTGATAGAAAGAACACACAAGAAAAATACAAAATGCAAATGCAAGGCAAGGTAACATATCACATGCAACATTTTAAAATATGATCCATGCAATGTGGCATGATGACTATGAGGATGATGTCATGATGATGCAACAAATAACAAGCATAAGGTAGTGTTGATCGGTATTTATTATGTAGCATTCCAATGTTAGACAATTGGGATGCTACACCTATCTTCCCACCTAAAAAATAAATATTTTTGAGATGCTTTATTAATTCTTATTGCACTTTCTCTTAAATGGTAGAAACAAGAATTAATAGATTAAAAATACTTTTCCTTCCAATAAAATTCACCACTGAGTGATATGATATTTAGCACCATCTCACATCAAAAACCAACCATGTCCAATGTAAAAATATCAAATGATATTCTAGAAATCATTCATGCACTTTTCAGATAAATGCTTTTAAGTGGACCTTAAAACCTTTGAAAAATCTCAAATAATTCCCAAGGAAGCTTCATGGCATCATCTCTCTACTAGTACACTTTAACCATCTTGCCAAGAACAAAATTTCATAAATGCTTCACAAGAATCAATTTCGGCCTAATTAGTAAAGATGGAAACTCATGAACTAAACCACATTCAACTATCCTCAAATCTTGTCTAGCAATCATCCACAACACCCCCACTTAGTACTGGTCGTGTGCACTGTAGCTATGCTCCCTCCTTGTCCTTAGTGCTTGGAGCAAGTTCCAGAGAGAGTCACACACATGTAGAGCCAAACTTAGCTCACTTATTGTACTACAGCTGCCCTCCCTCTCTCTCTGCTCGACTAGAACCCCACCATCCCTCTCTCCATCGCCCCTGAGGCCCAACCAACAAGCTTCACACCTCCCCAAGATCCCTCATGGACATGATCCACCATGGACCATTGCCATTTTTTTATAAGCCAAGAGGCCAGAGCACCACCTCCATGCTCCCTCATTTCCCTCCGTCACCCCCACCTAAATCGTCCCGAGCTCCCCCTCCCCTCCTCTCTCAGTTGGCCACACGAAGAAGAAATGGCACTTTTGGCCATTGTCTAGATCGAGCTCGAGGTGGCCCTCCCCCTGCTCCCCTCCCTGTGCATGTGGTCTATTTGTGATCTACTACCCCTGATCTATCTCCCTATTCCCTGACCTCTGCTGTAGGAATGCCGGATGCCGCCACCATCGTGCATGCCTGACGGTAACTTCTCCTGGCGTTGCTCACCCTCCCGAGCTCCTCCGGCGGTAACCACACCTCCTAGGACCCTAGAGCCCTCTCTAATGCCTTCCCTCCGACATGCATACAGTCCTGAGCAAGCACCGTCGAACTCCCGAGCACACCACAGCGTCTACCGCAGGCTTCACGCGTGAGGCACCTCCCAGCACCAAACCCTACCCTTCTGCCCCTCGACAGAGTCGCCTAGCCACTCTACCTCTCCTCCATCGTCCCCGGGCCGCCGACATGTCCCTGGTAAGCCTCCCCTCGACTCTCAACCCTAGCTAGGGTTTCTGTCGTGCTCACATGCGTCTGGAGGAGGAAGATGGCCACACGAAGAAGAAATGGCACTTTTGGCCATTGTCTAGATCGAGCTCGAGGTGGCCCTCCCCCTGCTCCCCTCCCCGTGCATGTGGTCTATTTGTGATCTACTACCCCTGATCTATCTCCCTATTCCCTGACCTCTGCTGTAGGAATGCCGGATGCCGCCACCATCGTGCATGCCTGACGGTAACTTCTCCTGGCGTTGCTCACCCTCCCGAGCTCCTCCAGCGGTAACCACACCTCCTAGGACCCTAGAGCCCTCTCTAATGCCTTCCCTCCGACATGCATACAGTCCTGAGCAAGCACCGTCGAACTCCCGAGCACACCACAGCGTCTACCGCAGGCTTCACGCGTGAGGCACCTCCCAGCACCAAACCCTACCCTTCTGCCCCTCGACAGAGTCGCCTAGCCACTCTACCTCTCCTCCATCGTCCCCGGGCCGCCGACACGTCCCTGGTAAGCCTCCCCTCGACTCTCAACCCTAGCTAGGGTTTCTGTCGTGCTCACATGCGTCTGGAGGAGGAAGATGGCCCTGTGCCATCGATCCCTATTTGATCCACGGCCAGACTTTCCCTATTCATCTTCACTGTTCTCCACCACTGAGCTCCCTGGCCCACTTTCCAGATCAAGCGACGTCGTGTGCGCTCTCCTGGAGCCGATCTGGGCCGGCCTAGCCCGATCCGGTCGGATCTCCCTAGTGGCGGCCCACACCATTCTTTTTCCCATTTTATTTTCTACTAATTTCAGATCTGGTAATTACACCTCACTTTAATCTCAAAATAAAATGCTTAATACACCCAAATGACGGCATATATTTTTGGTAAATTCCTACATGTTTTTCACAACATGCATAGCCTAGGGTTGACCCAAGTAATGCCCATATTTATTTCAATAAATCAACTACCTAAAGATACCCTTTTCACTAATAAAAATTTTCAGTAAGTTTGGTTTATCCAAATAATAGGAAACAAATTGGTACTGAAAGATATTTAAAATACCTTGATTGTCCCTTGGCTCCACCTTGTTTTGCTTCCTAGATTGACTATAGAATAAAATAACAAAAACATCAGAAATGTGCCTTTAGGGAATTCTTGAGGCCAAACAAAAATTGCTAATGACCTAATTCCAACTCCTAGAGCACATGAACACCAGTATCCTTCAAATCCCAGGAGCCCATAATTTTATAAGCCATGGTTGATTTCTAGGAATTAAACGATTTTGTGTATGTTTAGTTCAGTAGTAAAATCACTACAATAGTTCTATAAGTCTGAAAAAGGGTGATTCCAATTTTTACGGAAAGGTATTTCAAATACCTAACATGTATCCTTGGAATCACATCAAAATATTATGTATAATAAATCTTGTGAAAAGGACAAAAAACCTTCTAATAATGCCTTTGGGAATTTCCTAAGGGCGTTCTGTTAAATATTTTAAGATGATTCCTAATGACCCACAAGTATAGGGGGTGTATCATAGTACTTTCGATAAATAAGAGTGTCGAACCCAACGAGGAGCAGAAGGTGTTGACAAGTGGTTTGGATTAGGAATTCACTATAAATACTAGCAAAAGGATTTTTAGGGTTTTTTGATAATGCAGATAAATAAAGTGCGAGTAAATAAAATACAATAATAATAATTGCAGAAAGTGGCCCAAACCTTTCTTTAGCAAAGGACAAGCCGGTTGTATTACTTAAGATGACCAAACGTTCTCGAGGACACATGGGAATACTGTCAAGTGCTTTCGCTTCATATAGTTGATTAATCTTCTTTGTTTTGATAAGTGTTGTGTGGGTGAACCTATGCTAATGTACTGACATTACTTGGACTAACACATACTTGTGATTATACCCCGTGCAAGAATCCATAACTATAAGAAAATAATTAAGATAAAAACCTAACCATAGCATTAAACACTGAGATCCTACACTCCCTTGTGTAAAGGTTTCCTAACGGGGGTTTAGGTTTCTGTCACTCCGGCAACCCCACAATTAGTAGCCAAATACACAATACATTCCCCTAGGCCCATAAAGGTGAAGTATCATGTAGACGACGTTCACATGACACCACTACAAGAATAGCACCACAACTTAAGTATCAAACCATTGAATATTTCTCAGCACAATTCGACTACTAAAAACATGACTTCTCCCATGTCCTCAAGAACTAAATGAACTACTCATGAGACATCATATAGATCAAGATAAGAGATGATATAATGATAAGTAAAAATCTCAACATGAACAATAATTCAATGGTTCCACTCAATAGCATCAACTACAACAAGTAATCAACACCGGGAAAGTTTCCCCTAAGAACTATGCAATATTCAACCCAATTGTTACAGCGGAATGGAGTGGTGGTGATGTTGCTGGTGGAGATGATGGTGAAGATGATGATGATGATGATGATATCGATGAAGTGTAGCTTGATGACAGTCTTGATGGCGACGATCTCCCTTCTCCGGGAAGGGGGGCCGCGCCAGGGGGTGGTGTGGGCCCCTATGGCCCATCTCCACTTCTCCTTCTGGCTTCCTTCGTCTTCTGGAAAAATAGGGATTTCCATATATTTTTTGGATTTTTCTAATCTTTGCGAATATTGCATCTGGACACCGCTTTTCCATTAGAATCCTAACTCTGGCAGTTCATCCTCCAAAAGTCATCCAACATGCAAAATAGATGAAATAACATAAGTATCATCTCTTAGTATGAAATATATCAATGAATAACAGTAAATTATGATATAAAATACTAATGCAATCTGGATGTAGCAACTCCCCCAAGCTTAGACCTCGCTTGTACCCAAGCAAAAATTGAGCTTAGTAAACATGACCACATGTTTATGGAGTGAAGTGTCGATAAAAATAATACAGACAAGAAGCATCACATTTGTTAATACAGAAGTCATAATAGAAAACAACTCACTCTTATATAACTTAACTTGCAATAAGTAAGGGAGTCACAATGAAGATGCATAAAGTAAATCATAATTGGTAATGACAAACTTTGTTCTTGGTCAGAGAACATTTGACAAATCATACTTAGTTTTAAGCAAAGCTTTTATAATGGAGTTTATAAAGGAGAAATCTCTTGCTCAAACATAATGGGCTTTTACAATAATAGCTTTCAAAGTAGTATTCATTCAAATAAGAGCATTGTGCAAAACAAGGAACATAAGAAACAAGATTGAATATATCAACAGATGGATGATTGAATTACAACAACTCAAATGTTTGCTGGAGATAGAAGGGAATAGGTTTACTGACTCAACTTAAAAGTAAAACATAGACCCTTCGTAGAGGGAAGCAGGGATTTCAAGTTTCATAAAGAGCTTCCAAAAAATTATGGTACTTACTAGCTTTGAGCTCTCATTTCCCCTATCATAAGCATCTTGAGGTGATTAAGGTTAAAGTGAGACAAATATGAAGTATATGCTTGACAAATCATAAGCTGGAAATCTCATGTCCCTTGAGTACGAGGGCCGTTCCTCATGCTACTCAACTTTAGTCACAAGCAAGTTCTTGTCATTGTAAGTACATGTGTATCATAGAGAACCGCCAATGGGGTACCTCTTTCCCCATGAAACAGGAGCCATCCCATATCAAAATGACAAGGCAACAAACAGTGAGCATCTCAGCGATATTTTTATTTACCATGAGCATGGTGCTTGTTTTTTCTATATTTTTTCTAAAGATGCTTCATAGATTGCTCACTATGGTTATGCTTTATGTTTCCACCATGATTAGGCATTGCTTAGGCTAGCCGCCCAGGCGTTTCTCTAACACATATTTAATACTCCAAGGACTTACAAGATCCCCTTTTATTTCACACCGCCGACATCCATAAACAAAATATCATGATATCAACTGGATAATATGTACAGGTGTTGAAAGTGTTCCCCATGACAGCATGGTTCTGCTAAATCCCAACCTATAACTTGCAAGCATATAGGCAACATATATGACACAATGGTTCAAGTTTATTAAGTGCAAGAAAATAAAGTGTGCCATCAAGTTCGTGAGAGCTTTAATCACTAGTTTTCAAATAACAAATAATTTTAATTTGGAAGATAGATAAAACTCGAGAATTTACTTGGAATAGAAACAATGCTAATAGGTAGATATGGTGGACAGAAATGGCATAATTTTTAGTTCAAGGATTGGATGCACGAGAAGCATTCCCTCTCAGTACAGGTTT
This sequence comes from Avena sativa, assembly GCA_916181665.1. NCBI lineage: Eukaryota > Viridiplantae > Streptophyta > Magnoliopsida > Poales > Poaceae > Avena > Avena sativa. The sequence continues at coordinate 268,616,352 of OV702281.1, forward strand.
TTGGCTAGCAAGGCTGGGTAGCAAGCATAAGAGTTGAAGGAAACAAACAAACATACAAGTGATAGAAACAATCATTCAATCTTCCTTGAAAATGCAAAACAACTTAACTTGGGAATACTAAGCTTATGTGCCAATCAAGAAAGAAAGGAAATTAAATAAAATATCTATAAGTACTTTTATCTTTTCCATTCAATTCTCAAGTAGTGTTGCTATTGACCAGAGCTAGGTTTGCCAAACCAACTAAATTTACTTGATGATCCCAAAGTGATACCAATACTAACAACAAGATCAATCATATAACAAAAATTGCAAACAAAAATAAGATGTGCAAAAAGTAAATGATGAAACTTCTAATTAATATTCCATAACGGCACTCACACCAAGGGATACATAGATAACCAACTAGAGGATAGATACTTCCACAATGCAAACCATCATATATGACAACTTCTCTATTCATGATATGACTGTACTAAAAAGGTAAAAAGATGAAAGATAATGATGTGATACTACGGCACTCCCCCAAGCTTGGAACAAACCAAGGGGATGCCAAAACCTAATGACGAATTACTCCTTCGGTGGTGTTGCCTTGTGACGAATTACTCCTTCGGTGGTGGTGGTGTTGCCAAAACCTAATGCCAAAACCTAATGACGAATTACTCCTTTGGAACAAACCAAGCCTAATACTCATAGTTTAGATTTTGCATACCGTAGAGTTGTTCTTGTAATTGGTTGTTGGTCTGATGGAGCGAGAGGATTTCATCCAAAAGGTTGGCAGTCTCCTTGTTGTGCTCGGTGATGAGTTATGAACTTATCTTATGGATGACATCCACTTCGCATTCTGTCATCTTCTTATACCTAAAAACTTCTTGCTCCAACGCTTCCATCCTATATTACAGACTGCCTTCTCCTTTAGGGCCCTGAACCTATTTTATCTGTACCTTTCCATCCTTGATAAACAACTTCTTGGGGTGAATCTTCAGCTCATACATGTACGGGTTGATGGTGTCTGCGGAGGAATCCTCCTTGGGTGATCTAGAGGAAGACACTGTGGCTCGAAAACTGAGAATCTGCCTGATAGAAATAGATCAAAACAAAAACACGATGAGAACATGATATACGGACCTCAGGGGGTTTGGGGGATTATATATCAAGAAGTTTAACGACAAAAGGAAGGTACTGGGAGAAAATTGGACAGAGATGGGCTCCGTGGTGGTCACACCACCTCGTGGCGCGACCGGGTGGGCCCGCACCACAGGGTAGTGTGAGACACCCCGTCTCCGTTTCCTTCCCTCTTTCGACTCATTATCTCCCGTATTAACTAAAAACTGCAAAAATGTAAATTGGAAAGTTTTTCGTGAACCTTTTCTTATACCAGAACTACTACCTATACGATAATGGACTCTGTAGATTCCTGACTTTGGTCTTTAATAAATTCTTCCAGAGTGACCACTTGAATAATATCAATATATTCATAATAAGAATCTCCAGAAATATAATGTTTGAGCCTTTGACCTTTCTTCATCTCCTTACATCATTCTTTCCCAACATTTGAAAGTTTCTTGCATACAAAACTTCACACAATCTTCATTAGCAACATTTGTGTATGCAAGATAATAAAGCTTTGGGTTCAATTTCAACAGAAGTCCATCAAAACATAAGCTACTGTAGCAACTCATTTCAAAAGCCCAAAATAATTTAAAAGGAAATCGATTTAAGAGGCAAATGCAAAAATGGCAGAAATCTGTCAAAATAGACCTGCAGGTAAAGATCGATTTTTTCAAAAATCTTCTGTTGCTCAAATCGAAAAGTGCAAAACTAAAAAAAGTTAAATAGTAACTTGGTGCACACGCACAAGCTCAATCTGATGTACTGGGATGTTTTCACGATTTTTTACATTGAAGCACAAAAATCTGTTCTAGGACACCAACTTCCCCACATCTCACCTCCTTCCCATTAGAGGCTAATCTTGACACAAAAACCAAACAAAAAGGATAAGGAGAGGTTATTACAGAGGTAATAACTTCCAAGACTCAAATAAACAAAAATAAACTGAAAGCAAATTATAATGGGTTCTCTCCCAAAAGCTCTTTCTTTATAGCCATTAAGATAGGCATGATAATTTCGATGATGATCACATATGAAATATGGATTTGAAGTAAAAGAGAGCATCAAAAATCAAATATCCAACATATTTAAGTCTAACCCACTTCCTATGCCAAGGAATTTTGTAAGAAAATAAATTATTGAAACAACAGGCTACTAGCACAGGAAGGCAAAACAAGTGCAACACTAAAACTTTCAACATAAAGCGGGGAAACTTAATGTTATTGAGATGCATAAAACCATGTTTCCCTCTCTCATAATAACTTTCAGCATCATTATGGATAAAATTAATAATGTAACTATCACAAAAAACATTCTTATCATCAAAATGAGCATATTTAAAATCGTCAAATAGAGGTTTAAGGTCAAAAACTGGATCAATAGAAGCAAGTTGCTCAACTCTAAAATACTCATTAGGCAATTCATTTTCATAAAGAGCTTTGGCAAATTTTGAAAAATTAAACTCATAATATTCTCCATCAAATTTAGTTAAAATTTTCCCCTTCTTACAATCTATAATAGCTCCACAAGTGCTCAAGAAAGGTCTACCAAATATGATAGGACAAGTTTTACTAGCAGTTGAACCAAGTACTAGAACATCAGCAGGATATTTAGTTTTACCACAAAGAACTTCCAGATCTCTTACAATACCAATGGGACCGATGGTTTCTCTATTAGCAAGCTGAAAAACCACATCAATTTCTTCAAGTTCACAAGGACCAATTTCATGCATAATTTCTTTGTAAAGCTCATAAGGAATAGCACTTGAACTTGCATCAATATCACATAAACCATAAGAGAAATGATCACCTATTCTAAAAGAAAGCACAAGGACACTAGCTTTCCTAGTTCTACTAGGACATGAAACAATATTAGAAGCATCTTCCTAGAATATAATGTGTCCATCTTTTACATTTTTAGTGACAAGGTCTTTCACAATTGCTACTATAGGTTCAACATTTATTTGTTCATCAAGTTTTACAGATTTCTTTGTACTTTTGTTAAACACACTAGCTATCATATAATGCTCATTTACCTTAGCTGGGAAAGGTATTTTCTCAATATAAGGTTCAAGCAAAATATGATCAACAATATTAACTTCAGTATTTCTAGCTGGAATACTACTAACAATATCTTTATATGGTGCATGATACTTGTGCCATTCCCTTTTTGGAATTTCAATATAAGAGGCAAAAGCCTTAAAACAATTTGAAATACTTTGAGAACCAAGACCATACTCAGTACTAATATTATGGAAGTCATTAGTTCCCATAAAAGATTTAATGCATTCATAATCATAATTTATACCTAACTTTCTTCCTTTGTAATTCTCCCATGCTTCAGCATTTTCTTGAATACGGTCTAGAAGATACCATTTAGCTTCTTATTTCATACGAGTGAATGATCCAACACAAGAAGCATCCAGTAAATCCTTATCATGAAGAGAAAGCCTTGCATAAAAGTTATTAATAATAATATTATTAGGGAGCTCATGAATAGGACATTTGAGCATTATTAACTTCAATATCCCCCAACCTTGGGCTGTACTCTCTCCATCATGAGGCCAAAAGTTATATATTTGATTCCGGTCTTTATGAATCTCACTAGGAGGATAGAATTTAGAATAAAAGAGAGGTACAATTTCCTCCCATTCCATAGATTGGCCATTCTTCAGCAGCTTATACCATTCCTCAGCTCTGCCTTTCAATGATATAGAGAGTAACATTTTCTTAACTTGTTCCGTTGTAATACTTGCACACTTGAACAATCCGCATAATTCATGTATAAAAAGCAAATGATCACCAGGATGGACAGTTCCATCTCCAAAATAGTATTTATCCATAACACGATCAACAATTTTTGTAGGTATTTTTAAAGGATCTAATTCAGCAGGTGGTGGTTCATATACTACCTTAGTAGTGGTAGAAGCTTTCCAAAACAGGAAACTAAGTGCATTATCCATATTGAAAAAAATAACAAACAGAAATAAAAACAATACTCACAGTAGAAATTTCCTTTACCAGTTCCACTCTTTAATAGCGCTTCACTCCCTAGCAATGGCGCCAGAAAATAGTCTTGATGACCCACAAGTATAGGGGGTGTATTGTAGTACTTTTGACAAGTGGTTTGGATCAGGAATTCAATGTAAATACTAGCAAACAGATTTTTAGGGGTTTTTGATAATGCAGATAAATAAAGTGCGAGTAAATAAAATACAATAATAATAATTGAAGCAAGTGGCCCAATCCTTTTTTCAAGAAAGGAGAAGCTGGTTGTATTACTTAAGATGACCAAACGTTCAAGAGGATACATGGAAATACTATCAAGTGCTTTCGCTTTATATAGTTGATTAATCTTCTTTGCTTGGATAAGTGTTGTGTGGGTGAACCTATGCGAATGTACCGACCTTACTTGGACTAATACATACTTGTGATTATTGAAGGGAATATGCCCTGAGAGGCAATAATAAAGTGTTTATTATGTGTATTCCAAGTATATGATAGATGTTTATTGTTCATGCTATAATTGTATTAATACAGAAACGTTAATACATCTGTGGTTAATAAACAAACAAAAAATTCTTAGTTATGCCTCTCTCATAAACTAGCTCGTTGATTAACAAGACGATCAAGGTTTCCTGATCATGGACATTGGATGTTGTTAATAACGGGATCACAACATTAGTGTAATGGTGTGATGAACATTCATCCAAAGTATAGCATTACGATCAAAGTCATTGAGTTTATATTGCTATAACAACTTACGAAGTGATCCTAATCCTTAGACCATGAGATCATGTCAATCACTAACACCGGAAGAGTTTCTTGATAACATCAAACGTCACACCGTAACAGGATGATTATAAAGATGGGTTCAGAACTAATAAAGTGTTATGTTGAGGCCCATGGATCGAGAGTGGAATTTTTTCATTCCCATGATGGATAGATATACTCTGGGCCCACTCGGTGATATCACATTGGTTAGCTTGCAAGCAAGTGATTTGATCACTAGAATGTTATATCACGGGAACGAGAAAAGATTGCATGTCAGTAACGAGATCAAACTAGGTATGGAGATACCGATGATAGAATCTCGGACATGTAATATATCGCGAAACAAAGTGATTAAGATACTAGCATAAAAGGTTCCGACGATCACAAGAAAGTCATCGTTGAATGTGTGGGAGTCAGTATGGGTCTCCAGATCCCGCTTCTGATTATTTATTCGAGAGGGGTCTCGATCATGTCCGCATTATTCACGAACCGTAGGGTGACACACTTAAGAGACACCGACATCCAATTGGAGCAAAAGTTTCATGCCAGAAAGAATAACAAGCGCATGAATTTATTTCACTAGATACCTAAACAGGTTTTCGGGTGAAATTGCAGAAAGTGTTTTTGCATGTGAACTAGAATTCTAGCAAGGGGTTATATGTGAATGTTTGTCATTAAAGTAATTGAAAAAATTCTGAATAAATAAAAGGAGTTTTATTTAATGAGAGTTTGCATTAAATTTGGTGGAAATTTAATAGCAATTTTGAGTGGGATTTTGAGTGGAGGGAATTGAAGAGGTTTTTGTGAGTGGAGTGTCTACCCACATGAATGAAGGAGGGGAGGGGGCAGCCCCATGGCTGGCGGCCACCCCCTTGGGTGCCCCCTCCTCCTATAAAAGGCATCCTCTCCCTCTCTCTCTCTCACTCACACCTCCTCGTGAAGGATCTCTCTCCCCCTCTAGAATTTATCCCCCATGGTCTCGGACTAGCGAGATACATGTTCCCGGTGGCTATTCGGCAAGAAAGAGTTGTGCTTCCGCTGCATCGCTGGAGCGAGGAGGCGAGAGGTTGCTCGGTGCCTCGGACGTGTGTGCGAGCACGGATGCGCTGCTGATTTGCGACGCTAGGACTTCCTCTCGATCTTGAGATCGGCAAGAGATCATCTACATCAACCACAAGTTTAACTCGTTAAGCTTTGTCGGTCTTCAAGGGTATGTTCTCTACGGATATACATACGCCCGTTGTTTGTATCTAGTAGATAGATCTTGGTACATAGTTGTTCCCATCGTAGGAATTTTTTTGTTTTTTATGCTGCGAACCCTACAGTGGTATCAGAGCCGGATCTATGCGTAGATGCTTTACACAGGTAGTACACATATGAGTATGTGGGCGATGATGATCATTTTGTTGCTTCTTAGTTATAATTTTGGATATTTGTGGCATAGTGAGATGAAGCGGCCCGGACAAACTTTACATGTCCTCGCACATGAGACCTGTTCCACGCTTGACATGCAACTAGTTTGCATAAGTGGCTAGCGGGTGTCTGTCTCTCCTACTATAGTCAATATCTATTTTGCAACGAGTTGTCAACAGTTTGGTTATCCTCGTTGTGCTTCATGTTCGTAGGTATGAACGGTTCTATCTTCGAAAGCCCTAAGCCACGTAAAACTTGCAATGGATAAATTAGAGGCGTCTAGTTTAGATTGTTGTTGGGCTAGTGTTATGATATGGTGATGTTGTAAGTAGAAGTATGAGATGATACTCTTACAACACACATAATGTGTAAGTTCCATAGACCTTGGCCTTACACATAAAGGTATGATAGTGATCATACCACGATGCACATGATAGAGATCATATGCGGGAACCATATCATTTCACTTATAAACATGTGATGTTTGATAGCATCTTATATTGCTTGTTTGGCGTTTTATTAGCATAATAAGATGATCCCTCAATTAAATATCAAGATAAGAATGTGTTCTTCCTTTAGTATGGACCTATTATGTTTTCGTCGCTCCAAGACATCACGTGATGATCGGGTGTTCTTGGGTCCACGACCATATTTCGGGTGTAAGGCAGTTACACACGCGAATACTAAGGTTCTTACTTGGCGAGCCTAGCATGTACAGACATGGCCTCGGAACACAGACCGAAAGGTTAAGCATGATTCATATAGTAGATATGATGCCCATTTGATGCTCACCTTTGAAGCTACACCGACTCACGTGATGATCAGACTTGGTGTAGTGGATTTGGTTCATGTAATCACCAAAAAGACAAGAGGGATGTCATTTTTGAGTGGGAGTTCATTCGTAATGTGGATTAGTTGAACTCAATCTATCATAAACTTAGTATAAACTTTACAAATTCTGTTGTAGATGGCACCACCTGCTTTTAATTTCAATGTGTTCATGGAGAAAGAGAAACTTGCAACGAACGGAACTTTACCGAATGGGCCATGAATTTGAGGATTCTCCTCTCTGCTGCACAAAAGAAATATGTGCTAGAAGCGCCGCTAGGCCCCCCACCTTTTGAGGATGCCCCTGACGAGGAGAAGAATGTCTATCAGACTCGTCAGGAGGACCACAACTTAGTTCATTGCGGCATATTGTATGGGCTAGAGCCAGAAATTCGAAAGAGTTTCGAAAACGGCAATGCATTTGATATAATGGGTGAGTTGAAAATGATTTTCGACACACATGCTGCTATAGAGAGATACAATGCTTCAGAAAAGTTCTTTAGCTGCATGATGGAAGAGCACAGCTCCGTTAGTGAGAATGTACTCAAGATGTCGGGTTATTCCGATAAGCTTGTGTCCTTGGGAATATCAATTCCCATTGACTTAGGCATCCATCGTGTTCTGCAGTCTCTGCCACCTAGCTATAAGAGCTTTGTGATGAACTATAATATGCAAGGCATGAAGAAGTCTCTCCCCGAGCTTCTATCAATGCTTAAAAATGCAGAAGTGGAGATCAAGAAGGAACATCAAGTGTTGATGATCAATAAGAACACTGGTTTCAAGAAAGACAAGAAAGGGAAACGGAAGGGAAGTAAGGGCAGCAAGCCGGTTGCCGAGCCTGAAAAGAAACCCCGAGTTGGCCCTAAGTCTGATACTGAGTGCTATTATTGTAAAGGGACTGGCCACTGGAAGCGCAACTGCCCCAAATATTTGGCAGACAAGAAGGCCGGCAAGGAAAACAAAGGTATATATGATATACATGTTATTGATGTGTACTTGACTAGTGCTCGCAGTAGCACCTGGGTATTTGATACCGGTTGAGTTGCTAATATTTGTAACTCGAATCAGGGGCTGCGGAACAAGCAACCGCTAGCAAGGGGTGAGGTCAAGATGCGTGTCGGCAATGGATCAAGTGTTGATGTGATCGCCGTCAGAATGCTACCTCTCCACTTGCCATTGGTATTAGTAATAAACTTGAATAATTGTTATCTGGTGCCAGCACTGAGCATGAACATTGTATCTGGATCGTGTTTGATGCGAAGTGGTTACTCATTTAAATCCGAGAACAATGGTTATTCTATTTATATGAATGAAATCTTTTATGGTCATGCACCGATGATGAATGGTTTATTTCTATTGGATCTCGATAATAAAGTTACACATATTCATAATGTTGATGCTAAAAGGATTAAACTTAATGATGATATATCCGCATATATGTGGCACTGCCGTCTAGGTCATATTGGCGTTAAATGCATGAAGAAGCTCTATTCGGGTGGACTTTTGGAATCACTTGATTTTGAATCATTTGATACATGTGAGCCATGCCTTATGGGCAAGATGACTAGAATGTCGTTTTTTGGTTCAATGGAACGGGCGACAGATTTATTGGAAATCATACATTCTGATGTATGTGGTCCAATGAGTGTGTCGGCGTGAGGTGGATATCATTATTTTGTTACTTTCACGGATGATTTGAGTAGATACGGTTATATCTACTTGATGAAACATAAGTCTGAAACCTTTGAAAAGTTCAAGGAATTTCAGAATGAAGTGGAAAATCATCATAATAGAAAGATTAAATTTTTACGGTCCGGCCGTGGAGGTGAGTATCTAAGTTACGAGTTTAGCACTCACATGAAAGAGTGTGGAATTGTTTCACAACTCACACCTGCCGGAACACCACAACGAAATGGTGTGTCGGAACTTCGTAATCATACTTTATTGGATATGGTTCCATCTATGATGTCTCTTACGGACTTGCCATTTTCATTTTGGGGTTATGCACTAGAAACTGCTGCATTCACTTTAAATCGGGCACCATCTAAATCCGTTGAAAAGACACCGTATGAATTGTGGTTTGGAAACAAACCTAAGCTATCATTTCTTAAAGTTTGGGGATGCGATGTTTATGTGAAGAAACTTCAACTGGATAAACTTGAACCCAAAGCGGAAAAATGCGTCTTCATAGGATACCCTAAGGAAACTATTGGGTATTCCTTCTATCACAGATCCGAGGGCAAGGTTTTTGTTGCCAAGAATGGATCCTTTATAGAGAAAGAGTTTCTCGCGAAATGTGTGAGTAGTCAGAAGGTAGAACTCGAAGAGGTTATTGAACCTTCTCTTCAAAGTATGGCGAGTAGCGCAGCACCGGAAGTCGTTCCGGAGTTGGCTTCACCAGTTGAAGAGGGAACTAATGATAATGATCATGAAACTCCGAAAGAGAGTACTACCAAACCTCGCAGGTCTAGCAGGCAGCTCCCGAGCTGTACGGAAACCCTGTTATGAATTTTGTTGTTGATGAAATTGATGACCCTGCGACGTATGAAGAAGCGATGATGAGCCCGGATTCCAACAAATGGTTAGAAGCCATGAAATCCGAGATGGAATCCATGTATGAAAATCAAGTTTGGAACTTGGTGGACTTACCTCACGACCGAAAGGCCGTGGAGAACAAATGGATTTTCAAAAGGAAAATTGATGCTGATGGTAATGTGACCATCTATAAAGCTCGACTTGTCGCAAAGGGGTTTCGACAAATTCAAGGAGTTGACTACGACGAGACATTCTCTCCCGTAGCTATGCTAAAGTCAGTTAGGATTATGTTAGCAATTGTTGCATATTTCGATTATGAGATATGGCAGATGGATGTCAAAACCGCGTTTCTCAATGGTAATATTGAATAAGAGTTATATATGATGCAACCAAAGGGTTTTGTCTATCCTAAGGATGCTAACAAGGTGTGCAAGCTTCAGCGATCCATCTATGGACTGAAGCAAGCATCACGAAGTTGGAATCTCCGCTTTGATGAGGTGATCAAAGAGTTTGGATTTGTCCAAACTTATGGAGAAGCTTGTATTTACAAGAAAGTGAGTGGGAGCAATGTGGCATTTCTGATATTATATGTGGATGACATATTATTGATTGGAAATGATATAGATCTTTTAAACAGTGTTAAAAGTTATCTAAACAGCAAATTTTCAATGAAGGACCTAGGTGAAGCGTCATACATATTAGGCATAAAGATCTATAGAGATAGATCTAGGAGCCTAATAGGGCTATCGCAAAGTACATACCTTGATAATATTTTAAACAAGTTTAAAATGGACGGAAGTAAGAAGGGGTTCTTACCTATGTTGCAAGGCAAGACATTGAGTAAGACTCAAAGTCCGGCTACGGTGGAAGAAAGAGAGATAATGGACAAAGTCCCCTATGCTTCAGCCATAGGCTCTATAATGTACACCATGCTATGTACAAGACCGGATTGGCACATGTTATTAGTTTGACTAGCAGGTACCAATCGGATCCAGGTTCGGAACACTGGATAGCGGTCAATAATATCCTTATGTACTTGCGAAGAACTAAGTATATTGTGTACGGAGGTGAAGAAGAGCTCGTCGCTAAGTGTTATGTTGACGCAAGCTTTGACACCAATACAGATGAATCTAAGTCTCAATCCAGATACGTATTTCTCATGAATGGCAGAGCGATTAGTTGGAGGAGTTCCAAACAACCTATGGTGGCGGGATCAATAACAGAGGCCGAATATGTTGCTGCTTTGGAAGCGGCTCGGGAAGCAGTTTGGATGAAGGAGTTCATATCTGAACTAGGTGTGGTTGTGAGCGTGTTGGACCCAATGGTGATCTATTGTGACAACAGTGGTGCCATTGCCAATGCCAAAGAACCAAGGTCTCACAAGAATTCCAAGCATATTAAGCGCCGGTTTCACTCCATCCGCGAGCATGTCAAGGATGGAGATATAAAGATTTGTAAAGTACACACGGATCTCAATGTAGCAGATCCGTTGACTAAAACTCTCCCTAGAGCAAAACATGATCAACACCAGAACTCCATGGGTGTTAGATTCATCACTATGTAACTAGATTATTGTCTCTAGTGCAAGTGGGAGACTGAAGGGAATATGCCCTGAGAGGCAATAATAAAGTGTTTATTATGTGTATTCCAAGAATATGATAGATGTTTATTCTGCATGCTATAATTGTATTAATACGGAAACATTAATACATGCGTGTTTAATAAACAAACAAAAAGTTCCTAGTTATGCCTCTCTCATAATCTAGCTCGTTGATTAACAAGATGATCAAGGTTTCCTGATCATGGACATTGGATGTAGTTAATAACGGGATCACAACATTAGTGTAATGGTGTGATGAACATTCATCCGAAGTATAGCATTATGATCAAAGTCATTGAGTTTATATTGCTATAACATTACGAAGTGATCCTAATCCTTAGACCATGAGATCATGTCAATCACTAACACCGGAAGAGTTTCTTGATAACATCAAACGTCACACCATAACAGGGTGATTATAAAGATGGGTTTAGAACTAATAAAGTGTTATGTTGAGGCCCATGGATCGAGAGTGGAATTTGTTCATCCTGATGACGGATAGATATACTCTGGGCCCTCTCGATTATATCACATTGGTTAGCTTGCAAGCAAGTGATTTGATCACTAGAATGTTATATCACGGGAACGAGAAAAGTGTGCATGTCAGTAACGAGATCAAACTTGGTATGGAGATACCGATGTTCGAATCTCGGACATGTAATATATCGCGAAACAAAGGGATTAAGATACTAGCGTAAAAGGTTCCGACGATCACAAGAAAGTCATCGTTGAATGTGTGGGAGTTAGTATGGGTCTCCAGATCCTGCTTCTGATTATTGATCCGAGAGGGGTCTTGATCATGTCCGCATAATTCACGAACCGTAGGGTGACACACTTAAGAGACACCGACATCCAATTTGGAGCAAAAGTTTCATGCCGGAAAGAATATCAAGCGCAGGAATTTATTTCACTAGATACCGAAACAGGTTTTCAGGTGAAATTGCAAAAAGTGTTTTTCATGTGAAATGGAATTCTAGAAAGGGGTTATATGTGAATGTTTGACATTAAAGTAATTTAAAAAATCCTGAATAAATAAAAGGATTTTTATTTAATGAGAGTTTGCATTAAATTTGGTGGAAATTTAATAGCAATTTTGAGTGGGATTTTGAGTGGAGGGAATTGAAGAGGTTTTTGTGAGTGGAGTGTCCTCCCACATGAATGAAGGAGGGGAGGGGGCAGCCCCATGGCTGGCGGCCACCCCCTTGGGTGCCCCCTCCTCCTATAAAAGGCACCCCTCTCCCTCTCTCTCACTCACACCTCCTCGTGAAGGATCTATCCCCCTCTAGAATTTATCCCCCATGGTCTCGGACTAGCGAGATACATGTTCCCGGTGGCTATTCGGCAAGAAAGAGTTGTGCTTCCGCTGCATCGCTGGAGTGAGGAGGCGGAGGTTGCTCGGTGCCTCAGACTTGTGTGCGAGCACAGATGCGCTGCTGATTTGCGACGCTAGGACTTCCTCTCGATCTTGAGATCGGCAAGAGATCGTCTACATGAACCACGAGTTTAACTCGTTAAGCTTTGTCGGTCTTCAAGGGTATATTCTCTACGGATATACATCAGCTCGTTGTTTGTATCTAGTAGATAGATCTTGGTACATAGTTGTTCCCATCGTAGGAATTTTTTTTGTTTTCTATGCTATGAACCCTACAATTATACCCCTTGCCAGCATCCGCAAATACAAGAAAGTAATTTAGATAAAAAACTAACCACATCATTAAACTCTGAGATCCTACACTCCCTTGTGCAAAGGTTTCCTAACGGGGGTTTAGGTTTCTGTCACTCCAGCAACCCCACAATTAGTAGCCAATACACAATTCATTCCCCTAGGCCCATATAGGTGAAGTATCATGTAGTCGACGTTCACATGACACCACTATAAGAATATCACCACAACTTAAATATCAAACCATTGAATATTTCTCAACACAATTCCACTACTAACAACATGACTTCTCCCATGTCCTCAAGAACCAAACTACTCATGAGACATCATATGGATCAAGATCAGAGATGATATAATGATAAGTAACAATCTTAACATGAAAAATAATTTAATAGTTCCACTCAATAGCATCAACTACAATAAGTAATCAACACCGGGAAAGTTTCCCCTAAGAACTATGCAAGATTCAACCCAATTGTTATAGCGGGATGGAGTGGTGGCGATGGTGCTGGTGGAGATGATGGTGAAGATGATGATGATCCCGATGAATTCTAGATTGATGATGGTGTTGATGGCAACGATCTCCCCTCTCCGGGAAGGAATTTACCCGGCAGAATTCTGCCTGCCCGAGAGCTCTTTCTCTCTCTGTAGTTTCTGCCCCGCAGAGGCAGCGGAATCTTTCTGTGGTCCGCTCCCCGAGTCTTAGGGTTTCAGGGGGGTGATATAGGCGAAAGGGCAATGCCAGAGGTGGGACAGGGTGGCCACACCACCTGGTGGCGCGACCCAGGGGGCGCCAGGGGGTGGTGTGGCCCCCCTGTGGCCCATCTCCACTTCCCCTTCTGGTTTCCTTCGTCTTCTGGAAAAATAGGGATTTTCATATATTTTCTGGAATTTTATGATATTCGTGAATATTGCATATGGACACCGTTTTTTCCATCAGAATCCTAACTCTGGGAGTTCATCCTCCAAAAGTCATCCAACATGCAAAATAGATGAAATAACATAAGTATCATCTCTTAATATGAAATATATCAATGAGTAATAGTAAATTATGATATAAAATAGTGATGCAAATTGGATGCATTAACTCCAAATCTCAATGAATCAGTCCATCAAACCCTACTTAATCATACAAGGAAATAATTTTTGGAACTCCAGAAATTTTCTAGTGAATTATTTCCTCAAACTAGACTTTTATTCACTAAAAAAATCATTATAAATCAATGGCAATTGATAAAATAGTGAAACCACTTTTGTTGGTTTCATTTTATCAAACCTATCTGATGGTATCATTTTTAGACCATGGTATCATACAAAACATGTCCTTGGTCCAAAACCCCTCTCTTAAGAGTTTCTAGACTATAACTCATATTGCAAATTCCTTCACATGCTCCTAAGGTAATTCCAATCATTTTAAAATACATTCTCCCTAAACCATACCGAATTGTAGCATGTTCTCTTTGTTGTTTGCTATATGGTTTTATGCTTGCATTCTTGGTATTCAAAGTGGTGTTGTATGTTTGCATGTATGCTTGATAATGGAGATAGTTGTGATTCTGTGACGCCGAAAAGGAGGGAGCCTCAGATCTTATTATTATTTTATTATTATTATTGGGTATTCTGGTTTTCTAAAGAAGAAGTATAGGGACATCTCGATGTTCACAGGGAAAGGCACCATTCCTGAATCCTGATACTTGTCCTACTCCTTGTTGCACTTGTTTTATATCACGCTTATAAATTGCATTATTACTTGCATTGTTTTGCTTTACAAATATCATTTGCATACCTTGTCACCTCCAAATTATGAATGAGTGTCCAATAGGACACCTACTCTTATCAACACCCATATTTACCCTTTAGATCGAGGCTAAGATGCTTAGCATCTTCCCTCTTTGGAAACTACGGATTTTTTATAATAAAACTATTTTGGGTTTCTACCCTACTGCAAAGTTTTCAAAATAAAACCCTTGGAAAGAGGCATCATTTCCGAGTGGATGTTTTTACCAAAGAAAAGAATGGCGAAGAGGAGAAGGAAGTCGAGCAAGAGAAAGAGAAGGGATGTTCTATGCCTTTACCAGGACAATTTATCCGTGCAACCACACTACCCCAGTCGCTGGGGCTTAGCTCGTAGTTTGTTGTTTTTAGCCGGGGCTGCTCGTACTCGCTAAAGGGGAGAAATCCCCTGAAATCCGTACTGTCTTGGACAAGGTACCAGTGCAACAATTGGGTCTCCCGCGGACGGTATGAAATGTTTGTACGGAAGGGAGTTAAGTCACAATTTAAGGTATAGGCCAAGCTACGACTTGGTATACGCGTGTACACGGGGAAGGACTATGGATGTCGTGCTACATACTCGCTGTCGGGGAGAAAAAACCCCAAAAGAAAAGTTGTCGTTGCTAGGGATCACAAATGAAAGGTTAGGTTTGATGATCCGAACCCCCGTTTGCTGTGTGTAGTGGGTCGTGGTTGTATCCCGGTAGATGTATTTATTATTTTGTGTAAAGTGCACAGACTCTGCAGAGACTAATCTATTCGAATAGCCATGTCCACGGTCAAGGACGATTGGAACGGTGATTGCTAGGAGTACCCTTGGGATGTTGTGAGAGAATAAAAAGGATGTGACTTGGTCCAAGAGATTTTAAAAATGACAACAAGTTTTGTTTTGTTTTGTTTTGACCATGTCCAAGAGATTTAAAAAATGGTTTTATTATAAAAATGTCTTATAAAGGATATGGTGGTATCTCGATTTTCAAAAAGGAGGCATGTTTTCCAAAAACTCTTTTTAACAAAGATATAGAGATTCCAGTTTAGGCTCTTCAAAATTAACTATAGTGTAGTGCAACCTCTCCACGGCCAAATATGCATTATCCTTGTTTACCTTATCTCGGTGGTATTGCGAGTACATTCCAAAGTACTAACATCTTTCTACCTGGCTATTTACTTGGCCAGATTGCAGATGCTAAGGAATGATGGAGATGTTGACGTCTATGCGAGCTAGGTCGTCTTTCCAGTCAGTCTCCTGTAGGTTAAGGCATGACATGGGCTCTGCTCTTAAAGACTTCCGCTATTAATGTTTGTACTCTCCATAATGACAATAATATACGTTTTGTACTCGGTACTTATGGATGATGTAATGATACTCATCGGTTATGCTCATGAATCACTGATCATGGGAACGTGAATTTCATGCATAACGGGAGTCTCGGACCGTAAATCCGGGGTCCCACAAGGATCGCACATATACATATGAATATCAAGAAAGAACGTACGAATAACCCGACAAATCTTCTTCTCAAGGTGGCGGCCAGTTATCACGTTCAACAACGTGATGGCGGTGTCATCTACCTGATACTCCTCCGACAACTGATGATATAGAACAATCTAGTTGGCTAGCATAAAGTGCTCCTATGTGAAGCCGTGCCAGGCACTGCAGACTGCTGGAAGGCGAAGTGGTAGTTGAAGTCGTCCATCAATAGGAAGATTTCACCTATCTTCTACACGACTCCCTTAGGGAGGTCAGCCCATGGCGAATCCTGCTGCTTCTTTCTAGCCGTGGATGATGGTGTTCGTGTGGCCTCGGTCTCGATGAATGGCAGAGGAAGTGGTTCTAGAGATAGACATTTAAAGAAGGACTGGGAATGCCAAGGGAAGCGTGTGTAAATGAGATGACCGCATGAACACAGCGACCACAACCACCAACGCCAACGAGGGAAGGAGAGAGCTACTTTGTAAAAATATTGGACCGGGTTACCCCTCCACCCAGCGCCCACGCCCACGCCAGGCCAGTGCCAATAACCCTTTCCCATCCATCATGCATGGTCTCTTCGATCTCCTCACCCAGCCCGTATGCAATCTCTCTCTTCGGTTCGGTTCCTGGCAAGTTAATGCGGGGGGTTGCTACATAGGGGCAAAAGGGTCCAACTAACGATTCTATGCATGATACGCAACACAATATGGGAATTCCTAGAAAAACTAACAAAATGGGCGGGAGGGAGTAGTATGTAGTACTACTACTCAAGTGCGGTCATGGATGATCACTTTATGTGACTCTCGGCCATAAATTCCTGACCAAATATCTATACGGTCTATCACCTTATTTACTAGTAGTACTACTACTAGTACATGGATGCTAGCCAAATTCAAAATCTCAATCAAGCGGCAAAATCACCCACCAACATTGTAGCATTTCCCGCCCCACCGTTTCAAAAACTTTGAGGTCAAATCTCCCACCCCGGGAGTGCCATTTTTCTATTATTATTAGATGGATGCTAGCCAAATTCAAAATCCCAATCGAGCAGAAAAATCACAAACCGACCTTGTAGCATTTCACACCGCTCCATTTAAAAAAAGTCGACTTTAAATTACCATTCTACCCATTGTTCAGATTCCCTATGGGCAAGCTATAGTCGGTAGTTTGGGGGCACGATCGTAATTATTTTTATTTTTGCCTCCATAGTCTAGTCCCGATTCGCGCAGTTTTTCCTGCTGGCCCTTGCAAAAATCCGAGGCTCCTCTCCCACGCCCTCAACCCTACCACCAGCACGCACACCGGCCGACGCAGATTCCACGGCGGCCTGAGCCGCTTGACCTGTGGTATCGTGCACCATCGTGGTGCCACTTCACCGACACCCACCCCACCAGATCTAGTTCACTGGGTCTCTCTACCACTGCATCGGAGCTCCGGTCTCGATCACAATGCCGATGGCGTCATCGATCGCCCAAGCTCTTCTTCCCCGCTGACGAATGTACCGGAGCTGCCTCACAGGTGTCCACTAGACGGTATCTAGTTCAACGGGTTCCATTTCAACGGCTCTAGAACAGCTGCACAGGCGTCGCTGTTCACTGCACCGAATCTGCCTTAGCGATTCTCTCGTCCATCGCACTCAAGATCTGCTTCCCCGACCACCCAATATCTACTTCCCTGCAACCGCAATAGCCTCGATGACCTGGACGTCACCCGCACGGTATCGATGATGTTTAGACGCCTCTCCGACCAAGGTAACCAAATCTCCAACCCCTTTTTTTGTCAGCAGCATAGTAGCTTCAAGCCTGTCGTAGTGAACTGCAATTTTGTAATTGTGCTACTACATATAAGTCACTGGGCATGCCTGTTCTTTGTGCTACATACAACGTCACTGGACATGTTTGTTTGCATTCGCTGCTCTACAAATTTCATGCCATGAACATGTTTATTATTTTGTCATGCCCATGTTCTTACCTACTCCTTACAATTGTAATGGACTCCTATTGTGTAGTTGTTGCAAAATGTAAAGTCAGTGGAAATATTAGTGTGGATTCCCTGATACACAGTTATTGAATCTATTTGGTTCGTCCTTAGCTAAGTTCCTGCTATTATTTCCTCCCTGGCATCATTTTGCTAACCTATAGTACCCATTTAAATTCATCGTACTAGTTCGATTATAATTTTGGTTTTTCCATCTAGATCTTTAAAGCTGTAACACTGACGATTTTCTTTTTCTTTGCATAGAGCTCAAAAAGGGAACACTGAACATGTTGGTTTTCACAGCCTCTTCTGCAGGTTCACAAGAGATTCCATTGTTTCCTTATCTCCTGCTGGTTCATTCTGAGCAACGACATAACTATCATCTACTCTGTAGTTCATTTGTGGTTTGCATTCCTGCTTTACAAGTTCTCTGATGATTCCATTATAATTTCTATCAGGTTAAATCCTAGATACGAAACTAACTGCATGCCCATTGTGTAGCTCACCACAAATTCTGAGTCACCCAATGTCTCTTGCATTCCAGGATATACTACTGATTCCATATATATTTGTTGAAATGACCTGACTAGTTTATATTTTCTGAAATTCTAAGAAACCACTCTATTCGATTTCTCAATTCATTTGTAGGCACACTTGTTTAATGTTTGCTTATCCTATTCTACAGGTTCACAAGCAACGCCATTATATTTCATATCTAGTGGTTCGTCCTAAGCAGCGACATAGCTATCCTCTACTGTATATATAGAGTCCATTTGTGGTTTGCATTCCTGATCTACAAGTTATCTTATGATGCCATTATAATTTCTATTCGATTGATTCATAGCTATGGTAGTAACAACAAGGCCCATTGTGTAGCTCACCGCAAATTCTAAGTCACCCTACATCTCTTGCATTCTAGGATAAACAACTGCTTCCATCTATTTTTGTTGAAATGACCTGGTTAGTTTATATTTGCTGAAATTATAAGAAACAGTTTGATTGATTACTCATTTCATTGTAGGCACACTTGTATAATGCTTGCTTGTCCCGTTCTACAGGTTCAAAAGCGATGCCATTATTTCCTTATCCGGTACTGGTTCATTCATGGTTTGCATTCCTACTCTGCAAGTTTTGGTATGATGCCATTATAATTTCTATCTGGTTCATTCTTAGGTACGACAGTAGCTGCATGTCATTGTATGGTTTGATTGCTCATGTCATAGGTTCACAAGCGATGCCAATATATTTCGTATGTGGTTTTGGTTCGTCCTAAGCAACGACATAACTATCCTCTACTGTATAGTTCATTTGTGGTTTGCATTCCTGCTCTACAAGTTCTCGCATGATCCCATTATAATTTCTGTCTCATTCATTCTTAGCTGTGATAGTAACTACATGCCATTGTATGGTTTATTCTTATCTATATATTTGTTGAAATGACCTGGCTAGTTTATATTTGCTAAAATTCTGAGCCACATACATTATTATATTTCTCGTTTCATGGTAGGCACAATTGTTTAATGCTTGCTTGTCCTGTTTGTTTGATGTGATGGTCAATATATTTGAACCATTGGCCAGTAGTAAACTCTAGTTTATAGCTCCTGTTGTATCAGTTAAATGAGTAGTTTGCCTTGTTTGATGTATTAACTTGTTATTACTTAGTTTCAGACTGCAATTATTACTATCGCCACCAAAGAGGTGGCTGCAAGATCATGTCTCAAGTTTGTTTTCCAATGTAGATGTCACACTAAAAAGGGAGATGCAGGTGATAGATTGAGAAAGCAAATTGAGGACTTGTATCAACTCGATTGTCAACTGAAATGCCAAATTTTCTTTCCCTTGAGTTGATAATATGTAATAATTTTAAGTAGTTTGCATTTGATGTAATATCTAGATAAAATGCATATGCCGTGTAGGCATTTACGTAGTCCACACATAGTGGTAGGCGGTACCATACTTGCGCTAGCCAGGTTAATTAGCATACAATATCGGGCATTGATATTGCCCCGTCTTGTATTAGTCCGATGATGAATAGTAAAAGATGCTCGCAAGTTGTACACCTTTTATGATATCAGAATGGGCTCCAGAAATGCCGAAACTATAAAAGATCGTAAAAGTAATGGGCCGAACCACATGCATGCGTAGTAACAGTAACAGGATGAAATGGTGTCAGGCCAAAACAGTAACAGGCCAGAACAGTAACAGGCCAGAATAGTAAAAAGGCCAGGAACTTAAAAGGCCAAAACAGTAATGGGCCAGAACAATAGTAGGCCAGGCCAGAAAAAGGCTACGGCCGTATTAGGCCAGAACTGTAACATGCAGAATGTAAGATCCCTCCTTTGTAAAGGAAAGGATTCCTGTGATTGCAATGCTAGTCCCTGGATCAATGCTAGCATCCACAATTTAAGATGAAGTACATATAAACAAAGGTCATTATTACATCATTCCAGAGACAAACATAGTCTTTTACAACTCATGGCCACAGGCCTAATACAAGAGTTCAAATATATAATGAGATAAATAAGTCTTCATCTTCATGTGCCATAGGCAAGCATGTTGAGTGTAGACTCATGACTCCTAATCATCATCAGAATATCCTGCAACATCACAAGTTACAGCCACAGTGGGTCAATACATTGGAATAGTATTGGCAAGTGATACCTTAGTAGAATATTGGTGGACTAGATACTATATGCATTTTGGCTAAGTGTAGCTTAGGCTTGCTTTGCACAAAATAGGTTTTGCCTATTAGTTGAAAACACTAAGTTTTTCTTTGTCAAAAATCTTTCCCAAGGAACCACCAATAGACATTGGGGTCCTTCACCCTTGTTCAACCACAAGTTTTTACTTAGAAACTGGGATGAGGAGATTCTTGATAGCTTCCATATCTTGATGCTCAAGTTTTCCAATACCAGGGACATGGCTAAGTACTTAGATTCTTCCATCTGCAGAGGTTGTGCACTTTCCCCACAAGACTTGATTTTCACCAAGACAGGACCTTTCAGAAGCCTTCCCTTAGACCAAATGGACGCGCTCCAACCTATCATCCCACTACCACCAACTTTCCAAAGGGCTAAGTTATTGCAACCTATATGATCCAGGCAGAGCCCATATTGCCAAGTGGCTGCACTAGAAGCTTCTTAACATATGGCATCTCAAATCCCTTTGTTCCTGGGTGGCTTTCCACAAGTGAGATACACAAGGTAAACCATATAAATGGGCCTTGTGTAACCACTCAACATAACCCATTCTTTCCATTCCACCCAGGTGTTTCATTCACTTAGTTGTTTTATTAAGCAAAAACATAGTCCAAAGACTTAGAAATATTTATTCATAGCATGAATATATAACCACCCTTGGTTGCTACTAGCTAGGCTAAGCATGGAATTGATAAGACTTAGAAATATTTCTAGCAATTCTACAACTACTAGGATTTCCCAAGCATAGCATATAGATCAAAAATAACCATGCAAACTAGCAAAATATTTCTAATGCAAAGTTGAAAACATAGGAATAAAATCATGAAGCACCACTTGCCTTGGTAGTTTGGAGAGTAGCTACAATCCTCACAATCACAATCATCATTTGCACCAAAATCTACACATAAAATGATAGCACCAAATCACATACAAAACAAATACAAGCAAAAATATATGGATGCATGCAATATGATATGTGATGATTTTCTATACTCAACAAGACAAGTGCACAATACTGATTCATAAACGAGTTCAAAACTTGCCAAACAACCTTTATTTGAACCTTAAAACATTTCTCAAATAATTAATATACACAAAATAGGCCTACACATGTTTCTGTAAAAATAACCATTTTAATAGAAACAAAACATTAAACACATTGCATATATGGAAAGGGCTTTCTCTCCTGATTCCATTGATATAAAATTTGTCAAATTTGGACATGCCATTCAAAAGTTATGAATTAAACAAAATCAAACATCTAATAGATCTAATTCAAAATTTTAAAACCAAACCCGTGCCACGCGGCGCTTTCTAACTGGCTGATACCGCTTCGCACCGGATCACGTTTCCAAACCGTTAGATCTAACTATAACGCGCGGCTCAGATTAAAACATACCGCGTCGCTTATGTTCTATCGTGTCCGCTAGATCTAAATCGAACGGCTCTCAGCGACTGACCAACAAGTGGCGGCGCGCTCTGGCTGCAAGCTTGCCGGCGAGCTAGGTCGCCCGGGGAGGTGTGAGGATGCTCACCAGAATCGCCGTGACGAGGAGAAGCTCGACGTGTGCTCGGTTGGCGAAGGGGCGCTCGGAGTCGTCGCAGATTGCTCGTCGGAGTAGTCCCTGGCGACGGATGCTTCTGTTCCTCGACGTTGGCGACGCTCTGGGCCGTGCTAAGACGAGAGAAGGGTGTCGTTAGATGCGCATGACACTGGGGATCTCAAGCGTATCAAACATGGGAAGAGGGGAAGCTGGGACTGACGGGAAACGGTCGCCGGAGTTCGAGCAGAGGGTGGCGGAGCTCAGTCATTGACGTTGCCGAGGCTACATACCATGCGCGAGCAAACAGAGAGTGTCAGTAGGTGCACACGAAGATGTAGAACAAGCCAGTATGAACCATAGACAGAGGGGAGTGCGGTGCTCACCGGAATTCGACGACGAACTCGTCGGAGCAGCGAGGTTGCGGCGAGGAATTCTCGCAGCCTGGGGGCGCTCTGTGCTCGGGGTTTGGGGGAAAATGGAGAGGGGGTAGAGGGGGTTTAAGTAGCAAGGACGCGGGCGTGATTTACTCAGTCATTGAACGGGAATTGACACCGCGAATTAAACAGGAAACACCCGACGTAATTTGTGGATGAACTGGTCGCTGGGTGGAGACGACGATAGTTGTGTGGGCCGTGGTTGTCAGCGAGAGATAAGTAGTGGGGGTCGGTCCAGACAGTCAGCGACTCAGTGGGTGCGGGTGCGAGTGAAAGAAAACGATTCGCGAGAGAGGGGTTGCTGGGCTAGCTGGGTCGAGTTGGGCTGGGTTGGGCCAGATTGGCTGTTTGCTTATTTTTTTCCTCTTTATTCCTTTTCTTTTTCTGTTTGATTTTCTAGAAATGGTTTTCAAACTCCATTTCAATTCAGTTTGAATTCAAACCTTCTCTAGATTTTTGTACAGTGAACTTTCTACTCAAATATGAGTCAAACACTTCTGTTTACTCAAACATATTTGGGTCATTTGGAAAATAAAATAAAACCAGGCCTTTAGGAGATATAATAATAGGCATAGATTTGGTTTTATTTCATACTTTGTTTTGAAACTTTGCCCAAGCTTTTGGAAGCACTTAAGTTTGAATTCAAAACAATACTGAATACAAAAAGTACCTTTCTCAAAATAAAGTAGCACTAAGGATTGAGCTTACTAACATAAAATAATGAGAAACAAATGATCCTGTTTTTGAAATGGTTTTGAAATGAAACCCTAAATGATCATGGATGCATGGATGATATACATGATTTTTGAAACATGATTTTAGGGATGTTACAAATCTAACCCCCTTAAGGTGAATCTCGCCCTCGAGATTCGGGTTGGCTAGCAAATAGGTGATGGTGGTCTTTCCGAAGATCGTCTTCTCTTTCCCATGTTGCTTCTTCTTCGGAATGATGGTTCCATTGAACTTTGCAGAATTTGATAGTCTTAGTTCGTGTAACTCTTTCTACTGTTTCAAGAATCTTGATAGGTTTCTCCTCATAAGTGAGGTCACTCTCCAATTGAACCTCTTCCAAAGGTATAGTATCCTTCAAAGAAGTCTCTTCCATTTCTGGATGACATTTCTTAAGCTGACTTACATGAAACACATTATGAACAGCTGACAAAGACTCTGGCAATTCAATCTCATAAGCTACTTCTCCTTTACGACTAAGAATCTTGAATGGTCCAACATACCTTGGGGCCAACTTTCCTTTGACTCCAAACCTCTTCACTCCACGAAGTGGTGACACTCTAAGATAAGCTCTATCACCCACTTCATAGGTGACTTCTCTACGCTTAGGATCTGCGTAGCTCTTTTGTTGGGACTGCGCTATCTTCAACCTGTCCTTAACCAGCTTGACTTTCTCTTCAGCCTCTTTGATTAGTTCTGGTCCAAACAAACTTATTTCTCCCACACCATTCCATAGCAATGGGGTGGTACACTTTCTCCCATAGAGAAACTCAAATGGTGCCATCTCAATACTGGCTTGATAGCTGTTATTGTAAGAGAATTCTGCGTACGGCAGACTTTCATCCCAACTGGCTCCATAGTCTAGAGCACATGCTCTCAACATATCTTCAAGAATCTGATTAGTCCTTTTTGTCTGTCCATCAGTTTGGGGATGAAATGCAGTGTTGAATTCCAACCTCGTTCCCAATGACTCATGTAGTTGCCTCCAAAAATGAGAAGTGAATTGGGTTCCCCTATCAGACACAATACTCTTGGGTACTCCATGCAGACATACAATTCTACTCATATAGATCTTGGCTAACTTAGCACTTGTGTAAGTTGTCTTCACGGGTATGAAATGAGCCACTTTAGTTAGGCGATCCACTACTACCTAAATAGAATCATATCCTGACCTGGTCCTTGGCAATCCGGTGATGAAATCCATACCAATCTTGTCCCACTTCCAATTAGGAATAGGTAGTGGTTGTAACAATCCTGCTGGTTTCTGATGTTCCGCTTTCACTCTACTACATACATCACACAAAGCAATATGTTCGGCGATGTCCTTCTTGAGATTATTCCACCAAAATCTTTCCTTCATGTCCATGTACATTTTGGTGTTACCCGAATGAATGGAATACGGTGAGTTGTGTGCTTCTTGTAAAATCAGTTTCCGTAGCTCCGGATCTTGTGGAACACAGATACGTTTTCCATGACATAAAGTGCCCTGTTCGTCTTCATGGAATCCTTTGGCTTTTCCCTTGCCAATATTTTCCTTAATCTCTTCAATTTCCTTATCTGCCTTTTGGGCTTCTTTGATCTTGTCCAACAAGGTGGGTTGAACATCCAAAGACATGAGATGTCCCTCAGGCACAATCTCCAATCTGAGATCTCTAAATTGGGCACACAAATCATCTGGCAATTCTCCCTTAGTAAGGCCATTCACAAAAACTTTACGGCATTTGCCTTACCGGGGTGGTATTGCAAACTCAAGTCATAGTACTTGATGAGTTCTAGCCATCTTCTTTGTCTCATGTTAATTTCCTTCTGGGTGAAAATATACTTTAAACTCTTGTGATCTGTGAACACTTGACAACGCTTTCCCAAAAGATCCACGGAGCCAGAAAATATGCCAAAAACTATTTCTCACCAGAAGATCCACGGAGCCAGAAGGGGAGACAGAGAGGAGGCCTGGGGGGCCCAGACCCACCCTAGGCGCGGGCCCACCTGACCCCGCACCTGGGGGAGGTCTGGCCACCCCATGCAGCTCCTCGGCCTCCCTCTGCGCCTATAAGTTGCCTTCTGACCTAAAAACTCAGGGCGATTCGATAATTTTCCTGAAAGAGTTCCGCTCCGCCGCCGCCACCAGAAACCAAGATTCAGATCCAAAAACTCCATTCTGGCACCCTGCCGGGACGGGGAATTTGGAGAGGATCATCGCCATCGTCATCACCAACGCATCTCCATCAACTACCGATGTTTCCCTCATCCATGAGTGAGTAATCCCCGCCTGTAGTCTTGGGGATGGTAGGGATTGGATGAGTTCTATCATGTAATCGAATAAGATTTGTTAGGGCATAGTGCCTAGTGTCTCTATTAGTGCTATTTGACTTTGTTGCAAATTGTTGTGCTTAATGCTTGTCACTAGGCCATGATCTCAGATCTGAACTTATTATTGAATCATTATGATAGTATTGTTTGTGATCTCATCTGCAAGTTGTGTACACATATCATTGTCCGGATCCAAAGGCCCCAAAGTGACAAAAATTGGGACAACCGGAGGGGATGGCTGTGGTGTGAGGATCACATGTGTTCATGGAGTGTTAAGGCTTTGCTCCGGTGCTCTATTAAAAGGAGCACCTTAATTGCCAGTAGTTCCCTAGAGGCCCCGCTGCCATGGGCTGGCTGGACAGAAGATGTTGTGCAAGTTCTCATTGCGAGCATGTATGACTATATTTGGAGCACATGCCTAGGATTGTTTAGTACTTGGATGCTTGTTATTATTTATCTACAATGCCCTAGGTCTTGAAGTTACATGTTTAGACTTGTCCATGAAACGCCCGTCCATCCATCCCTATGCTTACCGCACTCGAATCCTACTGTTACTGTTACTATTACTATTGCTACTGTTTCACCGTTGCTGTTGCTGTTGCTTTGTTGTTTCTACTACAAACTATTGCTACTGATAAACTTCTGCGAGCAAGAACTATTTCCAGGTGCAGCTGAACTGACAACTCAGTTGTTAAGGCTTGCAAGTATTCTTTGGCTCCCCTTGTGTCGAATCAATAAATTGGGTAATACTACCTGCGAAGACTGTTGCGATCCCCTATACTTGTGGGTCATCAGGCTCGCGAATAGATCTTCGACAGAACGACTTTTCATGGCTGAAGAGTGCAATCCGCCATGGTCGGAAAAAATCGTGGTAGATTCATTTGTGATGGGGTTTCTACCATGAAGGGCATCCATCGTAGAAGACTTTTCAAACATGAAAAACGGGCCTTCAACCACGAAAATCGTCCGTTGTAAAAGGACATTTTTGTTGTAGTGTGTCTTTAGTCTATCATCTATGCCCAAAAGATACATGAGGGGGTGGGGGCTCTATTTATATACCAACCACTTAAAAATGGGTAGTTTGGGGATAAACTAGGCAAAAGGGGATGAAATAGGGAATTATATGGCTAAGCACAAGAGTTTACTCGAATCTGGGACATTCCGGCGACGACATTCTCGCCAGAATTTCTGGCGGACACCGCTTCTTTCGGAAGCACGCCGGTTTGGCTTACAGAAGCCTCTTCCGGTCAGGTTCCGGTCGGCACCGTACCTGGCCCCAGGGTTTCCGGCGGGGGAGCTGGTCCACCGTCGGTGTCGGATATTTTGGCAGTGGTTTCAGTGTCACGAGGAACTTCGCCGGTTTGGCTCTACAGCTTCCTTCTTCTCTTCCAAGCCTCCATCTTTTTGGACGTTAGTCCAATGGCTTC
Organism: Avena sativa; assembly: GCA_916181665.1. Classification (NCBI taxonomy): domain Eukaryota; kingdom Viridiplantae; phylum Streptophyta; class Magnoliopsida; order Poales; family Poaceae; genus Avena; species Avena sativa. Next base: position 268,643,638 of record OV702281.1, read on the forward strand.
CTCCCTTGTCTCCGTATTTGTCGGTGTGAAACTATCATGGTCATAGGACGGAGTATGAAGTAGTATGCCATTCAATAGGGTAGGAAGTGGGAGCTCAAAGAGGATATGATTCACTTTAGGAGTCCATGAAGACTTGGCATAAGTTGAAGACCTTGATATGGTAACGACCGTAGGTTGGGGTACATCAGCTCCCCCCTTCAAAAAGAGTCGTCGTCAACTCTACATGCTCATCACAAAGTCGAAAATGTCGAGAGACATTCTTGATCCTGGGGTTCATCATATAGTCGTCGTCGGGAAGATTGACTTGACAACACTTCAATGTTCCTTAACCTTCCATGAAGCCTGCAAAGCTCACGACAAAAGCGAAGAAACAATCAAAGTGTAGCCAATTCATGAATATTATAGCATGAGTCCTCAAGTAGAAGGAGGTCACCTTAGTGTGTAGAGATAGCTCGATGAAGTGCAGCCATAGGTAACTATCTTTGGTTTGTATAGTCAACTCATGGTTGGTAGAGGTTCACGTGTATGCATTTGTACCTTCACATGACAAAGGCCAAGAAAAATATTTTTGTCCGTGGTAGAGAAGCATGTCATTTTTGGCATGTCCATTCTTGTTCACAACACTATTAGAATAATACATGTATAGCAAATTGTATGCATATGCAAGATCAATGTGCATGGGAATCAGTTGAACATCATCCACATGTGGGAACTCAAAGACTCCATCCAATGTCTTAGTGTGGCACTCGAAGCAGTTGACGATAATTTTGATCAACTTCTTTGATGCTAGAATAGGAGAATTCGGCAAAAACACATGAGGAAGCATATCCAAAACAACATCATTATGTGTGCAAACCAACCATTGGAAAGATAAATTGTTCAAAATGTTGGATGCCATACACATATCATCAAAAGAAAATATCATAGGAATATGAGTATCCCAAGTGGAAACAAAAACAACATGTTTGCAAAAAAACCATATGAAAGAATAAGTGGTCCTTATGATTTTTGCAACAACGAGACGAGATACTTGGAAGCTCTCATGACAATATTGTAGAGGTTTGTAGCATGGAAAACAAAAAAATTCTATCGCATGAACACAAAAAATCCAAGATCTAATCTATAAGATCGGTGAAACGAGTTTATAGAATACTAACCCTCGAAGATCCAAAGCGTTTAACGAGATCGCATTCTCGTGGTTGATGTAGTCGTTCACTTGCCGATCTCAAGATCGCAAAGACGATCCATCTGGCGCCGCATTCCAGCAGTGCTTCCGCAGTCCGTCACATGTTCGGTACTTGATGAAGACCTTCCTCTCCCTTGTTCCAGCAGGCAGCGGAGGTTGTAGATCTCCTCGCAATTCTAGCAACACAACGGTGTGGTGGTGGAGGTGGAGGAGTATATCTTGCAAGGCTTCTCCTAAGCCAGAGCGGGTATGGTGGATTAGAGAGGGCCTCGGTGGCTAGGGTTTAGATGCTGATCGGAGGGAGGCGCCTACGTCTTGGGCAAGCCAGCAACGACTTAGAGGAGCTGGGGCGCCGGCGACTTGGGGACAAGGGACGGCGACCTAGGGTTTGTGGGGTGGAGGCCAAGGGGGCGCCCGCCCCTTATTTTATGCGTGGGAGAGGCGGCAAGGGGAGGCCGAGTCCTCCCCCAACTCCCCTTGTGGCCGGCGGCTTGGGGAGCGAGAGGGAAACATCTCCCATGTAGGTTTCCTCTCCTTCCTCCACTAGTACTTTGACTTTTCAAACTAGACTTTGACTTTTAAAACTAGAGTTTGATTCCCAATTCCTAGTCATGTCCGACTTGACGTAGGGCATGATGCCGCCACCCCTACTTGGGTATGGCGCATCCATGTGCCCTCCCTCCGGGATGGTGGACCTTCCATAACCTACTAGAAGCTTTCCGGTGAAAACACCAAAAACATTTCCAAACCCTGGAATTGGACTGTCCTTCTATGAATATTATTCTCCGTACCATTCCGGATCTCCTCGTGATTTCCTAGATCCAATCTGAGACTCCGAAAAACATTCGGTCTCCAACTCATATTACATATCTAATAAACAACATTGAATCATTATGTGTGTCTCCCTATGGTTCGTGAATTATGCAGAGATGGTCGAGACACTTCTCCGATCAATAACCACTATAGGAATCTAGAAATTCATATGGATCCATGTATTTATACGATTACATTGTGGTCTAATGAACCATTTACATATGATACCAATTCCCTTTGTCGCACGATACTTTACTTATCGAGTTTTGATCGTCGGTATCTCTATACCTAGTTCAACCTCGTTACTGATAATTATTCTTTACTCGTTCCGTGATATGACATCCCTTGTGACCTAGTCACATGTTTGCAAGCCAATTGGATGTCATTCCACCAAGAGGGCCTAGAGTATATCTATTCGTCATATGTATGGACAAATCCCACCCTTTATCCATGTGCCTTAACACATACTTTCAGAATACCTAATGCCACCTTTATAACCACCTAGTTACGAAAGTGGTGTTTGATGTCATCAAAGTATTCATCCGGTGATGGTGATTAACATGATCTCATAGTAGAAGGATTAGGTTAATATGTATTTGAAAGCTTGTAGCAAACAAACTCTAAATGACTTGATCTTATCCTACGCTTACTATAGGAGTGTGTCAATCATATCATTCTCGTAATGACATGATCTTGTTATTAATAACATCTAATGTCCATGATCAAGAAACCATGATCATCTATTAATCAACAAGCTAGTTCAACAAGAGGCTTACTAGGGACTCTTTTATGTTTACAAAACACACAAGTATTAATGTTTCCGGTTAATACAATTATAGAATGGGATGTAAATATTTATCATAAACACAAAGATATAATAATAACATTTTTATTGTTGCCTCTTGAGCATATATCTAATAGTCTCCCACTTGCACTAGAGTCAATAATCTAGATTACATTGTAATGTACCTAACACCCATGGCGTTCTGGTGTTGGTCATGTTTTGCCCTAGGGAGAGGTTTAGTCAATGGATCTGCCACATTCAGACATGTGTGTACTTTGCAAATCTTTATGTCACCATCTTGGACATGCTCGTAAATAGCATGAAAAGGTAGCTTGATATGCTTCAGCTTCTTGTGTGAACTTGGATCCTATGCATTGGCTATGGCACCCTTGTTGTCATAGTAGATGGCCATTGGGTCCAATGCACTAGGAACCACACCAAGCTCCGTAATGAACTCCTTCATCCATATCGCCTCTTGTGAAGCCTCCGAAGCAGCTATGTATTCCGATTTAGTTGAATATATCGCCACAACACTTTGCTTTGCACTCCTCCAGCTCACTGCTGCACCATTCAAAGTAGATATGTATCCAGATTGAGATTTAGATTCATCCGGATCGGTGTTCCAACTGGCATCGGTGCAACCGTTTACAACGAGCTGTTCATCACCTCCATAAGAAAGAACCATATACTTAGTCCTTATAAAGTACTTTAGGATATTTTTGACCGCTATCCAATGATCTACTCCTGGATCACTTTGATATCTGCTAGTCAAACTAATAGCATATGCAATATCTGGTCTTGTACACAACATGGCATACATGATGGAACCTATGGCTGAGGCATAGGGAGTTTTTCTCATCCTCACTCTATCTTCTGTCGTAGCTGGACTTTGAGGTTTACTCAAGGTCGTATTGGGCAACATGGGCAAGAAACCTTTCTTGCTATCTTTCATTACAAACCTCTTTAGAACCTTTTCCAAATATGTACTTTGTGAAAGCACTATTAAGCGTCTTGATCTATCTCTATAAATCTTGATGCCTAAAATCTATGTAGCTTCGCGAATATCTTCATTGAAAAACTATTTTTCAAATAGTCTTTGACACTTTTAAGAAGTTCTATATCATTCCTAATCAACAATATGTCATCCACATATAGCACTAGGAATGCTACAGAGCTCACACTCACTTTCTTGTAAATACAAGCTTCTTCATAATTTTGTAAAATCCAAAGCATTTGATCACCTTATCAAAATATTGAATCTAGCTCCGGGGGGTTGCTTCAATCCATGAATGGACCGTTTGCATACCTTGTTAGCTTCTTTAAGATCGACAAAACCTTTGGGTTATACCATATACAACTCTTCATCAATGTCACCGTTGAGGAACGCCGTTTTGACATACATATGTGATATCTCATAATCATAATATGCAGCGATTGCTAACAAAATCCTCACAGACTTTAGCTTCGCTACTGGTGAGAAAGTCTCATCGTAGCCAACTCCTTGAATTTTTCAGAACCCTTTCGCGACAAGTCGAGATTTATAGACGGTTACATTACCAGCAGCATATGTTTTCTTCTTGAAAATCCATTTGTTATCGATAGCCTTCTGACCATCTGGTAATTCCACCAAATTCCACACTTGGTCTTCGTACATGGATCAAATATCGGATTTCATGGCTTCATGCCATTTTTTGGAATCTGGGCTCATCATTGCTTCCTCATATGTTGAAGGGTTGTCGGTGTTGTCCACCAACATGAGATTCACAACAGGATCATACCAATCAGGAGTGGTATGAGTCCTCGTCGACCTGCGAGGTTCCGTAGTAACTTTGTTCGAAGTTTCATGATCTTTTTCATTATATTCCTATCTTATTGGTGCAGGCGGCACAGGAACATCTTCCGGCGTCGTGCTACTCTCAAATCCGAGAGAAGGTTCAACAACCTGGTCGAGTTCTAATTTCCTTCCAGTCACTTCTCTAGAAAGGATCCATTCTTGGCAATGAAAACTTTGCCCTTGGATCTATGATAAAAGATATACCCAATTGTTTCTTTAGGGTATCCTATGAAGACACATTTTTCCGCTTTGGGTTCAAGATTTTTGGGTTGTAACTTATTTACATAAGATTTGCATCCCCAAACTTTGACAACTTAGGATTCTTCCCAAACCACAATTCATATGGTGTCGTTTCAACAGATTTAGATGGTGCCCTACTTAAAGTGAATGCGGTTGTTTCTAATGCATAACCCCAAAATGATAACGGTAAATCTGTAAGAGACATCATAGAACGAACCATATCAAAGAGGGTTCGATTAGGACATTAGGACACACCATTATGTTGTGGTGTTCCTGGTGTTGTCAATTGTGAAAGTATTCCGCATTTATTTAAATGTTCGCCAAACTCATAACTTAGATACTCACCTCCATGATCAGATCGCGGAAATTTTATCTTCTTGTTACGTTGATTCTCTACTTCACTTTGAAATTCCTTAAACTTCTCGAAAGTTTCGGACTTATGTTTCATGAAATAGATATACCCATATGTACTGAAGTCATCCGTGAAAGTAAGAACATAAGGATAACCACCGCGTGATGCCACGCTCATCGGGCCACACACATCGGTATGTATGATTTCCAATAAGTCCGTAGCTCGCTCCATTATACCAGAGAATGGAGTCTTAGTCATTTTTCCCATCAGACACGCTCCACATCTTTCAAGTGATTCAAAATCAAGTGATTCAAGAAGTCCATCAGAATGGAGTTTCTTCATACGCTTCACTCCAATGTGACCAAGACAACAGTGCCACATGTATATAGAATTATCATTGAATTTCAATCATTTAGCATCAATATAATGAACATGTGTATCACTACTATCGAGATTCAATAAGAATAGACCATCTATCATAGGCGCATGACCATAAAATATATTACTCATATAAATCAAATAATCATTATTCTCGGACTTAAACAAGTAACCGTCTCGCAATAAACAAGAACCAGATATAATGTTCATGCTTAACGTAGGCACCAAAAAATAATTATTTAAGTATAAAACTAATCCCGATGGTAGATGAAGAGGGAGCGTGCCGATAGTGATCACATCAACCTTGGATCCATTTCCAACGCGCATCGTCACCTCGTCTCTTGCTAGTCTTCGCTTATTCTACAGCACCTGTTTTGACTTACAAATATGAGAAACCTAACCAGTATCAAATACCCGGGCACTACTACGACTACTAGTAAGATACACATCAATAACATGTATATCGAATATACCTTTCTTCTTGATGTTGCCGTTCTTCAGATCTTCCAGGTACTTGGGGCAATTCCTCTTCCAGTGACTTTCTCCCTTGCAGTAAAAGCACTCAGTATTAGGCTTAAGACCAGCCTTGGGTTTCTTTGCAGGTGTAGAAGCTTTCTTGCTGCCCTTCTTGAAGTTACCCTTCTTCTTAGGCTTGCCTTGCTTCTTGAAATTTGTGGTCTTATTGACCATCAAAACTTGGTCCTCTTTCTTGATCTCCACTTCCGCAGACTTCAACATGGAGAAGAGTTTAGGTAACGACTTATCCATGTGCTGCATGTTGTAGTTCATCACAAAGTTCTTATAACTAGGTGGTAGTTATTGGAGGACACGATGAATACCCAACGCATTAGGAATAGTTATTCCCAGATCAGCGTGTTTATTCGCGTGCCCAGACATCTTAATCACATGTTCGCTAACGGAGGTGCCCTCTTCCATCTTGCAGTTAAAGAACTTCCCAGAGGCTTCGTAGCTTTCAATAGCCGCATGATTCTGAAATATCATTTTGAGCTCACGGACAATATCATAAGGCTCACGGTTCTCAAATAGCTTCTAAAGCTCCGATTCCAAACCGTACAAGATGGCACACTGAACTGTGGAGTATTGGTTCTTCCGAGTGAGGAAAACATTCTTCACCTCATCGGTAGCATCATCTGCAGGTGGGTCACCCAGCGGTGCATCTAGCACATAGGTCAACTGACTAGCATTGAGGACAATCCTCAAGTTGCAGAACCAGTCCGCGAAGTTGCTTCCATTGTTTTCAACTTTTCTTTCTCTATAAACGCATTAAAATTGATGGTAGGATCCTCCATGATCTATAACATATTTACAAAGAGTTTAGACTAAGTTTATGAAAAATTGAGTTCATATTTAATAATTAAATTAACTAGGTGAACTCCCACTCAAAATGACATCCCTCACATTGTTTTAGTGATCACACAAACCAACTCCACTACACCAAGTCCGATCATCACGAGAGATGATGTAGTTTCAAAGGCGAATAATTAACATGTTCATCATATCAATTATATGACTCGTGCTTTACCTTTCGGTATTCTGTGTTCCAAGACCATGTCTGTAGCATCCAAATTGTCTAACAATTGCAATGCTACTTCCCTAGTCTATATATTGCTACTTCATATATGTCATTCATTGCATCATCATTTTATCATGCTCATGTCATCATGCCACCTTGCATTGGAGCATCATATAAAACCCCTTTTGTTTGTTCTTATCAATGTTAAGGAAATTGGTAATCGTTAGCTGCTCGGTTGGTTGGGAGTAGCGATTAATCAGAATTCGGACGATTAACTGATTTAATCGGTCGGATATTAATCGGTACAGCCTACAAAAATTAGCACCTAAAACACGTATGAATCCTCAGCCTGAAGCTCCCGGATGAGATCCTCAAGGCGCTCGAGCTCTTGTATCTGAGGTCTAGTCGGCAACTACAAGGAACTGGTGAACAATGACAAGGAACTAGTTGGTGATGGCTGAAATCAAACTCCTAGAGGAATGGATCGAACGGGAGCTTTGCAAAACCTACTTCACTTGGTCGGGCTAGCGGATTGATGGGCGATATGTGTTGATAATTTTGCAACTTTTTTGACCAAGTGTAGTGGTTAATCGAGAACATACCTAGTAATCGGAGTGTCAGAACTATTAATCAGGCTAAACGATTAACACAAAGGATTAGTGGTAATCAACACGGTCAGGTCCCTAGTAGCGATTAATCGGCCTATTAATCGCTGATTCGGCCTATTTTTTGAATAGTGGTTCTTATCCCAAAAGCATTCTTATTGTATTACTTGTTTTGCCTCTTGTTATATTGTAGTTGGTTCTTGATATATTGCTTGATGCCCAAGTTGAGTTGTGGGCATATCTCTTACTATTCCACCACCTTCTTTGTCACCTCTTGGTTCTTTCACCAATTCCACCATCCCATACGAGCATATGTATTTTCTTTTAGTATTTGAATCTAGATCATATTAAATAAAGTGGATCCTATCTTGAAATTCCATTATTCCCTACTTGATGTAATATTGTTTTCAAAATATTAATGTGGGGGTTATTCTTGCCACCTTTGCATTCCTTGTAGTGTAGAATTCCTTTTAGCTTCTTTCTATGGTTTTATTCAAGAGTATGAGTATATTTGATTTAATGAGGAATTATGATACATAGTGGCTCATACACACTATACTTTGTCTTATTACTTCACCTATACCCCTTCTCCAAATATGATCATGAGAGGAAGCTTGAATGGTTTTCAAAAACTTGGAATTCTTCAATGCTAAGGAATGTAGTGGTTTTCACCACCACATAAGGCATGCATGTCATACATGCATGGCCCATGAAAAGGTTGTTTCCTCACCCCTTCTTGTTTCCATTTGAATCCTTGATGGTTCTACATGAATTTGCCTTGTTTGAATCCAAACCAAAGAGAAGCAAGACCATATAGATACCAACACAATCATCCTACCTACTCCTATCCACCTTGTCTTCCTTCCTCTTTATTTCTTTTGTCTATGTTTCTTCCATTTGGTTTTCGAATGGGAATCTTACAAATTTAATAGAGCAAGAAAAACAAAAGAAAAGGCACCTAGATCTATCACCTAGATATCTATCCATCACAACCCTATACCAACACCACCGTGGACATCACCCCCATCACCCTTGGTTTTGCCTAGCAAGAAGAGCAAGGACAGCCCCACACGCATGCCCATCTCCCATTGTAACACCGCGGTTCTGAAAAGACCGAGGCTTCTATGTGACATGCCAATCCCTGGATCGGTTCATTGGCCCACAATAGAATAACATGAATAACATAGCAAAATATCCGTGTATCATGAATAACAAAGATCCAGAGTACCATTATTACAATAAAAGCGTAGCCCAAGGCTAGCTCAAATTATTCAGGTAGCGACATAAATAAAGTAAATCCTCCATTCTTCAAATTGCCCACAAGTGAACAAGTGCCGAATGGAGTACCGTGGCCTATATCGATTACTCAGAATCGGAATAACCTGCAACATGAAACGTAGCAGCTCCGAAGGGTCAATACATGGAATGTATGGCAAGTAGAGCTAGTAATGGAGACAATAGTACTAACATCTACATGCATATTTGGCAAGTGGAGCTGTGTCTGGCTTGCATTTGCAAATACAGTTGTCCTACTTTCATAAACAGTTTTTGATTTTCTTTGAAAAGATCCCAATTAAGTTAACCCAACAATGTTAAAGCAATTATGAAATTAGAATGAGCGATAAACATGTCATGGAATCAATATCAAGCAACTCAGCTGTCCATAACCGGGGACACGTCTAATCGATTAGATTATACACCCTACAAGGGTTAATACACTTTACCCATGTGACTTGGCCAGCCCAGCTCGTACCATCACTCTCATTTTGGGTGATGATAGGGAGAAGTCCAAGAAGAGACTGTTCGGGAAGTAGCACCCCAATCCCGACGCGCACAGGTCCAACCTACCAAAATTCTACATCTCTGGATACGCGGGTTCGAGTTACCACAACCTACTAAGTCCAACCAACCGCCCATTCCATTATTGGCACATGGTTGTACACGTAAGCTACACAATAAAGAAGCCAATCATTCTCTCTTGATACCTGGGTGCCTTTCCGCAATGAAACCACCAAAAATTATCAATACCATCACACCCAAGAGATTCATTGATTAAGTTATTTTAGTTTTCAGAAACCAACACTTTTAGAAACAAGTCTCAATGATGTAACCCAGCCCTCGTTCAACATAGCATGGCTAAGCACATCTATCAACGGTGGTTCATCTACAAGGAAAGCCCTACCACATAATAGGACATAGCATAGCGATAGTATCATCCTACACATGCATCTACAAAATACACGACAATGCATTGAAAATAGTAGCACGATATCATGAACAAAGTAGCATCTACTTGCCTTGGTTGTAGCGGTCGGAAGAACAATCCACACACGAGCAAGCGTTGCACTCGTCACAATCTACACGATACAATTGCAATCATAAACAAACAATCCACAAGCATATGCAACAAATATGATGCATGAAGGTATGCAAGGCAAGTGAATTGGTGCTACAGCTGCACCACATAATCCTAATCAATAATACTGATTGCATGCATGGAAAATAGTTTTAGCGCAAGGAAAACTATTATGCAAAAAGTAATGCTCAAAACTAGAGCTAGAACTCAAATAATTCACTAGCGGTAGCATACTGTTTGTAAAATCTTGGGAAAATTCTGCCGCATAGGCATCGCTGATTAGAAACAGTACCAACTGGAATTACTCAAAAAGGAATTATAAAACTCCCCGAGTAATTAAAACACTGCAGAAAGCCACTAGATAGTTTCCGCAGAAGTTTTTACTGTAAGCCTATCTTTTTAATTCACGATGAGACCCCCCTCGTTCCACTGAATCCAGGGACATATCATACGCAATTTTTGGAGCTACGGATCTTTTCCTACGAATTTATTACTTCGAAAAGGCCACTAACTAGTTTGATTAAACTGTGCTAAACCTTGCTGCAGAAGTCTGAACCAAAGGTACAGCGAGATTCTACACGACTCACTGAATCTACACATATTTTATTTGCAATTTTTGGCCAATCGGTTTAATTTCTACGCAATTTACAAGATTCTACCGAAATCTGTCAACTAAAACGATTAACGAAAATAACCAGTCAACTGTGTCTGTGGACTGGTCAACGCGTCTGCTGACTGGGCGCTGACTGGGTGTCTCACTAGTCAACGCCTGAGTCTGACCGGTCAACGGCTGATCTGAACCGCTAATCTGAAATCTAACGGTGGCTGCGGACTCACCAGGAACGAACGGCGAAACGGACGGCGGCGAGTTCCGGACGGTGCGGCGATCGGTTCCGGCGGCGACGGTTACCTGCACGGTAGGGAAAACGATCAGCGCATAGTACGGGGCGGTCAACAACACGGCGACGGGGCGTGCGGCGACGATGGCGGTGTGGCACGGCACGGACGGAAGGACGGCGCGACGCAATACGCGTGAGGCGACGCGCGTGCGTGCGTGTGTGTGTGCGCGGCAGCGAGCAGAAGCTAGCGGCGCGCGCAAGCGGCGGCAGCAGCGCACGCAGCAGGCGGCAGCGGCAGCAGCGGTGCGCGTGAGTGCACACGGGCAGGCGCAGGCGCGCTGCGGGGCGGCGAGTGGCAGGCGGCGGGGCGAGCGGAGCGCTGCGGCGGAAGGCGGGTGGCGTGGCTGGGCGGCGGGGTAGGCAGGGTGGCGCGGCGGCGGGGAGTACCTGGCCGGCGGCGGGGCTGGGCGACGGCGGCGGCGGGTCGCGGCCAAGAGGCGGCGCGATCGCGGGAAGGGGGAGGCGATCGAGGCGGCGGGGTGCGGTTCCCGAGGCTGCTGGCGCGGGTATCGAGGAGGGCAGGGGGCGGCTCGGCCGGGTCCCTTAAGTGGGGCCCCTTGCGGGTCCTACTCCGATTCGGAATGCGGTTAGACGTGGACTCGGAAATCGGCCCGAAAATTGGCCCCTTTTTTTTCCAACTTTCAATAAAACGGCGATAACTTCACTGTACGAGCTCTGATTTGGGCGGTTCTTCCTCCTACGGTTTTGTAAAGTCGACGGGAACAATCTAGGGTCAATGGTTGAGCGAAACCACTAGGCTACAGGGGTGGACAACGCTAGTCCTACTAAAGCCTCCCGCAGGAACCTCGTAGCAAAATAGAATAGGGTTTCGAAATTAGCACTTCGTCGATTCTTTTCAATCGACGGTTTTGTATGAAGAGGCATGATGCAATGATATGAATGATATGCGGAACCAAATCTAAAATTTGGGATGTGACAAGACTAAACCCCCTTAAGATGAATCTCGTCCTCGAGATTCGGCGCGGCTAGCAAATAGGTGTGGGTAGTCCTCTCGGATGTCATCCTCACGCTCCCAAGTGGCTTCCTCTTCGGTGTGGTGGCTCCACTGCACCTTGCAAAACCTGATCGTCTTGGTACGGGTAATCCTCTCCGCTGTCTCCAGAATCTTGACCGGTTTCTCCTCATAGGTCAAGTCGTTCTCAAGCTGAACCTCCTCTAGCGATACAGTGTCTCTCAATGGTGTATCCACCATCTCCGGATGGCACTTCTTCAGTTGGGACACGTGGAACACATTGTGAACAACGGACAGAGCCTCTGGCAACTCCAACTGGTAGGCAACTTCTCCTTTGCGTGCTAAGACCCTGTACGGTCCAATAAATCGAGGTGCCAGCTTACCCTTAATTCCAAATCTCTTGATTCCACGAAGTGGCGACACCCTGAGGTATGCTCTATCACCTATCTCATACACAATTTCCTTGCGCTTGGCGTCAGCGTAGCTCTTCTGCCTTGATTGTGCTACCTTCAGTCTGTCCCTAATCAAGGCGACCTTCTCCTCAGCGTCCTTGATCAAATCAGGTCCAAACAACTGGCGTTCTCCTACTCCATCCCATAGCAATGGTGTTAGGCACCGTTTCCCATACAGGACGTCGAACGGTGACGTCTTGATGCTGGTTTGATAGCTGTTGTTGTAGGAAAACTCAGCATAAGGCAAATTCTCATCCCAACTAGAACCATGAGCCAAAGCGCAAGCTCTCAGCATGTCCTCCAAAATCTGATTCACCCTCTCGGTTTGTCCATCAGTCTGCGGGTGAAACGCTGTGCTAAACTCCAATCTAGTACCAAGTGACTCGTGCAGCTGGCGCCAGAAGTGTGAGGTAAATTGGGTGCCTCTATCAGATACGATACTCTTGGGAACTCCGTGTAGGCACACAATTCTGTCCATATAAATCTTGGCCAACTTTGCACTCGTATAGGTTGTCTTTACCGGTATAAAGTGGGCTACCTTGGTCAAATGGTCGACCACTACCCAAATAGAGTCATATCCTGACTTGGTCCTGGGCAATCCTGTGATAAAGTCCATTCCCACTCTATCCCACTTCCAATCCGGCACGGGCAATGGCTGTAGCAGTCCTGCTGGCTTCTGGTGTTCTGCCTTCACTCGGCTGCACACATCACATAGGGCAATATGTTTGGCGATATCTCCCTTCATGTTGTTCCACCAAAATCTGCGCTTCAAATCCATATACATCTTCGTGTTGCCCGGATGTATGGAGTATGGCGAGTTATGAGCCTCCTGAATAATCAGCTCCCTTATCTCCGGATCGCTGGGCACACACAAACGATCTCCATACCACAAGGTACCATGCTCATCCTCGCGAATATCCTTTTCCCGATTCTCCTTCATCTTTTCCTTTATCTCCTCTATTTCCTTGTCTCCTACCTGAGCCTTCATGATCCTGTACTGTAACATCGGTTGGACTTCCATTGTAGCCAAGTATCCTTCAGACACTACTTCCAGGCTAAGGTCCTTGAATTGCTTGCACAAATCCTCAGGAAATTCACCAATTATCAATCCATTGGCATAAACCTTCCGGCTCAGAGCATCTGCTACTACATTGGCCTTTCCTGGGTGGTATTGCAGATTCATATCATAGTCCTTGATAAGTTCCAACCATCTCCTTTGTCTCATATTCAGTTCCTTCTGTGTAAATATGTACTTCAGGCTCTTGTCGTCAGTGTACACATCACAGTGTTTTCCCATTAAGTAATGCCTCCATACCTTGAGCGCATGAACCACTGACGCTAACTCCAAGTCGTGTGTGGGGTAATTCCGCTCATGGTGCTTGAGTTGTCGCGAGGCATATGACACCACTCTCCCATCTTGCATCAGCACACTCCCAAGTCCCTGTCGAGAAGCATCACAGTACACTTGGAAATCCTTCTGAAGATCTGGTAAACACAGAACAGGCGCGGTCACTAGTCGACGCTTCAGTTCCTGAAAGCTGGCTTCACATACGTCTGACCATTCAAACTTCCTCTCCTTCTTCAGAAGTTCAGTCATCGGCTTAGCAATCTTGGAAAAGTTTTCAATGAATCTCCTGTAGTATCCAGCAAGTCCCAGAAAGCTGCGAATCTCTCCCGCATTCTTGGGTGCTTCCCACTCAGTTACTGCAGTCACTTTGCTTGGATCAACAGCGACTCCTTCTCCTGACACTACGTGTCCAAGAAACCCAATAGTGTTAAGCCAGAATTCACACTTGGTGAATTTGGCATACAGCTGGTGTTCCCTCAGTTTCTCCATAATCAGTCGCAGATGCTTCTCATGCTCAGCATCATCCTTGGAATATATCAGTATATCATCAATAAACACCACCACGAACTTGTCCAAGTACTCCATAAATACCTTGTTCATCATGGTCATGAAATATGCCGGGGCATTCGTTAGTCCAAAAGACATAACCGTATATTCATATAGACCATACCTAGTGGTGAAGGCGGTTTTTGGTACGTCCTCCTCCCGGATCTTTAATTGAAAGTAGCCTGATCGCAGATCAATCTTGCTGAACACCTTTGCTCCTTCTAGTTGATCAAACAAATCATTTATGTTCGGCAGAGGGTACTTGTTCTTGATGGTTACTTCATTCAGCGAGCGATAGTCCACCACTAATCTCTTGCTGCTGTCTTTCTTCTCCACAAATAGAACAGGTGCACCCCATGACGACGAACTAGGCTGAATGAATCCCTTTTCCAGCTGCTCTTTCAACTGCTTCTTCAATTCCTTCAGCTCATCCACATCCATCTTATATGGTTTCTTTGCTACTGGTCATGTTCCCGGCATCAGGTCAATGAGAAACTCCACTTCCCTATCAGGTGGCATCCCTGGCAGTTCTTCCGGAAACACATCGGGGTAATCCCTGATCACTGGCACAGTATCCATGCTAACCCCCTTAAGAGAATTCAACTTACACCTTCCTGGTTGTACAGCCGACTTGAATCTAATCCTCTTACCATCAGGGGTTTTGAGTGAAACAGCTCGCTGTGCACAATCTATGTGTCCCCCATGCATAGACATACAATCCATACCCAGAATAACATCTAATCCCTGTGATTCCAACACTACCAAATGTGTACTGAAGTTGTGTGTTCCAATCCTCACAGTCAAGTCGCGGCATCCCGCGCTAGCTATCATATCTCCTCCAGGTGAACTCACTCTAATAGACCTTTTCATAGACTCAGTAGGTAACTTATACTTATCCACAAATGCCCTTGATATGAATGAATGCGATGCACCAGTATCGAAAAGTATAAGTGCAGGGTAAGTGTTGATTGGGAACTTACCAATCACAAGGTTAGGCTCATCTGGAATCTCCTCCACATTCATGTGGTTCACTGTGACCTTCTCGTTGTTGGTTGGATTCAGTCCTTTCCTCTCCGGACAGTTGTCAGCATAGTGTCCCTTCTGTTTACACTTGAAGCATGTCACCTCACTCAGATCCTTCTTCACAAAGCTGCGATCACGGTTGCGGTCATGTCCACCGTGTCCTCCAGAGTGGTGAGAGTGTCCTCCCTTGTGGCTGTGGTGGCTGCTCCTATGGTTGTCATGACGATGCCCATTGTCCCCATGGTGGTGGCGGTCATGGCTCCCATGGTCACTCCCTCCATGCTTGGAGTATCCATCATATGAAGTGCGAGACTTGTGATGTGAACCAGAGTGATGATTATTGTTCTTTCTCTTGCGGCTCTCCACCTGTTTGTGCTTCCCTTCCAAGATCCTGGCCTTGTCCATAAGCTCCTGGAAAGTGGGGCAATAGACCACCAGTAGATGTACTGAAAGCTCATCACTGAGGCCATCCAGGAATCTCTCCCTCCTTTTTGCATCAGTGTCAACATCCTCAGGTGCATAACGGGACAGGTTGTTGAACTCCTCAATGTACTCAGCCACAGTGCGATTGGTTTGGCGCAAGTTGCGGAACTCCTTCCTCTTCAGGCTCAGAACTCCTGAAGACACGTGGTTGGTCCTGAAACCTTCCTCAAACATTGCCCAAGTCACGGTATCCAGCGGGTGGGTGATCTGAAAAGTGTCCCACCAAGAAGCGGCTAGTCCCTCCAGTAGGTGAGCGGCAAACCTCACCTTCTCAGCATCAGTGCATCCAACAGTTACCAGATCCTTGTTGACTAAACGCAACCAGTCGAGAGCAACCATTGGTTCCGTTGCAGTAGAGAACTTAGCTGGCCTTAACCTCAGAAATCTGGTGAGAGCATCTCCCTGAGGCTGATTGTTTCCATTGTTGTTGTTCTGATTTGCCATGAACTGAGTCATCACTTGGGTCAGCTGTGCCTGAGCTGCCATGAGCTTCTCCAACTCAGTAGGGTGACGGCGGGGAGGCATCTGCGGTTCAGCACAGGTAAGTTTAGAAAGAATCAACTACGATAATAGGATTCTACCCATGCATATGATCAAACAACAACAAACAATAGCATACAATCGCAAGCAAGCAACACATCAACAAACAAGCGATCCAGCAACATCCCAGGGGTTATCCTAGAAGTATATACCTACTGAAATAGTTTTACAAGAGTTGGCAATGGTTAACTAAACAGTTGATCAACTAAACAACAAGACAGCAATCTTCCAGAACAGTCCAGCAGCGTTCACGAATTTTTCCACCTGACTTAGACTCGTCAGAAAATTTAGCTGATTTTTGCACATATAGTACAGAGAGTTTCTCATCAGCCCAATTTTCTTCAGATTTTTCCCAGTTACCAGAAAAATATGAAAAATCGTACAGTACTGCTGTATCAGCAGAAAACTGCAGCGAAAATAACACAGATAGTAACCAAACTTGCCATAACTCTTTCATAAAATTCGCACAAATAATTCCTGGGATATTGGAGTACACAAATAAGCAACTAATTACTCTTAAACTAACACGAACTAAGCTTCACAATGATCGAGACTAATCATATCGAATTTGCCTAACGTGGACTAATTGGTGGACTTCTATCTACTCCTTGAAGAGGTTGCGGTAGGTCCTTGCTGTCATGCGTTGACGCTTCGGCTCGCGGTACAACCATGGCGGCGGAGTGTACACCTCTCCTGAATCATCACTTGAGATCTCAAAATCCACCTCTTCTGGATCCTCCTCTTCTTCACTCTCAGCTGCAACTGCAACAGCTTCATCTCCTCCACCATCATCGTCTCCATCATCATCATCCTCGTCCTCATCATCATCATCCTCTCCACTGTCATCATCATCCCCATTGTTGCCATCATCTCCATTGCCATCATCAGAGGGTGGATTCAGCTGCGCTTGGAGAGCGGCAATCTGGGCGGTCATAGCTTCAATAGTTTGATCCCTTTCCTGGACGGTCCCTTGCAGTTGTTGTATATTCTGGGTGTTCTCTTGCACAGTACCATGTAGATGAGCTATGGTAGCATCTCTGGCTATCAGGGGATTCTCCAGAACTTCCACAGCTTCATGCAAGGTGTCAATCTCCTGTCCTTGGACCACCATACCATTGCTAGCAAAGTCTGCAATCTCCTTTATCATCATCACTTTATCAGCTAGAGCTCCATTCTCCCTTTCCATGTCCTCTATGTGCCTCCGACGGGGCAGCATGTTGTTCCTGTCGCCCGCGGTAACCACAATGTGCCCATCTTCATCACGCCTCCCATAGTCATGGTAGGGTGAATCTGCTGGCAGTAGGTGTCGGACATTATGGCACTGGCGAGATAGGGCTTCATGTATGGCCAAGTTGATACCAAGTCCCCAGTTGCAGTATGTCTTGGTGTAGATCAAGTGCACGGGGTTTGGCAAGGCAGCATCTCTGAATATGAAGGTAGTGATCTCCCATGCATCCTCTCCATATCCATAGGTGTATAGCCTTCTTCCCTTGAACATGGGCAGTGGCAATCCCAATGACTGCGAGAGCTGTGCTAACTGCCTTGCAAAGGGCCTTGGTGACTCCATGGTGGCATACTCAGTCCTGACTTCTCCCATCTATCAAGTAAAAGAGGAAAGTGTGAGAATAGCATATGGTAATAATTTACGATGGTGAAAGGCATAAGATGAAAGACAGAGTTAATATAGGCTTTAATAAATCTATGGCTTCCTAATCCAATCCTAGGTCACGATCCTACAGTCGACACACGGGCTCTGATACCATCCTGTAACACCGCGGTTCTGAAAAGACCGAGGCTTCTATGTGACATGCCAATCCCTGGATCGGTTCATTGGCCCACAATAGAATAAGATGAATAACATAGCAAAATATCTGTGTATCATGAATAACAAAGATCCAGAGTACCATTATTACAATAAAAGCGTAGCCCAAGGCTAGCTCAAATTATTCAGGTAGCAACATAAATAAAGTAAATCTTCCATTCTTCAAATTTCCCACAAGTGAACAAGTGCCGAGTGGAGTACCGTGGCCTATATTGATTACTCAGAATCGGAATAACCTGCAACATGAAACGTAGCAGCCCCGAAGGGTCAATACATGGAATGTATGGCAAGTAGAGCTAGTAATGGAGACAATAGTACTAACATCTACATGCATATTTGGCAAGTGGAGCTGTGTCTGGCTTGCATTTGCAAATACATTTGTCCTACTTTCATAAACAGTTTTTGATTTTCTTTGAAAAGATCCCAATTAAGTTAACCCAACAATGTTAAAGCAATTATGAAATTAGAATGAGCGAGAAACATGTCATGAAATCAATATCAAGCAACTCAGTTGTCCATAACCGGGGACACGGCTAATCGATTAGATTATACACCCTACAGGGGTTAGTACACTTTACCCATGTGACTTGGCCAGCCCAGCTCGTACCATCACTCTCATTTTGGGTGATGATAGGGAGAAGTCCAAGAAGAGACTGTTCGGGAAGTAGCACCACAATCCCGACGCGCACCGGTCCAACCTACCAAAATTCTACATCCCTGGATACGCGGGTTCGAGTTACCACAACCTACTAAGTCCAACCAACCGCCCATTCCATTATTGGCACATGGTTGTACACATAAGCTACACAATAAAGAAGCCAATCATTCTCTCTTGATACCTGGGTGCCTTTCCGCAATGAAACCACCAAAAATTATCAATACCATCACACCCAGGAGATTCATTGATTAAGTTGTTTTAGTTTTCACAAACCAACACTTTTAGAAACAAGTCTCAATGATGTAACCCAGCCCTCGTTCAACATAGCATGGCTAAGCACATCTACCAACGGTGGTTCATCTACAAGGAAAGCCCTACCACATAATAGGACATAGCATAGCGATAGTATCATCCTACACATGCATCTACAAAATACACGACAATGCATTGAAAATAGTAGGACGATATCATGAACAAAGTAGCATCTACTTGCCTTGGTTGTAGCGGTCGGAAGAACAATCCACACACGAGCAAGCGTTGCACTCGTCACAATCTACATGATACAATTGCAATCATAAACAAACAATCCACAAGCATATGCAACAAATATGATGCATGAAGGTATGCAAGGCAAGTGAATTGGTGCTACAGCTGCACCACATAATCCTAATCAGTAATACTACTGATTGCATGCATGGAAAATAGTTTTAGCGCAAGGAAAACTATTATGCAAAAAGTAATGCTCGAAACTAGAGCTAGAACTCAAATAATTCACTACCGGTAGCATACTGTTTGTAAAATCTTGGCAAAATTCTACCGCATAGGCATCGCTGATTAGAAACAGTACCAACTGGAATTACTCAAAAAGGAATTATAAACTCCCCGAGTAATTAAAACACTGTAGAAAGCCACTAGACAGTTTTCGCAGAAGTTTTTACTGTAAGCCTATCTTTTTAATTCACGATGAGACCCCCCTCGTTCCACTGAATCCAGGGACATATCATACGCAATTTTTGGAGCTACGGATCTTTTCCTACAAATTTATTACTCCGAAAAGGCCACTGACTAGTTTGATTAAACTCTACTAAACCTTGCTGCAGAAATCTGAACCAAAGGTACAGCGAGATTCTACACGACTCACTGAATCTACACATATTTTATTTGCAATTTTTGGCCAAGCGGTTTAATTTCTACGCAATTTACAAGATTCTACCGAAATCTGTCAACTAAAACGATTAACGAAAATAACCAGTCAACTGTGTCTGTGGACTGGTCAACGCGTCTGCTGACTGGGCGCTGACTAGGTGTCTGACTAGTCAACGCCTGAGTCTGACCGGTCAACGGCTGATCTGAACCGCTGATCTGAAATCTAACGGTGGCTGCGGACTCACCAGGAACGAACGGCGAAACGGACGGCGGCGAGTTCCGGACGGTGCGGCGATCGGTTCCGGCGGCGACGGTTACTTGCGCGGTAGGGAAAACGATCAGCGCGTAGTACGGGGCGGTCAACAACACGGCGACGATGCGTGCGGCGACGATGGCGGTGTGGCACGGCACGGACGGACGGACGGCGCGACGCAAGACGCGTGAGGCGACACGCGTGCGTGCGTGTGTGTGTGCGTGCTGCGTGCGTGTGTGTGTGCGCGGCAGCGAGCAGAAGCTAGCGGCGCGCGCAAGCGGCGGCAGCAGCGGCGCGCGCGAGCGCACGCAGGCAGGCGCGCTGCGGGGCGGCGAGTGGCAGGCGGCGGGGCGAGGTGTTGTAGATGCGGGTCAAGCGGAGCGCTGCGGCGGAAGGCGGGTGGCGCGGCTGGGCGGCAGGGTAGGCGGGGTGGCGCGGCGGTGGGGAGTACCTGGCCGGTGGGGCTGGGCGACGGCGGCGGCGGGTCGCGGCCAGGAGGCGGCGCGATCGCGGGTAGGGGGAGGCGATCGAGGCGGCGGGGTGCGGTTCCCGAGGCTGCTGGCGCGGGTATCGAGGAGGGCAGGGGGCGGCTCGGCCGGGTCCCTTAAGTGGGGCCCCTTGCGGGTCCTACTCCGATTCGGAACGCGGTTAGACGCGGACTCGAAAATCGGCCCGAAAATTGGCCCGTTTTTTCCAACTTTCAATAAAATGGCGATAACTTCACTGTACGAGCTCCGATTTGGGCGGTTCTTGCTCCTACGGTTTTGCAAAGTCGAGGGGAACAATCTAGGGTCAATGGTTGAGCGAAAACACTAGGCTACAGGGGTGGACAACGCTAGTCCTACTAAAGCCTCCCGCAGGAGCCTCGTAGCAAAATAGAATAGGGTTTCGAAATTAGCGTTTCGTCGATTCTTTTCAATCGACGGTTTTGTATGAAGAGGCATGATGCAATGATATGAATGATATGCGGAACCAAATCTAAAATTTGGTATGTGACACCCATACGCCCCCTCCCTGCCCCTTTTTCTTGATCTTTCACGTGGGCATCATCAAAGAGGAAGAGAGAGAGGAGGAAAGAAGAAACCACCCACCCGAGCCCCTCCTCCCTTTATGCAAAAGCTAATACCTACCCATGTGATCCTCTCTTCCTTCTTTTTTTATCTTCTGGACACCACCACCCAACAGAAAACCATCCCCATATCCCATCTGGGAAGGCCAGGCCTTCTCCCTTCCTCCCAAGACCTCCAAGCCATGGTTATGGTGCTCAAAACCTAGTCCCGACCTTCATCATTTCCCGATGTTGAGGTTGAAGAGGAGCAGTACCAGGAGTGTTGGGGGGGGGGGGGTTGCTTCTGCGTCCACCGCATCGACCTGAACACGTAGACGGCGCCGGAACCTCGCCGGAGCGCCGCTGACGACCACGTCGACACCGCCTCTGTGCAGCAGCCGCAACTTCTTCCCGCTTCTGTTCGTCGCATGCTCTCTTCGCGCACAGGTTATCTCCGCCCTATATCTTTACATGGTTGTATAGCCCATTGTCCCCTCTTTCTAGCAAGCCTGACCATGACCCAATTGATGATCCATAGATCTCCAAAACATCTGCCCAAGTTTGTCGAGAAATCCGCGATTCTGAAAACTATCACATTTCTAGACTAAACCTGTCCTCTTATCAGCTTGATTCTGGCGCAACCATTCCTCGTGTGAAGAAACTTCGTTCATCAAAGTTGTATATCTTGAAGCGTTATCCAACTTTTGTTTTTTCAGAATCTTCAAATTCCTTCTGGTTTTGTCGCAAACACCCGGCGAAGTTCGGACGACTTCACTGTGTTGCTGTTTGTTCCTGCGGTACGTTCCATCAGTCAGTGTTCATGTTTTCCTCCCTGTTTTTCGATGTAAACCATCCCATGAAGAACTCTTATGGATAAGTTATTAAGTTATAATTAATATTGGTACATTCCTCTTGGCTTAGAAACAAACCTTGTCTGAATCGGAGCACGAATGGCCTCAGAATAATCTGACTAAGTTGGATGAATGTCACTGTGTTACTGTTCTTCTTCAGTCCGTTTTCCGTCAGTCCGCGAGCTATGTTCGGCTCTCTGCTCCTACCAAATTTCCGACCTGTCTATGTGGTCTCCGATGTTTTTCTTTGTTCCTATATCTTCCCTGTTGTTCCATCTACGCGTAGCATCAAACAACAACCAAAACGAAGCACAGACGTGACCAGAAACTTCTATTGAACATCAGTCTAGCTAGCTGTTTTAGTATTTGATTTCAGTTTTGAGATCAGCTAACTCGACGTGCATCTGACCTTTTGCCTCGGACCCCTAAACTTTCTCAAAATAAGTCTATCCAATACATTTTCCAACAGAAGTCAAACCTAATCAACCCTTCCAAATAAATTCGTATTTGGAAAAGTGTCAAAATAAAAAGTGTTCAAAATCTTTTAAATAAAAGTAATATCCAATTTGTTCTGAACAATAATTAGCCAAAATACTTAAACTACTAAACTTTTGGGCTTTTCTAATTGTAAAATCGAATAAATCATATCTTCACTTCTATAATCCCAAATTTGGCAAATAATATATAATTTTGAATCAGAAAAATATGAGGATTGTGAATATGATATTTATATTATCATTCAAGGAATTTAAAAATTTAGATTATTAAATATGAGTAAATCTCTTTTCTTTATTATTGCATAACTTTAAATCTGTAACTCCGAATTCGGTAAATAATATGTCCAAATCGATCAACGTGACGAGGGCACTCCAACCATGATATCCATCTTATAATTTGCATCATACATTAAGAACAATTTTATAATCAATACTGTTTATGCAAGGAAAATATGATAAATAAAATTGGGAACTAATTGTTTCTTATTAATAATGCCTCACAAATGCTATATCATCAATGTGCGATGCCCCTAATACCTTTTCAATATAGTTTGCATCATTAACTTGCCATATCATGCATCATATCATGATCATGCTGATTCTTTCACATTAGTTGTAATTGCTGCATCGTTTATTTCTTTTAGTGTTTGCTTCTTCTCGGATAGGACTATGAGATGTTGTGAGCTTCGACAAGTTCTTCAGTTATGAAACTTTGGCAATGTTTTCTAGGCGAGCATTCTCCCTCTTTCTACCTATTTTATATTTCTAGTCTTTATTTCCTCTTGTTGATCTATTGCTATCTGTGTTGCGATGCTATAGATTCCGTACCCTTTTATACTTCCCTGCAGCCTTTATATTGCCATGGACACCTCCTATTACCTGTTGTTTGGTAGATAGCCGGTCTTGCGAGTCATAGTTGCTTGCGCAGGTATTTCTTCGCGCCATTGATGTTCCACAGTTGTTGGAGAAATGCCTCATGCTTAATGTTGGAGATGATCATGACTGTAATTACCGTTTAATAACTAAAATTTAAGTAGGTAAATAATGCAGAGGCACAGGTGGGCAATAGATGTTATTTAGTTTTTAACCGTCCACTTGTGTCCCGTAGGACCCCGAGTACTTGATACTTGTTTTTTGAATATTTGCACTATCCGCATGTGGGACCATAAATCCCCTTAGCATGATCTTGAGTCATATCTTATTTCTTGGGAACACAAAGTAGTTTTGGGCTTTATTACTATCCTGTACTTATGCCATGTTTTACTGTTCTATTTACTATTGCGCGTGGAGCGCCTGTACTGTTTAGGTAAGCAGAGTGTTTTCGCGGTATCGACAAGACCAGTCACACTTTCGGGTTCCCAGTCATTGCCCCAAACCTCTAGGTCCGTTCCGGAGCCGGCCAACTTTGTCACGGGTAGCTCGGTGGGGTGGCCCCTGAAATATTATATGAATCTTGCGATTTCTTTGTCGTGATGCCTCGTTGGGTTTTCATTTGGTTTTTCCGAGGTTGATCGTGCGTGTGTTGCTATTTGTGCCCCCCTACAGGGTAAAACTTTCTGAAAGCCGTGTCCGCGGTTATGGACGACTTGGAGCACAGTATATCGATCATAGACAACTATAGCTAAAGTAGTGCTATAAATTTGCCTTTGGAATGACTAGTAATCAGCTTCACTATAACGGAATGGCTAAATAAAAGTATCAACAACGGCTTGGTTTTTGAATGTCTCATGGTATATGTATCTGACTAGTAAGTATTGCAACTACAATGGAATGGTTAACTAAAACTATCCACTTCTTATGTTATTAGGATGACTCATGCTATCTATATCTGACTAGTAATTGTTGCAACTATAATGGAATGAGTAAAACTGCCAACTATGTGCGTTCCTCGGTTGGACTTCCTCGTTTGGTCTTGAGGGGGAAATTCCAGGATGGGTATGCTTGGTGATAGTTTCAGGTTGGATCCGAATAGGTCTTTCTTATCCCTCTCTGATAACCGACAGGTGTATCGAGTCTCTATATGTTGTTTAGTGCATGTCGCGCTGCTGCTTCAGTCCACCATACCTATGTAGGCGAGAGCCGCCGAATTCTAAGACTCGTCGTGTACTGGCCTCAGTACTGACCGCTCTCGTTTTCCTTTTCCCTTTGCCGGCATCCTTTTTGTTAAGCAGGTTTTGAGATCGACGTCGTTAGCAGGGTTACCCTTCCGGCTTGGCCTGGACAGTGTTATGGACGCCATTGGTTATTCTTCAGGGCTCTTAGCTCAATTTGCATCTTGTCCGTACTCGGACGTTGTATTGATTACAAGGTGATTTGGATCTTTGTATTGTATATCTGTATTGTTGTCTCTCTAAGTCGTTGTTGTATATATATATCTATTCTGTGGTGTTGGGAATATGTCCTAGAGGCAATCATGTATGATGATATTTCCCATTGTATTCATAAAGTTATTAAGTAGTCCTTGTATGAACATCTGATGTGTATCATTGAATATGTGATTCGGTTGTGGAACTATGCATTCATGTTGTTTGTACTAAATATCCTTGGTCATTGAGGTTGTGTTGGACACACAACTTAGACCAATGTGAAAGTTGGCTTGATGACTCGGTTCCACTTGTCATGGGCATGGAGATGCTATTCCAACTTACACAGATTCGGCTAAAGAGTTTAGCGAGTCAGATTGACCCATATTGAGGTACAACGAACTAGCTGTCATTTGTATATCTCAATCAATGTAATCCTTAGACCTGAGGTTGTTGCATAGTCCGAGTTGAGGATCACCGACTTAGGTTCTGTCAAACGCTGGTCCGTAACTGGGCAGTTATAAAGGCAGGGTTCGGGTCGACTGAGAATCAAGCTGCGTGATGTGAATAACCAAGATGGGATTTTTCTCCTACACTCGGAGAGATATTCTCTAGGCCCTCTCGTGAGATATGATTCGGAAACCATGGCCATGCACGACTCGGTTAAGTGTTAACCGAGGCGATCGACTAAGAGTTAGTCGGGTGAATCACTTATCTCGGATCGAGAAGAGAGTCGGACTATTTAAGGGATGACATATATTCGCCTATAGTCTGACAAGGTATATCGTGAGGCAAAAGGGACTCGGATGTAAGTCGCATTGGAAAGGCAAGTCGTCATGACTCTTTGGTACTTGGGAGTCGGCACGTTCTGCTAGGAGCCGCTACCGACTGATCGATTGTGAGTCGGACTCCAATCGTGTCCAAGTAGCCATGAGCCTGCGGGGTCACACACTTAAGAGCGGGAGCAAGTTCGAATTGGATCCGAATCTGTAATCTGGTTGGGTTGGACCTAAACCAGATTAGGACTGAGTTAGTGAGTTGGACTCACGGTGACTAGTGTTATATGGGCTTTAGTGAATGGGTCGCGTGAGCAGAGCCCACGTTCACTCCCTATATATAGTGGAGCACCGTAACCCAGAAGGGGTAATCGTTGTTCGGTTAGGTCATTCCATGTGTTGGAAACCCTAGCTCCACAGCAGTCCAGCCACCGTAACGAACCTAGCAGTTCGCCGCCGACGCTCCTCCTTGTACGTGTGGATACCAGCAGAGGTGCTGTGCGATCAGTACCAGGACGATCGGATCGTTAGGACTGCACTGCATCAACTGACGCGCTTCATCAGTAATCCGCAACAGCGCGTCTAGTGGTAAATCCCATGGCCTTCTACCTCAGCTAGATCTTGGGATCACCGCGTTAGAGAAAAAGTTTTGTTTTATCTCTGCGTGGCCCAACAGTGGTATCAGAGCGATAGCTTCTGGTTTTAGGCTCGAGATCTCGCATATGTGATATGCGGTAGGATGTAGATGAGATCTATGTGCTGTTTGGTGGTCGATCTATGAGATAGATCGGTTTTGTACGAGGTTGATTGGATCAACTGTACTCGGGGATTGGTAGATCTGATTTCCGTGATCATACTGCTGAGGTCGTGGAACGACATACCCCTACCGGTCGGGTTCCGCCATCGGGGTAGACTGTGACACGTAAATCCAGAAGCGGGACCGCCGGCTTCGCCCTGTCATAGCGCCTTAGATGTCGTTGCGAGTTTCACAACGCCGGTAGATATTGTATCTATGCATAACTTGTTTTTGCAGGAAGTTGTGAATGGTATGGTTCATGTGCATGTGATGTATGTGTGTAATCCATACGTGATCTGCGAATCACGGTTTATGTCAGCCGGCTGGAGCCTAGGTGCTATCATTTTATTGTATAACGACCTGCGTGTCGGATTCTCTATGTAATTTACTTTACTAAGCTAGTGTAGCTGTTTGAGAACCCGGAAGGCATGCAAGGCGTTGTACATGTCGGCGACATGGAGTAAGACGGCAAGTGACAAGAGTTGGCACGAGTCGAATTACAGGCTTTGTGGAGATGGAGATCGCCATGAAGAGAGCCATACCATTTCACATTATAATTGCTTTATTTTGTGTTATTGTTATGTCTCAGTTTTACCTCTATTAGATAGTCGGTAAAATTTAATCCCTCAAAGAAGGTCTAGTCGGTTTTCTCGCCAGTGTTTGCACCATTACAAGTCGGACATTTTTGGTAGTGGGCTCATAAAATTGAGGTGCTGCCAATTCTTTCCGACTAGGTGGGTTCGAGTCGGACTCTTACTGCAGAAACACTCGGTAAGCTAGACGGGTCTATCACAACGGTTGTGGGACTCGGGGAAAGGTCGGATGGGAGCCGGGGCATGTGATGCCACCGTCCAACAGGAGTCGCATGAGATGCGATTGACAAGGAGTTGTCTACCTAGATCACTTGGCGGCTAGCGGTGATGCTAAAGCTCACTAGCAGACTTGCTTATTTAGGATCCTGAATCACTAAGTAACCATCGGAGGGGTGTTGGTTCTAGTGGGAGCATAAAATATTAAAATGTTTAATATGCTTGCTCTTTTATGAATACATGTCTTAAGTGTTTTGCATATTTTCTGTTGTAGATCATGGCACCAAGTAGCAGTCACTCTCAGATATCCGGTTTTGCGTTGAGAACCATTCTTGAGAAAGATAAACTGAACGACACTAATTTTACCAACTGGTATCAAAATCTGAGAATTGTTCTCAAATAAGAAAAGAAGGACCATGTCCTAGACAACCCACTTCCAGATGAGCCGAATGAGAATGCGACTGTCGCAGCCACCAATGCCTACCGTCGGGCTAAGGATGAGTCCACGGATATTAGCTGTCTTATGCTTGCTCACATGGAACCGGACTTGCAAAAGCAGTTCGAGCATGTTGAGGCCTACGATATGATCGAAAGCCTCAAAAGTATGTTCCAGGCTCAGGCGAAGACTGAGAGGTATCAAGTCTCTCAGGCTTTGCTGAGTTGCAAGCTTAAGAATGGTGATCCACTGAGTCCGCATGTGATCAAAATGGTTGGTTACGTGCAGTCTCTGGAGAGGCTTGGCTACCCCATTAGAGAAGAGTTCGCTACGGATATAATTCTGAACTCTCTTCCTAGTGCATATGGGCAGTTCATTTCGAACTACCACATGCATGGTATGGATAATAAGCTCACTGAATTGCATGGGATGCTCAAGCAGGCAGAGGCGGGTCTCAAGAAGGGCACCAGTCAAGTGTTGATGGTGCAGAATAAGGCTAAGTTCAAGAAGAGTTCTTGGACTAAGAAGAAGGCTAAGTCAGGAGGAAAGCAGGCTCAGGACCCGGTCCCAAGCGCTTCCTCAGGGACTAAACCATCTCCTTCAGCCAGATCCACTTGCTTCTATTGCAAGGCGGATGGCCACTGGAAGAGGAACTGCAGCAAGTACTTAGCCGACAAAGCCAAGAGTGGAGGTATGACTTCCGACTCAGGTACACTTGTTTGCAATGTTATAGACATATATCTTGCTGATGCACCTAATAGTTCTTGGGTATATGATACCGGATCAGTTATTCACATCTGCAACTCGTTGTAGGGACTGGTAAGAACTAGGAGCGTAGCAAGAGGCGAGGTTGATATTCGAGTCGGCAACAAAGCAAGAGTTGCTGCGTTGGAAGTCAGAACGATGCAACTTCATTTACCTTCCGGATTCATTATGGAACTAAATAATTGTTATTATGTTCCAGTGCTCAGTCGAAACATTATTTCTGCTTCATGTTTGATGATGCAAGGCTATGAGTCGAATATCAAGAATAATGGTTGTTCTTTGTATTTGAATGATATGTTTCATGGCTTTGCACCCGTCCAGGACGGGTTATTTATTTTGAATCTTGATGGTGAGTCGGTTTATAACATAAATGTTAAAAGGTTGAAACCAAATGATCTGAATATGACTTACTTTTGGCACTGTCGGCTTGGTCATATAAGTTGGAAACTCATGAAGAAGCTCCATGATGATGGACTCCTAACTTCGTTCGACTTGGAGTCGTTCGAGACATGCGAATCTTGCCTACTCGGCAAAATGACCAAGACACCTTTTGCAAAGAGTTGCGAAAGGGCGTCCGACTTGTTGGGACTAGTACATAGTGATGTATGTGGACCAATGAGCACGACAGCCAGGGGTGGTTATGAGTACTTCATTACATTCACTGATGATTTGAGTAGGTATGGATATATCTACTTGATGAAACATAAGTCGGAAGCCTTTGAAAAGTTCAAAGAATTTCAGAATGAAGCACAGAATCAACTCGGCAAGAAAATAAAGTTTCTTCGGTCGGACCGAGGAGGCCAGTACATGAGCCATGAGTTTGATGACCATCTGAAAAGTTGTGGAATAGTTCCTCAACTTACTCCGCCAGGAACGCCACAAAGGAATGGTGTTTCGGAAAGGCGGAATCGGGCCTTGTTGGACATGGTACGATCAATGATGAGTCGGACAGATCTGCCTTTATCATTTTGGGGTTATTGTCTAGAAACAACGGCGTTCACACTAAACAAAGTACCATCAAAATCGGTAGAGAAGACACCGCATGAGATGTGGACAGGCAAAAAGCCGAGTTTGTCTTTTCTTAAGATTTGGGGTTGTGAAGCTTTTGTCAAGCGACTCCAGTCGGACAAGCTTACAGCCAACTCGGATAAGTGTATTTTCGTGGGGTATCCGAGGGAAACCTTGGGTTACTACTTCTACAACCGAGAAGAGGGCAAAGTGTTTGTCGCTCGGAACGGTGTCTTCCTTGGGAAAGAGTTTCTCAGTCGGGGAGTAAGTGGGAGCACGGTGCAACTCAAAGAAATTCGAGAGGAACCGGCTAGTAGCGAGTCGGCAAAAACCTTGGAGGTTGAGCCGGTCGTGGCAACTGAGCCGGCAGCCACACCTGTACTACGAAGATCGGCAAGATTATGAAGTGTTCGTGATGTGTTACTGTTAGACAGTGATGAGCCGGCAAATTATTCGGAAGCGATGGTGGGATCTGATTCCGAGTCATGGCTTGGAGCCATGAGATCTGAGATAAAGTCCATGGATGAAAATCAAGTTTGGAACTTGGTTGATCTGCCAGACGGTGCAAGACCCGTCGAGTGCAAATGGGTCTTTAAGAAGAAAACTGATATGGATGGAAATGTTTCCGTCTATAAAGCACGCCTTGTCGCGAAGGGGTTCCGACAAGTTCAAGGAGTTGATTACGACGAGACTTTCTCGCCCGTAGCGATGCTTAAATCAGTTCGGATCATGTTAGCTATAGCAGCCTATTTCGACTATGAGATATGGCAGATGGATGTCAAAACGGCTTTCCTTAACGGAAATTTAACCGAGGACGTGTATATGATACAGCCCGAGGGTTTTGTCGATCCGGCTAATGCTGACAAGGTATGCAAACTTCAGAAATCCATTTATGGGTTGAAGCAAGCATCTCGGAGTTGGAATATTCGCTTTGATGAGGTAGTCAAATCGTTTGGCTTCATCAAGAGTGATCATGATTCTTGTTTGTACAAGAAGTTTAGTGGGAACAAAGTAAATTTTCTAATCTTATATGTGGATGACATATTACTGATTGGAAATGATGTCCAGATGTTGCAAGAAACCAAGGAATCATTGGAAAGGAGTTTCTCAATGAAAGACTTGGGTGAGGCAACATACATCCTCGGAATCCGGATCTATAGAGATAGATCAAGGAGGCTCATTGGATTGAGTCAGAGTACTTATTTGGACAAAGTGTTGAAGAAGTTCAACATGGAATCGTCTAAGAAGGGGTTCTTACCGATGTCCCATGGTGTAAAACTTAGCAAGACTCAGTGTCCTTTGACAACTGAGGAGCGAAGTCGGATGAGTGTGATTCCATATGCTTCTGCAGTCGGATCCATCATGTACGCCATGATTTGTACTAGACCGGATGTTTCCTATGCTCTAAGTCTTGTGAGAAGATACCAGGCTGATCCTAGAGAGATCCACTGGACAGCGGCTAAAAATATCCTAAAGTACTTGAGAAGGACTAATGATATGTTCTTGGTTTATGGTGGTGAAGATGAACTCAGTGTAAAGGGTTACACGGATGCGAGTTATCTCACCGACTCTGATGATTCTCGCTCGCAATCCGGATACGTGTTTATTATAAACGAAGGTGCTGTGAGATGGAAGAGTTCCAAGCAAGAGACTGTGTCTGCGTCTACAACAGAGGCTGAGTATATTGCCGCCTCGGAGGCAGCAAAGGAAGCTGTTTGGATGAGGAATTTCCTCATGGATCTTGGTGTGGTTCAGGGCTCGTCCAATCCATTGGACGTGTATTGTGACAACAATGGTGCTATTGCACAAGCCAAGGAACCTAGACAACACCAGAAGTACAAGCACATACTCATGCGGTACCACCTGATTCGCCAGTTTGTGGATCAGGGTGATATCAAGTTATGCAAGGTACACACGGATGCAAATATTGCGGATCCGTTGACAAAGCCGTTACCCCAGCCGAAGCATGAGGCGCACCTGAGAGCCATGGGCATTAGATGCTTAGACATGTGATGTCGAAAGATTGACTCTAGTGCAAGTGGGAGACTGTTGGGAATATGCCCTAGAGGCAATCATGTATGATGATATTTCCCATTGTATTCATAAAGTTATTAAGTAGTCCTTGTATGAACATCTGATGTGTATCATTGAATATGTGATTCGGTTGTGGAACTATGCATTCATGTTGTTTGTACTAAATATCCTTGGTCATTGAGGTTGTGCTGGACACACAACTTAGACCAATGTGAAAGTTGGCTTGATGACTCGGTTCCACTTGTCATGGGCATGGAGATGCTATTCCAACTTACACAGATTCGGCTAAAGAGTTTAGCGAGTCGGATTGACCCATATTGAGGTACAACGAACTAGCTGTCATTTGTATATCTCAATCAATGTAATCCTTAGACCTGAGGTTGTTGCATAGTCCGAGTTGAGGATCACCGACTTAGGTTCTGTCAAACGCTGGTCCGTAACTGGGCAGTTATAAAGGCAGGGTTCGGGTCGACTGAGAATCAAGCTGCGTGATGTGAATAACCAAGATGGGATTTTGCTCCTCCACTCGGAGAGATATTGTCTAGGCCCTCTTGTGAGATATGATTCGGAAAGCATGGCCATGCACGACTCGGTTAAGTGTTAACCGAGGCGATCGACTAAGAGTTAGTCGGGTGAATCACTTATCTCGGATCGAGAAGAGAGTCGGACTATTTAAGGGATGACATATATTCGCCTATAGTCTGACAAGGTATATCGTGAGGCAAAAGGGACTCGGATGTAAGTCGCATTGGAAAGGCAAGTCGTCATGACTCTTTGGTACTTGGGAGTCGGCACGTTCTACTAGGAGCCGCTACCGACTGATCGATTGTGAGTCGGACTCCAATCGTGTCCAAGTAGCCATGAGCCTGCGGGGTCACACACTTAAGAGCGGGAGCATGTTCGGATTGGATCCGAATCTGTAATCTGGTTGGGTTGGACCTAAACCAGATTAGGACTGAGTTAGTGAGTTGGACTCACGGTGACTAGTGTTATATGGGCTTTAGTGAATGGGTCGCGTGAGCAGAGCCCACGTTCACTCCCTATATATAGTGGAGCACCGTAACCCAGAAGGGGTAATCGTTGTTCGGTTAGGTCATTCCATGTGTTGGAAACCCTAGCTCCACAGCAGTCCAGTCGCCGTAACGAACCTAGCAGTTCGCCGCCGACGCTCCTCCTTGTACGTGTGGATACCAGCAGAGGTGCTGTGCGATCAGCACCAGGACGATCGGATCGTTAGGACTGCACTGCATCAACTGACGCGCTTCATCAGTAATCCGCAACAGCGCATCTAGTGGTAAATCCCGTGGCCTTCTACCTCAGCTAGATCTTGAGATCACCGTGTTAGAGAAAAAGTTTTGTTTTATCTCTGTGTGGCCCAACATGTGGGTTCTATCATGGACTAATGTGTAATGGTATTACTTTGTTTTCCACCCGCACGAAAGTGCCTGGTGGGCTCCTTTGAATCGTTTCTATGCGGGTTTGGCGGGAATCGCTAAAACTTGCATAGGGCCGATCCGAGGGTGTTATAATGTATGTACATGCTAGGGTCGTCAAGGCTAACCTTAGTATTCACATGTGCAAATCTGGCTTGCACCTGTTGTATGCACACATATAATCTATCACACCCGATCATCACGTGGTGCTTCGGAACGTCGAGTCTTAGCAACGGTGCCTACTAAGAATGAACACCTGATTACTTGATATTTAGCGAGAGGGATCATCTTATAATGCTACCATCGCAATCTAAGCATTACAAGATGCATAAAAGGATTAACATCACATGCAATTCATAATATGTGATATGATATGGCCTTTATTCTTGTGCCTTCGATCTCCATCTCCAAGCACAAACATGATCTCCATCATCACCGGTGTATCATCAAGGTCAATGGTGTCGCTTCATGGTTATCATCCACCAATAGCAACTATTAAACCTACTTGATGAATAGACACACATGTCTTAAATGAAATTTAAAGAAAACCATAAGGCTCCTGCCGGTTGTCGACTTACAATAAGAATTATTGCATACATCATATATAATCACAATCATGGACATATCACATCACAACACAAGCCCTGCAAAAACAAGTTAGACACCTCTAATCTTATTTGCATGTTTTACGTGGCTGGAGCCTTCGCATAAGAACTGTTCTAACTTACAAACATGAATCACAACGTTGATAGAAGTATTGTCAAGTGCCCGTTGTAAATTGAATCTTCACTATGGTGGGAAAGACAGACACCCACAAAGCCACTTGTGCAATGCAAGTTGCAGGTTAAGCATGGAGCAAGTCTCATGTATGATCACATGTAAGGTTAGCCTAGGCCGCTTCATCCCACCATCCTACAAGATGCAAAGTACACAAAATGCAATCGACAACAAAAGTATCAACACCACAATAACCATTGTGTTCTACTCGTGCAACATATCTATGCATATACATGGCTCTGATACAACTATAGGGGTTCGTAGCATGGAAAACAAAAAATCTAATCTATGAGATCGGTGCAACGAGTTTATATAGTACTAACCCTCGAAGATCCAAAGTGTTTACCGAGATCGGATTCTCGTGGTTGATGTATTCGTTCACTTGCCGATCTCAAGATCGCGAAGACGATCCTTCCGGCACCGTGTTCTAACAGCGCTTCCGCAGTCGGTCACATGTTCGGTACTCGATGAATACCCTCCTCTCCGTTTTTCGAGTAGGCAGCGGTGGTTGTATATCTCCTCGCAATTCCAGCAGCACGACGGTGTGGTGGTGTAGGAGTAGATCCTGCAGGGCTTCGCCTAAGAAGGAGTAGGTATGGTGGATTAGAGAGGGCCTCGGTGGCTAGGGTTTAGATGCAGAGGGGAGGGAGGCGCCGGTGGCTTGGGCAAGGCGGTGACTTGGAGGAGCTAGGGCGCCGAAGACATGGGGACAAGGGGCGGTGGCCTAGGGTTTTGTGGGGTGGAGGCCAAGGGGGCGCCCTACCCCTCCTTTTATGGGTGGGAGAGGCGGAAAGGGGAGGTCGAGTCCTCCCCCAACTCCCCTTGTGGTTGGCGGCTTGGGTAGGGAGAGGGAAACATCACCCATGTAGGTTTCCTCTCCTTCCTCCACTAGGACTTTTACTTCCCAAATTGGGATTTGACTTTTCAAACTAGACTTTGACTATTCAACTAGAGTTTGATTCCCACTTCCTAGTCATGGCCGACTTGACCGAGGGCATGATGCCTCCACCCCCACTTGGGTATGGCGCATCCATGTGCCCTCCCTCCGGGGTGGTGGACCTTCTAGAAACTTCTAGAAGCTTTCTGGTGAAAACACCGAAAACATTTCCGAACCATGGAATTGAACTTTCCTTATATGAATCTTATTCTCCGGACCATTCCGGATCTCCTCCTGATGTACTGGATCCAATCCAAGACTCCAAACAAAATTTGGTCTCCAACTCATATTCCATATCTACTAAACAACATTGAATCCTTAAGTGTGTATCCCTACGGTTCGTGAATTATGTAGACATGATCGAGACACTTCCCTGATCAATAACCAATAGAGCAATCTAGAAATTCATATGGCTCCCACATATTTCTACGATTACATTGTGATCGAATGAACCATTTACATACGATACCAATTCCCTTCGTCCCGTGATATTTTACTTATCCGAGGTTTGATCGTCGGTATCTCTACCTAGTTCAACCTCATTACTAATAAGTGATCTTTACTCGTTATGTGATATGACATACCTTGTGACCCAGTCACATGCTTTCAAGCCAATTGGATGACATTCCACCTAGAGGTCCCAGAGTATATCTATTCGTCATATGGATGGACAAATCCCACTCTTGATCTATGTGCCTCAACACATACTTTCAGAATACCTAATGCCACCTTTATAACCACCGAGTTATGTAAGTGGTGGTTGATGTCATCAAAGTATTCATCCGGTGATGGTGATTAACATGATCTCATGGTCAAAAGATTAGGTTACTATGTATTTGAAAGCTTGTAGCAAACAAACTCTAGATGACTTGATCTTACGCTACGCTTACTACAGGAGTGTGTCCATCATATCATTCTCCTAATGACATGATCTTGTTATTAATAACATCTAATCTCCATGATCAGGAAACGATGATCATCTATTAATCAACATTCTAGTTCAACAAGAGGATTACTAGGGACTCTTTTATGTTTACAAAACACACAAGTATTAATGTTTCCTGTTAACACAATTATAGCATGGGATGTAAACATTTATCATAAACACAAAGATATAATAATAACCATTTTATTATTGCCACTTGGGCATATCCCAAATAAATACATGCTCTTAATGGCATTACGGTTGCACACAAAACATCAGAAAGAGAAATTATTCAACATTTTTGTTGCAACACACAAAGCATCAAAATCCAATAGCAAAGAAACATGATTATCACGAGGTGAAATAATACCATCAACATGGTTGCAAGCAAACCATAGGAAAGAGAAATTTGTCAACATGGTTGCAAGGTGCTCTCTAGAGATATTTTTGTGAACTCCTGCTCAACCGAAGTTGACATTATAGTGTGGGTACCTACAAACATCATACACAAAAGTATGAACGTGTGTGCATGGTAGAGAAACACATCATCCATCATGATGTATCTATTCTAGTGCACATCACCATTAATGTCAATCAGTTGTAAAATAGATGCATGATGAGTATGCAAGTAGATAACATGCTTATCATGGAAATCATCAAAAAGTTCAAAAGTTGAGAATGCTATGGGGGAAATCTCATTATAAAGCCTATAATAAATATTGTTGCAAGAAAAACAAGTGAAAGAGCAATTGTTCAACTTATTGCAAGCAACGGGAGAAATTGAAAAAATATCATGAAAAAGCATGTCCGAAGCAATTGGATGGTTGCCAACAAACATATTCAAAGAGAAAATTGTTCATCAATTTTGTCGCAACACGAGGATCATTCGTAGCAAAACATTGGAAAGACCAATTGTTCAACATATTGCAAGCAACAATGGGAAAATGATTCGTTTGTAGCATGGCATGTCTATGGCAACTTCATCATAATCAAATAATTTCACATGATCAACATTATACAAAGGAAAAGTATCACATGGAAATATGAATGACTCATATGCAGTGTCACACGTATCATTCATACATGCCAACACAAGTCATTATGTCCACAAGTGGGATCATGGCATCAACAACACCCTTATTTTTACCTTGTTCATACCCCTCATATGAAGTGGGTGTTGTGGTAGTAGCGGCCTTGTTGTGGGAGACTTATTCTTCTTCTTGATGTAGCCATGGCGTAGCATCCTCTTCATCCACCATGTACATCTTCTCCATTTGAGGCATCATTGCTTTGTGGCTTGGCGCGTCTTCATACATAGAACCTAGCATAACATAAGAGAACACACTAGAGGTATAAGGTAAATCATTAGAAATTGAAATTGTCTCACATGACCTATCAACTACCACTCTCAACTCACTCGGTGTATCACTCATGCCCTCAAAGTGGAAGCACTCAATCTCACATAAGGTGGAGTCACTCATCTCACTCTTGCTCTCACTCAAGTGGGCTAAGTGGCTCTCGTACTCACATGGGATTGGTACCACATTATAACTCAAGCATATAGGGATAGGCTCATTTTCCTCAACTACATGCTCCTCCTTTGGTGAAGGGAAAATCCCATGCTCGACCATCTTGTTGCCATGTGGTAGTAGTGGTGTAAGTAGGCTCATGTTGTTGTCGAGAGCGTTGCTCGGATCGACTTCTTCACATATGTGGCCTTGGCTTCCTACATCTTGAAGTGTAGACATCCTCTTCACGTACTCATCAAACTTGGCCAAGTAGAGGTCTTCATTTTCCTCGTTCATGAGTTCTTGGATGTCAAGCGTAGGTGTTGAAGCTTTATGGCGTGGACGAAGGCTTGCTCTTGGTGGAATTTTGGTGGTGGCACTAGTAGTTGAAGGTTCCTTATTATGGTGTCAACAAAGGTCATTGGCTTGCTTTGGTGAAGGTTGATGTAGGCGGCGCACTTGGTCATCCACATGACGCTCGTGATGATGATCATTTTTCTTGGTGGTCTTCTTGTTGAGTTGTTGTAATGAGATAAAACGTCATTAGTCTTGGCGATCATGCTCATGGTTTTGTGAAGTCATCGTCCATGTCCCTCTTGAATTTTTTCAGGGTGCTTTTGAACTTGTCCATTCGATGGTTTTGTGGCACCTCTTGTGGAAGATGATGTTGGAGCACCACTTTTCTTTGAGTAGGTGGTGCTTGACGCCATGGATGTGGTGGTTCTTGGCACCTTGGATATGGTGGTGCTTGACTCCTTTGGGATGGTTGTGGTGCTTGATTCCTTGGAGGTGGAACATCGAAGTAGGTGGTGACCTTTGGTGTGGCATGTTTGGCCTTGAAGGTCATGGATTCTTGATGATGCGCCTCCTCTTTCTTGGAATTGTATTCTTCCATATCCAAGCGGTGTAGTAATTCTTCATGGATCATGGAAGATCCATCAAAGTTGATGAAGTTCTCTGTGTCCTCCATGCTTGGAGAGGCGTCGTCGATGTTGCAATCAAAGTCATCCATGCTTGGGGATTAATTGTTGTTGTGGTACTCCTTATCACCCAACCATGTATATCCATTGTCGATGTAGAGCTCCAAACCTTCCGTACTTGAGGAGCCATAGTTGATGTCATGCTCTAAGCCTTCCATGCATGTGGAGTCGTTGTAGGTGTAGTGCTCCGGGTCCTCAAAGCATGCGGAGCCGTTGTCGTTGTAGTGCTCCATCATGTACTCTATACTTGTGGAGCCGTAGTCATGGTGGCTCATCGTGGATTCTTCATAGATATCATTCTAGGTTTTGGATTCCCTAGATATGATTCACAAGACCAAGTGGTGTATATGGAAGTGGTAGTGGGTGTTAGATATATAACGTCAAACCTTACTTTACCTTGGAAGATCGGATCGTGCAAGTGACCACTCTTGAGAGAAATAAACCAAGCAAAGTGAAGTTAGCATGGAACATCAAAACAAACTAACTACTAAAAACATACACACAAAGCCTATGGTTGATAGGTATGGAAAGTGGCATGTCAATAAACAATCCGAAATCAAGATATTGTAATGGAAAGTAAAGAATCATAGTGATCACAAAGCAAAACAAGTCAATCCAAAAGATAGGAAATATGTAAAATGAAACACACATGGTGGGATAAATGAGACTTGTGCGACGAAGAAAGTGAGCTAAGAACCAAATCATTACCTAGCAAAGACCACAAGCTCATGTCACACAAGTACAAGGACAAACACTAGTTTGATTGCATATAATTTGTGGGGTACAAGATTTGCGTAATAAGTACCACACCTACGTACAAGATGTTCATCGATATTGCGCTTCCTATTATATGTGGAACTTGTATATTTCTTTCTTTTTCTTCTTTCTTTTTATTTTTTTCTATATTTTTTCTATTTGTTTATTTATTTTTCTTTTCACTTGCCTCTTCCTTGTGCCAATAACTATACAAGATAACTACATGAGATAGCGCTCACAACATTTGCTCGGAATTCTACAAGGTATCAAATGTGCCAAGACCAAACAATCATTGGAGGAACTAGTCTCAATAGGTCTCAATGTTAGGGTATGACCCTTAAGATGGCCGACCTTTCACGATTTCACGGGGGGGGGGGGATTCGCGGTGGAGTGAGGGGTGAGGGGCAGAAGATGAACCCGATGAACTCAAACCACGAAGAAAAGGGCGAACATAGGAAAATCACACACACAAATTAAACACCGTTGGCTTGCACCTTCGGTATCGGAATTGGGAAAGTTGAACTTTACGAGATCTTGGTAACTTTTAAAGGGAAAACCCAATATAAAGATCTTTTACAACCGAACGCTATTAAGCTAGATCCGAGAGGTTTGTGATACTATGATAGGAGTTAACCTGTTGGGTGGCCAGATCTTCACGGATTTCATGGTCAAATCAATGGGAAAGCAAGGTAAAGAGAAAAGTTAGTGGAAGTGAACACACACCTCGCGAAGAACACGATGAAGACACGCAAACACAACATGATACAAAGCCTATTGCTCCCTCCGGCGGCCACCGGTCCGATAGAATCCTCGCAAGGAAAGATCAGTCAACGTGCTCCCGTCAAATCCACATCGGAGAGGGAAGAACGCCTTGGAGAGAATCTTGATAACTTTACTAGATCCAACTCAAATTAAAGACCTTGTACAACTAAGGATGCTCAAAGGCACAATTGATAGAGGTGGGTCATATAGGGTTCCCTCATGAAGGGAAGGAGACATAACTAGAAGTGATCCATCTTAGGGGTTTCTACTATATAATCTATGTCTAAGGGATACATGAAGGGGTGGGGGCTCTATTTATAGGACAACCACTAAACATGGGGTAGTTTGGGGATAAAATAGGAAAAAGGGTAGGTAAGGAGAATATTCTAGGGCATTAAACCTAGATCTGTGTGCAGATAGGTGGAATCCGGCGGTAAGTCCGGTGGCTCCGGATGGTGCACCGGATGTGTCGGTGTGCCATCGGTTTGGCCATGGGCGCATGAACTTGTATACTGAGGTGTAGTTCGACAGGGAGCCGACTTGAGCTGGTTCTGTCGGGTCTAGTGCTAACTCGTTCTTCGGGTGGTCCAGCGGTGCCGGTCGTGGCGCCGACTTCTCCTGGTCTTCTTCCTTCTCCTCTTCCAAGCCTCTTTGACGTTGGGCTTGAGGTTCCTTTCTTCCTCCCTTGCCTCCGTACTGATCGGTGTGAACTTATAATGATCATGTGACAGAGTATGAAGTAGCATACCATTCAATAGGGTAGGAAGTGGGCTCTCATAGAGGACAGGATTCACCTTTGAATTCCATAAAGACTTGGAATCAGTTGGAGATCTTGATATGCTAATGACCCTAGGTCGGGCCGTATCATATCCCCCCGCTTAAAAAAGAGTCATCCTCAACTCTTTACGCTCATCACCATGTAGAGGAGGTCGAGATACATTCATGAACCTAGGTCTTACCATGTAGTAGTCCTCGGGAATATTGATGTGGAAACTCTTCAATGATATTCCTTCACTTTCCGTGAAGCCTACAAATCTCACAACAAAAAGCGAAGCAACACTCAAATAGTAGCCAATTCATGAAGATTATATCATGAGTCGTCAAGTAGAAGTAAGTCACGTTAGGGTGGAGAGATAGCTCGTAGGAGCTCATCCATAGGTAACTCTCTACATTTATTCTTGTCAACTCGTGGTTGGTAGAGGTTAACATGTATGGATTTGTACCTTCACACAAGAAAGACCAAGCAAAAAAAATTCGTGCATGATAGAGGATCATGTCATGTGTGGCATGTCCATTCTTGTTCACAACACTATTAACACAATACATATATAGAAAATGGAATGCATATGCAAGGTCAATGTGCATGGGAATTGTTTGAACATAATCCAAATGTGGGAACTCAAAGACTCCATACAATGTCTTAGTGTGGCACTCAAATAATTGGACTAAAATATTGATCAACATCTTTGCTGAGAGAATAGGAGAATTTGACAAAAACACATGACGAAGAATATCCAAAGCAACATCATTATGTGTGCAAGCCAACCATTGGAAAGAGAATTGTTCAACATGTTGGATGTCACACACAAATAATCAAAAGAAAATATCATATTAATATGAGTATCCCAAGTAGAAAAACATGTTTTCGAACAAACCATATGAAAGAGAAAGTGGCCCTTATGTTTATTGCAAAAACTATACGAGATACTTGGAAGCTCTCATGAAAATACATGCTCATAATGGCATTATGGTTGCACAAAAAACATCAGAAAGATAAATTGTTCCACATTTTTGTTGCAACACACAAAGCATCAATATCCAATAGAAAAGAAACATGAATTTCACAAGGTGAAATAATACCATCAACATGCTTGTAAGCAAACCATAGGAAAGAGAAATTTGTTAACATGAAAGATGCAAATCATGCGAAAGGTATCAGAGGTGGGTTCGATCTTAAAATCACTTGGGGGATGCTGTTAAGAGCTCTTTTTGTCAACTCGTGCTCAAACGAGGTTGACATGATAGTGCGAGTACCTACACATATCATACACAAAAGAAAGAACATATGTGCATGGTGGAGAAACACATCATCCATCATGACGCATATCTTCTTGTGCACATCACCATTAATGTCAGTCAAGTATTAAATAGATGCATGGTGAGTATGCAAATGGGAAACATGCTTATCATGGAAATCATCAACATCTTCCCAAATTGAGAAAGCTATGGCGACCATTTCATTACAACCCATGTGATAAGTATTGCTGCAAGCAAAACAATTGATAGACAAATTATTCAACTTATTGCAAGAAACATGAGAAATTGGATAACTACCATGGCAAAGAATGTCCAAAACAATATCATGGTTGCCGACAAAACATAGGGAAAGTGAAATTGATCATCAAGTTTGTCGCAACACTATAAGAAATTTTATCACTATTGCAAGCAAAACATTTGAAAGAGAAAGTGTTCATCATATTGCAACCAATAGAAGAATACACAAAACGTTTATAGCATGGTGATGCGCCTAGTTGATGTAGGTGCGCTTTGTCGGGAAACCCCAAGAGAAAGGTGTGATGCAGCAAGTCTTCTCTCAGTAAGAAATCGAGGTTATCGAACCAGTAGGAGGAAGGAAACGTCACACAAGTGTTGAAAGCAATGTGGAAACCTACACAACACAAACTCAAGACTTTGCCCCAACGAATAGTGAGGTTGTCAATCTCCCCGATTGGTGTAACAAAGGATTAACTGTATGGTGTGGAAGGTGATTATGGTTTGCAGCAAGTAAACAATGGAAGATGTATCAATGGTAATGATTGGACCGGGGTCCATAGTTCAC
Organism: Avena sativa; assembly: GCA_916181665.1. NCBI lineage: Eukaryota > Viridiplantae > Streptophyta > Magnoliopsida > Poales > Poaceae > Avena > Avena sativa. The sequence continues at coordinate 268,686,103 of OV702281.1, forward strand.
TAGAGGTGCTCTCCTTAGATAAACAACATGGCATGAAGGGTAAACAAATTACAGCAGGGCAATTGACAGGAACTGAGCAAGGCATAACAATGCAATACTAGACAAAAAGATCCTATGAGATTCGATTGGGCAATACAACAATATACATAGACTGCCATCCAACTGCATCTATGACTAGAAGTCCACCTTCAGGTTATCATCCGAACCCTCTCCAGTATTAAGTTGCAGGCAACAGACAACTGCTTTAAGCAAAGTGTGTAAGGTAAATAATCCACTTGTTCCAGGAACAAGAGACCGTTGTTTTCTCCCTAGTGGCAACATCACATCTAAAACCGAAGAGATTTCTGTCACTTCCCTTGGAAACTAGAGGCATGAACCCACTATCGAGCATAAATACCCCCTCTTGGAGTCACTAGCAACTACTTGGCCAAGATAGCTACTAACAACGGAGAGCATGCAATACTCAAACAACACATACATGATAGAATCAAATAGACAAAATCATTAATCAATCTGACATAGTAATCACAATATCTATCGGATCCCCGCAAACACAACATGCATGATTACAAATAGATTAGATCTTGATCATGAACGGAGCTCATAAGATCTATACATGAAAGCACAAAGGAGGAGATACAACCATCTAGCTACTACATGGACCCATAGTCCAAGGTGGAACTACTCACGCTTCATACCGGTGGCTGGCATGATGAAGAAGAAGGCCTCCGGGATGATCTCCCCTCCGGCAGGGTGCCGGGAAGAACTTCAGATTTCCCCCGATCTAGGGACGATGTTGCGGCGACTACAGAAGGTCTCGTGGAGTTTTCATCGGGGTGCCCAGGGTTTCTGCATCGGGGGATTCTTATAGGCGAAGGGGCGAGCCAGGGGGGCCACCAGGGCGGCTGCCCCCCAGGCGCGGGGTGGGCCCAGCCGTGCGGCCAGGAGGTGTGGCCCCTTGGTGAGCCTTCTTTGTCTCATCTTCTGACTTTGTGTTGCCCATGGTAAAATATTGACTTTGGCTTTTGTCCCGTCCAATTCCGAGAATATTGATTTTCTGCCTTTTTGGAACCAAAAACAAAAGAAAACAGGCAACTGACACTGTGTCAACTTGTTAATAGGTTAGTTCCAAAAAACATATAAAAACACATCAAAGTGTGGACAAAGCAAAGCAAAGTAGATACTAAACAAGCATGGAGCATAAAAAATTATAGATACATTTCCGACGTATCAAGCATCCCCAAGCTTAACTCCTGCTCGTCCTCGAGTAGGTAAGTGATAAAATAATAATTTTTGACGTGACATGCACCATCAAATCTAAGATCAAACCATTTGCAAGCATTGAAAGCTGGGATCAAAGGACTCTAAACATGTGCATGAAATATGGAGTTCTAACAATAAGATAAAGTAACTATGCATGCAACATGAAATGCTACAAACAAAGATCATGAATAACATGCATTGAAAAACGTTTGTTTGTTTTACATACAGAAAACATGGCATAGTGGCATTCAGCTTGTCCCTCATAGAGTAGCAAATAGATGCATAGGACACCTTCAAATTTCATAAGAGTGATTAGATACAAATAGCACAAGATCAAGTAATATCACAATATGCATCAATCAGTAAGTTTTGGGACACTACACATATAACTAAGAATGGCAACTATGCTCTCTTAATGGTGCCTAAAGGTAGAAGGTGGAGACTCAATATAATAGTGGAAGAAAGGCCCTTCATAAAGGGAAGCAGGGATTTCAAGTTTCAAAAAGAGCTTCCAACAATTATGGTACTTGTTAGCTTTCAGCCCTCATTTCCCCTATCATAAGCATCTTGAAGTGATTAAGGTTAAAGTGAACAAACTATGGAGTATATGATTGACAAAGTATAAGTTTGCAATCTCATGTCCCTTGAATACGAGGGCCACACCTCATGCTACTCAACTTCAGTCACCTATAAGTTCTTGTCATAGTAAGTACATGTGTATCATAGAGAACCTCCAATGGGGTACCCCTTGCACATGGTACAAGAGCCATCCCATAACCAAAATGCAAGGCAAGCAGACAATGAGCATCCCAGCAATCTTTTTATTTACTATGTGCAGATCTTTTTATTGAGGATGCTTCATAGATTGCTCATTATGGTGATGCTGCAAGTTTCCACCATGATTAGGCATGGCTTAGGCTAGCGGCCCAGACATTTCTCTAACACAAAATATGTAACTCCATGGACTTACAAGCTCCCTATTTATTTCACACCGGTGACATCCATAGACAAAAGAACATGATATCAATTGTGCACAAAGTACAAGTGCAATGTTGAAAATGTTCCCCATGACAGCATGGTTCTACTAATTCCAACGTATAAGTGCAAGCATATACAACATAGACGATACAATGGTTCAAGTTTATTAGGGGAAAAGAATATAAAGTGTGCCTTTAAGTTTGTGTTTGCTTTAATCACTAAGTTTTCACATAACAAAATACTTTTTAATTGGAAGATAGCTGAAAACAAGGATATACTTGGAATGGTGTAACACACCATGCATAGGAGTTTATAATGGACACTTTGGAATAAATGGGTTTCTTGGGAGTTGGATGCATGAGTAGAGCTTACTCATACAAGTGGAGGCTAGCAAAAGACTAGGAGCGACCAACTAAGAGAGCAATAATGGCCATAATCATGCAGAGCGACAAAACATTACTAATCAAAGCATAAAGTGGTACTACAAGTCAAGGACTAAATGATCATAGAGTGTCATGGGAATGGCCACGGCAGATGCTTCAATCGACAGCGAGTAGTAGAACAAGCGGCATGGGCGGCCAGCCATCTGTGGTGTGAGATGAGGGCAGAGACACAGGGTTTTACCCAGGTTCGCCCCCCCGGAGGGTAAAGATCTACTCCTGCTAGATTGTATTGATGACAGAGTACAAGGGCGAGCTTGACGACTAGGCGGCGAGTCGCAGGGGGTGTATGCTGGAAAAGTTAGTTATATGCGTACCCTAGGGAGGTTTATATCTAGTCACCTCTCTAGGGTTTACAAATCTACAACCGAGTTGGATAAGGACTCAGAGGGTGCTTGACCTAATCCGACTGGGCCTAGCTACGCTTCTGGGCCTCCAGCTTCCTGACGCTTGGCTCCTTCTTGGGTCGTGATCCAGTCGCCATCCTACAGGCCCACTCGCTGGCAGCATGGGCCGATAGGAAATGTCCTGCTAGGTATACCCCACTCGGCATATCCCTATCAGTAGTCCCCGAGGCCGTTGTTTATTCGCCGTATGTGTTCTTTGGCAGTTGGAGTATATGGGTCCAATTTAGACGCACAGTCGAATCGGCGGTGGACTCCTTCAAAAGAGAGAACATGTCATCTTAGTCGCAATAACGGTGACCATTCGAATCGCAGCCATGGCGAATGGGTCGGTGAGAAGTCGAGTCACGGCTATGGCGAATGGGTCGGCGAGTAGTCGGCTCGCTGCAGCTGGCGAGTCGAGTAGACAAAGTTGGACCGTCAATCTTGGTCAAACTAGCCGTTGGGTAATCCAACGGTAATATCAGCGTAATCACCGCGCGGTAACGGCTCCCTGAAAATGGCGGGTAGCAACCTCTATATAAGGAGAGTGACGGGCGAGGAGCAATCATTCCCCACATTTCCTCCGACCTCGTGCGTCTCCCAGTCTTCCATTCCTCCGTAGCAACCAGAGTGATCCAGAGCGATCCCATGATCCTAGATCCTCCGCTCGATGGCGCCACCAACAGATCTGTGGGGGAGATCCAAGTGCACGAAAGTGCTATTGAAATCCTTCGAAGACGCGGGTATTCTTTGCGCCGGTAGATGGCGGATCCCTGCGGCCGGAGAGGTGGTGCTCGATCCGCATGTCGGGGAATTCATCTGCTTCACCAGTCACCTGGAGAGGTGGCTCGGCTTCACCACTTCAATCTTCTTCCGTCGCTTCTACTCGTGCTACGGCATCCAGCCATCGGATCTGGGGCCGCACAACATCGAGCACCTCGCCATTTTTGTGGCGTTTTGCGAGTTCTATCTAGGCTACCGCCCGTACTTCCCCCTGTGGAAGGAGCTATTCCAAGGGCGGGTCGGACGCGAAGGGGCAGGCGGCCCGATGCTAGCAGCGGGGAGCCTCACCTTCTAGCTGAAGTCGAAAGCTTCCTTCCTCGACCTCATGCTGCCAAAGAAGGCGATGAACAAGTAGAAGAAGCACAAGTTCTATATCAGTGAATCGACCCTGGCCTTCGAGGTGGCGGTGCCGATGTACTCCGCCGAGAGGCCCGAGCCACGCCGGCTTTAAGTCGCCAAACTTCCGCTCGACCAGCGGATGGTGGTCGACGAAATGCTGACGATGAAGATACCGTAGAGGTCGCCGCACCCGCGGTTTGGAAGACCCGCTGGCAAAGGCAGCGCGAGCTCGAGGCCAGCAAGAGCCTCGAGGCTCACGACGAGGGCGAAGATGAGGCTCTCGAACAAACTTCTCAGCACGTGACCATGTCGTCGAAGAAGAATCCGCCGCCGAAGAAGAAGAAGAAGGGGCCGGCCAAAGCAGTTTCGTCGCCTCGGTCTGCGAGTAGCTCCAAAGCGACCAGCGCGGCCGACAAGGCTGGGGCCAGCGCGGCGGCGCGGGCTACTGTGGCAGCTGATGCGGCCGTGGTAGAAGACGAAGTGTCGTTGGCGTCGCTGCCACCAGCCTTCACCGTAGTTGCCGGGCTCGGGGCTGCTCCACCCGCGGGGACGTCGCCACCGAGGGAAGCACTCGCGTCGGTCGCCCGGGATCTTCCTACAGCGGCTTCATCCTCGAAGAAGCCCTCCGTGTCTTGGGCTCCGAGTCTTCTCGAGACGGGCCTCAGTCGGAAGTTGGGGCCGGAGTTGGAGAAGCTGGCGCATATTCGCACTGGCCTACGCTTCATCCTATTCGCCAAGTAAGTATCTTTGGTGTACTCCTTTGAGCGACTGACTTGTACTTGTCTGGTGAACTCGCTGACGATGTCGTGTTGCAGGACTGGTGTGAAGAAAATAGGTCACCCCTCGGTGGCTAAGGTTCCATTAGGTACCACGGGGGTGCAAGTTGATCCCTCGAAGAAGAGCAAGAGGGACGAGGTCAAGGCGCCTGCTGAGGGCGCGATGAAGGCGAAGGGCGACGAGGTCGTCACGATCTTGGACGAGCCAGTCGATGCCCCAAGTGAGGCTCCGACTGGAGCGGGTGCGGCCGCGAAGGATGTAGTGGACGCGGAGTCACAGCGGATGGAACCCGCGGCGCCGGTTGGGGCAATGGGCCTGTCGGCGAGTGCAGCGGGAGCGGCGGTGGTGACCTTCCCTCGCTTTGTGGCGAGGGCCTCTGCGGTGAGTGCTTCAGCACAATCATCTTAGGTACCCAAAATTTTGGGCTCGGAGGTCGAGCAGCATCGCGGGCGCACACCGCTTGTGCTCCCGTCGGTGGACGCGGTCGAACTGCACAGTATGATGGGTGCAGCTATCCAGGTATGCCTAGTCCCCAAGGATCTGGTCACTGAATTTTAGCGAGTAGATTCTTACTGTCTTTTACTGTCCAGTCCCCGAGTGACTAGTCGCTGAATTTCAGTGGCTAGGTACTCAAGAACTTTTGCAACTTTTTCCTGATGATTTCCCATGTCTTTGTAGGGCCTTCAATGCGAATCGGTGAACCGACTGGCCGCCAAGGAACATCTAGAGAAGGAACTCCGCTTCGTGCAGGGGGTGAATGAACAACTTCAAGTGGCTGCTGGTAAAAGCTTGAGATGCCCGTTTCCATAGATATATTTTTATGACGTCATACTCATTTTCATTTTCATGCAGAGGGTCATGCGGCCGCGATGGACAAGGCTCGCGAGGGTTTGGTCCCTGCGAGCGACCTGAAGGCTGCCCATTCGTCTTTGAGCGCCGCAGAGAAGCGGGTGGTGGAGCTAGAGCGAGAGCTCAAAGCCGTGAAGGCGGAGGCAACCTCGACGGATGAGAGAGCTAAAGCAGCCATCGCTCCTGCTGCCGAGGAGCGGAAGGTGTCGGATGCGCTTGTCGCCGGGCTGCAGACTGACTTCTCGAGTCTGCAGGACTTTATTACGGGGCTCTGCTGTCCCTTGATTTGTGAGCTCCATTAACTTTCGTGTGGTTGGTCTGGCGAGTCCCCGAGCACGCGGGTCGGCTTTGCGTTTTTTGCGCCCTTCTGATTGTAAACTTTTTGTGCTCTGTAGGGAAGATTCTTGACAATGAGGCCGAGGCGCAGTCGTACGATGCATGACCGTGTGTCACCACGTTGGTGGACTCTACCGCTCTGTCGGCGACTTGCATTCGCGCGTACCTTCAGGAGATTTCGCCGACGGAGGTGATCCCCAGCGAGCTCACCGAGGTCTGGAGCTACCTGGAGAAGGCTCCGGCAGTTGTGGAGTTCATGTCGCGGTCAGCTTTCCGCCATGGGGCTGCAACTGCGCTGAGCCTTGGGCTCGCGCACTTCCCCCACGATTTCGACCTCGACGACGTCACCAGCGGGTACCCTTTGTCGATGGGCGCGGTCAAGATCTCTGACATGCTGAAGCTGACCGACCGGGCCGCGGTCTACTCCGATCGGGTGTTGGCGATGGGTGCTTCTTCCGTATCAGGAGACGATCGTTGCCCCGAATGACTCTGAGCCGGCGACCCGTGACTTCAAGGTGGAGCAACCGTTCCGAGTGGTCATGGCGGGCACTTTGACGACGTACCCGTCGAACCCGTGGGTTCCCTTCATCCGTATCCGCGGAAGTGGTGGCACGTCGTCATCGAAGCCTGCAGAGTAGAAGAGTTTGCCGATTGGCATTAGTTGTAAAGGAAAATGTGCCTACCCTTGTAAGCGAATAGATTTTGTTGCTAGAAGGAATGTATAAATGCTTTTATCAAATTTCTTTGATTGTGATTTGTTGTGTTGTGCGATCCCCGAGCGCGTCCGCCCTTTTGTGGGGTTTACCTCGTTTCTTTGTGTGTATGTTTATTGTTATACTGTTAGTTAGTTGAGGTCGACTCGCCATGTCTTGAAAAGCCAGTCGCCTGGCGACCCCAAGGGGTGCTCTATACTTAACCGTTTTCCCGAGCGCAAACGGCGTTGGTTGGACGAGTCCTCGAGCGTGGTACTTAGCCGTTCTAGTCGCATGCCCAAGGTAGGTGAGGACAAGGCGCATTGTACTAGGCGCGTCGCTCCACCTCACACGGAGAATCAGTCGCGTGTCGAGTCCAGGACGCGCTCTCATACTTGGTGTTTTCCCTAGCCACGTGGGTTTGAACTGGCGTCAGTCCCCGAACGTGGTACTTGACCGTTCGATTCGCTGCGCCAAGGATGTGGAGGACTGGGTCGCTGTGGGAAGCGAATGCGGTTGTCTTGGCTCGGAAAGCCAGTCGAGCGAGGCGCCTCCGATGGGGCCCTGGGTTGGCGTTTTTATGGACGATACAAGGCCCGAAATTTATTGGTGCCCTTGTATCGCACTACTTAGCCATGCCGGTCGCGTAACCAAGGGTTGACTTCTGCGGTAAGCGTAACGCTATTTTTAAGAGTGCGAGTGGCACAAGGTATGGAGAGTGGGCACAATTTGTGCGAATCTACCTTATTTATTTCATAGCGGGGGGGGGGGAGTACATGTTGGAGTTATAGGTGTAGAACTTCCTTAGGAGGTTTACATTCCACGGCCGCTTGACATCGAGCTGTCCATCGCCTCGGACGTCGATGAGGTAGTAGGCGTCATTGTCCAGGACTCGCCCTATGGTGAATGCACCCTCCCGTAGGGGGAGAGAGCTTGTGCATGCCCTTCTTGTCCTGGATCAGCCATAGGACCAGGTCGCCTTCCTGGAAGGTGACAGTTTAGACTCGGCGGCTGTGGTAGCGGTGGAGTCCTTGCTGGTAGATGACAGTGTGGGAGTGCGCAACGTCGCGTGCTTCGTCGATCTGGTCAACTCTGTCTTGGCGTGCGAGCTCGTTGTCGGCCTCCGCATAGTTGATGACTCGAGGTGAGTCGTGCTCGAGGCCGGTTGGCATGACGGCTTCAGCACTGTACACCATGAAGAAGGGGGTCACCCAGTCGACCTGTTGATGGAGGTGCGAATGCCCCAGATGATGGAGGGGAGTTCTTCGACCCAGCACCCCAGAGTTCGTTCGAGGGGGACTTGAAGTCGTGGCTTCAGACCATGGAGGATGCTCGGGTTAGCGCGTTCCGCCTAGCCGTTGGACTCCGGGTGGGAGACTGAGGCGAGATCGAGTCGTATGTTGTGCTCCTCGCAGAATTCGGCCATGGATCCCTTGGCGAAATTGGTGTCGTTGTCCGTGATGATGTTGTGCGGGAACCCATAGCGATAGATGATCTCGCGTAGGAACTTGGTGGCGGTCTTCCCGTTGCACTTGTGGACTGGCTTGGCCTCTACCCACTTTGTGAATTTGTCGACTGTGACTAGGAGGTGTGTGTAGCCGGAGGGGGCCTTCTTGAAAGGGCCCACCATGTCCATGCCCCTTACGGCTAATGGCCAGGTGATGGGGATGGTCTTGAGCGTCAAGCTTGGCACGTGAGTCTGATTAGCGTACTTCTGACACCGATGTAGCGTTGGACGATGTCGACCGCGTTGGCTTGTGTGGTGAGCCAATAGAAGCCATGTCACATGGCCTTGGCGACGAGGGACCGAGCGCCAGCGTGGTGGCCGCAGTCGCCGGTGTGGATATCTTGGAGCATATTATGACCTTCCGCGGGTTGTACGCATCGTTGGAAAACACTGGTCACGATGTGCTTGTGGAGCTCGCCGCTTATGATGACGAAGGACTTGCAGTGGCGTACTATCATGCGGGCCTCCGTCTCGTCTGCGAGTAGGGTCCCTCCCTCCAGGTAGGTGACGTATGGCATGGTCCAGTCGCTTGGCTCCATGACCAGGGCTGGTTCTGGTTGCAGCGGTATCCTGATGTCGATCTCCCTCGGGGGAGAAACAGATGGCTTGGTGATGGTGTCGAGGAAGACACCGGTGGGTGGTTTTTGGCGAGCCGACCCGATACGAGAGAGGGCGTCGGCCTCTTTTTTATTGCGCCGGTCGATCCACTCGACGGAGTAGCTGGCGAAGCGGCCCCCCAGCTGGTCCACTACTTGGCGGTATGCCGCCATGGTGGGGGAGACGGAATCGCAGGTGCCGACAACTTGTGTGGCGACGAGGTCGGACTCGTCGTAACAGGGAAGGCGGTTGATGTTCATATCCTTGGCCGCTCGCATGCCATGAAGGAGGGCCTCGTACTCGGCCATGTTGTTGGTGGAGGGGGTGAAGTCGAGGTACAGGACGTAGCGCAACGTGTCGCCCTTGGGAGATGTGAGGACCATCCCTGCCTCTACGCCGTCAGCATCCTTGGACCCATCGAAGTGTAGCGACCAGTAGTGGAGGTACGACAGCTTCTCTGGCTACTGCGCCTCCTCCCAGTCGGCGAGGAAGTACGCCAGGGCCTGCGACTTGATTGCCTTGCGGGGCTCGTACCTGATGTTGCGGACTCCGATCTTGATGGCCCACTTGGCGACTCGTCTAGTCGCTTCGCGGTTGCGGATGATGTCTTGCAACGGCGCTGAGGAGATGACCGTGATTGGGTGCTCCTATAAGTAGTGCGGTAGTCGCCGCTAGGCTCGGAAGACCGCATATACCAACTTCTGGTACTGCGGGTAGCGTTGGAAGGTGAGGCCGCCCGCGGGTGACGCGACGACAATGGATCCGGCGATTGATGCTAGGGTCGCCGAGTCGGTGTCATCGTTGAGGGCTGCGTCGTCTGCGACCACGCTGGTCTCAGCTACGTTGCTGTTGGCCGAGCCGTACTCGGAGGCGAGGCGGTTTATGGTGCGGAACTGACTCTTAGCTGATGTAGGTGCGCTTCGTTGGCAAACCCTAAGAGCAAGGTGTGATGCAGCACAGCAGCAAATCTTCCCTCAGTAAGAAATCGGGGTTATTGAACCAGTAGGAGGAAGGAAACGTCACACAAGTGTTGTAAGCAATGTGGAAACCTGCACAACACAAACTCAAGACTTTTCCCCAACGAACAATGAGGTTGTCAATCTCATCAGTTGCTGTAACAAAGGATTAACTGTATGGTGTGGAAGGTGATGATGGTTTGCAACAAGTAAACAGTGGAAGATGTATCAATGGTAAAGATTGGACCGGGGTCCATAGTTCACTAGAGGTCCTCTCCTTAGATAAACAACATGGCATGAAGGGTACACAAATTACAGCAGGGCAATTGACAGGAAATTAGCAAGGCATAACAATGCAATACTAGACAAAAAGATCCTATGAGATTCGATTGGGCAATACAACAATATACATAGACCGCCATCCAACTGCATCTATGACTGGAAGTCCACCTTCAGGTTATCATCTGAACCCCCTCCAGTATTAGTTATCATCTGAACCCCCTCCAGTATTAAGTTGCAAGCAATAGACAACTGCTTTAAGAAAAGTGTGTAGGGTAACCAATCCACTTGTTCCATGAACAAGACACCATTGTTTTCTCCCTAGTGGCAACAACACATCTACAACCGAAGAGATTTCTGTCACTTCCCTTGGAAACTAGAGGCGTGAACCCACTATCGAGCATAAATACCCCCTCTTGGAGTCACTAGCAACTACTTGGCCAAGATAGCTACTAACAACGGAGAGCATGCAAGATCTCAAAAAACACTGACATGATAGAATCAAATAGACAAAACCATTAATCAATCTGACATAGTAATCTCAATATCCATTGGATCCCCTCAAACAGAACATGCGTGCTTACAAATAGATTAGATCTTGATCATGAACGGAGCTCACAAGATCTATACATGAAAGAACAAAGGAGGGATACAACCATCTAGCTACTAAATGGACCCGTAGTCCAAGGTGGAACTACTCACGCTTCATACCGGAGGCTGGCATGAAGAAGAAGAAGGCCTCCGGGATGATCTTCCCTCCGGCAGGGTGCCGGGAAGAACTTCAGATCCCCCCGATCTAGGGACGATGGTGGCGGCGGCTATAGACGGTTTTGTGGATTTTTTATCAGGGTGCCTAGGGTTTTTGCATCGGGGGCTTCTTATAGGCGAAGGGGCGAGCCAGGGGGGGCACCAGGGAGGATGCACCCCCCAGGCGCGGGGTGGGCCCACCCACGCGGCTAGGGGGTGTGGCTCCCTGGTGAGCCTTCTCCGTATCGTCTTCTGGCTTCGTGTTGCCCACGGTAAAATATTGACTTTGGCTTTTGTCCCATCCAATTCCGAGAATATTGATTTTCTGCCTTTTTGGAACCAAAAACAGAAGAAAACGGGCAACTGGCACTGTTGCAACTTGTTAATAGGTTAGTTCCCGAAAACATATAAAAACACCTCAAAGTGTGGACAAAGAAATGCAAAGTAGATAGTAAACAAGCATGGAACATCAAAAATTATAGATACGTTTCCGACGTATCACATGGCATGTCTGTAACATCCCAATTTCAACAACCCTGATTCAATGTCCAAAAGGCAAAAATCAGGGCAACAAAAACTTTTTCTTGCATTGTGTGCTTACTTGTTTGCTTGTGCTCAAGAAACTTTTTATGTATTAGTTGTGTACCCCTCATCTTAACACTAGTTTACAAAAACTATTTTACAAAAGAGATGTCTTGGCTGATCCTTCATATTCTCAAATGTTCTGGCATTTCAAAAACCTGAGCCAAGATGACTTTAACTCAACCAAATACTTTACTAGCTTCTATTGCCAAAACTATGGACACATATGTATATACTATCCTTATGTTTTCAAGACAGAACCTTCAACTACTCTTATCCCCAGGTTTTCCCAAAAACTTTTTTAAAACCTTTTCATCTCCATCTTGGTAGATGGTACTTATCTTACTTCAATAAAAAACTCTTTCAACCTACCCATCCTTACCTCAAGCTAGTCTTGATGGTAACCCTAGTACTAGTTGGATAAGTAATATGATGAATTGCCTTGATCTGCTGGTTGATGAATTGCCTTGATCTGTTGTCTGATGAATTGCCTTGATATGATGATTGCCTTGTTTGCTTAGGAACTAGAGTGAGCTAATCTAGTAGTTCGTCCATTAGGACCCAATCCTTGTTTTTGATCATCAATCTCAAGCAAGCACCCAAGTCTGGATCTATCCTAAGCCACTCAAGTTCCCTCTCATCTCTTGCCTAGATCAATCCAAGGATAATCCCTCTGGATGGTTTCCAACTCAGTGGAGACCCAATATAAGCATGAATCCTATCTACTTATTTAATACCTCAACCTCATCTCCTTGATCATGAGATTGGAACCTAGCATCCTCTCAAAAGCTGCTACACTTGCACTCTAGTCAAAATCCCCAAATCTGCCAAAATGGCTAAGTATGGATTTCTTATCTGGATACCATTTTTGGAGCTCTACCTTTTCCAACCTATGTGCATTATTGATAATTTATTTGGACCATATTGTCCTTGGCTAAGCCCCTTTAATTCCCACTGATCCATGATGGTTTTATAGTCAAGATAATAATCTTTTCTGCAAATCTTATCATCTTTCCTACTTTGGCAGAAGCTCACATCAATATGCCACCTCCCCTTGACCAACTCTTTGCATGGGTAGGACCTACTAATCATAGCCTATAAATCCCCACTTCACTTGTTTCCATTGGAGCCTTGTCCTTAAACCCACATGGTTTAGGAGGCTATCTGATGTATCTGTTATGGCAGCCTTATTTTCAACAAAGTTTGCCATCTCCCCTATATAACATCAAATGCAACCAAGCCCAACTATTATTTCCATGATCATCTATATGACATGGTCTATCCATCCATACACCACTTGTACCAAGGTGAGCTCTGAGCTCCCTAATCCAAACCTGTTTAGGTGGCATCAGAATAATAAAACCCTAGATCTTCCAAGAATCTAGTTTCCACCCTGTGCACCACTTTTCTCCAAAACCAAGGTTGACCTTGATGCCTACATAAAGTGTACATCATCTACCTTGGATATAAGCATCCCAAAATAATTCTCCCAATTATTTGGATTATTAAAATTATTTCTTTTCCTTTACCCACCCATTTCTCAAAATCCTTGTCTATAAAGGCAAGTTTGATTTTCTCCAAATCACCTTGCCAACTCAAGGCACATATGATGCCTATACTTAATATCCCATCTTCCAAACTCAAAAATAAATATTTTTGAGATTCTTTATTATTTCTTTTGCCCTTTTTGTTAATTGGCAGAAACAAGAAATAAATCCCTAAAAATACTTTTCCACCTCAATAAATCCCAATAAAATTCTCCAATGAGTGTTATGGTATTTAGGACCATATCTCATCAAAAACCAAGCTTGACTAAAGTAAAAATATCATCTTTGCTTCCATAGTCTATTTCTGCACTTTTTGGATAAGTGCATTTAAATGGGATTATAATCATTAGAAAAATCCCCTTTAAATCATGAAGAGAATATTTAACCTATTCCACCCACCAGTACCATTTGCACACCTTTCCCAACGCAACTTTTGCAACTTCCTTCACAAGTCTCAAAATGATCAACATTTTGCAAATCAAGCAAACTTGATTCAAATCAAACCCAAACCAGCTCCAATCTTCTCTAGCAATTCTCCCTAAACCCATCACTCTCCCCTGGTCGACCAACACTGTAGAATTCTCCCACACCCCTTGTCCCACATGGTTAATTAAGAGGGAGACAAATGCAATGTCTTGTATAGCCACTCCTTTTCTTATTACAACACCCCACCCCCTCTCTGTCCCCTAGCACGAGCAGGACCCTCTCTCTCACCTCTCCACCGCCTCCCTTGCCCAATGGATGGCCAACACCCCTCTCCCAAGCTCCCCCATGCACCTAGTGCACCATGGACCCATCTAACTCGGTTTATAAGGCCCCAAGGCACCCCATAGCGTCACTGAAAGTACAAAGGAAGTCGCCTAGAGGGGGGGGTGAATAGGCTTTTTAAAATTATTACGGTTTAGGCTCAAGTAAATGCGGAATAAAACTAACGTTTAATTTATTGAGCACAAAACCTAGCCACTAAGTTTACCTAGGTGCACCAACAACCTATGCTAAGCAATATAAGCAACACGGTGATAGCAAGGTATAAGTACTTCAAGCACGATGGCTATCACAATGTAAAGTGCATAAGTAAAGGGTTCGGTTGAGAGATAACCGATGGACGCGGAGACGAAGATTTGTTTCCCGAAGTTCACTTCCAAAGAAGCTACGTCTCCGTTGGAGAGGTGCGATGGCGCAATGCTCTCTGAACGCCACAAATGGCTCACCTCGAGGTGTGGTGGCTCGATGCTCACCCAACGCCACACTAGGCCTCACCCCGGATGCGGAAGCACGCAACTCACCGACGCCACAAAAGGCTCACCCTATTCTCCCAAGTGCGCACCACAAAAGGCGGGCACTTGCTCCACTATGGGACGCTTGAGGGCGGTCACCAAACCCGTACAAGATTGGGGCTAACTCCACAACTCAATTGGAGGCTCCCAACAACAAAGCCACAAAAGGCCAACAATGCCACAAAAGGCCAACAATGCCACAAAAGGCTACAAGACCACAAAAGGTCAACAAGACCATAAAAGGTCAACGATCCAACCACACAACCGTCTAGGGTTCCAAGGAACCCAAGAGAAACAAGCTCACAAGCTTGAACTCGCCGAATCTCCGAGGAGAACTCAAACCTATGCACCAAATGCAAGGGCAAGTCCTTCTCCCCCAAATTCCAACAAAGCTACAAAAGCTATTGGGGGAATAAGGGAGGAAGAACACAAGAGTAGAACTCAAACCTATGCACCAAATGCAAGGGCAAGTCCTTCTCTCCCAAATCCCAACAAAGCTACAAAAGCTATTGGGGGAATAAGGGAGGAAGAACACAAGAGTAGAACTCAAACCTCTCCAAGATCTAGATCCCAATGATTCCTTCACAAAGAAGGGATTTGACTTGGGGGGATTGTAGATCTAGATCTCCTCTCTCAAAACCCTCAAAAAGATGCAAGAATCATAGGAGGGGGAAGGGAGAGGGAAAGCTTCTTCAAGGTTGACAATGGAGGAGAAAGAGAAAGCCAAGAACCAAGAAGAAAAGCTAGTGCCCACGAAGGGGAAGAGGAGCCCCTTTTAAAGGGCTCCCAGATCTGCCCGTTATGGGCATTCGCGACACCAGGCCGGAACTTCCGGTGGGAGGCCGGAAGTTCCGGTGGCACCCAGCCAACGGACGAAAACTGCGGAGCGAGAAACTGAAAAAACGAATCATGGCCGGAACTTCCGGCTCTGGGGTGGAAGTTCCGCCCAGCCTGGCTCCAACGGTCATCAGACCCATTGACGCCCGCTCCAGAAGCGCAACCGGAAGTTCCGGTCAAAACAGACCGGAAGTTCCGGTGAACTTCCGAGCAAGTTCCGACAAAGTTCCGGCAAATAGAACGCTTCAAAACAGAAGGTTACTGAGCATGAGCGGAAGAAGACCCGGAACTTCCACCGGAACTTTCGGCGGCAAAGATGCCCTAGCGGAACTTCCGGTGGGAAGCCGGAACTTCCGGTCAAAGAAATTCCAGAAACCAGAAAACCAGAAACGCAATAACTTTTGCATCCGAACTCCAAATGGGATGAAACCAATTTTGTTGGAAAGATAACGACGAATAGAATATATGTGAAGTATCCCCCAAGGTGTGGAGCCGGAAAACTCGCAAGATCAAAAACCGCAATAAGATATGCAAGTGAAATCCTTAGATGATGAACTAGAGCTTGTTATGATGATGACCACAAGCTCTAGATCCTCTCATGGACAAGAACCAAATAACAACCAAGAAAGATGATGCTATGAATGCAAAGGTTTGAGCTCTCTCCGAATGATGCAAACGAGACACCCGCTTGAGATCCCCTCTTGATAGTACGGCTATCTATCCTAAACCCGGTCTTCCAACTAACAACACGAGACCGGCAAAAGAGAAGCCCTATCAACATACCTTTGCCTTGAGCGTCCCACTTGAACTTGATGTAGACCGTCTTGTTCTTCTATAGTGGGAACACCTTTCTTGTTTGCTCTTGCTCGCTCTTGCTTGATGAAGACTTGCAAAATGCTCCCCCATATTCCTTGGGTAAGCCTCTTCTTTGAACTTGTCTTCATCATTCCATGAGCACGAGGATGGCAAGCTTCAAGCATGAGATCTTCTAGAGATGGCGCATCTTGAGCTCGTCCTTCTTCACCCTTACTTGATGCAAATCTTTGCACATGCCTTGATCGACCTTCAAGCTCCTTCTTTCTTCATGATTCCAATGGGCACAAAGCCCTTGGACATTTCTTCATCTTCCAACCTTGAGACCAACACATGGCCCAAGCGATGCCAATGGACAAACCTCCAAGTGAAACTCAATTTACACATTAGTCCATAGAGATTGTCATTAATTACCAAAACCACACATGGGGGCATACATGCCCTTTCACTCACTCCTCTCTCATTTCCCCCAGCACACCTCCCTCACCTCCCCAGAGCCCCCTCTCCTCTTCCTCTGCCCTACCCAGCTCAAAATAAGGAGAAAGGAGAGCTTCGGCCTCCTCACATAACTCGAGCACCCCATCTCCCCCTCACCCTCTCCCTCGCTGCATGTCACACTCCCGAACTCCCCTCCTCCCACTGGTGCTAATGGTACTCATCTTGTGGACATGCAGGAACCACCGCATCATCTCCGGCGAGCTCCCGAGCGTGCACCAGCGGGCGTCATCACGCGAGCATCCTCCCCGCGTCGAAACACCCCGTGCCGCCCCTCCATCTTCTCCCCGTCGAGCATCGCGTCGCCTTGACCCATCCCCGGCTCTCCTCCGCCCTCAGGTGAGCCGCCCCGTGGCTCTCCGCTCTGCCCTAGGGTTTATGCCCTCGCTCTCGAGCTCGCGGGGGAAGACAACGGGCAGCCGTTGGATCCGTTCAGATCAGATGACCCTCGTGCTCCCATACCCCTTCGCCCCTATAGGCCTTGACCCGCGCCTCCAGCAGCCCCGGGTGGGCCGAACCCTCCCTTACCAGCCCACCTCCACCCCATATCCATCCCGCGAACCCCCGTCCCTCTTTTCTTTTTCTGTTTGTATAAACCCAGAAAAATACACAGTTAACTTAAATCGAAATAAAAATATAAAATCCTTCAAAACTTCTAGATCTAAAATTCCTCAAGTGCCTGGATGTTTTCCCCAACATACAGACCAGGATTTACACCAAAATAGTAAATAAAATTAATATGATAAATCCTATACCCATATCTATCTAGAACACTAAACAATTTCTCTAGCAAGATTGGTATACTCACATGGGGTAAATACAATTGGTGATGAATGGTAACCATACCTTTCATATACCACAGGCCCCCTAGTCACTTGCTTCCTATTTTACTAATAGAAAAAATATCAAAATCATGTCTTTTCTGACTTTAGCATTTTCCCTAGGTCAAACCAAGTGAGTTTTGGACCTAATTCCAACTCTTAGTTGACACACCTAACCATATCTTCCAAAATCCAGTGGCTCATAATTTTATGAGTCTCTGTTGATTTTTAGTGTATTAAACCCTTCTGTGCATGGTTTATTCACTAATAAAAACATTACAGTAGTTATGTAACTCCAAAAAGGTTTATTCAAATTTCTATAGAAAGGTATTCTCAGTACCTAACATTTGTCCTTGGAATCAACTAAAAATCTTCTGTAGATTAAATCTGATGAAAAAGACAAATCCTATCCAGTACTGCCTTTGGGAATTTCTCAAGGGCATTCTATTAATTATTTTGAGGAGATTACAACTCCTCTTGTTTCATTCAACCCAATACTACCTTTTGACCCAAATAAATAATTTTTGGAACTCCAGAGAAGTTCTGGTGAATTATTTCCTAAAAACTAAGGTTTTACCCACTATAAAATCCATTATAAATCAAGGGAAATTGATAAAATAGTGAAACCACTTTTGTTGGCTTCATTTTATCCATACCTATCTGATGGTATCATTTTTATACCATGGTATCATACAGATCCAGCCCTTGGTAAAAAAAACCTCTCTTAAGTAGTTCCTAGATTACAAACCCAAAGGGAATTCTTTCCCTAATACCTCCCAATCTTCTTCCAATCCAATAAAATCAAATCTCCAACATCCTACTGATGTTTATCATGTATCTATCCTTTTATTGTTGTATGGTTTGATTCTTGTATGCCTTGTATTTATTGGTGTACTGTTTGTGTGCATGTATGCTTGATAAGGGCGATAGTTACAATTGTGTGACATCGAGAAGAAGGAAGCATCCGGGGTTATCTTTATTATCATTATTGGTTATCTGGTTATCTAACGCCGTGAAGGGACTTCTCGCTGGTCATAGGCAAGCCACCATTCCTGAACTCCTGTATTAACCTACTCCTGTTTATCAACTGTTTTATATCTCATTTACAAATTGCATGATCACAGGCATGGTTTGTTTCAAATAAAAGTGCGTGAGTAACTTGGCTCCTCCAAGTTATGGATGAGTGTCCATTAGGGAACCTACCCTATTGACCCCTATTTTTACCCCTTTAGACCGAGGCTAAGATGATAGCATCTTTCCTCTTGGAACCCACAGATTTTCAAGAATAAAACTATTTTGGGTTTTTACCCTACGACAAAGTTTTCAAAATAAAACCCTTGGAAAGGGGCATCATTTCCGAGTGGATTTTTTACTAAAATAAGATATGAGGTGGATGAAGAAAAAGTCAAGCAAGAGAAAGAGAAGGGATGTTCTAAGCCAATGTCCGGAACAATTATATCCGTGCAACCACATTACCCCAGACGCTCAGGATTAGCTCGTAGTTTGTGATCTTTAGCCAGGGCTGCTCTTACTCGCTAAAGGGGAGAAATCCCCTGAAATCCGGGCTATCTGTAGGGTAAGGCACTGGTGCAACAATTGGGTCTTTCGCGGACGGTATGCTTTTAGGTAGTATGGATGGAAGATTGTCACTATTGCTATCTGCCAGACTTCGGTCTGGAGATAGGGGTCAGTACGGAATGCAGGACCAGGGTCGTAGTACCCCATACTCGTACCGAAGAGATAAACCCAAAAGGAAAATCCGTCATTGCTAGGGATGGACAAATGAAAAGCGTAAGTTTGATTATCCGAACCCCTGTCTACCGTGTGTAGCAGGCCATGGTTTTATCCCGGCGGATGTATTGATTCTTGTGGGTAAAGTGCACAAACTCTGCAGAGTCTAATCTATTCGAATAGCCGTGTCCACGGACAAGGACGGTTGGAATGGAAAGTGCTAGGAGGACCCGTCGGTTATGTTTGATGAGTTAAAGGTTGTGACTTGGTCACGAGGAAAGATAAAGAACGAGTTTGGTCTTGACTAGAGATGTTCGAAGACGTGTAAAAAGGGTTTACAACAAAACTGTTTTAGAAATCTTTTTAACAAGGATGTGGAGATGTCCGGATTTTCAAAAAGGAGGCATATTTTCTAAAAACTCCTTTTCAACAAAGATATAGAGATGCCAATGTTAGGTTTTCAAAAACAACTATAGTGTAGAGCTATCTCACCATAGCCAGATATGA
Source organism: Avena sativa (assembly GCA_916181665.1). NCBI lineage: Eukaryota > Viridiplantae > Streptophyta > Magnoliopsida > Poales > Poaceae > Avena > Avena sativa. Next base: position 268,705,642 of record OV702281.1, read on the forward strand.
ATTATCTTATTACCTTGTCCCGGTGGTTTTGCGAGTACATTCGAAGTACTCACCAACATTGTCCCTGGGTATTTACTTGGACAGATTGCAGATGTTAAGAACGAACGAAGGTGTTGACGCCTATGCGAGCTAGGCCGTCTCGCAGTCAGTTGCCTGTAGGTTAAGGCACGGGCTCTACGCTGAAGACTTCCGCTATTTGTGTTGTATTCGCCATAATGGCCACTTTGTAAGTTCTGTACTCGTTACTATCTGGATGTTGTAATGATACTAGTAGGTTATGCTCATGGTTCACTGATCATGGGAACGTGAATTGTATGCATAACGGGTATTCTCGGACCGTAAATTCGGGGTGCCACAAACATGGTATTAGAGCCATCCTGACTATAAGAGACCTTAGTTAGCATGGATGTTAGACAAGACTACCCCTATTTCTGAAAACCCCGGTTTCAAAAACTATTTTCTCAAAAACTTTTCGAAAGATTTCTTATCTCATCTTCTCTGACTTAAACAATTTGAAAATGGATTACTCTATATCTCGTCTACTTCAAACGTTCAGTTTTCAAAAACCAAGTCCAAATCAGAGACTATGAAGCCGAAGATCCCGGAACAAAGAGACATCGAGATGAGCAAAGTAAAGGATCTACCAACGACGCCAGACACTAGAAGATCGCCCTAACAGCGGAGTCCTGCACTACCCCCCCCCCCCCAAATCAATCAAGTATGGCACCAACGACAAAAGACGGCAATACATAAGTTAAGACCTCTGTAATGACCGTACTTAGGATTAAAAAACCCTAAAATAGGATCCCCATTATGGTGTGTAGTCACCTACTTAGTACCTATGGTACACGTTGTTTGCTTGTCTCGTGCATGCGTGATGCTTAGCATGTGTTGCTTGTCTGCCGAGAATCATCTGATACGGTAGTTTTGACCACCTACTTGGTAGAACCCCAACACAAACACTCGCAACCTCCTTGCCGGAAACTCTCCTCAGCAGGATGGCCACCTAAGGAAAACCTCAACAACCTCAAGTAAAGCCCTAAGGTGGAAAGACTGCGTCTTTCCACTCAACCCCAATAAACCCTATTGACCTGTCACCGCCAACCATAGTATTCCACCCTAGGTTTATACCTCGCTAACCCCCTCTACCATTGCGCTCGGAGAACTAACTCCGTGGCACCATTCCCTTCTATAGCCTGAGACTTCATCTCCACTAGAAAACCCTGCAAATGGCCCCCAACCGCTACGAAAGTATCATCGTCAGAGAAAGCTTCTGGCCCTTTGAAGAGCAACTGCATGACCTACTGAAGATCATCCATCGTCCCCCAACTAAGATCGAAGGGACAGAGCTCCCTCGCAGCAACTCAAGCATAGATTAGTGGGTCATCAAGGCCACCATTCCAGAGCGTGAGAACGACCCCGAGACGATCATCTTCACCTTCATTGACCACAGCTGGGTAGATGGAGTTTTGCGAGCAATTCAACAAATCATGGCGCGCCTCTGCAAGATCCATGAAGAAGAGCTGAAGGATACCCCTTACCACCTCTTCGAGAAGCGTGATAAGGATGGTCTCCCCACCGAATCCTTCCTCACCTGCTGCATTGGAAATCAGCTGGAGAATATGGAATATATCCTGCAGCACCATCAAGAAGACCTCGACAACACTCGTCGTCAGAACATCCTCATGCGTATGGATCTCGCAATACTCTGTACCCGGGAGAAAAGTCTACAAGCCTCCAACGCTCGTCTGGAAAGGAGAGTTGCTGCCCTAACCTCCTCAAATTCTGAAGCTATTAACTCCGAGACGCAGAATGAGGAGTTGTCCTTCTATGAGTATAAACCTATCTTCCAGTCAACCCCAGCCGAAGACCCACCTGCAGAAACAACTCCGGAGGCAGATACGACCCTCACCCTCACTGCCGAAGAGTTGAATATTCCTCACACCCCGGAGGAACTGCAGTAGCCGAAGTCAATACAACAACTCAAGAAGGGCAACTAGAGTCAAGCGATACCTTGGGAAGTAGTTTCCCTCTCTCCACTCACCTATTGTGGCATATTGTGGAATCTATGTAACACCCCAAAACCTGTTTAGTAAAACTCTAAGTGCCTTGTTGCCCCGCGGCACAGACCCATTTTGTAACCCCTTAGGTACCTCCGCCACCGACCGGTTTGAACCTTCTTAATGTATGGATGTTATGCAAGCATGATATCCTTCTTTGCATGTTTTACCCACGACGTTGCATCAGACCAAACCAGAATGGCCCCATTCCAAAGGACCTCGTCTCCAAGACCGCCACCACTCTAATGGCATACCCCAACCCGTCGGACCCGTACCCACTCAAAACTAGCTACCTGGAAGCTGGTAGACGCCCTCTCCGATAGACCCTCCATATCATGAAGCAGTTCCGACGACGTCGACAGAAGATAACTACCTCAAAGGAAAGGTGTAGCGCCATTCCCTGACATCAGCCTACCACTCCAATCAAGAAAGTCGGCAACTTCACCATGAACCCCTAGTGTCGCTCTAAGGGGGAAAGACTGCGTCTTTCCCGCCCAAAACAAAATAGACCCCTGGAGTCGAACCCTAGCCAACACTAGCGATGACCACCTCTACAAATATGAATCATCGACCGTGCAAGAGGAACGACAATCGGCACTCTAGAATCAGAAGATACTTCATGAAAGTCCTCCACTCCAAGGTCGACCGCCCCATCAACACCCCGGTAAATCAAGACCCTGAAGAAAGAAACATCGATCCCGGGGTGAAGAAATAAAGAAGATTCAACTCGTCGTCTCGCCTCAAGAAGGAAGTACCCCATCGATGCTAAACCTACCTAGACTTGTCCTAAGGGGAAAAGACTACGTCTTTTCCATGTGTTTGAAGCTAAAACCGCCCGACCCAAAGCCACTCAGCTCCGAGCTGTAACTAACCACGTATGGTATTGATAAAAATGGTTAGAGCCTATTATTCTTCACCTCTGAAATTGTTAAGCGGATGTTATCACCCCAACCCTACTCCTCCCTAATCTCGGGACGAGAGTATTTTAAGGGGGAAAGGTCTGTAACATCCCAATTTCAGCAACCCTGATTCAATGTCCAAAAGGCAAAAATCAGGGGGAACAAAAACTTTTTCTTGCATTGTTTGCTTACTTGTTTGCTTGTGCTAAAGCAACTTTTTATGTATTAGTTGTGTACCCCTCATCTCAACACTAGTTTACAAAAACTATTTTACAAAAGAGATTTCTTGGCCGATCCTTCATATTCTCAAATGTTCTGGCATTTCAAAAACCTGAGCCAAGATGACTTTAACACAACCAAATACTTTACTAGCTTCTATTTCCAAACTATGGAGACATATGTATATACTATCCTTATATTTTCAAGACAGAACCTTCAACTACTCTTATCCCCAGGTTTTCCCAAAAACTTTATTAAAACCTTTTCATCTCTATCTTGGTAGAGATACCAAGATGGTACTTATCTTACTTCAAGAAAAACCCCTTTCAACCTACCCATCCTTACATCAAGCTAGGCTTGATGGTAACCCTAGTACTAGTTGGATACGTAATATGATGAATTGCCTTGATCTGTTGGTTGATGAATTTCCTTGATCTGCTGTCTAATGAATTGCCTTGATATGCTGATTGCCTTGTTTACTTAGGAACTAGAGTGAGCTAATCTAGTAGCTCATACCTTAGGACCCAATCCTTGTTTGTGATCATCAATCTCAAGCAAGCACCCAAGTCTGGATCTATCCTAAGCCACTCAAGTGCCCCTCTCATCTCTTGCCTAGATCAATCCAAGGATAATCCCTCTAGATGGTTTCCAACTCAGTGGAGACCCAATATAAGCATGAATACTATCTACTTAGTTAATAAATCAACCTAATCTCCTTGATCATGAGTTTGTAACCTAGCATCCTCTCAAAAGCTGCTAACCTTGCACTCTAGTCAAAATCCCCAAATCTGCCAAAATGGCCAAGTCTGGATTTCTTATCATGATACCATTTTTGGAGCTCTACCTTTTCCAACCTATGTGCATTCTTGAGAATCTATTTGGACCATCTTGTAGTACATATTTATTACTACCAAGGCCCACTCTTGCCCTTGGCTAAGCCCCTTTAATTCCCACTCATCCACGATGGTTTTGTAGTCAAGATAATAATCTTTTCTGCAAATCTTATCATCTTGCCTACTTTGGCAGAAGCTCACATCTATATGCCACCTCCCCTTGACAAACTATTTGCATGGGTAGGACCTACTAATAATATACTATCAATCCCCACTTCACTTGTTTCCATAGGAGCCTTGTGCTTCTTAAACCCATATGGTTTAGGAGGCTATCTGATGTATCTGTTATGGCAGCCTTATTTTCTACAAAGTTTGCCATCTCTCCTAGATCACCTCAAATACAACCAAGCCCAACTATTGTTTCCATGATCATATATATGACATGGTATATCCATCCATACACCCTTTGTACCAAGGTGAGCTCTGAGCTCCCTAATCCAAACCTGTTTAGGTGGCATCATAAAAACAAAACCCTAGATCCTCCAAGAATCTAGTTTCCACCCTGTGCACCAATTTTATCCAAAACCACGGTTTACCTTGATGCCTACATCAAGTGTACATCATCTACCTTGGATATAAGCATCCCCAAATAATTCTCCCAATTATTTGGATTACTAAAATTATTTCTTTTCCTTTACTCACCCATTTCTCAAAATCCTTGTCTATAAAGGCAAGTTTGATTTTCTCAAAATCACCTTACCAACTCAAGAAAAATCTGATGCCTATACTTCATATCCCATCTTCCAAACTCAAAAATAAATATTTTTGATATTCTTTATTATTTCTTTTTGCCCTTTTCCTTAATTGGAAGAAACAAGAAATAAATCCCTAAAAATACTTTTCCACCTAAATAAATCCCAATAAAATTCTCCAATGAGTGTTATGGTATTTAGGACCATACCACATCAAAAACCAAGCTTGACCAAAGTAAAAATATCATCTTTGCTTCCATAGTCTATTTCTGCACTTTTTGGATAAGTGCTTTTAAATGGGATTATAATCATTAGAAAAATCCCCTTTAAATCATGAAGAGATTATTTAACCTATTACACCCACCAGTACCATTTCCACACCTTTCCCAATGCAACTTTTGCAACTTCCTTCACAAGCCTCAAAATGATCAACATTTTGCAAATCAAGCAAACTTGATTCAAATCAAACCCAAACCAGCTCCAATCTTCTCTAGCACTTCTCCCTAACCTTATCACTCTCCCCTGGTCGACCAACAATGTAGCATGCCCCCACACCCCTTATCCCACATGGTTAATTAAGAGGGAGACAAAGGCAATGTATTGTCTAGCCACTCCTTTTCTTATTACAACACCCCGCCCCCTCTTTGTCCCCTAGCACGACCAGGACCCTCTCTCTCACCTCTCCACCGCCTCCCTTGCCCAATGGATGGCCAGCACCCCTCTCCCAAGCTCCCCCATGCACCTAGTGCACCATGGACGCATCTAACTCGGTTTATAAGGCCCCAAGCCACCCCATAGCCTCACTCCTCTGTCATTTTCCCCCAGCACACCTCCCTCACCTCCCCAGATCCCCGTCTTCTCTTCCTTTGCCCTGCCCATCTCAAAAGAAGGAGAAAGGAGAGCTTCGGCCTCCTCACAAAAGTCGAGCACGCCATCTCCCCCTCTCCCTCTCCCTCGCTGCATGTCACACTCCCGAACTCCCCTCCTCCCACTGGTGCTAATGGTGATCATCTTGTGGACATGCAGGGACCACCGCAGCAGCTCCGGCGAGCTCCCGAGCATGCACTAGCGGGCCCGCGTCGAAACACCCCGTGCCGCCCCTCCATCTGCTCCCTGTTGAGCACCGCGTCGCCCTGAACCATCCCCGGCTCTCCTCCGCCCTCAGGTGAGCCGCCCCGTGCCTCTTCGCTCCGTCCTAGGGTTTACTCCCTCACCTCGAGCTCGCGGGGGAAGACGATGGGCAGCTGTCGGATCTGTTCAGATCGGACGACCCCCGCGCTCCCATACCCCTTCGCCCTACTGGGCCTTGACCCGCGCCTCCAGCAGCCCCGGGTGGGCCGAACCCTCCCTTACCAGCCCACCTCCGCCCCATATCCAGCCCGCGAACTCCCTCCCCTCTTTTCTTTTTCTGTTTGTAAAGACCCAGTAAAATACCCAGTTACCTTAAATAAAAATAAAAATATAAAAGCCTTCAAAACTTCCAAATCTAAAATTCCTCAAGTTCCTGGATGTTTTGCCCAGCATACAGACCAGGATTTACACCAAAATAGTAAATAAAATGGGGTAAATCCAATTAGTGATGAAAGGTATAAACCATACCTTTCATATCCCACAGGCCCCCTAGTCACTTGCTTCCTATAATAATAGCAAAAATATAAAAATCAGGTCTTTTCTGACTTTAGGAATTTCCCTAGGTCAAACCAAGTGAGGTTTGGACCTAATTCCAACTCTCAGTTGACACACCTAACCATATATTCCAAAATCTAGTAGATCATAATTTTATGAGTCTCTGCTGATTTTTAGTGAATTAAACCCTTCTGTGCATGGTTTATTCACTAATAAAAACATTACAGTAGCTATGTAACTCCAAAAAGGTTTATTCCAATTTCTACAGAAAGGTATTCTCAGTAACTAACATGTGTCCTTAGAATCAACTAAAAATCTTATGTATATTAAATCTGATGAAAAAGACAAATACTATGCGGTACTGCCTTTGGGAATTTCTCAAGGGCATTCTGGTAACTTTTTTGAGGAGATTCCAACTCCTCTTGTTTCAATCGACCCAATACTACCTTTTCACCTAAGGAAATAATTTTTGGAACTCCAGAGAAGTTCTAGTGAATTATTTCCTAAAAACTAAGGTTTTACGCACTATAAAATCCATTATAAATCAAGGGAAATTGATAAAATAGTGAAACTACTTTTGTTGGCTTCATTTTATACATACCTATCTGATGGTATCATTTTTATACCATGGTATCATACATATCCAGCCCTTGGTAAAAAAACCTCTCTTAGGTAGTTCCTAGATTACAAACCCAAAGGGAATTCTTTCCCTAATACCTCCCAATCTTCTTCCAATCCAATCAAATAAAACCTATAACATCCTACTGATGTTTATCATGTATCTATCCTTTGCTTCTTGTATGGTTTGATGCTTGTATGCCTTGTATTGATTGGTGTACTGTTTGTGTGCATGTATGCTCGATAACGGGGATAGTTACGATTGTGTGACATCGAGAAGAAGGAAGCATCCGGGGTTATCTTTATTATCATTATTGGTTATCTGGTTATCTAACTCCGTCAAGGGACTTCTCGCTGGTCACAGGCAAACCACCATTCCCGAACTCCTATATATTAACCTACTCCTGTTTATTAACTGTTTTATATCTCGTTTACAAATTGCATGATCACAGGCATGGTTTGTTTCAAATAAAAGTGCGTGAGTAACTTGGCTCCTCCAAGTTATGGATGAGTGTCCATTAGGGCACCTACCCTATTGACCCATATTTTTACCCCTTTAGACCGAGGCTAAGATGATAGCATCTTCTCTCTTGGAACCTACGGATTTTCAAGGATAAAACTATTTTGGGTTTTTACCCTACCACAAAGTTTTCAAAATAAAACCCTTGGAAAGAGGCATCATTTCCGAGTGGAACTTTTACTAAAATAATATATGAGGTGGATGAAGAAAAAGTCAAGCAAGAGAAAGAGAAGGGATGTTCTAAGCCAATGTCCGGAACAATTATATCCGTGCAACCACATTACCCTAGACGCTGGAGCTTAGCTCATAGTTTGTGATCTTTAGCCGGGGCTGCTCTTACTCGCTAAAGGGGAGAAATCCCCTGATATCCTGGCTACTTGTAGGGTAAGGCACTGGTGCAACAATTGGGTCTCTCGCGGACGGTATGCTTTTAGGTAGTACGGATGGAAGATTGTCACTATTGCTATCTGCCAGACTTTGGTCTGGAGATAGGGGTCAGTACGGAAGGCAGGACCAGGATCGTAGTACCCCATACTTGTACCGAAGAGATAAACCCAAAATGAAAAGCCGCCATTGGTAGGGATGGAAAAATTAAAAGCGTAAGTTTGATTATCCGAACCCCTGTCTACCGTCTGTAGCAGGCCGTGGTTTTATCCTGGCGGATGTATTGATTCTTGTGGGTAAAGTGCACAAACTCTGCAGAGTCTAATCTATTCGAACAGCCGTGTCCACGGACAAGGACGGTTGGAATGGCAAGTGCTAGGAGGACCCTTCGGTTATGTTGTGATGAATTAAAGGATGTGACTTGGTCAGGAGGAAAGATAAAGAACAAGTTTGGTCTTGACTAGAGATGGCCGAAGACGTTTAAAAAGGGTTTTACAACAAAACTGTTTTAGAAATCTCTTTAACAAGGATGTGGAGATGCCCGGATTTTAAAAAAGGAGGCATATTTTATAAAAACTCTTTTTCAACAAAGATATAGAGATGCCAATGTTAGGTTTTCAAAAACAACTATAGTGTAGAGCTATCTTGGCACAACCAGATATGCATTATCTTATTACCTTGTCCCGGTGGTTTTGCGAGTACATTCAAAGTACTCACCGGCATTGTCCCTGGCTAATTACTTGGCCAGATTGCAGATGTTAAGAAGGAACGAAGGTGTTGACGTCTATGCGAGATAGGCCATCTCCCAGTCAGTTGCCTGTAGGTTAAGGCACGGGCTCTGCGCTAAAGAATTCCGCTATTTGTGTTGTATTCGCCATAATGGCCACTTTGTAAGTTATGTACTCGTTACTATCTGGATGTTGTATGATACTAGTCGGTTATGCTCACGGCTCACTGATCATGGGAACGTGAATTGTATTCATAACGGGTATTCTCAAACCGTAAATCCAGGGTACCACAATGTCTATGGCAACATCATCATAATCAAATAATTTCACATGATCAACATTATGCAAAGTCAAAGTATCACATGGAAACATGAAAGAATCATATGCAATTCCACAAGTATCATCCATAGAATGCCAATCATCACAAGTCATCATGTCCACTAGTGGGATGATGGCATCATCAACACCCTTATTTTTACCTTGTTCATACCTCTCATATGAAGTGGATTTTGTGGTAGTAGTGTCCTCCTTGTGGGAGACTTCATCTTCTTGATGTAGCCATGGTATAGTATCATCTTCATCCACCATGTACATCTTCTCCATTTGAGGCATCATCTCTTGGAGGCATGGCGCTTCTCCATCCATGGAACCTAGCACAACATAAGAGAACACAGAAGAGGAGAGGGTAAGTTGTTAGAAATGGAAATGGTCTCACTTGACCTATGAACTACCACTCTCAACTCACTCGGTTTATCACTCATGCCCTCAAAGTGGAAGAACTCAATCTCATATAAGGTGGAGTGACTCATCTCACTCTTTCTCTCACTCAAGTGGGCTAAGTGGCTCTCATACTCACATGGGGTTGGTACCATATCATCACTTAAGTGAGTAGGGATAGGCTCGGTTTTCTCAACTCCATGCGCCTCCTTTGGTGAAGGGAAAATCCCATGCTCACCATCCTAAACTCTATCGCCTCCCAAGTTGGATGCCATAAGATGGGCATCATCACTCGCCTCCTTGGTCGAAGGGAAAATACCATGCTCGACCGTTATGTTGCCATATTGTAGTACTGGTGGAAGTAGGCTCATGTTGATGTCGAGAGCGGTACTCAGATCGACTTCATCACATACTTTTCCTTGTATTCTTCCATCTTGAAGTGTAGACTCTTCACTCGGAGCTTGCACATCATCTTTCGTGACCACCTTGGCTTGTGTAGACATCCTGTTGATGTACTCGTCCAACTTGGAAAAGTATAGGTATTGATGTTCTTCGTTGATGAAGTTGCATGCTTCATCTTGGATGTCAAGTCTTGGAGTTTAAGCTTCATGGAGTGGAAGAAGGCTTGCTCTTGGTGCCATTTTGGTGGTGGCACTAGTAGTGGAAGGTGCCTTATGATGGTATCGGTGGAGGTCATTGCCGAAGTATTATGTTGGTGAAGCACTTTGTCATCCACATGACGCTCGCGACGATGATCGCTTGCCTTGGCACACTTCTTGTGATGGTCAAGTATTCTTATGGTCTTGGCAAAGTCTTCCATGATGTTTATGAGCTTGATGAAGTTATCGTACTTGAATTCACCATGCTTGGGAGTCATTGTTGTTGTAGTACTCCATATCTCCCAAGCATGTGAAGACATTTCTGATGTCGTGCTCCATCATGCCATCCATGCTTGTGGAGTTGATGTCATTGTGGATCATCAAGGTTCCAAAGTCCCTAGACATGATTCACAAGACCAAGTGTTGTATATGGAAGTGGTAGTGGGTGTTAGAGAAACAACGCCAAACCTTAATTTCCCTTGGAAGATAGATCATGCAAGTGGCCACACTTGAGAGCAATAAACCAAGCAATAAGTGATAAGGCAACCTAAACCCAACTAATAACCAAAAACACATACACACGGCCTATGGTGGATAGGTATGGAAAGTGGCATGACAAGAAACAATCCTAAATCAAGATATTCTAATGGCAAGTAAATAACCACAATGATCACAAAGCAAAAACAAGTCAATCCACAAGATAGGAATTATGTTTAAGGAAACACACATGATGGGATAAATGGGACTTGTGTGATGAATAAAGTGATCTAAGAACCAAATGATTACCTAGCGAATACTATAAGATTTGTGTCCCACAATTGTAAGGAGAGACGCTAGTTCGATTGCAATAAATTGGTGTGCTACAAGATATGCATAATAAGTACCACCTATATTATGTTCATCGATCCTACGCTTCCTATTATATGAGGAACTTCTTTGTTTATTTCTTTCCTTTTTCTTTTACTTTTTCTATTTTTTCACTCTTTTTCTTTTCTTTTTCAGTTGCCTCTTCCTTGTGCCAACAACTATACAAGATAACTATATGAGATAGCGTGCTCACAACTTTTGCTCGGGATTCTACATGGTATCAAATGTGCATAGCCCAAGCAATCATAGGAGGAACCAGTCTCAAGGTGTTTGTTGATCACAAAGATAGTGTAGTTAACAACAAAATGCAAGTGGGAAAAGTCACAAAATGTTTATACCTTTTGTCGATGATCTTCACCCTTTATTGTTTGATTCCACCTTGCTCATGGAATTTGGCTGGAGTTTATAGCATGAACAACTTGGATGATGATGTAGAGATCCTTGTCCTCTTCAAAACAAGTTAAAGAATACCAAAATCCGAGTTTGAATGCAAAAGTTATGCTCAAAACAGTTCGGAGCAAAAGCTGTTGGCGGGCAAATTGGCGGCACCGGGCCTGACGCTGGAATGAATTTGCAAATTATGAAATGAATCGGCAGAATCAGAACGATATATAGAGCAAAATTTCAGAGAGGCGCTGAACAACTTGGAAAATTACGGATTTTCCGTCGGCAGGGCCGACGGTTACAGATTGACCACCAAAATGAGTTCGTGAACTCAAATTTCCCGATTTCTACAAAAACACTTGATGGAAAAATCCAGATCTGAGGGGAAAATGATATAATTAGGCCATGGGGATGCAAGGGAAGGTAGATAAACAAGTTTGGCACGTAATACATGGATCAAAACCTACCAAAACGCAATCAAATCACAGATTGATCCAATACAAGAAATTGGGGCTTTTTTGGTGGAATTTTCGAATTTATGGGGAAAATACCACATCGATGAGGAATCCGTGGCAACCAAAAGGTGATGATACCAGATGATCGGGGTGAACCTCTTAGGTGGCCCGATCTTCATGGATTTTGTGGTTAAATCGATGGGAAAATCGAGGGAAAGAGAGAAGGTAGTGGAAGTGAACACACACCTCGCGAAGAAAATGATGAACACATGCAAACACAACACGATAGAAAGCCTGTTTCTCCCTCCATCGGCCACCGGTCTGATTGAAGCCTTGCAAGGAAAGATCAGTCAAAGTGCGCATGTCAAATCCACATCAGAGAGGGAAGAACACCTTGGAGAGGATCTTGATAACTTTACTAGAGCCAACTCAAAGGAAAAACCTTGTACAACTAAGGATGCTCAAAGGCACAATCCATAGAGGTGGGTGATGATAGGGTTTCCTCATAAAGGGAAGGAGACATAACTCGAAGTGATCCATCTTAGGGGTTTCTAGTCTATAATCTATGTCTAGGGGATACATGAAGAGGTGGGGGCTCTATTTATAGGCCAGCCACTAAACAAGGGGTAGTTTGGAAAAAATAGGCAATAGGGTAGGTAAGGTAAATATTCTAGGGCATCAAACCTAGATCTATGCGCAGGCAGGTGGAATCTGGCGGTAAGTCCGGCGGTGCCGGATGGTGCAACATATGGATCAGCATGTCGCCGGTTTGGCCATGGGGGAAAAGGCGTGGAATGTTTATACCTTTGTCAAAGATCTTTACCCTTTATTGTCGGATTCCACCTTGATCATGGAATTTGGATGAAGTATATAGAATGAAAAATGTGTATGATGATGTAGAGATCCTCGTCCTCTTCGAAACAAGCTAAAAGAACACCAAAATCCAAGTTTGAATGCAAAAGTTATGCTCAGAATGGTGAGGAGCTGAAGCTGCTGGGTCGAAATCGGCGAGACCGGAATTAGCGCTAGAATTTCAGGAGGTAGGGCCGGCGGTGCCAGAAATCTGACAAGAAATTCCGTCCGCTGGTTCGATTTCGCCATACCTAGCGTCGGAACAAGTTCGTAAACACGAAAATGCGATTTCTGCGGAAAAACTAGATGGAAAACTTTAGATCTAAGGGGCAAATGATGGAATTAGGCCATGGAAATGCAGGGGAAGGTAGATCGACAAGTTTAGAAAGTATTCCACGGATCAAAACCTACCAAAATGTACTCAAATCACAAAATGATCCAAAAACATGAATTGGGGCTATTTTTGGTGGAATTTTTGAATTTATGGGGGAAAATACCAAATCGATGTGAAATCTTTGGCAACAAAAGCTGTAATACTAGATGATAGGGGTTAACCTTGTGGATGGCCTGATCTTCATAGATCTTATGGTCAAATCGATGGGAAAGCGAGGGGAAAGGGAGAAGGTAGCTGAAGCGAACACACACCTCACAAAGAACACGATGAACACACGCAAACACAAACACCATACAAGACCTATTGCTCCCTCCAGCGGCCACTGGTCTGATAGAATCCTTGCAAAGAAAGATCAGTCAATATGCTCCCATCAAATCCACATCAGAGAGGGAAGAACACCTTGTAGAGGATCTTGACAACTTGGAGAAGGAACACTGACTCCAAGGCCTTGCACAATGATGGATGCGTGATGCAAAGTCCAATGAGGTTGGTGATGATAGTCAGTCCCCTTGGTAAAAGGGGATGAGGAAAAACTAGACATTTCACAATGGGGGTTGTCTTTAGTCTATCATTTATGCCTAAGGGATACATGAGGGGGTGGGTGCTCTGTTTATAGACCAGCTACTTAAACAGGGGTAGTTTGGGGATAAACTAGGGAAAAGGGGACAAAATATGGAATTACATGGGCTAAGCCCAAGAGTTGACTCTGATGAGGACATCCCTACTGATTCACTATCTCCAGCTCCTAATGAAGTTTTCGATGTTCCTGACCGGACTGTCCGGAGTGTTTCTACCGGAATGTCCGACAACCAACCTAATTACATGGGGTAGTTTGGGGATAAACTAGGGAAAAGGGGACAAAATATGGAATTACATGGGCTAAGCCCAAGAGTTGACTCTGATGAGGACATCCCTACTGATTCACTATCTCCAGCTCCTAATGAAGTTTTCGATGTTGCTGCCAAGAGAAAGTCCAATGAAATTAGGATTGGACCAATTACTAGAGCTCATGTCAAGCTACTTGAACAACAGGTGAATTCACTCCTAAATGAAACTGGTCTTTTTATTGATGAGAATTTTATACTATCTAAGTCTATGCACTTATGTATGATAAGGTTCGTTGAGGAAGCAAGCATGGCGCAAGGAGGAGAAGGGCTGCAAGAGTAGCTCAGCATGATGATCGCCCAAGGATACGCGGGGGAGGAGTAGGAGGAAGGTGCAAGAGAAGATCATCAAGAAGGAAGACAAAGTTCCTATGATGACCAGATTATCTGCCCAGTTCACACCGGATAGTCCGGCCTACCCGAGAAGATACGAGGTGGTTGCCAGCTAGTACACCAAATGGGACACTAGCAGGACACCACCCGGGAACTTTGAAGTTTCCGACCGTACCGGACTGTCCGGCAAAATCCACCAGAGGGTTTGTCCTGACCGGACTGTCCGGAGTGTTTCTACCGGAATGTCCGACAACCAACCTAATTCTGGTCTGAGTCGGCACATATCAGTTTGAGTCAGACTTGTTTCTGTTTCAGTTTTTGGCCATCCCAGTCGCCCATCTAAGACCTAGGACGCCCCCATAGTTTAGTTTAGACCATGTTTAAAGTAAAACCCAATTCTTGTGTTGCTAAGTGCAAATCCTAGAATTCCCACACCAATTCATATCGATCTGGTGTATTTTTTACTATCAATCAAGTGTGATTAGTTGATCCATTGGGATTTAGCCAATTGCAAGTTTTGTGTGATCTGTTGTTCCATTGGGAATTAGACAATTGCAATACCACTTCGTGGTCAGCGGCTACGTACGCAAGTGTGTGAGGTTGCGAATATATACAAGGGTCGAGAGTTGTTGCATTGGCATCAAGGATTGATTAGAGGTTCATGAGCGTCATACCAGTATCTACACCGACTATAATCATCTACCACCCCCGCTTACTGAAAATATCATACCACCCCTTATCATCTTGGTATCAGATTCCAGTGTTTCCTCGGTAAGCAAACACAAATCCATCTGTAGTCTAATTGTTTTTCGTCCTATATACAGAAAAAGGTATACAAAAATATTAGGTTTAGTATTTTCCATAGCCTAGATTGCATCGTAGTTGAGTCTTAGTTGCTGGTCGTTGTGGTTTATTTGATGCGACCTCTTCCAATACAAGTCATAGTGTGTAGGTTTTCCCTTGTTGTTGTTTGTTCTTCTTTTTTGAGTCGTTCATCACTGTTTCCGCAAGTTTCCATCTACTTTTTCCGAGTCTGCATAGCATAACTTTGTTATTATACCATAGCCATAGCCTGTAAGATCCCTCCTTTGTAAAGGAAAAGGATCCCTGTGATTGCAATGCTAGTCCCTGGATCATTGCTAGCATCCACAGTTTAAGATGAAGTACACAGATACAAAGGTCATTTATTACATCCATTCCAGAGATAAACATAGTATTTACAACTCAAAGGCCACAGGACTATTACAAGAGTTTGAATAAGTAAATAAATATAAGTCTTCATCTTCATGTGCCACAGGCAAACATGTTGAGTGTAGACTCATGACACCTAATCCTCATCAGAGTAACCTGCAACATCACAAGTTACAGCCACAGTGGGTCAATACTTTGGAATAGTATTGGCAAGTGATACCTTAGTATATTTTAAGTGGACTAGATACTATATGCAAATTTGGCTAAGTGTAGCTTGGCTTGCTTTGCTCAAAATAGGTTTTTCCTATTAGTTGAAATCACTAAGTTTTTCTTTGTCAAAACTTTACAGAAGGAACCATCAATAGACATTGAGGTCCTTCACCCTTGTTCACCCACAAGATTTTACTTAGAAGTTGGAATGATGAGATTCTTGATAGCTTCCATGCCTTGATGCTCAAGTTGTCCATTGCCATGGACTTGGCTAAGTACTTAGATTTTTCCATCTGTAGAGGTTGTGCACTTTCCCCACCAGACTTGGTTTCACCAAGACAGGACCTTTCAGAAGCCTTTCCTTAGACCAAATGGACGCGTTCCAACCTATCATTCCCACTACCACCAACTGTCCAAATGGCTAAGTTCTAGCAACTTATGTAATCCAGGCAGAGCCCATATTGCCAAGTGGCTGCACTAGAAGCTTCTTAACACTTGGCCTCTAAAATCTCTTTGTTCCTGGGTGGCTTACCACAAGTGAGATACGCAAGGTAAACCATAGCCATGGGCCTTGTGTAACCACTCAACCAAAACCACCAATCAAGTCCCTTTCCACCCAGGTGATTCATTGACTTAGTTGTTTTATTAAGTAGAACAAGTCCAAAGACTTAGAAATATTTTCATCATAGCATGTGTATTTCACCAACCCTTGTTTGCTACTAGCTAGGCTAAGCATGGCATAGATAGTAACTTAACTTAGAACTTTCCTAGCAATTCTACAACTGCTTAGGATTTCCCATCATGGCATTAGGCAAAATATTAACATGCAAGACTTAGCAAAATATTTCTAATGCTTAGTATAAAATATAGGGATAGAAATATTCATGAAGTACCACTTGCCTTGGTAGTTGGGAGAGTAGCACTCTTCACAATCACAATCACTAGCACCAAAATCTACACATAGAATATAGCCACAATCACATACAAGATATATTCAACCAAAAATATATATGCATGCATGCAAGATGCTAAGTAATGATTTTTAGAAATCAACCAAGCAAGTGCATAGTACTGAATCTTAAACAAGTCAAAAACTTGCCACACAACAATAATTTAAACCCTAAATTAAATTCCTAAACAATTTATATGCTCAAATAAGCCCTAAACAAGTTTCTGCAAATAAATCCTTTTTAACAGGAGCTAAACATTAAACACATTGCATAATCAGAAAGAGCTTGCTCTCCTGATTCCAACGGTATAAAATTTGTCAAATTCTAACATGGGGATCAAAAGTTATAGCTAATTCAAAATTGCATATAAATCAGATTCAAAATCTTTTTTAAAATCAAACCCTAGCCACGCGTCTGTTTCCTATTGGCCGATACCATTTCACTCTGGATCACCCTTCCGCGCCGACAGATCAAGTTAGATCCAACGCGCCAGATTCAAAGAAAACGCTTTGCTCAGATCTAATTTAAACCGCAAGATCTACATCTAACGGCTGCTGTTGCTTTGACCATAGCCTAGCGGCGCTAGCGGCGGCGACTGGCAGCGGCGTGTCTGTCAGTGGCGGTGCCGGCGTTCTAGGTCGCCCGAGGAGGGGAGAGGATGCTCACCAGAACCGCCGTGTCGAGGTGAAGCTCAACGTGTATCTGGTTGGCGAAGGGGCGCTCAGAGTCGTCGAGGATTCCTCGCCGGAGTTCGCGAACGCGTCGGGTACAGCTGCTGGTCGACGTTGGCGAGGTTCTGCGTCGCGCTAAGACAAGAGGAGCACACTGTTAGACGCGCAAAACGCTGGGGATCTTAGGCGTATCAAACAGAGGGCAAGGGGCGGCTGGTACTTACGGGGAGAGGTCGCCGAAGTTCGAGCAGAGAGCGGCGACGCTCAGTTGTTGTCGCTGCCGAGGCTACAGACCATGCGCGACAAAAGGAAGGTGTCAGTGGATGCGCACGGAGCTGCAGATCATGCTAGTATGAACCATGGACAGAGGGGGGCACGGTGCTCACCGGAATTCGTCGGCGAGGTCGTCGGAACAGCGGCAGTGTCTGGCGAGTTGCGAGCAGCCTGGTGGCGTGGAGAGGAAATTGGGTGAGGGGAAATGGCCGCGAGAGGGAGGGGCTTAAGTAGGCAGAGGCTCGACAAGAAACGCTCGGCGAATCAATGGAAATTACGCCGTGGAATCAACGCAGCAACGGCCAGCGGCGACGTGCTCCTCGCGAAATTTGGGGGAAGACGACGATGACGTGGACAGGGCCCGCTTGTCAGCGAATAGAACAGAGAGGGAGTGGGGTCCGAGTGTCAGTGACTCTGGGGGTGCTTCTGCGCGTGAGAGAGAGAGAGAGAGAGGACCCGGGTGGGCTAGCTGGGCTGGACCTGCTGATGGGCTCAAAGTCTGGCGCCGGCCCTTTTCTATTTCCTTTCTCTTTTTCTTTTTCTGTTTTGATTTTCTGGATTTATTTTCAAATGATTTCAAAAGCTTTTGAATTCAAACTTTTTCCAGGATTTTGTAGGGTGCAACATTCACATTTCAGGGCATAAAATCAAGTGGTCTCTCTGTTCAAGCTTGGTTCTTTTGAATAAACAAATAAATAGTGCTATGACACTTGATTTGCAAATAATTTGAATATGGTTTTGAAACTATATTTATTTTGTATACTTTGTCCAAACTCCACACTCAAACCAATCAACAAAGGAGCAGACAAACTTGGTCTTATGTTCTCAAATGAGGATGGTCATTTGATTTAAGTTTGCTCACATAAAATGATAGCACTATGTGCTTCTGTTTTCTTGAAATTGGTTTGAAATTGATCTCAAAACTATATGCATGCATGAATGATATGCAATCTTTGAAATCATGATTTTAGGGATGTTACAAATCTAACCCCCTTAAGGTGAATCTCGCCCTCGAGATTCGGATTGGCTAGCAAATAGGTGAGGGTGGTCTTTCCGAAGATCATCTTCTCTTTCCCATGTTGCCTCCTCTTCGGAATGATGATTCCACTGCACTTTGCAGAACTTGATAGTCTTACTCCTTGTGACTCTTTCTGCAGTCTCAAGAATCTTGATAGGTTTCTCTTCATAAGTGAGATCACTTTCTAGTTGAACTTCCTCCAAAGGTATAGTATCCTTCAAAGAAGTTCCTTCCATTTCTGGATGACATTTCTTAAGTTGACTCACATGAAACACATTATGAACTGCTGACAAAGATTCTGGGAGTTCAATTTCATAGGCAACTTCTCCTTTGCGACTCAGAATCTTGAATGGTCCAACATATCTTGGTGCTAGTTTTCCTTTGACTCCGAATCTCTTCACTCCACGAAGTGGTGACACTCTAAGATAAGCTCTATCACCAACTTCGTAGGTGACTTCTCTACGCTTAGGATCTTGTAAGATCCCTCCTTTGTAAAGGAAAAAGGATCCCTGTGATTGCAATGCTAGTCCCTGGATCATTGCTAGCATCCACAGTTTAAGATGAAGTACACAGATACAAAGGTCATTTATTACATCCATTCCAGAGTTTAAACATAGTCTTTACAACTCAAGGCCACAGGCCTAATACAAGAGTTTGAATAAGTAAATAAATATAAGTCTTCATCTTCATGTGCCATAGGCAAACATGTTGAGTGTAGACTCATGACACCTAATCCTCATCAGAGTAACCTGCAACATCACAAGTTACAGCCACAGTGGGTCAATACTTTGGAATAGTATTGGCAAGTGATACCTTAGTAAATTTTAAGTGGACTATATTACTATATGCAATTTGGCTAAGTGTATCTTGTCTTGCTTTGCTCAAAATAGGTTTTTCCTATTAGTTGAAATCACTATGTTTTTCTTTGTCAAAACTTTTCACCCACAAGTTTTTCTTAGAAGTTGGAATGATGAGATTCTTGATAGCTTCCATGCCTTGATGCTCAAGTTGTCCATTGCCATGGACTTGGCTAAGTACTTAGATTTTTCGATCTGCAGAGGTTGTGCACTTTCCCCACCAGACTTGGTTTCACCAAGACAGGACCTTTCAGAAGCCTTTCCTTAGCCAAATGGACGCGTTCCAACCTATCATCCCACTACCACCAACTGTCCAAATGACTAAGTTCTAGCAACCTATGTGATCCAGGCAGAGCCCATATTGCCAAGTGGCTGCACTATATGTTGGAGATATGCCCAAGAGGCAATAATAAAGTGGTTATTATCATATCTTCACACTTATGATAAATGTTTACATACCATGCTAAAATTGTATTAACCGGAAACATTAATACTTGTGTGATTTGTAAACTAAAATAAGAGTCTCTAGTAAAGCCTCTTGTTAAACTAGCTTGTTGGTTAATATATGATCATGGTTTCCTGATCATGAACATAGAGATGTTATTAACAACAGGATCATATCATTAGGAGAATGATGTGATGGACATACTCCTATAGATAAGCGTAGCATAAAGATCAAGTCATTTCAATAGTTCAATTGCTATATGCTTTCTGATACATAGTAACCTAATTCCTTCGACCATGAGATCATGCATATCACCTTTACCGGATGGATGCTTTGATGACATCAAACACCACACCGTAACTGGGTGGCTATAAAGGTGGCATTGAGTGTTCAGAAAGTATTGGTTGAAACACATGGATCAAGAGTGGGATTTGTCCATCCATATGACGGATAGATATACTCTGGGCCCTCTCGGTGAAATGTCATCCAATTAGCTTGCAAGCATGTGACTGGCTCACAAGGGATCACATATCACGGGAACGAGAAAAGAGTACTTATCGGTAACGAGGTTGAACTAGGTATGCAGAGATACCGACGATCATAACCTCGGATAAGTAAACTATCGTGAGACAAAGGGAAATTGGTATCGTATGTAAGTGGTTCATTCGATCGCAAAGTAATCGTAGAAATATGTGGGAGCCATATGAATTTCCAGATTCCTCTATTGGTTATTGTTCGGAGAAGTGTCTCGATCATGTCCGCATAATTCACGAACCGTAGGGAGACACACTTAAGGATTCGACGTTGTTTTGAGTAGTTATGGTATTATGAGAAAGAGACCGAATGTTGTTCGGAGTCTCGGATGGGATCCGGGATATCACGAGGTGATCCGGAATGGTCCGGAGAATAAGATTCATATAAGGAAAGACCCGTTTTGGAGTTTGGGAATGATTCCGGTGTTTTCATCGGGAATGTTCTAGAAGGTTCCGGATTGTCCGACACTCCGGGGGAGGAGGGGTACATGAATGTGTCATTATATATTGGAATGATTGCATCATGTACTAAGTGTTCTTTCTGTCCCAAATAAAGGATTAAATTGAATCCTAAAACAGAAAAGTCAAATGTCCAGTTTGAAAGTCAAACGGCTAAAACAAGAAACTGTGGGAAACAAGCAAGAGGAGATTGAAACCAACTTGGAGGAGGAGTTCCTCTCCTCCAAGCCGGCGGCCAGCCCTAGGCCGAGTTGGGGAGGGACTCCCCTCCCTCCCTAGCGCGCCAAGCCCCTCCACCTATAAAAGGAGGGGCAGGGCCTCCTCCTTGAGACACACAAGTTCCTATCCTCTAATCTCCGGTTTAGAGCCGTTTTGGTTTAGAGCTTCTAATTGCTCTAGCCTTCGGTTTAGAACCTTCTAATTGGTGTGTCTAAACCCTAGACCACTAATAGCTCTCTCTAATACTCCACCATACTCGCTCCGGCTTAAGGCGAAGCCCTGCGGGATCTCCCCTCTACTTTCGGTACCACGCCGTTGTGCTGCCGGAATCGCGAGGAGAGTGCTACAACCTCTGCTGCCTGCTGGAACAAGGGAGAGGAAGGTCTTCGTCGAGTACCGAACGTGTGACCGACTGCGGGAGCGCTGCCGGAACGTGGCGCCGGAAGGATCGTCTATGCGATCTTGAGATCGGAAAGAGTACGACTACATCACCCACGAGAATCTGCTCTCGTTAACCGCTTTGGAATCTTCGAGGGTAAGTTATTCCATCGACTCGTTGCTACAATCTAGTAGATAGATCTTGTCTTGTTTGTTTGTATGCGATAGAAAATTTTGTTTTCCATGCTACGAACCCCTACAGTGGTATCAGAGCCGTGTCTATATGTAGATCTGTTGCACGAGTAGAACACAATGGTCATTGTGGGCATTGATGCTTTTAGTGTCGATTGCTTCTTGTGTACTTTGCATCTTGCGGTATGTTGGGATGAAGCGGCCCGGGCTAACCTTACATGACATCGTTCATGAGACTTGCTCCACGCTTGACATGCAACTTGTATTGCATAAGTGGCTTTGCGGGTGCCTGTTTCTCCTAGCATAGTTAAGATCCAATTTACAACGGGTGATTAACAATACTAGTATCAATGTTGTGGTTGTTGTTCGTAAGTTAGAACGACACTTATTGAAAGCCCCAAACCACGTAAAATATGCAAAGAAAGTAGAGGCGTCTAACTTTGTTTTGCAGGGGTGTGCAGTGATGTGATATGGCCATGATTGTAATTATATTTGATGTATGCAATGTTCCTTATTGTAAGTTGGCAACCGGCAGGAGCCATATGGTTGTCTTTAATTTATGTTAAGACCCGCGTGTCTATTCAAAGTAGTTTTAATAGTTGAAGCCGGTGGACGACAACCATGGAGAAGCGTCATTGACCTTGATGCAATGCCGGTGATGATGAAGATCATGTTCGTGCTTGAAGATGGAGATCGGAAGCACAAAGAAGAAAGGCCATATCATATCACATATATATTGAATGCATGTGATGTTAATCCTTTATGCATCTTGTATTGCTTAGTAGACGACGGTAGCATTATAAGATGATCCCTCATGCACATGAATTTCAAGTCATAAAGTGTTCACCCTTAGTTAGCACCGTTGCTAAAGCTTGTTGTTTCGAAGCACCACGTGATGATCGGGTGTGTTAGATTCTGCAAGTGTATACAACGTGAGCAAGCCAGATTTGCTCATGCGGAAACTAAGGTTTGATCTTGACGAGCCTAGCATGTACAGACATGGCCTCAAGAACACGGATTACCGAAAGGTAGAGCATGAGTCATATAGTAGATATGATGAACATGTTGATTGTTCGCCATTGAAGCTATATCAACTCTCGTGATGATCGGTTTTGATGTGGTGGATTTGGTTCGTGTGATCACTAAAACAATGTGAGGGATATTGTTTTGAGTGGGAGTTCACGTAGATTAATTTAATTATTAATTAGAACTCAATTTATCATAAACTAAATCAAAGTGAATTTGCATAGTTGTTGTAGTCATTGGCATCCGTTTACCACCTTGCGCTTAGTTATAATTGAGATGATAGAGCTATAGAATTCTGGTTAGTTACTTTACGAACTGGTATCGTATTGTTTTGAAGTGTTAATCTAAAGTTTAAAAGTCCTATTGCAAACTTTCAGTAAGTTCCGGTTACTCCATGAAGTTTAATAATTGGTATTAAAACAAGAGTAACAATTCCAATGTTAGTATATAAGTATCATGTTTGTCTCCATGATTCTTGATATTCAAAGGATTCTCTTAATATCAAGGTTATCTAGGATCTGAAAGAGTTGTTTCAGAAACCATGATGTGTGGAAGATATTGTGATATCTGAAACGAAGTTTTGGTTACAACATGACAGAGTATAATATGGCAAAGTTCATGTTCTCATATTTTGATGAGAATTTGCAAAAGGTTGGAGACACTTGTTGTCCTAATCCACCAAAAGGTTTTGGATAGCAACATTATACTCACGATTCATCTTTATAAGCTAAAAGTAGCTTGATCATGGATAATTCCATGATAATGGTGAATATTTGATGTAGGTAAAATATTTACTACACCAAGAGATTACTAAAGAAAGGAATTTGGAAGAACACCAAACATTTGATGATGGTGATCTACTTCAAAGTGCAAGTCCAAAGACATTGGTATTTAATTATACACGCTTTGGATTATGTGTCATATGTATGACTCCACTATTGATGTTGATAGATTCTTTCAAACAGAAAAGGAGATACTGAAAGAGAATCTCATAAATATATGGCAGAAAAGAAAAGACTAGAATTGTTCAGTTTAAGTATATAGATGATATACATGTTATGGCTATATTCTTTGCTTATTAAACAATCTGGTTCTTAAGTATTTGATACTGAATTTGTTGGTGTGAATCGTCATACGAAACAACACAATTCATGAACTACAATGGCCTAAGTAACTAGCAAAAGAATATGTGAAGATGTTCATCGAGAACAAATAAAGGGTTATTGTGTTGCTCATTAAACATCAAAGCTTGTTTTCAAGATTTGTTTTATCAGGTGTTATGAGAACAAAAGGGTTGTTCAAATAATTGCCGTAATCCATAAAAGATGGATGATTCGCAAATCTCGTTGGAGACATCACATCCATAAAACTAGTGCTAAAGATGTCGAAAGACAAATTGATTGAAAGATCACTTAGGAAGTGACATCGCCGTTTAAATTATATTGGAAAGAAAACATGAAGAAACTCCATGTGGATGGAATTTTGGAGTCTTTTGATTTTTGATCAAATGACGCTTGTGAAACTTTCCTAGAGATAATTAAAACTTCGTTCATAGGCCAAAAGGGAACGAATGACTAGCTTATTGGAACTTGTACATATTGTTGTACGAAATCCATTATGTGTAGTCAAGAGCGATGGATTTCAACTTCATATGCTTTCTCCGAAAATTTGAGTGAATATATGAATATTTACTTAATAAGGATGAAGTATGAAACATTTGAAAAGTTCAAAGACTTTCAAGATGAAGTGCAAAATCATTGTAACAAGAATATAAATAGTTTATGATAAGATCATAAAGGAAGATATTTGAGTTACAAGTTTAGCATAAATACCTAAGATTTAAGGAATCGTTCCGTGGATTTGCATTTCCCGAAACACCATAAGAGTATGGAGCATTCGAGATATGTAATTAAACCTTGTTTGACATGGTAAGATCAAAAGGTATAATTCATAAAACTGCCATTATATTTTAAAAGATTAAAAGCTTTAGAGACTACCGTTTTTCCCACTGAAAAGAGCTTCATCATAATCCGTTGAAATGACACCATATAAAGTTATGGTTTGGGATAAAACCCAGGTAGTCCTTTCTTAAACATTGGTATGCTATACATAAGAAAGATGTTTGCAACCAAAGTCGGATGAACCTGTCTTTGTTAAGTATTCCTCCATAACACCGGAGACAAAAGTGTTTGTCGCTTAGAACGTCAAGTTTCTTTGAGAAGGAATTTTTCGTGAAAAGTTAAGTGGGAGGACAATAGAACTTTGATAAGGTTAAAAGAACCTTAGCTATATGTGCAAAGTTGCGCAGCGCCGAAAAGTGTTCCGGAGGCAGCAACAAATGCTCATGGCTCACGTGCCTCAAAGGTTGTGGTCACAGAGATCTAAGTTCCTATTGAAACAAGTAGGTCGGGTAAACAATCAAATACCAAGATTTGAGGGTTGAATCATTATTTGAGAATAATGAACCGACTACATGCAAAGAAGCGATGATGGGCCCTGACTCCATAAAATGGCTTGAAGCCATAAAATCCGTGATAGTTCCATACACGAGAAATCAAGTTTTGAACTTGAAGGACCCTCGAGAAAGGTGTAAGACCTTACAGTTGTGTTTGGATCTATAAAGAAATAGACATGGATGTTTCACATCTATGAAATAGTCGACATGTTGGGAAAGAGTTTACAACAATGTTCAAAGGTTGTATATGACAAGATTTGATCTTTCATAGCGATATTTAGTCTAGACGGATTAATGTAGCAGCCACTACATATAATTCTGTTATATGGTAGTTGAATAAACAAAACAAGTTCTTCTAATAGAATTGTTACCTAGGACGTGTGCATGACACGGTCCATAGGTTTTTGTTAAATCAAAGGATGCTAAATGCATATGCAAACTTCAATGGTTGAAGTAAGCATTGCGGAGTTGGAATCTTCACTATGATGAAACTGTTAAAGGAGTTTAAATTCGTCAGAGATGATGAAGATGCTTGCATTTGCAAGAAATTAAGTGGGAGCGCTAAGACATATTTTCTAATACATTATGTGGAAGACATATTGTTGATTGGAAATAATGTATCTTTTATTAACACATATTAAGAATTTCATCCCGATGAAAGACTTAGGCAAAACCCAAATATTTGGCATCAATAGACGCTAATATGGTTGTGCCAGAAGTACATAGACAAGATATTGAATGAGTTCAATATAGAAACTACAAGAGAGGTTCTTGTCGCACAGAAAGGATTGAATGAGTTCAATGTTGATGATATATTCAAGTGTATTGACATTTGGTAAAGTGAAACAAATAATCAAGTATAGATTGATACTTGATGTATAAAATCACAAAGAGTATTTATATCAATCATACTGTGATATGTACAAATCCAGATATGTCCTATGCTCTAAATGTTGTGAGCATATACCAGAATGATTCGTAAGATGATCATTGGACAATAGTAAGGATATTCTTATGATCTTTTGGAAGAACTAAGAGTATAATATTTGTAGAAGTGACAAATAGATGGTTAGTTCATTGTAAAAGTACTACATTGATACTAGTTTTGTCACAAAGTACAAATTAAGTTTATCTCAATCTAAACTAAGGGTGGCACAATATAATGGAAAGTGAGTTCCATAATGGATTTGGATGAGTTCCAAAGTTAAGACATTCTGACAGATACTACAACAAAAGGCTAAGTATATGACTGCTATTTTAGCAGCAAAAGAGGGCATTTGTGTCAAGTAGTTTGTTATCAAACTAGGTGTAGTTCACAGTGGGATAATACTATGAAGATATATTGTGCGACAATATTATCAACATGTTTTAACCCCAAAGAGCTAAAGGTCACACCGAAAGACCAAATTTATACAAAGCCATCTCATTAGAGAATGAGTGATGCGTAGAGACGCAAAAACATGCAATTACACACGGACCTGGAAGTGTCAGATCCGGAGATCAGTTGACCACTAGCAATCGTGTACATACAACACCGGAAAGCCATAGGTGTTGAATACACAAAGGTTTGAAACTAGATTATTGACTCTAGTGCAAGTGGGAGACTGTTGGAGATATGCCCAAGAGGCAATAATAAAGTGGTTATTATCATATCTTCACACTTATGATAAATGTTTACATACCATGCTAAAATTGTATTAACCGGAAACATTAATACTTGTGTGATTTGTAAACTAAAATAAGAGTCCCTAGTAAAGCCTCTTGTTAAACTAGCTTGTTGGTTAATATATGATCATGGTTTCCTGATCATGAACATAGAGATGTTATTAACAACAGGATCATATCATTAGGAGAATGATGTGATGGACATACTCCTATAGATAAGCGTAGCATAAAGATCAAGTCATTTCAATAGTTCAATTGCTATATGCTTTCTGATACATAGTAACCTAATTCCTTCGACCATGAGATCATGCATATCACCTTTACCGGATGGATGCTTTGATGACATCAAACACCACACCGTAACTGGGTGGCTATAAAGGTGGCATTGAGTGTTCAGAAAGTATTGGTTGAAACACATGGATCAAGAGTGGGATTTGTCCATCCATATGACGGATAGATATACTCTAGGCCCTCTCGGTGAAATGTCATCCAATTAGCTTGCAAGCATGTGACTGGCTCACAAGGGATCACATATCACGGGAACGAGAAAAGAGTACTTATCGGTAACGAGGTTGAACTAGATATGCAGAGATACCGACGATCATAACCTCGGATAAGTAAACTATCGTGAGACAAAGGGAAATTGGTATCGTATGTAAGTGGTTCATTCGATCGCAAAGTAATCGTAGAAATATGTGGGAGCCATATGAATTTCCAGATTCCTCTATTGGTTATTGTTCGGAGAAGTGTCTCGATCATGTCCGCATAATTCACGAACCGTAGGGAGACACACTTAAGGATTCGACGTTGTTTTGAGTAGTTATGGTATTATGAGAAAGAGACCGAATGTTGTTCGGAGTCTCGGATGGGATCCAGGATATCACGAGGTGATCCGGAATGGTCCGGAGAATAAGATTCATATAAGGAAAGACCTGTTTCGGAGTTCGGGAATGATTCCGGTGTTTTCATCGGGAATGTTCTAGAAGGTTCCGGATTGTCCGGCACTCCTGGGGAGGAGGGGTACATGAATGTGTCATTATATATTGGAATGATTGCATCATGTACTAAGTGTTCTTGCTGTCCCAAATAAAGGATTAAATTGAATCCTAAAACAGAAAAGTCAAATGTCCAGTTTGAAAGTCAAACGGCTAAAACAAGAAACTGTGGGAAACAAGCAAGAAGAGATTGAAACCAACTTGGAGGAGGAGTTCCTCTCCTCCAAGCCGGCGGCCAGCCCTAGGCCGAGTTGGGGAGGGACTCCCCTCCCTCCCTGGCGCGCCAAGCCCCTCCACCTATAAAAGGAGGGGCAGGGCCTCCTCCTTGAGACACACAAGTTCCTATCCTCTAATCTCCGGTTTAGAGCCGTTTTGGTTTAGAGCTTCTAATTGCTCTAGCCTTCGGTTTAGAACCTTCTAATTGGTGTGTCTAAACCCTAGACCACTAATAGCTCTCTCTAATACTCCACCATACTCGATCCGGCTTAAGGCGAAGCCCTGCGGGATCTCCCCTCTACTTCCGGTACCACGCCATTGTGCTGCCGGAATCGCGAGGAGAGTGCTACAACCTCCGCTGCCTGCTGGAACAAGGGAGAGGAAGATCTTCGTCGAGTACCGAACGTGTGACCGACTGCGGGAGCGCTGCCGGAACGTGGCGCCGGAAGGATCGTCTACGCGATCTTGAGATCGGAAAGAGTACGACTACATCACCCACGAGAATCTGCTCTCGTTAACCGCTTTGGAATCTTCGAGGGTAAGTTATTCCATCGACTCGTTGCTACAATCTAGTAGATAGATCTTGGCTTGTTTGTTTGTATGCGATAGAAAATTTTGTTTTCCATGCTACGAACCCCTACACTATAAGCTTCTCAACACTTGGCCTCTAAAATCCCTTTGTTCCTGGGTGGCAATCCACAAGTGTGATACACAAGGTAAACCATATCCATGGGCCTTGTGTAACCACTCAACCAAAAACCGCCAAGCAATTACCATTCCACCCAGGTGATTCATTGACTTAGTTGTTTTATTAAGAAAAGCATAAGTCCATAGACTTAGAAATATTTTCACCATAGCATGTATATTGTACCAACCCTTGTTCGCTACTAGCTAAGCTAAGCATGGCATAGATAGTAACTTAACTTAGAAATTTCCTAGCAGTTCTACAACTACTTAGGATTTCCCAACATGGCATTTGGCAAAATAGTAACATGCAAGACTTAGCAAAATATTTCTAATGCTTGTATAAAAATATAGGGATAGACATATTCATGAAGTACCACTTGCCTTGGTAGTTGGGAGAGTAGCACTCTTCACAATCACAATCACTAGCACCAAATTCTACACAAAGAGTGGTAGCACAAAATTACACACAATTCATATACAAACATAAATATATGCATGCATGCAAAATGCTAAGTGATGATTTTTAAAACCCAACCAAGCAAGTGCATAGTACTGAATCATAAACAAGTCAAAAACTTGCTAAACCAAGTTTATTTGACACTAAAACAATTTCTATACTCAAAAAAGTCCTAAAAAAGTTTCTGCAAATAAAGTCATTTTAACAGAAACTAAACACTAAACACATTTCATAAACAGAAAGGTCTTGTCTCCCTGATTCCAACGGTATAAAATTTGCTAAAATCTAATGTGGGAATCAAAAGTTACAAGCAAATCAAATTTGGATACAAATCTGATTTCAAATTCTGTTTTAATTCAACCCTAGCCACGCGTCTTAATCTTACTGGCGCGTAACGGTTCACGTTGGATCACGCACGTGAGCCGTAGGATCTAAGTGGCAAAGCACGGTTTAGATCAAAACGTAACGCTTCGCTAAGTGGTTCTATCGCACGTGTTGGATCTAGATCCAACGGCTCTTGATCAAACGACCAAGGTCTGGCGGCGCGCGGCGACGGCGAGCGGCGGAGCGCTCTGTCCGTGGCAGAGCCGGCATTCTAGGTTGCCCGGGGAGGAAAGAGTGTGCTCACCAGAATCGCAGGGTCGAGGCGAAGCTCAACGTGGAGGTGGCTTGGCAAGGGGCGCACGACAGGGGCTGCTGGAGCTCGTCGGAGTCGTGCACGGCGTCGGGCGGTTGCTGTCGAAGTGGTTGCCGAGGTTTCGCGTCGCCCTAGCACGAACCAGATGGATTAGGAGACGTGCAATACAGTGGCGAACAATCTCGTATGCAAGAGGGGGCAAGGGGCGCTCGGATTATACCTCAATTGTTCGTCGGAGTCAGACGGCGGTTCTGTCACTTGCGGGCGTGAATGATGACGACGAGCTGGGTCATGAGAATGCAAACGAAAGGTGTCAGGGAACTCGCAGGAACATGCTGGTCACGATAGTTTGAACCGGAGAAAGGGGGGCGGTCGAAGCTCACCGGAATCCGTCGCCGGAGGTCGTCGGTGCTGCGGGGTTTTGAGATCGAATGCACGCAGCCTGGTGGCGGAATGAGCGAGGAAAGTGGGGGAAAATGACCGCGGCGGCGAGGGGTTTAAGTAGCCAGAAGCGGGGCAAGGATTGCGCGCTGAATCAATGGAATTTAAGCGAGTTTTAATCGCGGTGTCACTACACGGTGGTAACGGCGGAGCGGTGTCTGCGCGCGAGAAATTGGGGAAGATGACGCTGACGTGGAGAGGGCCCGCTCGTCAGCGAACAGAACAGAGGGGAGTGGGGTCTGGGTGTCAGCGACTTGCTGGGTGCGTCCGCGCGTGCGAGAGAGAGAGAGAGAGCGGAGCCGGGTGGGCTAGCTGGGCCGGTTTTGCTGTTGGGCTAGAATAGGAGCGCCGACCTTTTTCTTTTTCTTTAATCCTTTTCTATTTCTGAATTGATTTTCTGGATTGAGTTTCAAATGAATTCAAACTCTTTTTGAATTCAAATCTTTTTGGGATTTTTGCAGTGTGCAATAGTCACAAAACTTGGCATAAAACCATGTGGTCACTTTGAATTGGCCTGGTCATTTTTGGAAAGACAAAATAACAGTGATATTGCACTTGGTTTGCAAAAGATTTGAAAATGGTTTTGAACCCATTTTTATTTTGTAAAATTTTGTTCTAACTCCACACTCAAACCAATCAACAAGAAAGACAAACAATCTTGGTTTGAAACATTCAAGCTCTCAAATGGGGATGGCCATTTGATTTAAGTTTGCTCACATAAAATGATAGCACTATGTGCTTCTGTTTTCTTGAATTTGGTTTGAAATTGATCTCAAAACTATATGCATGCATGAATGATATGCCATCTTTGAAATCATGATTTTAGGGATGTTACAAATCTAACCCCCTTAAGGTGAATCTCGCCCTCGAGATTCGGATTGGCTAGCAAATAGGTGAGGGTGGTCTTTCCGAAGATCATCTTCTCTTTCCCATGTTGCTTCCTCTTCGGAATGATGATTCCACTGCACTTTGCAAAACTTGATAGTCTTAGTCCTTGTGACTCTTTCTGCAGTCTCAAGAATCTTGATAGGTTTCTCCTCATAGGTGAGATCACTTTCCAATTGAACCTCCTCCAAAGGTATAGTATCCTTCAAAGAAGTTTCTTCCATTTCTGGGTGACATTTCTTAAGCTGACTCACATGAAACACATTATGGACTGCTGACAGAGATTCTGGCAGTTCAATTTCATAGGCAACTTCTCCTTTGCGACTCAAAATCTTGAATGGCCCAACATATCTTGGTGCCAATTTTCCTTTGACTCCGAATCTTTTTACTCCACGAAGTGGTGACACTCTAAGATAGGCTCTATTACCCACTTCGTAGGTGACTTCTCTACGCTTATGATCCGCGTAGCTTTTCTGTCGGGACTGTGCTATCTTCAACCTGTCCTTAACCAATTTGACCTTCTCTTCGGATTCTTTGATAAGATCTGGCCCGAATAAACTTCTTTCTCCCACACCATTCCATAACAATGGGGTGGTACACTTTCTTCCGTAGAGAAACTCAAACGGTGCCATCTGAATGCTGGCTTGATAGCTGTTGTTATAAGAAAATTCTGCGTAAGGCAGACTTTCATCCCAACTGGCTCCATAGTCTAGGGCACATGCCCTCAACATGTCTTCAAGAATCTGATTAGTCCTTTCTGTTGGTCCATCGGTTTGAGGATGAAAAGCAGTACTCAATTCCAACCTCGTTCCCAATGACTCATGTAGATGTCTCCAGAAATGGGAAGTGAATTGAGTTCCCCTATCGGACACAATACTCTTGGGCACTCCATGTAGACATACAATTCTACTCATGTAGATTTTGGCTAACTTAGCACTTGTATAGGTTGTCTTCACGGGTATGAAATGAGCCACTTTAGTTAGGCGATCCACTACTACCCATATGGAATCATATCCTGACCTGGTCCTTGGTAATCCGGTAATGAAATCCATACCAATTTTGTCCCACTTCCATTCAGGAATAGGTAGTAGTTGAAGCAAACCTGCTGGTTTCTGGTGCTCCGCTTTCACTCTACTACACACATCACACAAAGCAATATGTTCGGCGATGTCCTTCTTGAGATTATTCCACCAAAATCTTTCTTTCAAGTCCATGTACATTTTGGTGTTAACCGGATGAATGGAATACAGAGAGTTATGTGCTTCTTGCAAAATCAGTTTCCGCAGTTCCGGATCTTGTGGAACACAGATACGTTTCCCATGCCATAAAGTACCATGTTCGTCTTCATGGAATCCTTTGGCTTTCCCTATGCCAATCTTTCCTTTAATCTCTTAAATTTCCTTATCAATCTTCTGGGCTTCTTTGATCTTGTCCAACAAAGTGGGTTGAACATCCAAAGACATGAGATGTCCTTCAGGCACAATATCCAATCTGAGTTTTCTGAATTGGGTACACAAATCATCTGGCAATTCTCCTTTGGTAAGGCCATTCACAAAAACCTTACGACTTAGAGCATCTACTACAACATTTGCTTTACCGGGGTGGTATTGCAAACTTAATTCATAGTCCTTGATAAGTTCTAGCCATCTCCTTTGTCTCATATTAATTTCCTTCTGAGTGAAGATATACTTCAAACTTTTGTGATCTGTGAACACTTCACATCGCTTTCCCAAAAGATAGTGTCTCCATGTTTTGAGTGCATGGACAACAGAGGCTAACTCTAAATCATGGGTAGGATAGTTTACTTCATGAGTTTTGAGTTGTCTCGAGGCATAAGCCACAACTTTACCGTCTTGCATAAGTACTGCACCCAAACCTTGATGAGATGCATCACAATATACTTGGAAATCCTTTTCCATGTCTGGCAGACACAAAACTGGTGCTGTCACAAGTCTCTTCTTCAATTCCTGAAAGCTGAGTTCACAACCTTCAGACCAAGCAAACTTCTTGTCTTTCTTTAACAATTCAGTCATGGGCTTAGCAACCTTTGAGAAATTCTCAATGAACCTTCTGTAGTAACCTGCTAAGCGAAGGAAACTACGAACTTCCTTCACGGACTTGGGAGATTCCCATTCAGTCACAGCTGAAACCTTAGCAGGATCAACTGCTACACCATCCTTCGTCATAACATGACCAAGAAAACCAACTTCCTCTAGCCAGAACTCACACTTGCTGAATTTGGCATAAAGTTTATGCTCCCTCAGCTTCTCAAGTATTAATCGTAAGTGTCCTTCATGCTCTTCTTTGCTCTTGGAGTAGACTAAGATGTCATCGATGAAAACGACAACAAATTTGTCAAGAAATTCCATGAACACCTTGTTCATCATATTCATGAAGTAGCCTGGAGCATTGGTCAAGCCAAAAGGCATTACGGTATACTCATACAATCCATACCTTGTGGTGAACGCTGTTTTAGGTATGTCTTGTTCTCTTATCTTGAGTTGAAAATAGCCTGACTTTAGATCAATCTTTGAGAACACACATGCTCCTTCAAGCTGATCAAACAAGTCATTGATTCTAGGCAAAGGATATTTGTTCTTGATAGTTACCTCGTTGAGTGAACGGTAATCTATGCATAACCTTTGACTTCTATCTTTCTTCTCCACGAAGAAAACTGGAGCTCCCCAAGATGAAGAACTTGGTTGAATAAAACCTTTCTGCAACTGTTCTCCAAGTTGCTTCTTGAGTTCTTTCAGTTCATCAACTGACATTTTATACGGTCTCTTTGCTATTGGTCCAGACCCTGGTACCAAATCTATCAGGAATTCCACATCTCTATCTGGTGGCATTCCTGGCAATTCTTCCGGTAACACATCCGGATACTCTCTCACAATTGGCACACTGTCCATGCTAACCCCCTTAAGAGAATTAAGCATACTCCTTTTTGCTTCAAAACTAGTCTTGAATCTGATCCTTTTATTTTCTGGAGTTGTAAGTGAGACAGTATGGTTGGCACAATCTATCACTCCTTTGTACTTAGTCATCCAGTCCATTCCCAGAATGACATCCAATCCTTGGGAGTTTAGAATTATCAAGTTAACGGGAAACTTATACTTCCCAAATTCTATGACTAGATCATGACATCCTGAATTCACTATCATTTCTCCACCAGGATAACTTACTTTTATAGGACACCCAATAGTTTCTACCGGTAGTTCATTTCTTTCAACAAATGCTCTTAATATGAATGAATGAGATGCACCAGTATCAAAGAGTACAAATGCTGGAATAGAATTGAGTCTGAACTTACCAGCAACAGCATCAGGCTCCTCATAGACCTCTTCCACATTGATGTGGTTCACCTGTCCTTTCTGGAAAGGATTGGGCTTGATAGGTCCTTCAACTTTCTTTTCAGGGCACTCATTTGCGTAATGCCCCATCTTCTTGCATTTGAAGCATTCAACCTGACTGATGTCTCTCTTAACAAGCTGACTTCCACTTCCACTTCCATTACCACTGTGGTGGCTCTTATGTCCACTCTTGTGGTTCTTGTACTTGTCATTGTCATGACTGCGATGATGCTTGTTGTCATGACGGTTGTGGTTGTGGTGCTTGTTGAATTTCCCATGCTTGTGGGATCCTGAGCTTCCACTGTCATCATAATGAGATCGTTTGTGAGATGATCCCGAGCTGTGCTTGTCGGAGTGCTTTCTTTTTCTACTCTCAACTTGCTTCATTTTGTTCTCCAAAATAGCAGCCTTGTCACAGAGCGACTGATAAGTGGGAACATATGCTACAGCCAACTGCAGATTCAGCTCATCATTCAAGCCTTCTAGAAATTTTTCCTTTCTCTTGGCATCGGTGTCAACTTCATCCGGTGCATAACGCGCTAGATTGTTGAACTCTTCAATGTATTCAGCCACGCTACGGTGGTGCTGCTTCAGATTGTGGAACTCTTTCTTTTTCAGACTCATCACTCCTGATGAGATATGAGCAGTGTGAAAGACATCCTCAAAGATAGCCCATGTCACTTCATCTATGGGAGTGGTGATCTGCAAGTTGTCCCACCAAGTGGCGGCTGGCCCTTCCAGCAGATGTGCTGCAAATCTGACTTTTTCAGCATCCGTGCAGCCCACGGTTACTAAGTCCTTGTTCACAGAACGTAGCCAATCATTGGCCACCATGGGATCAGTCGTCCCTGAGAATTTAGCTGGCCTCAATCTCAAGAACCTGGTGAGCATATCGAAACCCGGTGGGTTGTTGTTGTTGTTGTTATTGTTGTTATTGTTGTTGTTGTTGTTTTGGTTCTGAATTAATGTTGTCATCATCTGCATCAGCTATGTTTGAGCAGTCATCATTTGTTGCATTTCTGGAGTGATGTTGTTGTTGTTGTTGGGGTTTGCACGACGGGGAGGCATCTGTGGTTTGTTCAAATAGAGATAAGAATGAGATACCCATAGATGCTTTCATGCACATTACATCACATAAGCAAACACATAGCATGCAACACAAGATAAAAGTTCAACAACAAGTTAACAAGCTCACAAAGTAAAACACACAAGTAGCAAGCCATCCACATGTTGGATGGTCCAATAACAAGTTCTCAAATAACAAGTATGATAATAAAAGATAACCGAGTCGTCAAGTCTACTCATCGGCATCAATCTCCTCCTCGACAAAGGTAAGACATGCGTTCTCCATCGCGGTCTTGTTCTCCTCAATGGTAGTGGTCAAGGACTCTATCTTGGCCTTGAGAGCCCTCTTCTGGGAACGAAGCCTCTCTATCACCGTCTGCTGCTGCTCGAGCTCGAAGTCCTTGGACTGGAGTTCTTCAGTCATATCCCGGATCTTCTTGTTCCTATCCTGGACACGCTTCTCCTGACTCTTGAACTTCATGTCCTGGGTCTCGAACTTCGCCTCCATTTCCTTGACTATCTCGTCTTGCTGCGCGAAGAGCTTGTCCTTCTCGCGAAGCTGCACCTGGAGCTCATCATTGCTGAGCATGACATTGTTCATGTCCATGTCCACGTGCCTAATGAGAGACTCTAAGTCCTGGAGGTACAGGCGTATCGGCTCTGCTGCGTCCCTCGAATCGTCCTCGAAGTCGATGGACTCTCTGTCCTCATCACGTCTTCCGAAGACGTGTAAGTGGGTGCCTCTAACCTGTCGGGAGTGTCGTCCTAGCAGACGTCCTATCAGATCCTGCATCACTACCTCGATGCCTCTCTCCCTGTCATCGTGCATGAGCTTGAAGACGATGGCCTCCGTAGTAGGCTCTGTCTGGCGTCCGGGCTGGTTCACCTTGAAGCCCAGAGGTCCTTCCTCTCGAACTTGGTGAGGGGATGCACCATGATGGTGGGAAGAGGGAGATTGAGCAAAGTAGTAAGCTCAATGATACAAGGACCAAAGCGGGTAACCTGGAACTCCTCAACAGTGCTGATGGTAATAGGCATCTATTTATAAGATAGAAAAGTTAGAACAACACAATCATGATAAAACAAAAGTCAAAACATCACATACATATCCTTGGGAAGCAAAACACACAAGTCATGCATACATGAAACCATTACAACACCAAGGTTCAAACTTATTTTTAAGCAACATTTTGGAAAATAGGGTGATAGGTGGTGGTCCAACTAACGAAGTACGTTTACAATCCAATCTCATTGGATCTGTTGGCTAACACAATGTTTCTAGAAGCAATTAGCCTATCTTTCTCACATGATTCCATCACTAAGTCTATAATGTCTCCTCTTAAGGTTTGGTTGGTAGCTTCCAACTCTTGGGTATGTTCCTTCTCTTTCCTTAGTTCATTTTGGAGGTTGAGCATTCTGCACTTGACTCTGTCACCAAGTTCTTTGATGGTCTTCCAAGATGCATCCCTTGCTGATTCAAAGAATGTAGGGTGCACCACTAAATTGGTGAACATGCAGAATCCTTTTTCCTGATGGTTGTCTTCCTTGTTTTTATACAAGTGAAGTTGCACCCACCATTATTCCACTCCTTCATCCATCACTGGAAATCCCTTGTACACAGCTGCACCTTGTATCTCTAATGCAACCATGAGGTCCTTGAGAGCCTTGGGGAATTCTGTCTCACACTCCAAAGTCATTGTCATGAGTGGTCCTTTCCTTACGGCTTCGTTGATGGAGTTCATCTACAAATAGAGATGAGAGAGAAGATTAGAAAAGTTTACGAGAAGAATAGACAAGTGTAGAAGTAGTTGAAAATTTTCTTAGTGGTTTCCAATCCTAGGGTCATAATCCTACAGGCAACACAGTGCTCTGATACCATCTGTAAGATCCCTCCTTTGTAAAGGAAAAAGGATCCCTGTGATTGCAATGCTAGTCCCTGGATCATTGCTAGCATCCACAGTTTAAGATGAAGTACACAGATACAAAGGTCATTTATTACATCCATTCCAGAGTTTAAACATAGTCTTTACAACTCAAGGCCACAGGCCTAATACAAGAGTTTGAATAAGTAAATAAATATAAGTATTCATCTTCATGTGCCACAGGCAAACATGTTGAGTGTAGACTCATGACACCTAATCCTCATCAGAGTAACCTGCAACATCACAAGTTACAGCCACAGTGGGTCAATACTTTGGAATAGTATTGGCAAGTGAAACCTTAGTAAATTTTAAGTGGACTATATTACTATATGCAATTTCGCTAAGTGTATCTTGGCTTGCTTTGCTCAAAATAGGTTTTTCCTATTAGTTGAAATCACTATGTTTTTGTTTGTCAAAACTTTTCCCAAGAAACCATCAATATAAATTGAGGTCCTTCACCCTTCTTCACCCACAAGTTTTACTTAGAAGTTGGAATGATGAGATTCTTGATAGCTTCCATGCCTTGATGCTCAAGTTGTCCATTGCCATGGACTTGGCTAAGTACTTAGATTTTTCCATCTGCATAGGTTGTGCACTTTCCCCACCAGACTTGGTTTCACCAATACAGGACCGTTTAGAAGCCTTTCCTTAGCCAAATGGACGCGTTCCAACCTATCATCCCACTACCACCAACTGTCCAAATGACTAGGTTCTAGCAACCTATGTGATCCAGGCAGAGCCCATATTGCCAAGTGGCTGCACTATAAGCTTCTCAACACTTGGCCTCTAAAATCCCTTTGTTCCTGGGTGGCAATCCACAAGTGTGATACACAAGGTAAACCATAGCCATGGGCCTTGTGTAACCACTCAACGAAAAACCGCCAAGCAATTACCATTCCACCCAGGTGATTCATTGACTTAGTTGTTTTATTAAGAAAAACATAAGTCCATAGACTTAGAAATATTTTCACCATAGCATGTATATTTTACCAACCCTTTTTTGCTACTAGCTAGGCTAAGCATGGCATAGATAGTAACTTAACTTAGAAATTTCCTAGCAGTTCTACAACTACTTAGGATCTCCCAACATGGCATTTGGCAAAATAGTAACA
The DNA here is from genome assembly GCA_916181665.1 of Avena sativa. Lineage (NCBI taxonomy): Eukaryota > Viridiplantae > Streptophyta > Magnoliopsida > Poales > Poaceae > Avena > Avena sativa. The sequence continues at coordinate 268,744,075 of OV702281.1, forward strand.
TGCAAGACTTAGCAAAATATTTCTAATGCTTGTATAAAAATATAGGGATAGACATATTCATGAAGTACCACTTTCCTTGGTAGTTGGGAGAGTAGCACTCTTCACAATCACAATCACTAGCACCAAAGTCTACACAAAGAATGGTAGCACAAAATTACACACAATTCATATACAAACATAAATATATGCACGCATGCAAAATGCTAAGTGATGATTTTTAAAACCCAACCAAGCAAGTGCATAGTACTGAATCATAAACAAGTCAAAAACTTGCTAAACCGAGTTTATTTGACACTAAAACAATTTCCTAAACAATTTCTATACTCAAAATAGTCCTAAAAAAGTTTCTGCAAATAAAGTCATTTAACAGAAACTAAACACTAAACACATTTCATAAACAGAAAGGTCTTGTCTCCCTGATTCCAACGGTATAAAATTTGCTAAAATCTAACGTGGGAATCAAAAGTTACAAGCAAATCAAATTTGGATACAAATCTGATTTCAAATTCTGTTTTAATTCAAACCCTAGCCACGCGTCTTAATCTTACTGGCGCGTACTGGTTCGCGTTGGATCACGCACGCGAGCCGTAGGATCTAAGTGGCAAAGCACGGTTCAGATCAAAACGTAACGCTTCACTAAGTGGTTCTATCGCACGCGTTGGATCTAGATCCAACGGCTCTTGATCAAACGACCAGGGTCTGGCGGCGCGCGGCGACGGCGAGCGGCGGAGCGCTCTGTCCGTGGCGGAGCCGGCGTTCTAGGTCGCCCGGGGTGGAAGAGTGTGCTCACTAGAATCGCAGGGTCGAGGCGAAGCTCAACGTGGATGTCGCTTGGCAAGGGGCGCACGGCAGGGGCTGCTGGAGCTCGTCGGAGTCGTGCACGGCGTTGGGCGGTTGCTGTCGAAGTGGTTGCCGAGGTTTCGCGTCTCCCTAGCACTAACCAGATGGATTAGTAGACGCGCAATACAGTGGCGAACAATCTCGTATGCAAGAGGGGGCAAGGGTTTCTCGGATTATACCTCAATTGTTCGTCGGAGTCAGACTCGCAGGAACATGCTGGTCACGATAGTTTGAACCGGAGAAAGGGGGGCGGTCGAAGCTCACCGGAATCCGTCGCCGGAGGTCGTCGGTGCTGCGGGGTTTTGAGATCGAATGCGCGCAGCCTGGTGGCGGAGTGAGCGAGGAAAGTAGGGGAAAATGACCGCGGCAGCGAGGGGTTTAAGTAGCCAGAAGCGGGGCGAGGATTGCGCGCTGAATCAATGGAATTTAAGCGAGTTTTAATCGCGGCGTCACTGCACGGTGGTAACGACGGAGCGGTGTCTGCGCGCGAGAAATTGGGGAAGACGACGCTGACGTGGAGAGGGCCCTCTCGTCAGCGAACAGAACAGAGGGGAGTGGGGTCTGGGTGTCAGCGACTTGCTGGGTGCGTCCGCGCGTGCGAGAGAGAGAGAGCGGAGCCGGGTGGGCTAGCTGGGCCGGTTTTGCTGTTGGGCTAGAATAGGAGCGTCGACCTTTTTCTTTTTCTTTAATCCTTTTCTATTTCTGAATTGATTTTCTGGATTGAGTTTCAAATGAATTCAAACTCTTTTTGAATTCAAATCTTTTTGGGATTTTTGCAGTGTGCAATAGTCACAAAACTTGGCATAAAACCATGTGGTCACTTTGAATTGGCCTGGTCATTTTTGGAAAGACAAAATAACAGTGACATTGCACTTGGTTTGCAAAAGATTTGAAAATGGTTTTGAACCGATTTTTATTTTGTAAAATTTTGTTCTAACTCCACACTCAAACCAATCAACAAGGAAGACAAACAATCTTGGTTTGAAACATTCAAGCTCTCAAATGGGGATGGCCATTTGATTTAAGTTTGCTCACATAAAATGATAGCACTATGTGCTTCTGTTTTCTTGAATTTGGTTTGAAATCGATCTCAAAACTATATGCATGCATGAATGATATGCCATCTTTGAAATCATGATTTTAGGGATGTTACAGATCTGCGTAGCTTTTCTGTCGGGACTGTGCTATGTTCAACCTGTCCTTAACCAATTTGACCTTCTCTTCGGCTTCTTTGATAAGATCTGGCCCGAATAAACTTATTTCTCCCACACCATTCCATAACAATGGGGTGGTACACTTTATTCCGTAGAGAAACTCAAATGGTGCCATCTCAATGCTGGCTTGATAGCTGTTGTTATAAGAAAATTCTGCGTAAGGCAGACTTTCATCCCAACTGGCTCCATAGTCTAAGGCACATGCCCTCAACATGTCTTCAAGAATCTGATTAGTCCTTTCCGTCTGTCCATCAGTTTGAGGATGAAAAGCAGTACTGAATTCCAACCTCGTTCCCAATGACTCATGTAACTGTCTCCAAAAATGGGAAGTGAATTGAGTTCCCCTATCTGACATAATACTATTGGGCACTCCATGTAGACATACAATTCTACTCATGTAAATTCTGGCTAACTTAGCATTTGTATAGGTTGTCTTCACGGGTATGAAATGAGCCACTTTAGTTAGGCGATCCACTACTACCCAAATAGAATCGTATCCTGACCGGGTCCTTGGTAATCCGGTAATGAAATCCATACCAATTTTGTCCCACTTCCAATCAGGAATAGGTAGTGGTTGAAGCAAACCGGCTGGTTTTTGATGTTCCGCTTTTACTCTACTACACACATCACACAAAGCAATATGTTCGGCGATGTCCCTCTTGAGATTATTCCACCAAAATCTTTCTTTCATGTCCATGTACATTTTGGTGTTACCCGGATGAATGGAATACGGAGAGTTGTGTGCTTCTTGCAAAATCAGTTTCCGCAACTCCGGGTCTTGTGGAACACAGATACGTTTCCCATGCCATAAAGTACCTTGTTCGTCTTCATGGAATTCTTTGGCTTTTCCTTTGCCAATCTTTTCCTTAATCTCTTCAATTTCCTTATCAGTCTTCTGGGCTTCTTTGATCTTGTCCAACAAAGTGGGTTGAACATCCAAAGACATGAGATGTCCTTCAGGCACAATTTCCAATCTGAGTTTTCTAAATTGGGTACACAGATCATCTGGCAATTCTCCTTTGGTAAAGCCATTCACAAAAACCTTACGGCTTAGAGCATCTGCTACAACATTTGCTTTACCGGGGTGGTATTGCAAACTTAAGTCATAGTCCTTGATAAGTTCTAGCCATCTTCTTTGTCTCATATTAATTTCCTTCTGGGTGAAGATATACTTCAAACTCTTGTGATCTGTGAACACTTCACAACGCTTTCCCAAAAGGTAGTGTCTCCATGTTTTGAGTGCATGGACAACAGAGGCTAACTCTAAATCATGAGTAGGATAGTTCACTTCATGAGTTTTGAGTTGTCTCGAGGCATAAGCCACAACTTTACCGTCTTGCATAAGTACTGCACCTAAACCTTGATGAGATGCATCACAATATACTTGGAAATCTTTCTCCAACTCTGGTAGACACAAGACTGGTGCCGTCACAAGTCTCTTCTTCAATTCATGAAAGCTGAGTTCACAACCTTCAGACCAAGCAAACTTCTTGTCTTTCTTTAGCAATTTTGTCATAGGCTTAGCAACCTTTGAGAAATTCTCAAAGAACCTTCTGTAGTAACCTGCTAAGCCAAGGAAACTACGAACTTCCTTCACTGACTTGGGAGATTCCCATTCAGTCACACCTGAAACTTTAGCAGGATCAACTGCTACACCATCCTTTGTCATAACATGACCAAGAAAACCAACTTCATCCAACCAGAACTCACACTTGCTGAATTTGGCATAAAGTTTATGCTCTCTTAACTTCTCAAGTATGAAACACAAGTGTCCTTCATGCTCTTCTTTGCTCTTGGAGTAGACCAAGATGTCATCGATGAAAACGACAACAAACTTGTCAAGGAATTCCATGAACACCTTGTTCATCATATTCATGAAGTATGCTGGAGCATTGGTCAAACCAAAAGGCATTACGGTATACTCATACAATCCATATCTTGTAGTGAATGATGTCTTAGGTATGTCTTGTTCTCTTATCTTGAGTTGAAATTATCCTGACCGGAGATCAATCTTTGAGAATACACATGTTCCTTCTAGCTGATCAAACAAGTCATTGATTCTAGGCAAAGGGTATTTGTTCTTGATAGTTACCTCGTTGAGTGAACGGTAATCTATGCATAACCTTTGACTTCTATCTTTCTTCTCCACGAACAAAACTGGGGCTCCCCAAGATGAAGAACTTGGTTGAATAAAACCTTTCTGCAACTGTTCTCCAAGTTGTTTCTTGAGTTCTTTCAGTTCATCAACTGACATTTTATAGGGTCTCTTTGCTATTGGTCCAGACCCTGGTACCAAATCTATCAGGAATTCCACATCTCTATCTGGTGGCATTCAAAGTTGGTCTTGAACCTGATCCTTTTATTTTTTAAGCATACTCCTTTTTGCTTCAAAGTTGGTCTTGAACCTGATCCTTTTATTTTTTAGAGTTGTGAGTGAGACAGTATGGTTGGCACAATCTATCACTCCTTTGTACTTAGTCATCCAGTCCATTCCCAGAATGACATCCAATCCTTGGGAGTTTAGAATTATTAAGTTAACGGGAAACTTATACTTCCCAAACTCTATGACTAGATCATGACATCCTGAATTCACTATCATTTCTCCACCAGGAGAACTTACTTTTATAGGACACCCAATAGTTTCTACCGGTACTTCATTTCTTTCAACAAATGCTCTTGATATGAATGAATGAGATGCACCAGTATCAAAGAGAAAAAATGCTGGAACAGAATTGAGTTTGAACTTACCAGCCACAGCATCAGGCTCCTCATAGATCTCCTCCACATTAATGTGGTTAAATTTTCCCTTCTGAAAAGGGTTGGGCTTGTTGGGTCCTTCAACTTTCTTTTCGGGGCAGTCATTTGCATAATGCCCCATCTTCTTGCATTTGAAGCACTCAACCTGACTGATGTCTCTCTTAACAGGATGACTTCCACTTCCACTTCTATTACCACTGTGGTGGATCTTATGTCCACTCTTGTGGTTCTTGTACTCGTCATTGTCATGACTACGGTGATGCTTGTTGTCATGACGGTTGTGGTTGTGGTGCTTGTTGAATTTCCCATGCTTGTGGGATCCTGAGCTTCCACTGTCATCATAATGAGATCGTTTGTGAGACGATCCCGAGCTATGCTTGTCGGAGTGCTTTCTCTTTCTACTCTCAACTTGCTTCATTTTGTTCTCCAAAATAGCAGCCTTGTCACAGAGCGACTGATAAGTGGGAACATATGCCACATCCAACTGCAGATTCAGCTCATCATTCAAGCCCTCAAGAAATTATTCCTTTCTCTTGGCATCGGTGTCAACTTCATCCGGTGCATAACGCGCCAAATTGTTGAACTCCTCAATATATTCAGCCACGCTGCGGTGGCGCTGCTTCAGATTATGGAACTCTTTCTTTTTCAGACTCATCACTCTGGATGAGATATGAGCAGTGCGAAAGCCATCCTCAAAGATAACCCATGTCACTTCATCTATGGGAGTGGTGATCTGGAAGTTTTCCCACCAAGTGGCGGCTGGTCCTTCCAGCATATGTGCGTCAAATCCGACCTTTTCAGCATCCGTACAGCCCACGGTTACCAAGTCCTTGTTTACTGAGCGTAGCCAATCATTGGCCACCATGGGATCAGTCGTTCCTAAGAACTTTGCTGGCCTCAATCTCAAGAATCTGGTAAGCATATCAAAGCCCGGTGGGTTGTTGTTGTTGTTATTGTTGTTGTTATTGTTTTGGTTCTAGATGAACGTCGTCATCATCTGCATTAGCTGAGTTTGAGCAGTCATCATTTGTTGCATTTCTGGAGTGATGTTGTTGTTGTTTTTGTTGGGGTTGGGGTTTGCACGACGGGGAGGCATCTGTGGTTTGTTCAAATAGAGATAAGAATGAGATACCCATAGATGCTTTCATGCACATTACATCACATAAGCAAACACAAGCATGCAACAGAAAGATAAAGGTTCAACAACAAGATAACAAGTTCACAAAGTAAAACACACAAGTAGCAAGCCATCCACATGTCGGATGGTCAAATAACAAGTTCTCAAACAACAAGTATGATAATAAAAGATAAACGAGTAGTCAATCTACTCATCGGCATCAATCTCCTCCTCAACAAAGGTAAGACCTGCGTTCTCCATCGCGGTCTTGTTTTCCTCGATGCTAGTGGTCAAGGTCTCTATCTTGGACTTGAGAGCCCTCTTCTGGGAGCGAAGCCTCTCTATCACCGTCTGCTGCTGCTCGAGCTCGAAGTCCTTGGACTGCAGTTCTTCAGTCATGTCCCGGATCTTCTTGTTCCTATCCTGGACACGCTTCATAAATTGAGGTCCTTCACCCTTGTTCACCCACAAGTTTTACTTAGAAGTTGGAATGATGAGATTCTTGATAGCTTCCATGCCTTGACTCTCAAGTTGTCCATTGCCATGGACATGGCTAAGTACTTAGATTTTTCCATCTGCAGAGGTTGTGCACTTTCCCCACCAGACTTGGTTTCACCAAGACAGGACCTTTCAGAAGCCTTTCCTTAGACCAAATGGACGCGTTCCAACCTATCATTCCCACTACCACCAACTGTCCAAATGGCTAAGTTCTAGCAACTTATGTGATCCAGGCAGAGCCCATATTGCCAAGTGGCTGCACTAGAAGCTTCTTAACACTTGGCCTCTAAAATCTCTTTGTTCCTGGGTGGCTTACCACAAGTGAGATACACAAGGTAAACCATAGCCATGGGCCTTGTGTAACCACTCAACCAAAACCACCAATCAAGTCCCTTTCCACCCAGGTGATTCATTGACTTAGTTGTTTTATTTAGTAGAACAAGTCCAAAGACTTAGAAATATTTTCATCATAGCATGTGTATTTCACCAACCCTTGTTTGCTACTAGCTAGGCTAAGCATGGCATAGATAGTAACCTAACTTAGAACTTTCGTAGCAATTCTACAACTACTTAGGATTTCCCATCATGGCATTAGGCAAAATATTAACATGCAAGACTTAGCAAAATATTTCTAATGCTTAGTGTAAAATATAGGGATAGAAATATTCATGAAGTACCACTTTCCTTGGTAGTTGGGAGAGTAGCACTCTTCACAATCACAATCACTAGCACCAAAATCTACACATAGAATATAGCCACAATCACATACAAGATATATTCAACCAAAAATATATATGCATGCATGTAAGATGCTAAGTGATGATTTTTAGAAATCAACCAAGCAAGTGCATAGTACTGAATCTTAAACAAGTCAAAAACTTGCCACACAACAATAATTTAAACCCTAAATTAAATTCCTAAACAATTCATATGCTCAAATAAGCCCTACACAAGTTTCTGCAAATAAAACTTTTTTAACAGGAGCTAAACATTAAACACATTGCATAATCAGAAAGATCTTGCTCTCCTGATTCCAACGGTATAAAATTTGTCAAATTCTAACGTGGGGATCAAAAGTTATAGCTAATTCAAAATTGGATATAAATCAGATTCAAAATCTGTTTTAAAATCAAACCATAGCCACGCGTCTGTTTTCTATTGGCCGATACCGTTTCACTCCGGATCACCCTTCCGCGCCGTCAGATCAAGTTAGATCCAATGCAACAGATTCAAAGAAAACGCTACACTCAGATCTAATTTAAACCGCAAGATCTACATCTAACGGCTGTTGTTGCTTGGACCATAGCCTAGCGGCGCTAGCGGGGGCGACTGGCGGCGGCGTGTCTGTCAGTGGCGGTGCCGGCGTTCTAGATCGCCCGGGGAGGGGAGAGGATGCTCACCAGAACCTCCGTGTCAAGGTGAAGCTCAACGTGTCTCTGGTTGGCGAAGGGGCGCTCGGAGTCATCGGGGATTCCTCGAAGGAGTTCGCGAACGCGTCGGGTACGGCTGCTGGTCGACGTTGGCGAGGTTCTGCGTTGCGCTAAGACAAGAGGAGGACACCGTTAGACGCGCAAAACACTAGGGATCTTAGGCATATCAAACAAAGGGCAAGGGGCGGCTGGTACTTACGGGGAGGGGTCGCCGGAGTTCGAGCAGAGAGCGGCGGCGCTCAGTTGTTGTCGCTGCCGAGGCTACAGACCATGCGCGACAAAAGGAAGGTGTCAGTGGATGCGCACGGAGCTGCAGAGCATGCTAGTATGAACCATGGACAGAGGGGGGCACGGTGCTCACCGGAATTCGTCGGCGAGGTCGTCGGAACAACGGCACTGTCTGGCGAGTTGCGAGCAGCCTGGTGGCGTGGAGAGGAAATTGGGTGAGGGGAAATGGCCGTGAGAGGGAGGGGCTTAAGTAGGCAGAGGCTCGACAAGAAACGCTCGGCGAATCAATGGCAATTACGCCGCGGAATCAACGCATCAACGGCCAGCGGCGACGTGCTCCTCGCGAAATTTGGGGGAAGACGACGATGACGTGGACAGGGCCCGCTTGTCAGCGAATAGAACAGAGAGGGAGTGGGGTCCGAGTGTCAGTGACTCTGGGGGTGCTTCTGCGCGTGAGAGAGAGAGGGGACCCGGGTGGGCTAGCTGGGCTGGATCTGCTGATGGGCTCAAAGTCTGGCGCCGGCCCTTTTCTATTTCCTTTCTCTTTTTCTTTTTCTGTTTTGATTTTATGGATTGATTTTCAAATGATTTCAAAAGCTTTTGAATTCAAACTTTTTCCAGGATTTTGTACTGTGCAACATTCACATTTCAGGGCATAAAATCAAGTGGTCTCTCTGTTCAAGCTTGGTTCTTTTGAATAAACAAATAAACAGTGCTATGACACTTGATTTGCAAATAATTTGAATATGGTTTTGAAACTATATTTATTTTGTATACTTTGTCCAAACTCCACACTCAAACCAATCAACAAAGGAGCAGACAAACTTGGTTTAAAAACACTTATGTTCTCAAATGAGGATGGTCATTTGATTTAAGTTTGCTCACATAAAATGCTAGCACTATGTGCTTCTGTTTTCTTGAAATTGGTTTGAAATTGATCTCAAAACTATATGTATGCATGAATGATATGCAATCTTTGAAATCATGATTTTAAGGATGTTACATAGCCTATCTACAGCGTCTGTGCCTAGGAATGTACCCACAAGACTAGTTGCTTTGCTCCGACATGCTACTTATTAGGGTTTTGAAGTGCAGAAAATTTCGACCAGGAAAACTGGACTCTCCAGCCTACATCACCCAGACTATCCGGCGCAACCAGAGTCTCCGGCCGACGCATACCGGACTATCCGGCCTGGTTTTTTCTAAAATAGCTGCATTCGTTTTGCATTGAGTCATATAGTTGAAAAAAGATAATCGGTATAAAAAATGAGAAAAGAAGTACAAGCGTGATAAAAAGAGATATCACAATGTGCATTATTGGAGGCCTATTTCATCATAGCACTTATAGACTGAGCAACCTTGTGCCTGTTATTTTGAGCTATTACTAGCGTCTCTCTTGTGCATTGCAATATTCCTATTCATAAGTTGTTTTGCCACGTTTATCTCCACCATGTTAGTTTCCTTGGGTGTTTGTCACACGCCCAGTACTAGGATTTTCTTTGGTGTATTTAGGTATCCATACCCTCGGTATTCCTTTGTCATGTGATTGTTCTTGTACCCTCGGTATTCGCTTCATCACATCCGTGCATGTGTCATTTATCCAAGTTGGTAAGCTTTTCTATTCACTTTGGAATAGTAATATTTCCTTTTCTTACAGTTGTGAGTGAGCCACCAAAAGATTTTGATTCCATGCACTAATCAACTAATCATGTCTACTAGTCCTGAGAATGTGATGCAGAAACAGGATGGAGATGCTACTGTTGCTTGGAGTGATTTTGAAGGGTTGTGTGATCACCTCCAGGAGACGATTACTCATACAGCTGATGACCTTAATTCACAAATCCAAAGTGTGAACTTGAAGATGTATGAAACTGATCAGATTGTCAAGGAAGTTCAGACACAGGTCACATATATTCAAACCAGTCTCCATGCTTTGACAAAGTCCATGATAGCTTTGTGTATTGCTATGGAGAAACATCCACAACCTCATGATGACGGAGTTGATGATGATAGTGTCCGTTGTGACAACTCTGGTGTTCATGCCCTACCTGCTGCTACTAATGCCACTGGTTGTGGAGGTGGTTTTGCTAGCCGTGGCCATGGCTTTGATCATCTTGGTGCATGACGTATTCCAATCCAGCCACATCATGGTGACAGTTGGCAAGCCAAAGTTCTCTATTGCGAGATTTGAGGGCTCTACTGATGTTGAAGAATATCATACATGGGAGCTCAAGATTGACAAATTGTGGCGTTTACATGAGTATACTGAAGATAATAAGGTTAAGCTTGCTTCTTCAGAATTTGATGGCTACGCTTTGCGTTTGTGGGATAGTGTGTATCGCACGCGTTATGCGGAAGGTGAGCCTATTGTAACTTGGAGAGACATGACGGAGGTGATGAAAGCTCACTTTGTTCAACCCAACTATTTGCGTTCCCTCTATGATAAGCTAACACTTTTGAGACAAGGTGCTATGTCTGTTTATGCATATTATATGGAGATGGAGATGTTGTTACAACGTGCAAGAGTCCGTGAATCTATTGAGGAGACTATGAAGCGTTTTCTCCATGGTTTGAAGTATAACATCAAGAGTATTGTTAGGCATCACAGTTATAATGATATGAATGAGCTATTGCATCATGCTAGAGAAGATGAACCCAGTTTGCGAAAGAGGTACAGTTCAAGGAACTTCTACAGGACATTTTTCTTCACAGTCGACACTGTTTTCTCCTTCATATAGTAGCCATCCTAATGAGCATCCTTCTACATCAACCAAACATTCTTCCAATGTATCCAATACAAGGAAGCCTGTTCCTACATCTAGTGGTACCAGTTCCAATATGTCTACAACGCACAATCACGACATGGAGTGTCGTACATGTGGTGGTAAGGGCCACTTCAAGAGGGATTATACCAATAGAAAGGTAATGGTTTTCAATGAAGATAATGAGTATGAGATAGGAGATGATGTTGATCTATATGCTTCTTATGATGATGATTATGCAAGAGATGGTGCTGATGCATTTCCTATACGTGCTCCTACCATTGTTGTGTCACAGCGTGCTCTCAACATTACTCCTCAGTCTAGTGCTACAAGCCAGTGTCGTAATTTGTTCCAAAAAAGGCACTTGTTGGTCCAAACAAAGCTTGTAAGGTCATTATTGATGGTGGAAGTTGCCGCAATTTAGCAATCAAGGAATTATGTGCCAAGCTGAAGTTGAAGTGTCTACCGCACCCACGTCCATATTATGTTTAGTGGTTGAGTGATCATGGTGAGATGAAAGTAAGCCACATGGTGTTTGTTGATTTTGAGATAGGACCATACAAGGACTCCATTGATTTTGATGTGGTTCCTATGATGGTATGTCACTTGTTGTTTGGTCGGCCTTGGCTCTATGATCGTTATGTGCAACATAATGGCCGAGCCAATACATATCGCTTGGAGTTTAAGGGCAGAAAAATAAATCTACTACCTATATCACCACAAGAGATTGTTAATTAGTCTCCTCAGAAAACTGAATTCAATCTAGAGGATGCACATGCATTAGATAGGTGAGAGAATGTAATAGCTGTGAGTGATATAACGAAAAGTGAGAGAGTGCCCAGTTTACTCATATTATCCGCCAAAGAAGACATGAGAGAATTCAGTGAGGATCCTACCCCCATGCCTCTTGTGCTCATGTACAAGGCTAAGGTTTTGGTTTCTAACGACATAACCCTTGTTTCTCTTGGTGTATCTAATGTATTACAGGAATATAACGACATTTTTCCGGAGGAGGTACCTTCTTGATTGCCACCATTGCGAGGTATTGAGCATCAAATTGACTTGATTCTTGGAGCGTCGTTTCCCAATCGTGCACCATACCGCACAAATCCCGAACAGACGAAGGAAATTTAGAAAAAAGTACAAGCACGTCTCAACAAAGGGTATATTCGTATAAGCTTAAGATGGTACATGGCGCATGTGTGTCGATTGTAGAGCTATAAATAACATCCCTATTCGATATCATCATCGTATTCCTCGTTTAGGATATATGTTAGATGAATTGAGTGGTGCTGTTGTTTTCTCTAAAATTGATTTGCATAGTGGTTATCATCAAATTAGGATGACGGAAGGGGATGAATGGAAAATTGCCTTTGAGACTAAGTTTGATTTATATAAGTGGTTAGTAATGCCTTTTGTTTTAACTAATGCACCTAGTACTTTCATGAGATTAATGAACCATGTATTAAGAAACTTTATTGGCAAATTTTTGGTTGTGTATTTTGATGACATATTAATTTACAGCCGCAATGAACATGAACATAGCGATCATATTAGACCATTTTTGCAAGTGTTACGCGATGCTAAGCTATATGGTAATCTTGAAAAGTGTACATTTTGCAAAGATAAGGTCATATTTCTTGGATATCTTGTCTCTAAACATGGAGTTGAGGTAGATTCATCTAAAATTGAAGCTACTCAAAATTGGCCTACTCCCATGAATGTGAGTCAAGTACAGAGTTTTCACGGTCTAGCTAGTTTTTATAGGCGTTTTGTGAAATACTTTAGTACTATTGCTGCACCTTTAAATGAACTAACTAAGAAAGGTGTACCTTTTGATTGGGGCATAGCCCAAGATCATGCATTTGATGAACTGAAATGATTATTAGTTTCTACACCATTGCTTGCACTACCAAATTTTTCTAAGCAATTTTAGATTGAATGTGATGCTAGTGGCATTGGAATTAGTAGTGTCTTCATGCAAGAGGTTCATCCTATTGCATATTTTTCTGAGAAATTGTCTTATGTAAAGTTAAACTATCATGTCTATGATAAAGAATTGTATGCGCTTGTTAGCATTCTTGCAGTTTGGCAACATTATTTGTGGCCAAAGGAATTTATTATACATTCTGATCAGGAGGCATTGAAATATCTGAAAGTTCAATCTAACTTGCATAGGCGTCTTGATAAGTGGGTTGAGTTCATTGAGTCTTTTCCATATATCGTTAAACATAAGAAGGGAAAAGATAATATTGTTGTTGATGCTCTATTTAGGAAGAATATGTTGTTAACACAATTGGATATCAAAGTTCATGGTTTAGAGAGTTTACGTGATTTGTATGCAACTAATCATGATTTTGCTGAACCATATCGTTTGTGTGCTATTGGGAAGGCATGAGATAAATTTCACGTCCATGATGTGTATTTGTTTCGTGCTAATAAATTGTGTGTTCCAGAGTTGTCGGTTCGTTTGTTGTTGCTACATGAATCAGATGTTGGAGGATTGATGGGTCATTTTGGGCGTGAGAAGACGCTACTCATGCTCGTTGATCACTTTTACTATCCTAAGATGAGGCATGATGTGGACAGGTTTGTCAAGATATGTATTACATACAATAAGTCAAAGTCCAATGTAACACCCTCAGAATCGGCCCTATGCAAGTTTTAGCGCTTCCCGCCAAAACCCGCATAGAAACGATTCAAAGGTGCCCACCAGGCACTTGCGTGCGGGTGGAAAACGAAGTAATATCAGTACACAATAGTCCTCGATGGAACCCATAGAACATATATATACAACAACGACTCAATGAGTCAAGAATACGGATATACAATACAAAGATCCAAATCACCTGGAAAACGATACAGCGTCCGAGTACGGACAAGATGCAAATTGAGCTAAGAGCCCTGAAGAATAACCAATGGCATCCATAACCCTGCCCAGGCCAAGCCGGAAGGGTAACCCTGCTAACGACGTCGATCTCAAAACCTGCTTAAACAAAAGGGGTGCCGACAAAGGGCAAAGGAAAAAGAGAGAGCGGTCAGTACTGAGGCCAGTACACGGCGAGGCTAGAATTCGGCGGTCCTCGCCTACATAGGTATGGTGGACTGAGCGGCAGCGCGACATGCACTAAACAACCTATAGAGACTCGAGATAACTGTCGGCTATCAGAGAGGGGTAAGAAAGACCTATTCGTAACCAACCTGATGCTACCACCAAACATACCCATCCTGGTATTTCCCCCTCGAGACCAAACGAGGAAGTCAACCGAGGAACTCACACAGTTGGCAGTTTTATTTAGTCAGTTATCGTTACAGCAATTACTAGTCAGGTATAGATAGTCATCCTGATAGAATAAGCAGTGGGCACTTTTAGTTAACCATTCCGTTGTAGTTGCAACACTTACTAGTCAGCTACAATTAGCATGAGATACCCCAAACCCAGCAGTTGTTGGTACTTTTATTTAGCCATTCCGTTGTAGTGAAGCTGATTACTAGTCATATCGGATACAAGTCAAATTATAACAGTAAACTTTAGTTATAGTTGTCTATGATCGAGAACTATGCTCCAAGTCGTCCATAACCGCGGACACGGCTTTTCGAAAAGATTTAACCCTGCAGGGGTGCACCAAAGTATCCACACGCACTTCGACCCTTTTTGCCAGATCAGTTAACATACACCCATCGGTATGTCGGCGGGGCCTAAGTCATGACGTTTCCCAGACCCAAAGCAAGTACATGGGGGCCACCCCACTAAGCTACCCGCAACGAAGTCGGCCGGTCTCCGAGACGGACTCAGGGTTTGTGTAGACGGCTGTAAACGACTGGGAACCCGAAAAGATGACTGGGCTTGTCGATACAACGAAAACGTGTCACGATCCTAAACAGTACAGGTGCAGTACCTCGCACAATTTAAATTAAGCAGTAAAGCATGGCATAAGTACAGGATAGTAATAAAGCCCCAAACTAATTGTGGCCCCCGGTACAATACTTTGAAGTCAGGTACTAATCGATGGGGGTGCCCATACACCCCACCTGTGGTTAGCGCGCTCGATCTCGGAACAGGTGTCAAGAACTCGGGGTCCTACGGGACACAAGTGGACGGTTAACAACCAAATAACATCTATTGCCCACCTGTGCCTCTGCATTTACCTACTTCAATTTTAGTTATTAAACAGTATTTAAAGCCAAGATCTCGGATCGAAGATCTTGAGGCTCGGAGGGGTTCGGTCTTCGGATTCCGGGACCGGGTCTTCGGGGTCTCGACCATCAGATCCAGGGACGGGGCCTTGGCGTTCGGGTGGCGGTCTCTAGGTACGGGCTTTCGGTCATCGGATCCGTCTTGTTGAAGAACCTCAGGGCATAATGGCTCTCGCATTTGGTCCTCGATGCTCTTCGGAAGATCTTGGCTTGCTAGCTGAAGAGACGTCTGTCGATATTTCCTGATTGCAGTGGAGTGGCACCCGCAAATCCCAGGTCAACAGTAGGTACAAGCAGGGCCACCGATTAAACATACACAGCAACAAAACCACTAGCCCAGCGCACACGCACGTGACCAGAAGAAGGCGATGCCGGGCTCAAGCGATGGAGGCACGGCTACAGAAGGGCCGCCGGTGTCTGGCGCGGGGTGAGGAAGGTGGCCACGGGGCGCTGATTGCTACAGGCGGAGAGGATACCACAGAACCGGGACGTCGGAGGTGTCATGCGGGGACGAGGTGCTGCAGGGGGTCGACAGAAGGGGCTCGGGCGACATGTTGAAGCGGTCGGCGCTGACGACCGGAGGCGCCCTCACTGCTGCGGTGCAGGATAGGGCCGGCGTGAGGCACTCGATCGGAGAGGGGGCGGGCGGAGCTCGTGGACTCGCGGATGGCGAGGGCACGCGGAGGAGGAGGTGAGGCAGGGGCGGCCGGGCATCGCCGGAGACAGGAGGCCCGGAGAGAGGGCGCAGCGGCGGCGTCAGGGGGTGTCGTGGTTGCTAGCGGCGGCGGACGCGCGTGCTGCCAGGGTCGCGGGTGGGGCAAGAGGTGGGCGACGCGCTGGAGACAGCGATTGACGGAGGAGGGAGGATCTGAGCGATGGTGGGGGATCGCGAGTGCCAGGGAGGTGTGTGGGACGGGAAACGGGGTCATCGAGAGGAAGGCACGGCGTGGGGTGTGGGATGTGTCATAGCGGTGGGCCAGGGAGAGTGTGTGGGTGTGGTGTTCGGACGGGGTGGGGTGGAGTGTGGCAGGGGGAGTTTCGATCAGGGGGTGGCGGCGGCAGGGGAGTGTAGGGGTTGAGTATGGGGTAGCTAGGGATTAGGGTTAGAGCTAGGGTTTGGTCTAGTGGGTTGTAGGTGGCCTGTTGGCTGGGCCTTTGGGCCTGGCCGACTGGGCTGCCTCCCCGCAAAAAATAGTTTGTATTATATATTTAGTTGTAAATATACTTTTGTAATTAATTTTTAGACAAACAAAATATTCAGACAGACCGGATTTTACAGTTGAAATAAAGAGGAAGGTAAATAGAAAACAATTAGGTCTTTGGAGAAATAGTTTTTAGGTTAAAAGATGCATGATGGTGTCATGATGATGCAAAAATAAAATAACAGACATTTTCTAATAGTAGTTTTTATCCGGGGTGCTACAATTCGACACCATTAACAATGGATCTCGCCCTCGAGATCCGCCTCCTAGTACAGGGAAGAAAGCCGATGACCTGAATCTTCTCACTTCGTGTAGATACTCGCGACACCACTAACAAGAGGTCGTTGTCCGTGATCGTCGAGAGAACACTCCGGGAAACAAAGGCGAAGGTAGAGGTATCAACCAATCAATCCACCTCTAACTTCGATAGAAAGAGAGAACCGATGCATTCTCATCCACTTCAATGTACACAAGCGAATAGAGTGAGTAGTCGGCATGGGGGCCAATCCATCACGCACCCAAACTATTACCCTGCACAATAAGTAGAGAAGAGTGCAACCATTCTCGGAATCAGACTGAAGGTCTTGACAATCGAGGTTCGGAATAGAGGGGTGATGAGGCTCTGCATCGGATCTGGCGTAGAGGATGTCGTCGCGTCGGAAAACACCGAAAGGCACAAACAAGGAGCAAAGAATGGTACCACAGATAAAGGATCACTCAGATAGCATGAAGACCAGATGTAGCAACACCGTTACCAAAGGAGGAAGCGAAACCCTGAAGGTACGATGGAACCCAACCACGAGAAATCCTGGACTCGAAGAGAGAGAAGAGAGCGGATTCAAAACACGCAGAGGTGAGAGGAGAGCAGCAGAGGGGTAAGAAGTAAAATTAGACCTAATAAGAACTATCCAACCGATTTTGCAAAAATAGTTTTGACAATCTACTTCGGCCGTTAGCTAGGTTATCCTACAGGCTGGACTTGTGGGGTATCGCAACTGCTGAGCTCTGATACCACTCTGTAACACCCTCAGAATCGGCCCTATGCAAGTTTTAGCGCTTCCCGCCAAAACCCGCATAGAAACGATTCAAAGGTGCCCACCAGGCACTTGCGTGCGGGTGGAAAACGAAGTAATATCATTACACAATAGTCCTCGATGGAACCCACAGAACATATATATACAACAGCGACTCAATGAGTCAAGAATACGGATATACAATACAAAGATCCAAATCACCTGGAAAACGATACAGCGTCCGAGTACGGACAAGATGCAAATTGAGCTAAGAGCCCTGAAGAATAACCAATGGCGTCCATAACCCTGCCCAGGCCAAGCCGGAAGGGTAACCCTGCTAACGACGTCGATCTCAAAACCTGCTTAAACAAAAGGGGTGCCGACAAAGGTCAAAGGAAAAAGAGAGAGCGGTCAGTACTGAGGCCAGTACACGGCGAGGCTAGAATTCGGCGTCCTCGCCTACATAGGTATGGTGGACTGAGCGGCAGCGCGGCATGCACTAAACAACCTATAGAGACTCGAGATAACTGTCGGCTATCAGAGAGGGGTAAGAAAGACCTATTCGGAACCAACCTGATGCTACCACCAAACATACCCATCCTGGTATTTCCCCCTCGAGACCAAACGAGGAAGTCAACCGAGGAACTCACACAGTTGGCAGTTTTATTTATTCAGTTATCGTTACAGCAATTACTAGTCAGGTATAGATAGTCATCCTGATAGAATAAGCAGTGGGCACTTTTAGTTAACCATTCCGTTGTAGTTGCAACACTTACTAGTCAGCTACAATTAGCATGAGATACCCCAAACCCAGCAGTTGTTGGTACTTTTATTTAGCCATTCCATTGTAGTGAAGCTGATTACTAGTCATATCGGATACAAGTCAAATTATAACAGTAAACTTTAGTTATAGTTGTCTATGATCGAGAACTGTGCTCCAAGTCGTCCATAACCGCGGACACGGTTTTTCGAAAAGATTTAACCCTGCAGGGGTGCACCAAAGTATCCACACGCACTTCGACCCTTTTTGCCAGATCAGTTAACATACACCCATCGGTATGTCGGCGGGGCCTAAGTCATGACGTTTCCCAGACCCAAAGCAAGTACATGGGGGCCACCCCACTAAGCTACCCGCAACGAAGTCGGCCGGTCTCCGAGACGGACTCAGGGTTTGTGTAGACGGCTGTAAACGACTGGGAACCCGAAAAGATGACTGGGCTTGTCGATACAACGAAAACGTGTCACGATCCTAAACAGTACAGGTGCAGTACCTCGCACAATTTAAATTAAGCAGTAAAGCATGGCATAAGTACAGGATAGTAATAAAGCCCCAAACTAATTGTGGCCCCCGGTACAATACTTTGAAGTCAGGTACTAATCGATGGGGGTGCCCATACACCCCACCTGTGGTTAGCGCGCTCGATCTCGGAACAGGTGTCAAGAACTCGGGGTCCTACGGGACACAAGTGGACGGTTAACAACCAAATAAAATCTATTGCCCACCTGTGCCTCTGCATTTACCTACTTCAATTTTAGTTATTAAACAGTATTTAAAGCCATGATCATCTCCAACATTAAACATGCGGCAATACTCCAACAACTGTGGTACTGGACGACACGCAACAGCACTTGAGCAAGCGACTACGACGCGCAAGTCCAACTATCTACCAAACAACAGGTAATAGGATGTGTCCAAGGCAATATAAGGCTGCAAGGGATATCACGGGTACGACAACTAGAGCATCGCAACACAGATAGCAATAGATCAACAGGAGGGAATAAATACTATAAAATTAAGATAGGTAGAAAGGGGGAGGTGCTCGCCTGAAAACATTGCCGAAGGTTCATCCGAAGATCGGGTCGACACTCGCATCAACTCATCGGCCTAATCCGCGAAGAAGCAAAGCACTAGAAGAAACACCGGATGCACTATTTAATACTACGGCAGAAGATCGGGCATGATGCATGTATGATGTATGACATGGCAAAGGTGCGATGCATTAAGGCAATATTAAGCGGAACCGGGTCCCGACAATTAAATATATGGTTCATGTTGTTTAGATACCCGCAATTTAAATGTTGTCTTAACAAGTCAAAACATGGTACCGATTCGCTGCCCAAATTTAAATGAGACCAATATTAGACTAGATTCGCCCGTATATGGTCTTCATATTTAATTATACGGTGAATCGGCATAAGGCCCCCAAACCACACCAATATGCATGCGAGTATGACAATTAAATATGCAACAGTTTATATAGTTGGTAATTGATAAAATAGGGCTCGAAAAAGGTCACACATCTCGGATCGAAGATCTTGAGGCTCGGAGGGGTTCGGTCTTCGGATTCCGGGACCGGGTCTTCGGGGTCTCGACCATCAGATCCAGGGACGGGGCCTTGGCGTTCGGGTGGCGGTCTCTAGGTACGGGCTTTCGGTCATCGGACCCGTCTTGTTGAAGAACCGCAGGGCATAATGGCTCTCGCATTTGGTCCTCAATGCTCTTCGGAAGATCTTGGCTTGCTAGCTGAAGAGACGTCTGTCGACATTTCCTAATTGTAGTGGAGTGGCACCCGCAAATCCCAGGTCAACAGTAGGTACAAGCAGGGCCACCGATTAAACATACACAGCAACAAAACCACTAGCCCAGCGCACACGCACGTGACCAGAAGAAGGCGATGCCGGGCTCAAGCGATGGAGGCACGGCTACAGAAGGGCGGCCGGTGTCTGGCGCGGGGTGAGGAAGGTGGCCACGGGGCACTGATTGCTACAGGCGGAGAGGATCCCACGGAACCGGGACGTCGGAGGTGTCATGCGGGGACGAGGTGCTGCAGGGGGTCGACAGAAGGGGCTCGGGCGACATGTTGAAGCGGTCGGCGCTGACGACCGGAGGCGCCCTCACTGCTGCGGTGCAGGACAGGGCCGGCGTGAGGCACTCGATCGGAGAGGGGGCAGGCGGAGCTCGTGGACTCGCGGATGGCGAGGGCACGCGAAGGAGGAGGTGAGGCAGGGGGGCCGGGCATCGCCGGAGACAGGAGGCCCGGAGAGAGGGCGCAGCGGCGGCGTCAGGGGGTGTCGCGGTTGCTAGCGGCGGCAGACGCGCGTGCTGCCAGGGTCGCGGGTGGGGCAAGAGGTGGGCGACGCGCTGGAGACAGCGATTGAAGGAGGAGGGAGGATCTGAGCGATGGTGGGGGATCGCGAGTGCCAGGGAGGTGTGTGGGACGGGAAACGGGGTCATCGGGAGGAAGGCACGGCGTGGGGTGCGGGATGCGTCATAGCGGTGGGCCAGGGAGAGTGTGTGGGTGTGGTGTTCGGACGGGGTGGGGTGGAGTGTGGCAGGGGGAGTTTTGATCAGGGGGTGGCGGCGGCAGGGGAGTGTGGGGGTTGAGGATGGGGTAGCTAGGGATTAGGGTTAGAGCTAGGGTTTGGTCTAGTGGGTTGTAGGTGGCCTGTTGGCTGGGCCTTTGGGCCTGGCCGACTGGGCTGCCTCCCCGCAAAAAATAGTTTGTATTATATATTTAGTTGTAAATATACTTTTGTAATTAATTTTTAGACAAACAAAATATTCAGACAGACCGGATTTTGCAGTTGAAATAAAGAGGGAGGTAAATAGAAAACAATTAGGTCTTTGGAGAAATAGTTTTTAGGTTAAAAGATGCATGATGGTGTCATGATGATGCAAAAATAAAATAACAAACATTTTCTAATAGTAGTTTTTATCCGGGGTGCTACATCCAAGTTGAAGCCTCACAGTTTGTATACGCCTTTACCTGCACCTAATACACCATGGGAAGATATATGCATGGATTTTTTATTAGGTTTTCCTAGAACTAAAAAAAGGCCATGATTCAATTTTTGTGGTTGTGGATAGATTCTCTAAGATGTCACACTTTATTGCTTGCCACAAAAGCGATGATGCGTCACATATTGCTAAACTGTTTTTTAGGGACATCATGCATCTACATGGAGTACCCAAGACAATTGTTTCTGACAAGGATGTGAAGTTCATGAGATACTTCTGGAAGACACTTTGAGTAAAGCTAGGTACGAAGTTAATATTCAGCAAAACTTGTTATCCCCAAACGGATTGTCAAACGGAGGTGGTGAATCGACCATTATCGACATTGTTGCGGGACATGATCAAGAAGAATCTTACTAAATGGGAGGGTTTTTGCCGCATGTGGATTTTGCATATAGCAGGGCAGTCCACTCTACCACACAGCTTTGTCCTTTTGAGGTGGTCTATGGTTTTAAACCCATTACGCCACTTGATTTGCTTCCTCTTCCTATCCAAGAGAGAGTTAACATGGAAGCATCAAAGAGAGCATATTTTGTGAGGAAGATACATGTGAAGACTAAAGATGCTATTGAAAAGAAGGGCAAGAACAATGGTGAACAAGCTAACAAGAAGCATAAGGAGGTGTCGTTTTAGCCTAGACATATGGTTTGGGTACACTTTCGCAAGGACATATTTCCAGAGTTGCATAAATCCAAGTTAATTCCACGCGATGCTGGTCCTTATGAAATGATTTCCAAGATCAATGATAATGCTTACAAGATAGATATTCCTAAATATGTGTTTGGAGGTGGCAGTGATAGTTTCAATGTTGCTGATTTGACACCTTATGATGGAGAAGCACTTGGAGTGTCGAGGTCGATGCCTTTTGAAGGGGGGTGATGAGGACATCCCTTCTGATTCACTGTCTGCAACTCCTAATGAAGTTATCGATGTTGCTGCCAAGACCATGTCCAATGAAATCAGGATTGGACCAATTACTAGAGATCGTGCCAAGCTACTTGAACAAAAGGTGCATTCACTCCTAAATGAAACTGGTATTTTTATTGATGAGAATTTTATACTACCTAAGTCTATGAATTTTGTGTATGATTAGGTTCGTTAAGGAAGAAAGAATGGCACGAGGAGGAGAATGGATACAAGAGGAGCTAACTATGATGATCGCCCAAGGATGAAGTAGAGAGGAGCGGGAGGAAGGAGCAAGATAACATCATCAAGAAGGAAGACACAGTTCCTGCGAAGACCGGACTATTCGCTCGGTTCACACTTGACTGTCCGGCCTACCCGACAAGAGACGAGGTGGTTGCCAGCCAGTATACCAAATCAGACACTACCCAGACACCACCCCGAAACTTTGAAGTTTCCGGCCGGACCAGACTGTCCGACACACTCCACCCGGAGTTTCCGGCCCGACCAGACTATCCGGCGCGTTTCTACTAGAATGGCCGGCCACCGAACGAATTCTGGTCCGAGTTGGCATGTATTAGTTTGAGTCAGACTTGTTTCTGTTTTGGTTTCTAGCCATCCTAGTCGCCCATATAAGCCCTGGGACGCCCCCATAGTTTAGTTTAGACCACGTTTAAAGTAAACCCTAGTTCTTGTGTTGCTAAGTGCAAACCCTAGAATTCCCCACACCAATTCGTATCGACCAGGTGTGTTTGTTACCATCAATCAAGTGTGATTAGTTGATCCATTGGGATTTAGCCAATTGCAAGTTTTGTGTGATATGCTGTTCCATTAGGAATTACACGATTGCAATACCTCCTTCTGGTTAGCAGCTACGTGCGCAAGTGTGTAAAGTTGTGAATATCTGCATGGGTCGAGATTTGTTGCATTGGCATCAGGGATTGATCGATAGGTCCATGAGCATCCTACAAGTATCTACACCGACTATCATCATCCACCACCCTTTATTACTGAGAAGATCAGGCCACCCTTTCTGAAACTCGAATCTAGGTGGTTCCAGGGATAAGTCTAGTGACGCTGGGATTCTCGCCGAAATTTCTGGCGGCCACCGGTTATTCCAGCTGCATGCCAGTTTGTCTTACAGAAGCCCGTTCCGATCATTTTCCGGTTGCTACCGGACCTAGCGTGGGGGTTTCTGGTAGGGGATCCGGTATGCCGGTTCTAGCGTCGGATATTCCGGCGATGGTTTCAGTGTCACCGGAATGTTCACCGGTTTGGCTCTGCTGTGCGACCCCAGATTTGTCCTCCGGAAATCCCTGTTATGCATACACCACGATCCCATGATCAGTTGTCGTGGCACATAACCGACAAGTATCAAAGTAAACATCCATTACTTAAGCAATACAAGTCATACGTTTGTTGCGCTTAAGGCCACTTCAAGCAATATCAGAGGAACTTCATAAAGCTTCGAGCCCGAGCCATGCCTTAACCTATAGGCAGCTGACTGGGGGAACGTCCTAGGTCGCATAGCCATCAACTTCACCTTCTTCTTGATATCTAACCATGTTAATAGATAGGGACAATGCCAGTGAGTACTTTGAATATACTCGCAAACCACCTTAAAATAACAATAATAATAATAATAGGATATGCAATATCGTTGTGGTAGTAGGAGGGCTCCATGAGAGGTTACTTTCTAAATTAGTTTCTCTCAAGATATATCCTCTACAAGGTTTCATTGAAAACTTTTGTAAAACATTTTGAAAGTCCTTTTGAAAAGTTCTGTAAACGTTAGGATTGGGTCACCCATTTTTCTTTCCTTCCGGTCGTCTCATGACTAAACTCCTCTCCTTACTTTACGACCATCCCATGGTCAAAACATTTCCAAATCCTTTGCTTTTCCGAAATCCTTTTTGAAAAAAATAGCACCACTCTACAGCAACATTTCCAGCCGTCCATGACAGTGGACACGGCTATTTGAATAGACTTACACTCTGAAGAGATTGTACACTTTACCCAAATCATCCGATTACCCTTCCCTGATCACCTAAGGATCGTGGGTCGAATAACCGATCGAGACTCTCCGGATGCCCACTCTAATATAAGATCCTACCATGTGAGAGTTGTTTCCCCTCAACACCGGTACGCCATGTATAGTTCCAAAACCAACCGGAGCACCTTTTCCACTTCACAGAGTGTGTACTTTCAATGATAGGTTCATAGTAATGCGTGGAGGCCCGTAGACCCTTCGTTTATTCTCCCGGTCGATAAATGGATCATATTACCAGAGAAGACCCACCCTCTAGGACTTTGAAATCCCTTGTAGTAGTTGTGAGGCAGCTTATACCATAGTAACAAACATCGAGTCCAGCCCTGTCCCATTTCAGGGTGAGGCCAATGTGACATGCAAGGTATCAGAGATACATTTCAGTACCAAAACATTTCATCCCAATAGGAGTTGTAAAACTTTCTATAGGTTTTATTTATTTACAGAGACAAGTATTCATATTTTATTTTGCCAAAAATATGTAATTATTTAAAGGGAAAACTTTTGGTACTACATGTTACACAAAACATGTAAGTACTTGGGAAAAACATATTTGGAAAGTTTTGGTTATTTTCCTTTTTTATTTTTATTTAGGGATTTCTATTTTCGTGCCCTTGGTTCGTTAGTTATACTCACTTTTACCCAGCCGCTTAACTTTTCCTCACTTTTCCCCTCGCCATGTTAAGGAACCCTCGCGGGCGCTCGGACGGAGGGATGCCGTCAGGTCAAAGGCTTGACCATTCCATGTTGACTGGTGGTACCATGTTGGGGTGGGTCGGGCGTTAAGAGTTACGTTACGAGGCCTCGACCGTTACATGCCTGACCGGTGGGGCCGCATTGGGACAGGTCCTGCATACATGGTGAAGGATGGGGCCACGTTGTGACGGTCTTGCATACGTGGTGAAGAGTTGGGCCGCATGGAGACACGACGGACCGGCCATTCTCGCTCACCCAAAGAATTTTCTTCCCTCGAGCCTGGAACAGCTCCCACACCGCCCCTCTGCTGCCCCGCCGTCGTACCCTCCTACCTTATGTCGTCCTCGGCCCTAGAGTCGCCCCTCCCCTAGCCGTGGAGCCCACTCCACCTCCGGCTATGCTCCCACCCCTACTAGATCTACCCCTTTTGCGGAATAGTATGCAATGTCGGCTGGTGCACCGTCCATCCCCCTCGAGCATGGAGAAGATTGGGTCTAGGTAAGCATTATTTCCCTTTTGTGGGTTGATTGTTGGCAGTATTTGAACGTGAATCGCTAGTGCTCAATTAACTTCCTTGCTTTTCGAATAGGATTGATCCAGTGCTAGCATAATTCGTGGTTGTGAACAATATCTCTCTGGATTTTACTTCCCAGCGGTGGTTGCAATCTACATAACTGTGACACCCCCGGGATCAGGGCTAAACAAATCCTAGACCTCCATCTGACATAAGCTTAACCTTGAGCTCGAGAATATCCAGAGAAGAAACGGTAACACAACAGTGACCCTACGACACAAAATTTATTACAGCAAGCTCATAACTGATCAAAGAACCAAATTATTACAAGCAGAGGTCACTGACCACAAACATCAAACGACGGAAGGCAAATTATGCTATTAAGTATAGCAAACTTAACAAATGGCCTAAGAGGCATGAAGGATAACGATGACGTCCCAGCCCATAGATTCCAGGCTGCCGGCCGGGAACCCCAAGCTACTCGTCGGTGTCGATGTAGTACGGAACTCATCTTCAGGGGAACACTTACTCTGCCAAAAGTATCAACAAAGCAAGGGTGAGTACAGGGTGTACTCTGCAAGACTTATGGCTGGTGGAGTTGTTTTTCATAAATCCATCTTTGTTTATAAAACAAGAGAGAGAAGAAGAAGCTCGTCTATTCAGAGTATTTTAAAAGGGGATAAGAGAGCGACATCTCTGAAATAGTGATCATCATCTTTTGATATCCACCGAATCATCATCATCACCTGAACTAGGATCACCCCCTCGTACCCATGAGGAAGCATCCTTAAGCACACATTGATCTGCCAAGTTTTACGATTAGGTTCAAGTTCTCTATGATCTTAGAATCTGGTCACTAAGCGTTCATAACCGTGAACACGGATTTTCAAAAAGATTTAACCTTGTAGGGGTGTACAACTTTACCCACACGTACCAACCGACTCTTAATGCCAAGCTATTAGCCTTCTTCCTTGGAAGGCTGGCAGAGGGTGGTTGGCCACGACCTTTACCTTGCTTTCGCCGAGACCATGAGTCATGCAATAAGTATGGTTCCGCCGTAACGGGTCAAAGCCCAAAGCCGGTACTTAAAGATGTGAGGCAAGGTTGATTTACTAGGGGCTCCATCCACCCCAAGCAACCCCGGCCACGCTTACCTACCTGTTATGATGCACCTTTCACCCGCCAAATCTTTCAAAGGTTTTCAATGTGTATGTCGAATGGAACGCCCGAACTATGTGACTCATGGAATCTACTAGGAAAGTTAATCAGGCGAGGGGTTCCCAAGCCCCGTGTGGATGTACGCTCATCTCGATTCCAAAGGCAAGAACTCAGGTCCTAGTGGTGGCGAGCATGGGACTAGAAAAACCACATCCCACCGTGGCCTCCCATACAAGCCTTAGCATGTTTAACCTTTACCACTAATCTCATCTCATCACATTCTCCTGTCATACTAGATTCTCTGCATCTGATACATTATCTGGATGAACCAGCACTAACAGCTATGCATGGCTAAGCAGGACACAGATATAAGCTCTAGAAGTGCACACAATCCAATGCTAGTTATGCTAGGAGCAGTGAATCAGGTAATATAAGCTCAAGGAAGTAATGCAACAGATATGATACTCTATAAATTGATAAAAGACCATAGTAGAATCGTATGCATCATGGAAATAATTGAAATGCTTTCGAAAAACATAGGATTATATCATGGTAGGGCTATGCTTGCCTTTGCATGTTGATAACGAATAAGCAGATCTTTGGGAATATTGTACTTGACTTAGTTACAGTTGGTCAAGTATGATTCGTGGATCTTTGATCTTCGATGGTGTTGATCTCGGTCATCGATCTCGATCTTGGTATCCATCTCGATATCGTATTCTATTGAGAATAACCAAATACCGGAAAGAAAGGAAAACAATCAACACATGGCATTGATGCAATGCTCAAGAAAGTATGATTATATGACAAATTCAATTGTATTGAAAAGTAACCCTAAGGTATGCTTGACCATTTAATCAGGGTTTCGCGGGGTATAAACCCTAGTTTGGAGAAACTCCGGGATCACCTATGAGGGGTTACTATGTTCTTCTAATTAAGCTTGTCTTGAAAGTTGTCGAACAATGCATGATTATAGTTTGGATAGATAGAGCTCATTTTTCTGAACATTTTGATATATTATTTGTATTTTTATGATTTGAAATGAATTAATTATTGAATTTACAAGTTTATATAAATTTTTGGATTGATTTAAACCATTTCTGAAATTAAACAAAACTGGAAAACCCTTTTACACCGAGGACACTCCTAGCCACAGAGGATGACAGGGGGCCCATCGCCACCTCAGCATACACGTGGGCAGGAGAGGGACCTACCCAGGTTTGACTGGGCTGACCCGTGTTGGCTGACGTCATGCTGACGCAAGAACGCCGGTGACCTCAGATTGGCGGCGGGTTCAGCAACTGCGAGCGCGCGGGACTGCGAGGGCTAGCGCGTTTGAACAAGGGCAACAGGGCAAACCTAATAGCAGCAGCGTCGCCAAGAAACGGTCGCCGGAATAGTGGCTCCAACGACGGCAAGCGGCGGATCACACAGACTCACGGCGAGAGCGAGGTATAGAGGAAGAGGGAGACGGAGTCGAGGTGCACCGGCACCGTATACTCACCAGAACCACGAGGAGTCGCGCGGCTGGAATCAACGAGAATGGTGGCTGCCAGAGTCAGGGAAGGGGGTTTCGATTGGGGAGATTGGGGGCTCTCCAGCTTGCGCGCTTCGGGGCAAATGATGGAGTCGAGCATGGTGGTCATGTAGGTGGCTTCAGAACGGCGAGGGGAGGCTAGTAACGATGGCGATAGCCGTCTCTGGCCGGATCTAGGGTTCGTTCTCGCTAGGGGAGAGAGGAAGAGAGCACGAGAGGGGATGAGGATGAGGCAGGAGAGTCGTGCAGGGCTAGTTCTTATCCTTGTCCAGAGAGCGGCGCGACGGCGGCGGGCATCTTGACGCCGGCGGCGGTGGAGCTGGCGACACGCAGCTGCTTCGGAGCGAGCGAGAGGTGGACGATGATGATGACTCGGACCAAAACGGTATTGGGCCAGGGTGGGCTGCGCACGGGCCGTGCTGGGCTGCGGTTTGCTACGCATGGTGACAGGGAGAGAAGGGGAGAGGGAGAGAGGCGAACTGGGCTGGGCCTGGTAGCTAGGTTCCTGTTTTATTTTCCTGAAAGCTGTTTTTATTTACAAAACCCTTTTTCATTTTTCTATTTTGCACTTCCTCTTTGTAATTCTATTTTTCAAATTGTTTTGAATCATTTGAAAAATACCAGAGAGGTTTGTAAATTATTTAAAGTACCATGGAGCCCTTTTAGTCCATTTGGGCTTCAATAATTTTGGGTTTTCAAAATATTCAAACCATTTTGAATAAGTTCAAGAGAGAGGGAAGATTAGGGTTTTATCTTTGATCTTGTTTTTTGCATGCATTTTGAAATAGATGATGCTCATGATAATGCACAAACAAACCCTAATTCTAGATTAGCTAAAACTGGGTTGTTACAATAACTCTTAGAGATAGATAAAATCTATTGTGAATTCCCCTGGAGCAGTGGCGATTCAGTTGGTTTGCAAGAGTGTTTATAATTATGAAACTCTTGCACGGTCTGAAGCTATAATTAACACAACTCTCGCATGGCTAGCTATTCACTTTCAAATTAAAAAAATTTATACAACTCTTAATGTACAAGAGTGTTTATAATTCACACAACTCTTGAACACTTTCAAATTAAAAAAAAAATTATACAACTCTTAATGTAAAGGAGTGTTTATAATTAACACAACACTTGAACACTTTCAAATTTAAAAAAATCATTCAACTCTTAATGTAAAAGAGTGTTTATAATTGACACAACTCTTGAACACTTTCAAATTTAAAAAAATGATACAACTCTTAATGTAAAAGAGTGTTTATAATTGACACAACTCTTGAACACTTTCAAATTAAAAAAATCATACAACTCTTAATGTAAAAGAGTGTTTATAATTGACACAACTCTTGAACACTTTCAAATTGAAAACATCATACAACTCTTAATGTAAAAGAGTGTTTATAATTAACACTACTCTTGAGCACTTTCAAATTTAAAAATTATACAACTCTTAATGTAAAAGAGTGTTTATAATTGACACTACTCTTGAACACTTTCAAATTAAAAAAATATACAACTCTTAATGTAAAAGAGTGTTTATAATTTAAACTAATCTTGAAGACTTTCAAATCGAAAAATTATACAACTCTTAATGTAAAAGAGTGTTTATAATTGACACTACTCTTGAACACTTTCAAATTGGAAAATTATACAACTCTTAATGTAAAGGAAAAGGGTGTTTACCATTTTTATAGTGTAAAAAGTGATCCCTAAACTTGCGTATACGAAAATTTTAAACCTTTGAACACTATGAAATCGAACTTAATACGCTGATAATGATGTGCTAAGAAAATCTTGAGAGATTATCTATTCGTAGAATGCAATGCATAAACTTGCATATGGCAAAAATTATACACCTTTGAACTCTTTGAAATCGCACTTAGGACATGGAGTGAAATATAATGCAAAAATTATACACCTTTGAACACTTTTCCTTCAGATTATATTCAAAATCATTTGTTTATGGAGTTAAAGCATCGGTGGCAAACTCATTATTTTGCATGCATATAGGGCGCCCCCGACAGATACAGGGGTTATCCTATCCATTAGATCACAGAGGATCAACGGTTGGTGGGTACGATCCGCGTGACATCTGTCTCGAACAATCAGAGCGTAGCAGCCAAGATGAGCATAGGTGTGAGAGTTTGTCACTAAGAAGGAGGGGAAAACTGAGTAGAACTTAAAAACCAAGGGAAAAACTGAGTAGAACTTTAAAACGAAGGGCAAAACTGACAAGGGGGTTCAAATAGAAAACAAAAAAGAGATTTTAAAAATGGAAAATGCTTCTTTTATACAATAATACATATTGGCATACATCAAACTATTTGCAATTCAAATATATAGCAGTTTGACAATTATTGCCTCATTTAGACAAATTATATTTTGGGGAGAGGCTTGAGTAGAAAGCCATGAACCTTCATAGATAGTAGGTGATTTGAGAAGTGGTGATTTAGGTTAAAACTTGATTTATATACATTCTTATGGTGGCAGGTCACATAATAAGACTCCCTGGGTAGTTGCCACTTTGTTTTGATCTTTTTTAATATGTTGTGCATAAAATGAATCAATTAGCTAGCTAAAACCCATTCGTTGACTCTCTGTTGACCAGCCACCGGAGGGTAAAAGTGAGGTTATTACACATGGCAGTGTTAGTACTGGAGGGAAAAACTAAGTACAAACAAACTGCCAGTGCTACACTCGCGGGTATAACTGAGCACAAATAAGTGGCCAAGGTTAGACCCAAGGGGCAAAACGTGACGCACGGTACGCGTGTCATGGTGCACGGGGCGGTAGCAGACGCGTGTGGCCGTGCACGGTGCAGTAGCACACGTGGTTACGCGGTGCACGGTGGAGCAACGAAACGTCTCCCCCCTTCACCATTATAGAGGACTCCTCACTCTCACTCATCACTCACTCTCTCACTCACTCACGCAACCATATCCACTATCCCATCACCTTCTACAAACCCACAAGAAAACCCCAACCATGCCAGCGATTGAGAAGAACGGCATGGTGGCCATCGTCGCCTCCAAGGCGGCCGACAAGGAGGCCCCCATCCCTGTACAGGCCCCGTAGAGGCATTGAAGGCAGCCGCCATCCCCGTCCAGACCCCTGTCCCCGCTTTCGCCGTAGCCGCCGGTGAGGAGGCCTCCGTCCCCATACAGGCCCCCACCATTCTCCTGCAGATCCCGCACGGCTGGGACCCTATGAGGACAACGATTACATCAGGCCGTAGAACCCTTTCAACACTGGCTTAGCCGACCCATGGTGGATGTAACTAGGGTTTTCTCCCCTTCCTTTGTTCTTCCGCCATTCCCATCATTGGATGCTAGATCGTGTGTTATTAGGGCTCGGCTGTTCGTATTTTCAATCGGTGGATGCTAGGTATTTTTACAGTAGCTAATCCTCTTGTGTTAGATCTGGTATTTCAATGAATTCCCCTAGTTGCTATCAGTACTAGCACCAATCTGTAGTTGGTATCTATACTAGCACCGATCTGTAGTTGGGATCAATACTAGAACCTATCTGTAGTTGGGATCAGTATTCGATTTGGTTTGAGATTTGGGGATTGGGGAATAATCAGGGGATCTCAATCGGTTAATTTATGCAAGTAATCAATCCCGATAATCACGGCATCTCAATCATATCCTTATTGCACGCTATTGATTTTTTGCAATAGGTGGATAGCAGCGACTGTAGTGACGACGAGTCCATGGACACCAAGACTCGTCAGGTGCTGAGGAAGCTGAAGTCCGGCCAGTTCAACGGCTTCTTCGCCGACGACGTCTACAAGTGCCCCTTCTGCAGCAGGAGCCTCACCACCGACTTCAACTCCCTCATGATGCATGTCGAGGATGTGAAGACCTATGGCCCGTCAAAGAACGCCAACTCCTTCAGAGTTTGGCACAAGGCGCTCGGTTTTCACCTACGCAACCTTCAGAAGGTGGCCATCGAGAAGGGTCGCATGCCCCCGATGAATCCCAAGGCGCCCAAGGTCAAGGTACTGGGAAACAGGAAGTGGAGGAAGCGCCACAGGGAGGAGACGAAGTCCATGAGGGGTCACTGATCTTGTGTTGTTGTTGCTGCTGTAAAGCAGCTTCTTTTGTTTTGTTGTCTGTGTTGAACTTGTAAGCTGCTGCTACTGAGCAGCCCAATTGTCGAACATGGTTTAAGTATCGTACTATATAATCCTTTATTAGCTGCTTTATCTACATCTTCTCTGTTCATCTACATATTTATGGTGCTGATTAGATTTGCTGCCAGATTGGGAAAATTCACTACCTTTTTAGGCAAAAATAACAACTGTTAGTGACATAAACTGGAAAAGGCACTCTTAAAAATTCCAATCATAAAAATAACAACAAAGAAATCTTCCAATTTAGGAGACAGGGCGCACGTAACTACCATACGCGCCACACATGGTCCCACACCACATCCCCCAAAAAAGCGTTCCCAACAAGCTGGCCCCACACCATGGGGGTCCTACTACGGGACCCGACTGAACATGGCCCCACCTTTCACCACGTAACGGGGGAGGGGGGTCCTACTTATCAGCACGTAATGGTGAGGGTCCACTACGGGACCCAGCTGAATGCGGATCCACTTGTCAGCACGTAACGGCGAGGGTCTACTAACGGGACCCGACGGAGAGCGAGTTTCAGACCGATGTGAGAGTTCCATAATAGGAGCTGGACAAAAGTGAGGAAAAACTAAGCGGCTGGGGAAAGTGAGTACAGCTAACGAACCAGGGGCACGAAAATAGAAATCCCTTTTATTTAACCAAACAACAACCTAGAAGATCTGGATATTTTATTAAGAAACAAAGAAAAAATATAGGAGCTGGGTCGGATCTGGAACAGGATGGGCCGGGGAAGGGAATTCGGCCCACCCTAGAGTGATGCATGAGAGAGGGACCTAAGTCAAAGGCCAAGCCAGGACCAGCTGGAAGATGCTGCAGCGGTCAAAGGGGTAGGAGGAACAATGGACGTCGAATCAAGTCCCAGCAGACGGCTCTCCTGCGTCGTCTACCTTGCGCCGCGAGACAGAGAAAGGAAACCCTAGCAACAGCCTAGGCAGGCGATGGGGGCTTACTTTAGCGGATGAGGGGTGCCGTACAGGTCCTCGGACGACGCGGGGCACTTCGGCGTGTCCGGCGATGGTCGGCACGGGGTCCTTGGCGAGGAAAACTGGGCTCACGCGATGACGACCAGATAGAGGTTTTGGGAGCTCGCCGGGGTATGCCCCAGGGTGTCTGCATGTCGATGGCGGGGCTGCTGAGAAGACTAGGAGTAGGACCTGGACACATTGTAGGTTGCTCGGGAAGGGCATGATCAAGGTGGAACTCTGCTCGGGTTTTTGCCAGTGGCGACATAATCGTATTTCCTGCAATAAAAGGGGAGACATAGTGGGGTAGATTATAGGGACAGGAGCACACCGAAGAGGAGTAAAGAGCCAGGAGTGTCCCAAGTTCGTGGTGACCTTGCTCGAAGGGGAAAATGGACCCGAGAGAAGTTCTTCGAAGTGTGGGAGAGGTAGAGAAAAGGGGGGAGATGGAGCCATGGTAGGGGTAGTGCGGTGTCCATAGAGGGAAATGAAAGGAGAGAGGAGGTATGCAAGGGCCTCTATCCTTATAAACCTGAGAGAGTGGGTTCATGGTGAATCAAGACCATGGGGATCGTGGGAGGAAGGTGTTGGGTGGGGATTGGTGGTGAGGGGTGGTGGAGAGGTCGTGGCCTAGTCCTGTTGAGCTATAGAGGGCAGAGGGGAGAGGTGGCATAGCTAAAAGGCTTTTAATGGACATGAAAAAAACATACTACTTATCTCCTTCTCTTCCAAGTACTAGAGGACAATGTTTCAAGTGAGCTACAGTGGAATGCTACAATGTAGCATGACCAGAGAGGGCGAGAGATGTGCTGGGCAGGGTTGCAAGGGCTATGGTGGAGGTTTGGTTGGATTTATAAGTATGAAATGGCTTTGCTTGCAAATTGGATCATATTGATGGTTATGAAGTAGGGCTAGCAAATTGGCCTTAAGAAGATGGGAATATGATACTGGTAGATATAGGAGTTCATAAAACCTCTCTAGGAATTATTTTCAGATTTTTCTAAGGATTCAAAGTCCATTTAAAACCATTTATTCAAATAGTGCTGAATTTATTTTCAGAAGCTCATTTGATATTTTTACTTGTAAAACGTTTCTTTTTATGTGAGATGGTCCTAAATACCAAGTGACACATTGGAGAATTTTCTTGTAATTTATTTTCAAGGAAAAATATTTTTAAGCTAATATTTATTGTTTCTAACATTTAAGAAAAATGGCAAAAAGAATTAATAAAGCATCTCAAAAAAATTTAATTTTGATGTGGGAAGGTAGGATATGATATAGGACTTTAGTGTGCCTTGAATTGGCAAAGTGGTTTGGAGAAAAAATAACTTGCCTTTATAGGGAAGGTTTTGGGGATTTTGCAAAGGAGAGAATTTAAATAGTTTTAGGGCCAAAACAATCATGGAAATTATTTGGTAAACTTATATAATCAAGGTATATGATTTCAACATGATGTATCCATCATTTTCAACCTTATTTTATGTAATTCAAACTCTATTTTTGAGGAGAGCAAGAGATGGAGGATCTAGAGATGGAATATTTTTAGGCCACCTAAACCTTGTTGGATTAGTGATCTCAGAGCTCACCTTCATACAAGGTATGGATTGATCGATAGAACAATTTATGTAGATGATCAATGTACCAAGAGTTGGGCTTGTTTGTATTTTAGTTGGTCTAGAAGTGATGGCCAACTTTGTTGAAAATAAGGCTGCCATAGTAGATTTATCATGAAGACTCATAAACCATGTGGGTTTAATAAGCACAAAGCTCCAATGGAAACAAGTGAAGGGTGGATTTGATAGAACATGGTTAGTAGATCATAACCAAGAAATAAGTTGGTCAAAGGGATATTACATGGGGAAGTGAGATTCTGTCAAAGTAGGCATGTTGACTAGATTTGCAGAAAATATTATTTTCTTGCCTACAAAACCATCACGAACAAGTGGGTTGTAGGATGATCTATCCTAGGGTAAAAGTTGTCCTTTTTTTTCCTTAATATGGTCTACAAGATGGTTCAAGTGCATTTCAAAAAATGCACAAGGGTTGAGAAAGAGGGAGTCCCAATTATGAGACATTGCTAGCAGTTTTCCAGAGAGCCATATATTGGCAGAGTTAGGGTTTTTGACTAGAATGTAAGAGAGGAGGGTTTTGGGATGATGCAAGGTTCCAAGTAATCATCAACTGGATAACTATGAAGTGCTTACTGAGTATAATGGATCCATGCTTAGATTTGGTCTTGATGGAGTTGGAAGCTATCAGAATGGATTAGCCCTAGATTGATTTGGTTAAGAGTGGTCACTTTAGTGACTAGGGATCATATCCAACTTAGGGAATTTTCTTAGGATTTGTTTTTTTATTTATCTTGTTTCTAAAGTATGAGCTTATAGGGTGGCTCATGCTACTTCCTAAGCAATCGAATCAATCAGCATATCAAGGCGATTCATCTTAAGAACTTCACAAACTGCTACTGAGGTTACCATCAAGCCTAGCTTGGGGTAAGGATGGGTATTTTGAAAAGGTGGTGTTTGGAAGTAAGAGAAGGACCTCCTCGTATTCCTACCAAGAATAGAATTAAATGCATTTTATAAAGGTTTTAAAAAAACCTAGATGTAAGAGTATTTTGAAATTCCATCTTGAAAACGTCAGGAGATTATATCATATAGATCTCCATAGTTTTGTTAAACAGAAGCTAAGAAATAATTGTTGTAAGAAGGGCATATTGGCTCAGGTTTTGAAATGCTAGAGCATTTGAGAATAGGTAAGATGAGCCAAGACAGTTTTGTTAAATGGCTTTTGTCACCTAGGGTTTGAGGTAAGGAGTATGTCATGTACTACATCATAAGATGCATAGGCACAGACAAATATGCAAGCAAACATTGCATCATTAAGAAATAAAAAGTTTTTGTTCCCCCTAATTTTTGCAATTGGAAAACATATCAGCGTTGCTGAAATTGGGATGTTACATCTGCCTTTTCATACTTCTCTTCCAAGCATCCTTCTTGTCAGGCGTGAGTCCTTGGGATTCCTCCCTTTTCTCCATATTTGTCTGTGTGAACCTATCATGGTCATAGGACGGAGTATGAAGTAGTATGCCAGTCAATAGGGTATGAAGTGGGAGCTTAAAGAGGATAGGATTCACCTTAGGAGTCCATGACGACTTGGCATAAGTTGGAGACCTTTATGTGGTAACAACCGTAGGTCGGGCTACATCAAAACTACTCCATGATAAGGTCAATTAATTCCTCTCATTGTGTGACTTTGATACTGCCTTGAATGGCTTGCTACCTCATGCCCCAACACTGTGCATACTCAGGTACGAAGCACCCTCAGAAGGAGAACCAGGAGATGGGCTCGAGGATGCTGCAGTTAGAGCTGAAACACTAGAGTCTCTCACATGCGCACCCTGGAGTCTCTGCAAATAGTCTCCAGCCCAGGACTCCAGCCAAATTAATAAAAGCTCCATGATATAGGGTATCCCTTGTGGTATTAACCCTAGGATGGCCCGATCTTCACGTATTTGAGGCGAGGAGTGAGGGGAAACATGATGAACTCAACTCAAATGCAAGATAAAGATACAAACGCACACAAACACACCTAATTCGATTTGCTCCCTTTGGTTTGAACAACCAATCCAATAGAATCTTTGGCGAGAGTCGTTGTGGTAGAATCACCAAAGGAGAGATCGGCAAGCGGATGATAGAATCCAAATCAAAAGAGAGATTAGAAACCAAGTAGAATCCCAAAGGGGAGAGATCTAGCACTACTAGAATCCTTGATAGGGAGAGACCAAACACTTGTTGAGGGTCTTGACGTCTTGGATACGAGCACCGAACTCCAAGGCCTTGTACAACTCATAGATTAACTACAGTGAGGGATTCCCATATAGGGTTAGGCACAAGACTTCATTCATATTAAAACAAGCCTAGAGTCATCTTAGGTTCAGTTTTTTCATGTGAAGCGGAAATTCTAGACCAGGCTTCTTTGAAACTCTCTTCACTTCCTTGTTTGAAAGTGAAGATCGTTTCCTCATGTGACATAGTGATTGGAGCAACACTAGACATAAAAGCAACTTGAAGTAGGAACTAATTTTTTTGTGTTTTTGATAAAGAGAAACAAACTAGTACAACTAAGTTTTTTGTATTTTTGATAAAAAGAAACAAGCAAAACAAAGAAACACAAACAAAGCAAAACAAAAACAAAGTAAAGAGATTGGTTGTGAGAGACTCCCCTTGCAAGAATCTTCTGTCTCCCTAAAAAGCGATTGACGAGGAGGAAGAGATTGAAGCTGTCCTTATCTACCCGGCAAAGGCGCCAGAAAAGTGCTTGATGGCTCAGATATGTAGAGCTCGTTGGGAACCCCAAGAGGAAGGTATGATGAGCACAGCAACAAGTTTCCCTCAGTTATGAAACCAAGGTTATCGAACCAGTAGGAGTAAGGAAACAACTCCAAGGTGTTGCTAGCAACTTGGAACCTGCACAACACAATCCATAATACTTTGCCCCAACTTACGGTATAGTGTGGAAGATAATAATTGCTTGTAGAAAGTAAACAGTAGATGGTATATCAATGATAAGGAATGGACTGGGGTCCACAATTCACTAGAGGTGTGCTCCATAAGATAGATAGCATGTTGGGTGAACAAATCATAGCGGGGCAATTGACAGGTTGAGAAAGCATAACAATGCATATACTAGACATCTTGATCTCTACGAGATTTGATTGGGCATTACAACATAATACATAGACCGTAATCCAACTGCATCTATGACTAATAATCCACATTCAGGTTATCATCCGAACCCCTTCCAGTATTAAGTTGCAAGCAACAGATAATTGCATTAAGCAGAGTTGTGTAAAGTAAACAATACAATTGCCCTTGGACAAAGGATTGTTGTTTTCTCCCTAGTAGCAACAGCACATATACAACCTTATAAGTTTCTGTCACTCTCCAGGATTACTAGAGGCATGAACCCACTGTCGAGCATAAATACTCCCTCCTGGAGTTACAATCATCTACTTGGCCAAAGTATCTACTAGCAACGGAGAGCATGCAAGATCACAAAAAACATATACATGATAGAATCTATAATAAATCCGACATAGTACCTAAATATCCATCGGATCTCTACAAACACAACATGTATGATTATAAATAGATGATCTTAATCATGAACAAAGCTCACAAGATCTAAACATGATAGCACAAAGGAGGAGTAACAACCATCTAGATATTGTATGGACCCATAGTCCAAGGGTGAACTACTCACGCATCACTCCGGAGGCTGGCATGGTGATGAAGAAGGCCTCCGGGATGATCTATCCCCTCTGGCAGGGTGCCGGGAAGAGCTTCAGAAACCCCCGATCTAGGGACGATGGTGGCGGCGTCTACAGACTTTTCGTGGATTTTTGATTGGGTGCTTAGGGTTTCTGCATCGGGGTGCTTATTTAGGCGAAGGGGCAAGGTCGATGGATGCCCGAGGGGCCCACACCATGGGATGGCTCGCCCTAGGGGGCCCACGCCACCCTATGCTGTGGCCGCCTCGTGGCTCCTCTTCGTCTCCCCTTCGGTCTCCGTGTCATGTCTAGTAAAATATTTAATTTGGCTTTTGTTCCATCCAATTTCGAGAATATTTCCTTACTAGATTTTCTAAAACGAAAAACAGCAGCAACCAGGCAACTGGCACTGCGGCATCTTGTTAATAGTTTAGTTCGAGAATAGTATAAAATGCCTCAAAGTGTAGACAAAACATAAGAAGGTTGATACTAAACAAGCATGGAGCATCAAAAATTATAGATACGTTTACGACATCTCAGGCTTCCACAGCGTCATTTGCTTTAGTCTCCGCTTGGCTTTGACTCTTCCCGAGTGAGTCTCACTTGCGGAGAGCCTTGTTTTGTTCATATACAAGGACAATTAGAAGAAAATTCAGAAGATCAAGCTTCAAAACACGCACCCGGATGGCAGAAAAAGCAAACAACGTACCTGAAAGTTGTGAGATTCTACACATTTTGTATGGTTTCTATCGATGGTTTTCGTTTGTATTTGATGGTTTTATAGCTTTACCTAACGCTAATACTTTGTTAGCAAAGAAAATTTGGTTTTTAATGTGTGTTTCGGGTTCTGAATGTCAACGGAGAGATTTAACAGCAAAAACACAATATTCTGGTGAAAACAAGCAAGTCCCTTTTTGGAAGCAATCGAGGGGAATTCCCTGCAAGTTTAACGACCAACTATACAGGCCGCCACCATATAGTTGCCGCCTTATAGTTGACATCTCCTTTGTTTTATTAAAAAGGACAACTTTTGTGAAGAGGACAAGGTTAAAAACAGAACACGCGAGCCGCCATACCATC
This sequence comes from Avena sativa, assembly GCA_916181665.1. Lineage (NCBI taxonomy): Eukaryota > Viridiplantae > Streptophyta > Magnoliopsida > Poales > Poaceae > Avena > Avena sativa. Next base: position 268,783,442 of record OV702281.1, read on the forward strand.
CAGAAGAAAGAAAGAAAGAAGGGATCCGGAGAAGAAGGGGAAGATGTTCTTCATCTCGCTCCACGATCTTCGATCTCCTAGCCACCACACCTCCATAGCCATTACTTGTACTTGAGAGAGATCTCCACCTTGCAAGATTAGGGTTTGAGATTGTTCTTCCTATCTTGGATTGTGTTGGATTTGTTTCTATTTCTTATTGTGGATCTCCATGGTAATATCAAGAAGAAATCCCTTTATTTAATTATATCGATGATGCTTTATTCTCTCATGTGTGAGTAAGTTCCCTTGGGCGTGGGAGATGTATGGGATTGGTGAGATGTGATGTGCCTATATATTCTCTGTCAAGTTTGTGGTTAATTCTAATTACTCTATTATGTGTGCTTGACTATCCGTGGGATGCTTAATGCATGTTGTCCAATTAAGGGCCCAGATAACTTGATGCTTTGTTCTACATAGATAGAATCTTGTTTGCTAGCAGACCGGAGACCCCCGAGTGACGCGGGGATATCAATGGGAAAGTAGTTTGACTCGAGGATAACGAGGAACCACCGAGCGTATTGCATTAGTCCGATCCAAGGAGCTTAATTGCTAAGCAACCTGAAGGATCTTAATCGTCTAGTGATTGACCTTGGTTGTGGTAAACAGGCTAGTAGGATTATTGAAATTGGGATGAAATCTACCAAGAGGAGTTTCGGCTAATTATGTGTTGCTCGCCTACACACATACTTATAAGATTATAATTGTTACACTTATTATTCATTCACCCGACACATTCAGTATCACCTTGAACTGAAACTCCCCGCACCTACTTCGTCATCTATAGAAAACAACAAACAAATCGTCCTTTACTATTTATGCTTCTTCCCGCCCGACCGTATAGTTCCCGCTGTATAGTTTGGCCCGACCACTTAAACGGGTCGGTGCAGGCCAAGCTTCTTCCTCCCCTCATTATTTCTCTCAACCTCTCTCTCCAAAACTCTCAAGAACTCCCAATTCTTCGCGGATTTTGTTCGTTTGAGTGGGGGAATCGACAGATCGGTATGTTTCTCTCCCTATCCATGCTTTATTTTCAGAATTCCATGGTTAAAATCTTCTCATTGAATTAGTGGATGAACTCAAGCTTGATTGATTTTATCTTTTATTTTCTCATGTTAGGATTGAATTCCTCCATGTAGAATCGCTCATATATCATGTAGAAACTATATGCCTAAGGTTTTATGTTGAAATTCTCAGTGCATCAAGATGAACAAGATCAGTAGCCTTTTTCGCAAGAGCAAGCGCCAACATGGTGAGGGTCGGGGCCCCAGGCTGAGCTCGACAACAAGTATGCCATGGTTTTGGCAAGGAAGGTGCTGCCCACACGATGGGCCGACAATGGCTTCCTCAACTCAATAGGGTTGAAGGGGCACTTCGACTACCTGTGTGCAAATGCAGGGCTCGCCGGCCTCGCCAACGCCAGCAACCACACCTATGAAGGGCTCACCCATGAGTTCGCCGCCTCCTTCTATGACGACTACAGGGAGAAAAGTAACGCATGCACGATAAATTTCACTGTTAACCAACGGCCATATCAAATTACCTATCAACAATTCTGCAATGCTTATGGATTCCCTATGGAGGGGAACCAACTGTTACAAACATGTATAGTGTCTCGAGTGCAAATGCTTGGGAGGTTGTTTCTGTTCATGGTGGTAGGGACTTCTACCAGAATAAAATGTCCACCATTCAGAACCCAACCATGCGTTACTTTGCTATGTTTCTTGCTAACACCTTGTTAGGAAGAGGAGATACCATCTTGATGGCCAATGCAGACATGGCCATGATCACCAAGGGTCTCTTCCCTAACACAACTAGAGAAAAGGCTATAGGAGACTTTCTTATAGGAGGCACATTTAGACCATATGCGCCTCGTATAAAATAGGCGAGGCACACTTCCTTGCTATGCGCCTCCAGTATAAAAATAGGCGAGGTGCATATGATTAGAATGAGCCTCCTATAATCTCTATACGGACGAAATCTGTAAGCCCCAGATTATGCGAGGCACATTCTAATCATATGCGCCCTCCTATATATCAGATAGGCGAGGCGCATATGTGAAGAATGCGCCTTGCGTAAGCTATGTGGGCCCGGGTGGAGGTTGGTGGTCTAATATGCGAGACACATATGGTCATATGTGCCTCATATACTTGATAATATGCGAGGATCAAGAAGCAGAGTGAAGTAACTCCTACAGGCGCAGGTGGAGGTAGGTGGCTGCATAGGCGAGGGACATATGGTAATATGGGCCTCCTATAGTTTCAAGTATAAGAGGTGCATATGGAAATAATGCGCCTCACATAAGCTGTGTGGCCTGGGTGGAGGTCGGTTGTCATATATACGAGGCGCATATGACCATTTGTGCCTCCTATAATTGATAATATGCGAGGCCCATGCAGCAAAGTGCGCCTCAAGTAACTCCTGTGGGCCCGGGTGGAGGTAGGTGGCCGTATAGGTGAGGCGCATATGGTCATATGCACCTCCTATAGTTTGAAGTATAGGAGGCACATATGGAGCAATGTGGGCCTCCTATAGTTTCAAGTATAGGAGGCGCATATGGAGAAATATGCGCCTCCTATAACGTGGCCGGATTCAAATTCGAAACAGACACCTACCACACCTATATAATACCTACCACCTCTCATCCTTCTCCTCCTTCTCCTTCTCCTTCTCCTCCATCTCTCCTTCTTCTCCCTTCTCCTCCTCCTTCTACACTCTTCTACTCCTTCTCTTCCTTCGGCGACCGTATCCTCCTCCGGCAACCTCCTCGTCCTATGGCAACCACTCTGGCCATGGCCTCCACAACCACACCGACCATCTCCTCTTCCTCTACCTCCGATGACCACCTCCTGCGGCCTCATCCTCCTCCACCATCTCTGGCGACCCCCATGGCCATGGCCTCCCGCACATGCATGTGGTGGTAGGCTATGGCCACGGGCATGGCCTCCGACGACCTCCGACGAAATTTCGGCCAGATCCAGATCTAGATCTAGATCTGGTCGCCTTTTTTTGAAATTCAAAAATAATATATGAGGCACATTCGAATCAATATGCGCCTCGCATATGAAGAATATAGGTGGAAAATATGCAGAGTATAATATGCGCCTCTCATATGCAGAATATAGGAGGCGCATATCGATATGCGCCTCGCATATGTGAAGTATAGGTGGCACATATCATATGCGCCTCGCATAAAAAATAGGTGAGGCACGATGCTGGAGGCACATATGATATGCGCCTCGCATAAGCTTTTAGGTGTGCCTCATAACCTTTTCTCTAGTAGTTTAATGCGTCGCAGAGTCCCAGTCCTGCAGCCCTACTCCTCCAGCCCCTCCGCCACCAGAGCAACAAAAGAAAAGGTGATATTCGTATCCGTGGGATGGTAACCCACATAATCCAAGCACTTGAAATTGCAATTCCTATTGCACAACCTGTTGATGGCTCCATACTTATGGATGTTAGATATGTTACTGCTTGTGGCTTCCTCGGTGTTTACCGAGTTAATAGGAGGCTCCGAGCCTATCGATTTGGTTATCTTAATGATGTGCAGGAGGGTCAAATGCCATTGCCTCGCCCACAAGCCTTTGAGGTTTAGGGAAGGGACAACTAGATCCTCACCAAAGATCAAGTGACTAAAATTATGGCGGAGCTCTATCTTGACTCTGATGAAGAGGAAGAAGGAGGGCAGCATGAGGGGCAGAAGCAGGAGTACAATCCTGCTTGGGAGGGACAGCAGCAGCAGGAACAACAGCCTTGGGACCAATGGCCCAATTAGCCAAAGCAGCAATAGGGGTTCAACAATGTCCCCTATGAGGAATTTTTACATCTCAACCAGCGCGTTGGGGAGATCGACCAGACTCTTCATGGAGTTAGTGATGATGTGAGTACTTTAACTCATACATTTGGTAACTTCATGAACTACTTCCCTGACTACTACCAGCAGCACCACCTACCACTAAACGATGGCAACAAATGAGCACGGCAACAGCCTAAGCTTGGGGGAGGTTTTGAAAACCTCCAAACTTGCATTCATATTTTTATTTCTTCTTTTAATTTTTTTCTTTTCCAAGAATAGCATGTTTACTTTCCGTTTGCATTATTAAAACACAAAACACAAAAAAAATAGTCTAACTTCCATTTGCAATTTGTTTTCTTTGTTTTTCTCAGAGATCGCTCAGTTTCAGGTGACTTGCCAATAGGGAAATATAGAGAAGATTCAAATCAAGTACGAGAATGAAGCAAGCAAGAGGAGGTATCACATTCCTTTCATCACCTCCCTTGCAATTATAAATTGATCCTATAATTATTTACTCCTTGCACTTGAGTCACTCCCCACCTAGCTTGTTATCATATAAATTATATTCCCTTGCTAGTGTCCTCTATTAGCTTTGAAAGAATGAGCAATGAACTTGGTTAAATATTTCCAACATTTTTACAACTATAAAAAAGCATCCAAGAGATGACTTGAGTCCATGTTTAGCCCAACAGATTTGATTTTAGAAACTACTCAACCTCATTGAGCTTAATGTAAAAAGACTCGATATCACCCTTGAATGAAATTGTCTGATAAAATGTATACTTCAAAGTAGTAGAGATTATGCCACTACTTTTTCTAATAATTATAGTAGGATATTGCTTTATGTGTATCACTACAAATACTTTCGTACTCCAAGGGGAACTATTAACTTCGCTGGCCAACGAACGATCTAAATGTGGGAAACCACTTGATTTAGGCTATTGAGTTATGTAAACGTCTATAGTTGCAATGCCATGACGTGTAAAAATTTTAGTCTCCTCGTGCCAAGTGAAGTTGTAGTACTCCTCTGACCCACTATTGCTCAATAGCCATCTATTGGCATGGTCACGAGTGCGCAGCACAGCCCCAATTAACATGTTAAAAATAGTGGCACGATTTTTCTATGAAAGAGTTGAAGTTTTTGAAAAACAAGGAAAGGAAGAAGGTTCTTTGAGAGTCTTGGAATTTTCACATGGGAGTAGATCAGTTTTTCATAAATTAAATGTTCTTGGTGCAAACTTGAGTACTCTTTACTTATTAAAGGAACAAGAGCAAAAAGTTTTCAAGTCTCAATAAGAGAGAGACCAAAAAGATTTGTTTCACATTCCTAACTAAACTATCGACACTCGTTCATGCATATGTTTTATTTGCTAGCAAGATATGCATGGTTAGGAAGTGAACTCAATGCAATCTTGTGAATATTTGTATGATCATGTTTCAGATTGCAGGAAACGTGAAGAAAAGAATTTGACACCAATTCAAGCTTGTAAGTTCTTTTATTTCTGTTTTGAATCTCCACTATCCTTTCTTATTTCCTTGTCACTCGAAGAGGAGCAACATCTAAGCTTGGGGGAGTTGATAGCTGTGAGATTGTACACATTTTTGAGGGTTTCTATCGATGGTTTTCATTTGGATTTGATGGATTTCTAGCTTTATCTAACGCTAATACTTCACAAGCGAATAAAACTTGGTTTTTAATGTGTGTTTCAGGTTCTGACTGTCAACAAAGGGATTTCACAGCAAAAACACAATATTCAGGAGAAAACAAGCAAGTCCCTTTTTGGAAGAAATCGAGGGGAATCCACTTCAAGTTTAACGACCAACTATATGGGCTGCCATTCTATAGTTGCCGCCGTATAGTTGCCATCTCCTTCATGTTATTAAAAGGGACAACTTTCGTGAAGAGGCCAAGGTCAGAAACAGATCACACGAGACAACATACCATCTAGAAGGGTGAAACAAGGGATCCAGAGAAGAAGGGGAAGATGTTCTTCATCTCGCTCCACGATCTTCGATCTCCTAGCCACCACACCTCCATATCCATTACTTGTACTTGAGAGAGAGAGAGATATATCCACCTTGCAAGATTAGGGTTTGAGATTGTTCTTCCTATCTTGAATTGTGTTGGATTTGTTTCTATTTCTTATTGTGGATCTCCATGGTAATATCGAGAAGAGCTCCCTTTATTTAATTATATCGATGATGCTTTCTTCTCTCATGTGTGAGTAAGTTCCCTTGGGCGTGGGATATGTAGGGGATTGGTGAGATGTGATGTGCCTATGTATTATCCATCAAGTTTGTGGTTAATTATAATTACTATATTATGTGTGCTTGACTATCTATGGGATGCTTAATGCCTGTTGTCCAATTAAGGGCCCAGACAACTTGATGCTCTGTTCTACATAGATAGAATCTTGTTTGCTAGCAGACCGGCGACCCCCGAGTGACACAGGGATATCAATGGGAAACTAGTTTGACTCGAGGATAATGAGGAACCACCGAGCTTATTGCATTAGTCCGACCCAAGGAGATTAATTGCTAAGCAACCTGAAGGATCTTATTCGTCTAGTGACTGACCATGGTTGTGGTAAACAGACTAGTAGGATTATTGAAGTTGAGATGAAATCTACCAAGAGGAGTTCCAGCTAATTATGGGTTTCTCGCCTACACACATACTTATAAGATTATAATTGTTACACTTATTATTCATTCACCCGGCACATTCACTATCACCATGAACTGAAACTTCCCGCGCCTACTTCATCATCTGCAGGAAACAACAAACAAATCGTCCTTTACTTTTTATGCTTCTTATTTCTGAAGTTAAATTTTATTTTTATTTAAGTACTTCCATTTAAACTAAAATCCCATTCTTATTCTCAACACTTGTAGTCAATTCGCTCGAAGACATGTGACAACTTCGGGTGCGACAGAGACTTCACCAATAAACATTTACCTTTGGGCTCCCTGTGAGATCGATACCTGAACATGGAAACTAGATACAAACGATATGTGTACTTGCAGTCATCAGTACCCTAGAGCAGTTGGAAGTTTCCCTCCAAGGAAAGGTACTGATGCCCGAGGGGCTGCAACTCGCGCAGGAAGGGATACAGAAAGAAAACGAGAATCAGAGGAATAAAGGGATCATGGGCTCGCCCTCAACAATGAAGTAATACTCACATGACCACTCGAAGACTCCAAAGGTGGATCCTGTGTCTTCTGGGTAACAACCGCGTGAGACCTCGGCTTGGAGGAGCTTGACGTGCCATCACCAGAGTTGGCCTCTGTCTTCGGGGAGGGTGATGCAGCTTCAACGCTCACCGCTTATGACTCCACGGCCATTTCTTCAGTTTCATCCTTCGTGGAATCACCTGAAGAGGACCGCTTGGCACAACATAGCAAAATATGCGAATAAGGCATCAAGCAAGGCAAAATCAACAAAATCAACCAAAATCAGACCGATACTTACGAATGAATATCGGAGAGGTTTAGGAATAATGCCACCTTCTCCACCTTCTTGGCCTTTGGCTTAGGAGCCACGACCCGTATGGGCACCGCATGAAAGGGGGTAGCACCTCCATCCGCAGAATGTTGCTGCAGGAAAGCTGGCCCTTTCGGCATTGGTGGCATTGTGGCATCCGAACTTTTTCTTCGGGCTCTCTTGCGAGAGTTCCCTTCGCTAGGCTCGGGAGCTTCCTCTATTGGCTAGTTATAAGGAGGGATTGTCAAATCAGACTCCGCGTCCTCGCCATCTGGCACAACCAAAAACTCCTCAGGAAGAGCAGGCATCATGCTCTCCACCTTAAGTTCCTACGGAACACCAAAGATACAAGTCAAAATGAAGAACAGAAGAAACAAACAAAAAATGCATTACGTGCAAGTAAAGTATTCACCTGTGGAACTTATTTCTTCGCGTTGAAGGGAGCAGTCGACGACTTCGCCGACATCTCTTCGTCGGCCTAGAAGGATAGCAGAGGTCGAAGAGCCCTGTCGAGGTCGACTGAGGACAATTCCTCATCCAAAATCTCGTCGGGTCGTTGGCGCCAGTGTACAGAAACATCGGGTATGCCCTCGCTTGGAGGGGCTACACCCAACGCTTGAGGAAGGTCCGGAAGATGTCAACGTCGGGGACCTCCTTGCCTCGCACCAGTTGGAGCTCCTCCACTTGCCTGTATAGATTCTCAACCACCTCGGCTTCACCCGTAGGGACGTTGTTCGACCATGAACGCTTGCGGATGACCTCATTGCTGGCGTCAAAGGGAGAAAACCCGTAGTGCTGGGCATCCATCTTGGAGTCGCGCATGTAGAACCACTTGTTCCCCCATCCTTGGATGGATTCATAGAGGCGGAAGAAGAAGTATTGTTCGTTGGGGCGGATAGATATTCCGCACCTTCCCAGATCATATACCTTGCCTCCATGGCCGGACTACCTCTTAAAGAAATAGAGCTTCTTGAAGAGGCCAAAGTACGGATAGATTCCGAGCCAGCACTCGCATAGCATAATGAAGCACGCAATATGCAAAAGAGATTTGGCGATAACTGATGGAGTTGAATCCCGTAAAAAAAAGGAGCCCACGAGAAGAAAAAGACCGCGGATGACGAATGCATAGAACATTACCCGGAAACCTTCGGGTGGATCCAGGATCACCTCCGACTTGGGGATAATTGCATCTCCCTTCTCTTGCAGGATCAGGTGCTCCTCGCGCAGGCAGTGCAGATCCACATCCCTCATTGTCGATCACCACCAGCCACCATCGGTGACGCGCCCGGCGGTGGTGGTCTTCGTGGCGGCGCCAGTGGTGCTCGTCCTAGTAGCAGCAAATGTTTTCTTCGGCTTCCCCATCTTGACGGCGCGGCGCACTATGCGATGAGCACGGAGGAACAAGGATGGGAAGATGCGAAGAATGTCTAGCACAGGAGAAAGCAGGAGCTTTGAAAATGGTGGAGATGAAATTGGCAAAGGGAACAAGAATGGAGAAGTGGAAAATTACCGCAGCTAATAGCGCTATAAAAGGGTTGGAGATGACGACGCAGAGACAACGACTTGGTAAACCTAACAGGTGTCTTCCATCAAGTCGCACATGTGGCGGGAACCGCCCCAAACCTTTGCGAGCACGCCGCCCACTATGCGTGGAAATCAAGGCAACGCAGTAAATTATGCGTGAATAGTCAAATCCTAGTCCGAAAGTAGAACCCACGATACTCTCTATTACCGCAGACGGTTGAGCTCACCAGGCGCAGCAAAAGCAAAGGCCAGCAACGGATCTAATCTTTCGACTCAAGACAAAAGTACTTACTCAAGTCTGCGACTCAACCAACTACTCTGGGGCTACTCCTATCAGGAGCGTTGGTTGCGCATTCAAAAAACTGTCGGCATTTGCAAGGTCATCCGAAGAACTTCCAGATCGCCGTATCGCGCAACTGACAATTATAAGTCTCTGCTCGAGTCTCTGACTCGGGAGCGCTGGTTGCGCACCCTATGAATCAACTGATTGAGATCCTTCGGATCCTTCATGATTACAATAAAACATAAATCACAATCGGCAGCTCTGCCCAATATAATGCTAAGAGAGATAATGTCTCCTTGGTCACCCGAAACGCATCCGCGGTGATAAACTTTCGGATAATGTGTTTACGACACAAAGATAAGACCTACAGATACAATATGATGGCATGGCAACGCACCTGACTGTGCACTTCTAGTAATATTTTGTGTTAACAGGCACGATGAAAATCCCGACGAATGCGTTGGGTACATAACTTAGAAACACTAGAATTCGACTCATGTAAGACCTCTGCGCCTTGAGTCGTATTACGCCAGCAATTTTCTGGATTCGATTCCGGGGACTCGAGTCTGGAGTAGATAGCGTTGTTTTTCCCAAAGGCAGTTAACTGACCCGGATCCTTCGAGGGAGTCAGGCATGCTTACCAACAATCCCTATGGACCAACATATTGACTCGAAACTCATTCGGATGAAAAGCACTTGAAAGACTTAAGACTCTCCAATCAAATCTATGATTCGACTGAACACTCGGGGGCTACTGACATGGTTATGTAGCCTACCCGGTCCAGCTTGGTAGAATCCCATACAATTACCCACTCTAGATGGTGAATCCCAGGAAGGATTCGGGTGACCCATGCCCATGAAAGATGTGGCTACATGGAGAAGACGACCAATTTAGATAGAAATTTAAGGGGTAAAATCCTAATCTATAACCGACTCGACCTACCCCGATACCTGGACTCCCCATATAAAGGCCAAGAGAGCACGACGAGGAGGATCTCACCTCATACCTAGCACACAACTCGCCAGATATCATCTGCGCACCCCTCTGACCTTCGGCATCTCCATTAACAAATAGTAGACAAGCAGGACTAGGTTTTTCCCTCCAGGGGCTTGAACCTGGGTAAAACTCGTGTCCCCGTGTTGCAAGTCTGTTAGCTGTTCCGTGATGTCCAACGTCCCCTCCTCCAAAACTCATGTCCATAACAATGGGCATTGATGAGTCGAACCCTCGTCATCACCTTTGTAGGAATGGTTGGCGCGGCATGATGTGGACTAATGGTATTTTCCATATGTTGGGTTGCATCATCTCCCCCGCTTGAAAATGATTTGTCCTTGACAAAGTTCCTTCATCATGAAAGGAGAAGGATGTACCCATGGTCTTGAGCCTATATGCGGTTGGATCTCTGGTGTCATAGCCTTGTTCAAAGTGGTTGAAGATCTTGAAGTTGAGGTTGTCATCAAGTTGTGGTTGGAGATCTTGTAGCATGTTCCTTGTAGGGGTTGTCTATCTTGGATACCTTGCAAAACCGACAAAAAAGAGAGAGAGTTGTATGATGGATTGTCAGTATGGGTCACACTCAAATCACTCTACTCACTTTTATGGCATGCGACGTGACACTCATGATTTTTCCACTAATTTGAGGCTTGTTGCACTCACTCATGTGATGGAGGTACACTCTCTCACCACTCATCTCACAAGGTTCATTAGCTTGTTTTATCTTGAGAAACGACATTATGTTGGAAGCAATAACTTGTCTTGGTGTCAAAGGTTGGAGGAGAAACGTCTTCTCATTCCACTTGAAAGAGTAATGGTTGGATGTACAATCATGTATGGTGCCCTTGTCATATTTCCATGGTCTTCCTAGAAGCATGTGGCACATGATCATTGTCACGACATCACACTCGACTGTGTCTTGAGAGGGGCCAATCTTGAAAGAGACGTTGACCTTATGTTTGATCATGACGGTACCATTGTCATCAAGATATTTGACATGATATGGATGAGGGTGCTCTGTTTATGGCAATTTTAGTTTCGCACAAAGTTCAATGCTCGCAAGGTTGTGACAACTTCCTCCATCGATGATTACATTTATGGACTTGCCATTAATTCTGGCTCGTGTTTGGAAGATGTTGAGGCATTGGTACTGTCTTGGAATGGAGTGGGTTGGCAAGATTTAAGCTATGATAAGTGAAGGTCTTGGGTCATGCCCACATATAAGTGTATCCTCATCGTGCATTGCGTCGTCCTTTGTGATACCGTATTGAGTCAAAGCTTCATATTCTTCTTCACTCACGGAGTTGGTAGCGACATTCTCATATGTTAGCATAACTATTGTGGTGATGCGCTCATAGGACTTGTGGCCCTTTTCTACACACTTGTAGCAAATGACTTGACTATCCATTGTTGTGTTGGATGAGGACGCCATTAGGGGCTTAGTTTTCTTGGATGAGCTTGGTTCTTGGTTTGTTGGCTTGGAGGAGGCATTCGAATTGATGGAAGAGAAATATGCCCATTGCTTATCATAAGCATTCACCTTTTGCAAGTGGCGTTCGACCTTGGTGGCTTGGTGGAGAAGGTCCACTATAGTCTTGTAAGGTTGGAAATCGAATATTTTTGTATTGGACAATTTAATACAGTGAGAAACCGTTCTAATGTTTCCTCCTCCAGCTCTTTCACATTGGCTCTCATCATAGTCCTCTCCATTTCCTTGTAAAACTCTTCAATTGACTTTGTGCCTTGCTTCAAGTTTTGTAGTTTGTAGAAGAGGTATTGTCTCTAGTGCTCGGGGACAAACATTGCATACATCACTTGCTTCATGTCCATACAAGTGCTAACCGATGGTTCTTCTAGCTTCTGATGATTTCTTTGATAGTCTTCCCACCAAACATTGGCATAATACTCAAACTCAAGAGATGCCATTGCAACTTTATTATCTTCGGAATAGTTGTGGACTCAGAAGATCTTATCAACTTTGAGCTCCCATTCAAGGTATGCATCTATATTTTATTCTCCTTGAACTTGGGCATAACAAATTTTAGCTTCCCAAACTTGACATAATCATGCTCATGGTAGTTTTTTTGACATTCATGGCGTATACTTGCTTCACTTGGTGGGTGTGGTGGCGGAAGAATAATTCGTGAGCCAGCCCCGGCTCCATTAGATCCATCGTCGAACCGAATCGGCGGCCCGCCGAAAGTTGCCCCATGATAGCATTCTGGCTACTTCTGAAAATGAACCACCGCTGCCGAAAGAAAACCGGTGCTAGTCCCGGTCCCGCTGAACTTGTTGCCAAAATGGCCAGTCTGTGCACTATTTAGGGTTTGATTCCTAGAGTATTCCCTCCCACCTACCCCTTTTCCCCTAGTACTATAATATCCCCTTGTTGCTTAGATCTAGGTAGAGATGATGATGAATTGAGTTGAGACTCATGGCTTAGACCAAACCATGGGTGGGAACCCCCTCTAATTAGATTATCTATGAGTTGTATCAAGGCCTTCTTAATTGAAGTCGCCAAGGCGCTCTTCTAGTTGTTGGTCTCTCCCATGTATGGATTCTAATAGTGCTTGGTCTCTCCCTATTGGAATTCTACTTGGTTGTTACTCTCTCCCTATATGTGATTCTATCAAGAGCTACCAATCTCTCGCAAGGGATTCTATCTTTGGTCTCTCCCTCTGTGATTCTATTTGGTAGGTGGTTTGGGCCAACGAGATGTAGCACCCTGGGTAAAACAACTACAAGAGAATCGCATGTCCTATCTCTATGCATCATCATGACATCAACATGCATGTGTTTTCCTCAAAGTATTTTACTAAAAGCCTATTTGTTTTCCAAATATCCCATCGTCTTTATTTCAAATTAAAACCCTGGACCTCTCGGATCTTTATATTGTCTAAAACATATTTATAAATGTTTTTTAAACAAAATAAAATAATAATAAATAGTTTTATAAAACCCAGGGGAGGCCGCCAGCCTGCCAGGCCAAAAGCCTAGCAAGCCAACAGCCTACTACCCCACTCCCTCTAGATAAAACCCTAACTCCCTTAGCCTAACCCTAACCCTAAACCAACCCCACCTATCTCCCCAGCCGCCGCCACCATCGTACACATCAAACCCACATGACCCCTTACCCTTGACCTCTTCCTGTTTTGCCTCTAACCACCCGCTCGCTCGCAGCCCACCCCAGTGCACGCCCCACACCACACAACATGCCCCAGAACACACGCATGCCACATCGCAGCACCCGAACGACCCACACCCTGGATCAAAACCAGCACGACTCAACACACCTATCTAGCCAAACCGATCCCTCTCACGTGAGCGACCAACCTTCCACGCTATGCGTGCATTGCACACAACACGACAACACACACACACCTTTGTACGCGTACACACCCCGAAACTCATCCCATGCATGGCGGCATCCTGGCCACACCCTGGACCACCTCCTTGCCTCTCTCCTTCCGTGATTCCCTCTCCCTACCCCCACGTCAACCTTCCTCCTTCTCCCTGCTCGATGTGCTGCCGCCAAGGTCGATCCCTCACCTCGCTTTCTTCCTAGATGCCCTGCCTCCGGTCGTCGCCCTCCTCCGTACCAGTGTGGCTCGTGCCGCGACGTCTTCCCCGGCTGCCTCTGTTCTCCGCGAGCCACTACCGCAGGCACCCCGAGCTACACCCCACCGCTAGGCTCCCTCATCTCCCTGTCGCGCATCGCCGTCGGACGCGTGCCGTCCTCGTCTCTGTCTGTGTCCTCCGTCGCCATGGTGCTGCCACGTGGGCCACCTCCACTTCCTCCACGCCTCTCTCTCGGCCACTCTCCCTGCGACAGAGCTCCACGACCCTGACGCCGAACCCGTCCTCCACAACTGATCCCCCCTTCCCAGACGTCCTCTCCTCTTTCCGGCCGCCACGGTGCCCCTTCCGTCGAGCCCTAGTACCCCGTCCTCTTACGCGACCTGAGGCCGCCTCTACCTCGCCGATGGTCGACATCCTGAACCTCCTCGTCGCTCTGGTCGCCACCAGCACCTGCAAACGCCACGTCCTCGATGCATTGTTGCTTTGGAGTTCAGCCCCGTCCAGTTTTTGTGCTCGCCTGTTCCTTGGTACAAGTCGACGCAAGTGGGAGTGCTAGCTGTGTTGCTTCCTTGGAGTTTGAGTGGTGCCATTTGTGAAGCTTGTGGTATGCTATGTGCGCATAGAACCTTCTCAATGACAAGATCCACAACTTCGATTTCGTTCATGATGAGCGTTTCTCGGTCTGGTCCTCTGAAGCTTCTTCTGTGGCAAACCCTATCGCGATGTCGCCAAGGTCTTCAAAGGGCAAATTGATGCGAAGTCTCGCCAAGACCGTCTTCGTCTGCCACCACAAGATCTTTCCGAGTCATTGTTGCCCGAAGACCCGACCCCGAGACCCAAGATATCTGAAACCCGATGTGTGACCCCTATTCCGAGACCCCTATATTTTTTTATAATATATGACATATACTTGTTTCATATGAATCATTTATATTCGCATGCATATTGTGGATGTTTGGGGGTATTTAGATGACTCACCTAAATTAAATATGGAGACCATATGCGAAAAAATCTAGTCTTATATTAGCTTCATTTAAATTTGCATAGCGAACTAGTACCATGTTTTGCCTTGTTAAGACAATATTTAAATTGCGGGGTATATAAACAACATAAACCACCTAATTAATTGTCGGGACCACGGTTCCACTTAATATTGCCTAATTGCATCGCATCTTTGCTATGCCATGCATCATGCCCGATCTTCTGCCGTAGTATTAAATGCATCCGATGTTTCTTTTAGTGCTTTGGTTCTTCACGGATTAGGTCGATGAGTTCATGCAAGTGTCGACCTGATCTTCGGATGAACCTTCAACAGTGTTTTTTAGGAGAGCATTCTCCCCCTTTCTACCTATTTTACATTTCTAGTCTTTACTTCATCCTGTTGATCTATTGCTATCCGTGTTGCGATGCTTTAGTTTCCGTGCACCATTTATATTCCTTGCAGCCTGTATATTGCCTTGGACACCTCCTATTTCCCGTTGATTGATAGATGGTCGTCCTTGCGAGTCATAGTTGCTTGCCCAGGTGCTTCTTAGCGTCGATGATGTTCCACCATTGTTGGATGGTTGGCACATGCTTAATGGTGGAGATGATCATGACTTTAATTACTGTTTAATAGATATATTTAAAGTAGGTAAATAATGTACAGGCACTGGTAGGTAATAGAAAATATTTGGTTTTTAACCGCCCACTTGTGTCCACCTAGGACCCGAGTTCTTGACACCTGTTCCGAGATCGAGCGCGCTAACCATAGGTGGGGTGCATGGGCAACCTGATACGTCCATTTTGCATCACTATTTTATATCATAATTTGTTGTTATTCATTGATATATTTCATATTAAGAGGTGTTACTTATGTTGTTTCATCTATTTTTGCATGTTGGATGATTCTTGGAGGATGAACTGCCGGAGTCAGGATTCTGATGGAAAAGCGGTGTTTTGATGCAATTTTCGTGAAGATCAGAAAATACTAGAAAATATATGGAAAATCATATTTTTCCAGAAGATGAAGGAAGTCAGAAGGGGAGGCTTAGATGGGCCATAAGGGGCCCACACACCCGCTCTGCGCGGCCCACCCTGGACCGCACCACCAGGGGGTGTGGCCACCCTAGCCCACCTCCCGCTTTTCCCTTTCGCCTATATCTTCTCCTTGAAACCCTAATACACGGGGGGCGACCACAGAAAGATTCCACCTCCTCTACGGTGCGGAAAATACAGAGAGAGAAAGACTTCTTCGGCAGACAGATTTCTGCCGGGGAAATTCCTTCCCGGAGAGGGGAGATCATCGCCATCAACGCCGTCATCAAGCTAGACTTCATCAGGATCATCATCATCATCCACACCACCAACTCCACCAGCACCATCATCACCTCTCCATCCTACTGTAACAATTGTGTTGAATCTTGCATAGTTCTTAGGGGAAACTTTCCCGGTGTTGATTACTTTTGTAGTTGATGCTTGTGAGTGGAACAATTGAATTATTGTTTATGTTCATATTTTTATTCATCATCATATCATCTCTCATATTGATCCATATGATGTCTCGTGAGTAGTTCGTTTAGTTCTTGAGGACATGGGAGAAGTCATGTTGTTAGTAGTGGAATTGTGTTGATGTATTATTCAGTGATTTGATATTTAATTTGTGGTGATATTCTTCTAGTGGTGTCATGTGAACGTCGGCTACATGATACTTCACCATTTATGGGAATAGGGGAATGCATTGTGTATTTGGCTACTAATTGTGGGGTTGCCGAAGTGACATAAACCTGAACCCCCGTTAGAAAACCTTTGCAAAAGGGAGTGTAGGATCTCAGAGTTTAAGGCTGTGGTTAGGTTTTTATCTTAATTACTTTCTTGTAGTTGCGGATTCTTGCAAGGGTTTAATCACAAGTATGTATTAGTCTAAGTAAGGTCGGTACATTAGCACAGGTTCACCCACATAACACTTATCAAACCAAAGAAGATTAATCAACTATATGAAGAGAAAGCACTTGACAATATTCCCATGTGTCCTCGAGAACGTTTGGTCCTCATAAGTACTACAATCGGCTTGTTCTTTGCTAAGAAAGGATTGGGCCACTTGTTGCAATTATTTTCTATCTTTATTTACTTGAACTTTTTTCCTTGCATTATCAAAAAAAACCTAAAAATCTGTTTGCTAAGTATTTATAGATATTTCTTGCTCCAAACCACTAGTCAACACCTTCTGCTCCTTGTTGGGATCGACACTCCTATTTATCGAAAGTACTACGATACACCCCCTATACTTGTGGGTCATCACACCCCCATCGATTTAGTACCTGATTTCAAAGTACTGTTCTGGGGCAACAAACTAGTTTGGGGCTTTATTACTATCCTATACTTATGCCATTCTTTACAGCTTTATTTACGGCTCCGCATGGAGCGCCTGTACTTTTTAGGAACCCCGTGATATGTTTTCGTTGTATCGACAAGCCTAGTCACATTTTCAGGTTCCTAGTCATTTACAGTCGTCGACACAAACCCTGGGTCCATCTGGAAGACCGGCCGACTTCGTTGCAGGTAGCGTAGTAGGGTGGCCCCATGTTCTTGCTTTGGGTCTGTGAAACATACTGTCTGAAACCACGTAGACATACCATTCGGTGTATGTTTTGTGATCCTGTACCTACCTGATCTGACAACAAGGGTGTAGGCGCGTGTGGAAACTTTGGTGCACCCCTGCAGGGTTTAATCTTTTCAAAAAGTCGTGTCCGCGATTATGGACGACTTGGACCACGGTTCTCGATCATAGACAACTATAACTAAAGTTACTGTTATAATTTGACTTGTATATGATATGACTAGTAAGTTGGATAACCACCACGGAAAGAATGAATAAAACTGCCAGCTGTGTCAGTTTCCTTGACACGATTTCCTCGTTTGGTCTCGAGGGGGAAATATCGGGATGGGTATGTTTGGTGGTAGTATCACATTGGTTCCGAATAGGTAATTCTTATCCCTCTCTGATATCCAACAGTTGTATTGAGTCTCTATAGGTTTTTTAGTGCATGCTTCGTCGTCGATTTAGTCCACCATATATGTAGGCGAGAGCCGCCGAATTCTAGGCTTGCCGTGTACTGTCCTCATTACTGATCACTCTTTTTTTCCTTTGCCCTTTGTCGGCACCCCTTTTGTTGTAGCAGGTTTTGAGATCAACGTCATTAGCAGGGTTACCCTTCCGTATTGGCCTGGGCGGGGTTATGGATGCCATTGGTTATTCTTCAGGGCTCTTAGCCCCATTTGCCTCTTGTCCGTACTCAGATGTTGTATTGTTTTAAAGGTGATTTGGATATTTGTACTGTATACCTGTATTCTTGACTCTTTGAGTCGTTGTTGTATATATTTATCGGTGGGTTCCATCATGGACTATTGTGTAATGTTATTGCTTAGTTTTCCACCCGCACACAAGTGCCTGGTGGACACCTTTGAATCGTTTCTATGCGGGTTTGGCTGGAATCGCTGAAACTTGCATAGGGCCGATCTGAGGGAGTTACAAAGTGGTATCAGAGCTCAGCAGTTATGATACCCCACTGGTCCAGCCTGTGGGATAGCCTTGCTAACGGTCGATGTAGAGTGTCAAAACTATTTTTTTTTTAAATCGGTTGGATAGATCTAACTAGGTCTGCTTTTATTCCTTACCTCTGTGCTATTCTCCACTCACCTTGATGTGTTTGAATATGTCTCTTACCTCTCTTCGAGTCCAGGATTTCTCGTGGTTGGGTTCCCATCGTACCTTTAGGGTTTCACTTCCGACCTCTTGTAACGGTTCTTCGACATCCGGTCTTCATGCTATTTGAGGAATTTTCCTCTATGTACCTTTCAGTGGACCGAAAATTCACTAAAAAATCTTTATATCTTCCAGTGTTTTCCTTCACGACGAACTCTTCTACGTTAGATCTGATGAAGAGCTTGCATCTTTCATTTTGTTTCCGAACATCGCTTGAGAAGATCTTTAGTCTAAATCCGAGAATGGGTTGTACACTTTTCGACTCCATGTGTGGAGTAATAGTTTGGGTGCGTGATGGATTGGCCCCCATGCCGACTAATCAATCTATTCGCTCTTGTACATTGAAGTGGATTAGGTTGCACCTTTTCTCTACTTTCCCATAACTTAGAGGTGGCCTTATATTTTGATACCTTTACCTTCATATTTTGTTTTCCGGAGTGTTCTCTCGACAAACGTGAGCAACGACTCCTTGTTGGTGGTGTCCCATTTCAATATGGAGTAAAGATCTTTGGAAGTGGTGTCGCGAGGATCTACACGAAGCGAGAGGATCCAGATTGTCGGCCTTCTTCCCCGTACCATGAGTCGGATCTCGAGGGCGAGATCAATTGTTAATGGTGTCAAATTGTAGCACCCCGGGTAAAACCACTACCAGAAAATCGCATGTCCTATCTCTATGCCTCATCTTGACATCAGCATGCATCTGTTTGCCTAAAAGTATTTTACTAAAAGCCTATTTGTTGTCCAAATATCCCCCCGTATTTTATTTCAAATTAAAACCCTGGTCCTCTCGGATCTTTATATTGTCTAAAACATATTTATAAATTTTTAGTTTTAAACAAAATAAAATAATAAATAGTTTTATAAAACCCGAGGGAGGCCGCCAGCCTGCCGGGCCAAAATCCCAGCAAGCCAACAGCCTACTACCCGACTCCCTCTAGATAAAACCCTAACTCCTTTAGCCTAAGCCTAACCGTAAACCAACCCCACCTATCTCCCCTAGCCGCCTCCACCCATCGTACACATCAAACCCACATCCCCCACTCCCTTGACCGCTCCCATATCGCCTCTAACCACCCGCTCGCTCGCGGCCCACCACACAACACACCCCACACCACACAACACGACCCAGAACACTGACGACTGTCTACGCATAGCCTGTTGGGAACCCCAAGAGCAAGGTGTGAATAAGCAAGCAGCAAGTTTTCCCTTAGTTTAGACCGAGGTTGTCGAACCATAAGGAGGAAGGAAATGTCACACAGGTGTTGCAAGCAACACAGAGACCTGCACAACACAAACTCAAGACTTTGCCCCAACAAACAGTGAGGTTTTCAAGATCACCGGTTTGCTGTAACAAAGGATTAAACGTATTTTTGTGGAAGGTAATGGTTTGCAGCAAGTAAAAAAAGTAACAGTGGAAGATGTATCAATGGTAAAGATTGGACCGGGGTCCATAGTTCACTAGAGGTGCTCTCCTTAGATAAACAACATGGCATGAAGGGTAAACAAATTACAGCAGGGTAATTGACAGGAACTGAGCAAGGAATAACAATGCAATTACTAGTTAGAAAGATCCAATGAGATTCGATTGGGCAATACAACATGATACATAGACCGCCATCCAACTAAATCTATGACTAGAAGTCCACCTTCAGGTTATCATCTGAATCCCCTCCAGTATTAAGTTGCAAGCAACAAACAACTGCTTTAAGCAAAGTGTGTAAGGTAAACAGTCCACATGTTCCATGAACAAGAGACCGTTGTTCTCTCTCTAGTAGCAACAGCACATCTACAACCGAAGAGATTATTGTCACTTCCCTTGTAAACTAGAGGCATGAACCCACTATCGAGCATAAATACCCCCTCTTGGAGTCACCAACAACTACTTGGTCAAGATAGCTACTAACAATGGAGATCATGCAAGATCACAAACAACACAGACATGATAGAATCATAAAGAAAAAACCATTAATCAAACCAACATAATAATCTAAATATCCATTGGATCCCCGCAAACACAACATGCATGATTACAAATAGATTAGATCTTGATCATGAACGGAGCTCACAAGATCTAGACATGAAAGCACAAAGGAGATACAACCATCTAGCTACTACATGGAACCATAGTCCAAGGTGGAACTACTCACGCATCATACCGGAGAGAAGGCCTACAGGATGATCTCCCCTCTGGCAGGGTGCCTAGAAGAACTTCAGATCCCCCCGATCTAGGGACGATGGTGGCGGCGGCTATAGATGGTTTCGTGGATTTTGGATCGGGTACTGAGGGTTTCTGCATCGGGGGTTTTTATAGGCGAAGGGGGAGACCGAGGTGACGGTCAGGGGCTGCAAACCCTAGCCAGGCGCGGGGCTGGGCTCACCCATGCCTGGGGTGGGTCTGGCCCCCTGGTTGGCCCCTCCGGCTCCCCTCTAGACTTCTTGTTCCCCACGGAAAGTAATTGACTTTGTCGTTTGTCCCATCCAATTCCGAGAATATTTCTTTACTAACTTTTCTGAAACCAAAAACAGAAGAAAACATGCATCTGGCACTGTTGCAACTTGTTAATAGGTTAGTACCAGAAAACATGTAAAAAGCACCTCAAAGTGTAGACAAGTAAAGCAAAGTAGATACAAAACAAGCATGGAGCATCAAAAATTATAGATACGTTTCCTGCGTATCAACATCCCCAAGCTTAACTCCTGCTTGTCCTCGAGTAGGTAAGTGATAAAAGAATAATTTTTGAGGTGACATGCACCCTCACAATAAAGATCCAACCATTTGCAAGCATTGAAAGCTGGGATTAAAGAACTCTAAACATGTGCATGAAAGATGGAGTTATAACTGTAGGAAATAGTAACTATGCATGCAACATGACAAGCTACAAACAAAGATCATGAATAACATGCATTGAAAAACGTTTGTTTGTTTCACATGCAGAAAACATAGCATAGTGGCAATCAGCTTGTCCCTCATAGAGTAGCAATATAGATGCATAGGACACCTGCAAAGTTCACTAGGGTGACTATAAACAAATAGCACAAGAGCAATTAATAACACAATATGCATCAATTAATAAGCTTTGGAACACTCCATACAGAATGACAACTATGCTATCTTAATGGTGCCTAAAGGTATAAGGTGGAGACTCAATAATGGTGGAATAAAAGCATTTTTGTAAAGGAAGCAGGGATTACAAGTTTCAAAAAGAGCTTCCAAAAATTATGGTACTTGTTAGCTTTCAGCCCTCATTGCCCCTATCATAAGCATCTTGAAGTGGTTAAGGTTAAAGTGGCAAAGCTAGAGTATATGCTTGACGAAGTATAAGTTGGCAATCTCAAGTCCCTTGAATACGAGGCCCACAGCTCATGCATACTCAACTTTGGGTCTAGGTAAGTCCTTGTCACTGTAAGTATTTGCATATCATTGAGAACCGCCAACGAGGTACCCCTTGCACATGGTACAGGAGCTTTCCCATAACCAAAATGACAAGGCAAGCAGACAATGAGCATCTCAGCAATCTTCTTATGTACCATGGGAATATGGTACTTTTTTTTCTCTTTTTCCTCTTTTCTCAATGTGTCTCTTTTTTCTATAAGAAGAATGCTTCATAGATGTCACTATGGTGATGATGCAAGTTTCCACCATGATTAGGCATGGCTTAGGCTAGCGGCCCAGACGTTTCTCTAAAACAAAATAAAAACTCCATGGACTTGCAAGTTCCCTCTTTATTTCACACTGGTGACATCCATAGACAAAATAACATGATATCAACTGAGTACAAAGTACAAGTGCTATGTTGAAAACGTTCCCCGTGACAGCACGGTTCTGCTAATTCCAACTTATAAGTGCAAGCATATACAACAAAGTTGTCACAATGGTTCAAGTTTATTAGGGGCATAGATTAAAAACTGTGCCATCAAGTTCTTGAGGGCTTTAATCACTAAGTTTTCACATAACAAAATAGTTTTTAATTGGAAGATAAATGAAAACAAGAATATACTTGGAATGGTGTAACACACCATGCACAGGAGTTTATAGTGGACACTTTGGAATAACTTGGTTTCTTGGGAGTTGGAAACATGATTAGAACTTACTCATACAAGTGGAGGCTAGCAAAAGGCTGGGAGCAACCAACTAAGAGAGCATAATGGCCATAATCATGCAAAGCAACAAAGCATACTAATCAAACCAAAGAGTGGTACTACAAGTCAAGGACTAAATTATCATAGAGGCTAATCGTGACTTGTCATAGTCATAACATGGTGCGATCATGTGCCAAGTCAACCCAAGCAAAGCATCAAAGGAGAATACCACAATACTATGCTTTTGCATGCTAAAACAACGCATAATTTCTTCAAGGCACACTAAGCAATCCCAATTGTTTGGAACAAGACATGCTACAGAAATAATCAGTAAGCATAATGCTAAAACAACACCTATCATGTCATGATAAAGTCTAAGTCACAGTCAATGCAAGCTCCTCTTGCACTTCAAGCAAGAACTTACTACTCCTTTCCAAACACCAAGAAAACTTATTTGCAAAACAACACAGAGAGAACGGGTGTCCAAAGTACTTTATTCAAGTAAACTAAACAACCTAAGCAAAGCAAACAAAAACTAAGACTCTCCAAGAACAACACAATTGTGCATGAAACAATAAAAACGAAGTGTCTAGACAGACCTGAGCTTTTTATTGATGAAGAAGGGGATGCCTTGGGTATCCCCAAGCTTTGACGCTTGTACCTCTTGGATATTTCTTGGGGTGACACCATGGTGGCATCCCCAAATCTTGATATTTTGTCCATTCTTCATCTCATTGCATCATTCTCTCTTTACACCTGAAATTTTTCCTTCATACAAAACTTCACACAATCTTCATTAGCAACATTAGTGTATTCAAAAGATATTAGACCTCTGGCAAAGCTTTGGAACAGCAAGGCTTTTCACAAAAAACACAATACACTGTAGTAACTCCTTCAAAAAGCTCAATTCACCTAAAGAGAACTCAAAAAGGAATCAATAAGAAGCAAATGCAAATAATGGCAGAAATCTGTCAAAACAGACCATCAGGTAGAAACCGATTTTTTTGAACATCTTGTGTTGCTCAAATCAAAAACTGTTGAACTAAAGAAAGTTAGCTAACATACTGGGGGATTTATTCGTAAAGTTTCAGCTCAATACGAGTTACATAACTTCCTCAAGAATATTTTTGGTGGAGGACAAAAATCTGTTTCGGGACAGCAATTCCCCAAATCTTACTTCCCTCTCATTAGAGGTCATTCTTGGCACAAAAAGCAAATAAAAAGGATAAGGAGAGGTCATTACTGAAGTAATAACTTCCAATACTCAAGGAAACTCTTGGGTTATCTTCCAACAAGTACTTGTCTTTAATGCCTTTAAGTTAGGCAGAAGAAGCAAGAAGAATCAAGTATTTTCAAATGAAGAAGCATTCACATCAAATCTTGCTTTCAAAGGAGGAGCAAAAATCAACTTCTATTTCCTCATAGGGAAGTGTTCAATACCTTTCTTGAATGTAAAAGGATATTTGATGGTTCCTTCTTTCATATCAATGATGGCACCAACTGTTCTAAAAAAAGGTCTTCCCAAAGTAATAGGACAAGAAGCATTGTATTCAACATCCAAAACACATAAATCAACAGGGACATAAGCATTATTAACCATAATGAGAACATCATTAATACTCCCCATGAGTTTCTTCTTAGCATTATCATTGAGTGGGACATCTAAATAACAATCTTCCAATGGTGGCAAATCAAGCATTTCATAAATCTTCCTAGGCATAATAGAGACACTAGAACCAAGATCACATGAATATTTTAGATCAAAGTCATTCACTTGCATATTAATAATGGGTTCCCAACTATCTTCTAATTTCCTAGGAATAGAAGCTTTGTGTTTTAGCTTCTCTTCCTTAATTTTAACAAGAGCATCTGTAATGTGTTTAGTAAAGGCAACATGCATATCACTAGCATCAGGACTTCTAGCAAGATTTTGCAAGAACATAATCACTTCAGAAATATTGCAACCATTAATATCAAAGTCAAACTTAGCATCACTAGAAGTAGGCTCAATAGGCTTAGGCATAGTAGGAGTAGGAATAGGTACTACTCGTGGTTTAGTGGTGATAGTGCACACACTAGTGTTTATATTAATTTTAGCTTCCCTTTCCCACTTAGCATGAAGTTGGGATAACAACCTAACATTTTCATCAATAGTAACTTGTATGGCATGAGCAGTAGCAAAGGTATTTTCCATGGCTTCAGGTTTAGCAGCCATTTTATTAATCAAGGAGAACTTAGCTTTAGACAAAGAGTATATATTTTTCTCAACAGTTACAAGATTTTCCTCTATAGTCTTATTGAAAGTGGTTTGTTTACTAATAAAGTCCTTGAGTGTAATACCCTCGCATGTTAAGGATGATTTCATGTGTATAGTGTCAATCCCTGGATCGGTTCACTGGCACACACAGTACAGATGAATACCAAAGAATTTAATAGTGCATCATTATTACAACGAATGATCTAGAATTTGCAATTATTACACCATGCTTAGATCAAGGCTAGCTCAAATATCAAGTAGCATACGGAAGCATAAACAATTGATAGGCTCCATCTTCAATTGTGCCACAGGCGAACAACTGTTGAGTGGAGTATCGCAACCTAGTCGATCACTCTGAATCGGAATAACATCCTGCAACATAAAACATAGCAGCCCCGAAGGGTCAATACTTGGAATGTATGGCAAGTCGGGCTATTAAAGGAGACAATAAACCTAGCATCTACATGCTTGTTTGGCAAGTGGAGTTGTGGCTAGCTTGCATTTGCAAATATCTTTGTCCTACTTTCATAAACAGTTTTTGATTTTCTTTGAAAAGATCCCAAATAGATTGACCCATCAACATTAAAGCAATTAGGAAATTAGAATGAGCGAGAAACATGTCATAAATTCAATACCAAACAACTCAGATGTCCATAACCGGGGACACGGCTAATCGATTAGATTATACACCCTGCAGGGGTTAGTACACTTTACCCATGTGACTTGGCCAGCCCAGCTCGTACCACCACTCTCATATTGGGTGATGATAGGGAGAAGTCCAAGAAGGGACCGTTCGGGAAGTAGCTCCCCAAACTCGACACGCACCGTACCAACCTACCAAAATTCTACATCTCTGGCTATGTGGGTTCGAGTTGCCACAACCTACTAAGTCCAATCAACCGCCCATTTCATTATTGGGACAAGATTGTACATGTAAGTTACCAAATAAAGAAGTCAATCCTTTTCTCTTGATACCTGGGTGCCTTTCCGCAATGATGCCACCACAAAATGTCAATCCCTTCACACCCAGGAGGTTCATTGATTAAGTTGTTTTTACTTTTTGCAACCAATACTTTAGAAACAACTTTCAAGTGATGTAACCCATCCCTTGTTCATCATATCATGGCTAAGCACATCTACCAACGGTGCCTCATCTATAAGAGATCCCTACCACATAATAGGACATAGCATAGCGATAGTTGTTTCCTACACATGCAACTACAAAATACACTACAATGCATTAAAAATAGTAGGACAATAATCATAAAAAATAAGCATCTACTTGCCTTGATTTTTGGTGAAGTCGTTTAAGCAATCGTCATAATCACACACGTTGCACTCCTTGCAATCTATCGATCAAACAATTGCATACAACATAAACAATAACACATAGAGATCAAACAAATGCAACACATGCATGAATGAGAATTTAATAAGTCACAATGGTTGTTACTTTAGTTTTCTAAATAATACTGAAGTATATGATGCATGCAAGACACCAATTAATGCAATGGAGTATTTGTTATTAATAATTACTTGTCAATATAGGGTTTTTAATGGTTCTGTTGTAACTTCTGTTTTTGTTGTCGAATTAAATTTGGATCTAAAGTGTACTGGATAAACGTCATTAATACGAACCAGTAGGCGTTGGAGTCACCCTAATGGGAGTTATAGATCTTTTCTTATGATTTAAATAGTCTTTAATGAGTTTTAAATCAATTATATAGTTTCCGTTGCCTAAAAATAAACCAAAATCAGATTTGTAATCTACACGGGATTGTGATTCCAGGGACATATTATTTACAATTTTCTGAACGTTATTTATTTTCTTATGAATTTATTACACTAAAGGGACCATTAATCTATGTAAATATTCACGACAAAACCTTACGGTCAAAGCCTGAACTAACTGCATATTTATGATCTACATGAAATTAGCTTTCCATCGGTACATTATTTATATTTTTGTGATGGACAAATAATTTACTATAGATTTAATGATCTAAAAATCCATTTAACACTAATTAAATCATTACAGTAAATATGTACGTAAAAGATTAGATCTAATCTGACATTATTAATCTACATTATAGTAGCTTTCTTTCGACATATTATTCATATTTTTCGGAGTTACAGATGATTTTCTATGAATTTATTAACCTAAAATACCATTAAAACTAATTAAATTATTACAGTAAACAAGTACTGTAAAAGTTAGATCCAACTTGATATTAATATTCTACTCAATTTTCTGAATCTATTGATATATTATTTGCTATTTTTGGATCTACAAATATTTTTATATGATTTTTGCAAATTTATACAATTTCCTGCAATTTTAATCTTTTCTCCTATTTTTAAGGAGAGTCAACATTGACTGGCGCTGTGTCATCGCTGACGCGGCAGACAGGTGGCTCGTTCTAGTTCATTGGTACCCTTTCGACCTGGGGACAAATGGTGGCCGTCTAATCTTAGGATGATCGGACGGTGCAGGGCGTTCGAGGCGAGACTCATCGGTAGGGTGACATGGAGGCGGCGGGGCTCGTCAGGCGGCAGGGCTGGCAGCGGATGCGGCGGTCTCCAGTGAAATCGAGGTGGCCTACGAGAGGCGGGGTACTACGTCGAGAAGGTTGGTGGCCTCGGCGTGGTGGATTGCTTCCTCGGGCGACGGAGGCAGACGGCTGGAGCGTCGGCTCGTCGGTGATGCTCCGGTGGTGGTCCGGCATCGTTTTCTGGGCGCCTTGATGCTCCTGCAGACGAGGGACCGGGTCAGCGCAAAGAGATATAAAGAGGGTAACGAGGTAAGGGAAATGGGAGGGTGCGGCAGCTTGGAAA
Organism: Avena sativa; assembly: GCA_916181665.1. Lineage (NCBI taxonomy): Eukaryota > Viridiplantae > Streptophyta > Magnoliopsida > Poales > Poaceae > Avena > Avena sativa. The sequence continues at coordinate 268,811,051 of OV702281.1, forward strand.
CATCCTGCTCGAGCACGTCCTGGCAACGGTAATGGCGGTGACGGCGGCCAAGATCGGGACTCGCACCCGTGGCGGCTAGGGTTACCAAATCGGCAAAAAAACAATGGGGAAAGATGTGGTGGGATTTATACGGATGGATGGCGTGCTAGAGGGGCAACCGAATCTAACTAAACGGGCGAAATCAGCGAGGCAACTGATCGGGATCGACTGCGTGTTCCGCTCGGTCTCCAGGCGCGAGGAAGAAGGTGACCGGGGTGGTCGCCACCTATCAGCCGTGAGGGAGGTAGAGCGGGCTGCTGCGCAAGGTTGGGCCGCTGGCGGGCTGGCTGCTTGCGCTGATGCGGCCTACGCAGCGCTCACGCGCGGGCGCGCGTGGTAGGCTAGGTACGGGCCGGCCCAGTGGCTGGTCCGGTAGGTTAGGTTTCTTGTTTTTGTTTCTTTTATTCTTTTGCATTTTCTGTTTTCTTTAATATCTTTTAGAATATAGCTCCAAATGAGCTCATTTTTGTCTCTATTTTTTTCTAAAAACCAGGGGATCATTTTAGGATCCATCTTTAACCTTTTCCACTAGTTATAAAATAGTGGATTTAAAAATTCTTATATAATCCTTCGTAGACACATTTTAGTAATTCAAAATAGGGGTTTGAATATGGGGTTTTGCAACCCAAATTTTCATGAATGCAATGCAATGCTCATGAATGTCATTCAAATGCAAAAAAGAAAATTCGAGTCCCAATTTCTAAAATCTTGGGATGTGACATTGAGCATGACTTCAAGTTCAGAGGGGGCACTTCTAGCATTATTGTAAGAGTTTCCATAGGAATTGCCATTATTAGGAGGATAAGGCCTATAATTATTGTTGCCACCAAAATTGTTTCTATAGGCATTGTTGTTGAAATTGTTGTTTCTAATTAAGTTCACATCAACTTGTTCTCCTTGATCAACCAAAGAGGCTAGAGAACACTATTAGGATCTAAAGGAGCTTTCCCATTAACAACCATAGCCATAATAACATCAATCTTTTCACTCAAAGAGGAAGTTTCCTCAACAGAATTTACCTTCTTACCATGTGGAGCTATCTTAACATGCCATTCAGAGTAGTTAACCATCATATTATCAAGGAGCCTTGTTGCAGCACCCAAAGTGCGGCCCATAAAGGTTCCTCCGGCAGCTGAATCCAATAGATTTCTTGAGGAGAAGTTCAAACCTGCATAAAAAGTCTGGATAATCATCCAAGCTATGAGTCCATGAGTAGGGCAATTTTTAACCAAAGATTTCATTCTTTCCCAAGATGGAGCAACATGTTCACTATCAAGTTGTTTAAATTTCATAATGTCACTTCTCATGGATATAATCTTAGCAGGAGGATAGTACTTTCCAATAAAAGCATCTTTGCACTTATTCCAAGAATCAATACTATTTTTAGGCAAAGAAAGCAACCATTCTTTAGCTTTCCCTCTCAAAGAGAAAGGAAAAAGCTTGAGCTTAATAATATCTCCATTTACATCCTTATACTTTTGCATCTCACAAAGTTCAACAAAGCTATTGAGATGGCAGCGGGATCATCAGAACCAGCACCAGAAAATTGCTCTCTCATCATAAGATTCAACAAAGCAGGATTAATTTCATAAAAGGTAGCATCAGGAGCATGTGGAGCAATAGGAGTGCTTAGGAAATCATTGTTGTTGGTGCTAGTGAAGTCACACAACGTGGTGTTCTCAGCAAAGTTCATGTTGGCAAAGGTGGGCAAGCCAAAAACAGCAGCAGCTATAGCAGGAACTAATTTTTTTTGTGTTTTTTGGAAAGAGGCAAACAAAACCAAGCAAAAGAAATAAAGCAAACTAAAAACAAATTAAAGAGAAAGGAAGTGAAGGACTCCCATTTTGAAGATGTCCTTGGCCTCCCCGGCAACGGCGCCAGAAAAGCTTGACGACTGTCTACGCACAGCCTGTTGGGAACCCCAAGAGCAAGGTGTGAAGCAGCAAGCAGCAAGTTTTCCCTCAGTTGAGACCGAGGTTATCGAACCAGAAGGAGGAAGGAAATGTCACACAGGTGTTGCAAGCAACGCGGAGACCTGCACAACATAAACTAAAGACTTTGCCCCAACGAACAGTGAGGTTGCCAAGCTCACGGGTTTGCTATAACAAAAGATTAAACGTATGGTGTGGAAGGTAATGGTTTGCAGCAAGTAAACAAGTAACCGTGGAAGATATATGAATGGTAAAGATTGGACCGGGGTCCATAGTTCACTAGAGGTGCTCTCCTTAGATAAATAACATGGCATGAAGGGTAAACAAATTACAGTAGGGAAATTGAAAGGAACTGAGCAATGCATAACAATGCAATTACTAGTTAGAAAGATCCTATGCGATTCGATTGGGCAATACAACAAGATACATAGACCACCATCCAACTGCATCTATGACTAGAAGTCCACCTTCAGGTTATCATCCGAACCCCCTCCAGTATTAATTTGCAAGCAACAGACAACTCCTTTAAGCAAAGTTTGTAAGGTAAACAGTCCACGTGTTCCATGAACAAGAGACCTTTGTTTTCTCCCTAGTAGCAACAGCACATCTATAACCGAAGAGATTATTGTCACTTCCCTTGGAAACTAGAGGCATGAACCCACTATCGAGCATAAATACCCCCTCTTGGAGTCACTAGCAACTACTTGGCGAAGATAGCTACTAACAACGGAGAGCATGCAAGATCACAAACAACACAGACATGATAGAATCATAAAGACAAAACCATTAATCAAACCAACATAATAATCTCAATATCCATCGGATCCTCGCAAAAACAACATGCATGATTACAAATATATTAGATCTTGATCATGAATGGAGCTCACAAGATCTATGCATGAAAGCACAAAGGAGGAGATACAACCATCTAGCTACTACATGGACCCATAGTCCATGGTGGAACTACTCACGCATCATACCGGAGAGAAGGCCTCCGGGATGATCTCCCCTCCGGCAGGGTGCCGGGAAGAACTTATGATCCCCCTGATCTAGGGACGATGGTGGTGGCGGCTACAGACGATTTCGTGGATTTTTATCGGGTACTCAGGGTTTCTGCATCGGGAGTTTTTATAGACGAAGGGGGAGACCGAGGTGGCGGGCAGGGGCTGCAAACCCTAGCCAGGCGTGGGGCTGGGCCCACCCGTGCCTGGGGTGGGTCTAGCCCCCCTGGCTGGCCCCTCCGGCTCCCCTCTAGACTTCTTGTTCACCACGGAAAGTAATTGACTTTGACGTTTGTCCCGTCCAATTCCGATAATATTTATTTACTAACTTTTCTGAAACCAAAAACAGCAGAAAACCGGCATCTGGCACTATTGCAGCTTGTTAATAGGTTAGTACCAGAAAACATGTAAAAAGCACCTCAAAGTGTAGACAAGTAAATCAAAGTAGATACAAAACAAGCATGAAGCATCAAAAATTATAGATACGTTTCCTGCGTATCAACATCCCCAAGCTTAACTCCTGCTCGTCCTCGAGTAGGTAAGTGATAAAAGAATAATTTTGGACGTGACATGCACCCTCACAATAAAGATCCAACCATTTGCAAGAATTGGAAGTTGGGATCAAAGAACTCTAAACATGTGCATGAAAGATGGAGTTCTAAAAGTAGGAAATAGTAACTATGCATGCAACATGACAAGCTACAAACAAAGATCATGAATAACATGCATTGAAAAACGTTTGTTTGTTTCACATGCAGAAAACATAGCATAGTGGCAATCAGCTTGTCCCTCATAGAGTAGCATTATAGATGCATAGGACACCTGCAAAGTTCACTAGGGTGACTAGAAACAAATAGCACAAGAGCAAGTAATAACACAATATGCGTCAATTAGTAAGCCTGGGGTGGGTCTGCCCCCCTGGTTGGCCCCTCCGGCTCCCCTCTGGACTTCTTGTTCCCTAGGGAAAGTAATTGACTTTGACGTTTGTCCCGTCCAATTCCGAGAGTATTTAATTACTAACTTTTCTAAAATCAAAAATAGCAGAAAACAGGCATCTGGAACTGTTGCAACTTGTTAATAGGTTAGTACCAAAAAACATGTAAAAAGCACCTCGAAGTGTACACAAGTAAAGAAAAGTAGATACAAAACAAGCATGGAGCATCAAAAATTATAGATACGTTTCCAACGTATCAAACACACGCATGCCAGCGCGCAGCACCCAAATGACCCGCACCCTGGATCAAAACCAACACGACTCAACACACCTATCTAGCCAAACCGATCCCACCCACGCGATCAACCAACCTACCACGTTGTGCGTGTGTTGCACACAACATGGCAACACGCACGAACGCACACCTATATACATGTACACACCCCGGAAGTCATCCCGTTCATCGTGGCACCCTGGCCACACCCCAGCCCACCTCCTCGCCACTCTCTTTCCGTGATTCCCTCTTTCCAACCCCCGCATCAACCTTCCTCCTCCTCCCTGCTTGATCCGCGTCAACCTTCCTCCTCCCCTCTGCTCGATGTGCCACCCACAGGCTCGACCCTCACCTCGCTTTCTTCCTAGATGCCCTGCCTCCGGTCGTCGCCCTCCTCCGGCCTAGTGTGGCTCGCACTGCGATGTCTTCCTTGGCTGCCGTCTGCTTCTTCGCCGCTGGCCACCTCTGCCGCACGCACCCCAAGCTCCACCCCGCTGCCAGGCTCCCTCATCGCCCTGTCGCATATCGCCGCCGGACGCGCGTCGTCCTCGTCGCCCAGCAGGCCTCCCCAGACGTGTCCTCCACAGCCATGGCGCCGCCACGCGGGCCACCTCCCCGTCCTTCGTGCCTGTCTCTCCGGTCGCACTTCCCACAGCAAAGCTCCACGACCCCGCCGCCGAACCCATCCTCCGCGACCGCTGCCTCCTTTCCCGATGCCATCTCCTCTCTCCGGACACCACGGTGCCCCTTCTGTCAAGCCCTGCTGCCCCAGCGTCTTCTGTGACCTGAGTCCGCCTCTACCTCACCGCTGGTCGACATCCTAAACTTCCTCTTCGCTCTGATCGCCACCAACGCCTGCGTACGCCACCTCTTCGACGCGTTGCCGCTTTGGAGTTCGGCCTCGTCCTGTTTTTGTGCTTGCATGCGCCTTGGTACAAGTCGATGCCGGTGGGAGTGCAAGCTGCATTGCTGCCTTGGAGTCTGAGTGGTGCCGTTTGTGAAGCTTGTGGTCTGCTATGTTTACACATAACCTTCTTGATGACAGGATCCACAACTCCAAGCCGCAACTTCGAGTTGGTTCACGATGAGCATTGCTCGGTCTGGTACTCTAAAGCTTCTTCCGCGGCAAACCCTATCGCGATGTCACCAAGGTCTTCCGAGGTCAAATCGATGCGAAGCCTCGCCAAGACCATCTTTGTTTGCCACCACAAGATCTTCCGGAGTCATTGTTGCCCAAAAACCTGACCCCGAGACCCAAGATCTCCTAAACCCGATGTGTGACCCCTATACCGAGACCCCTATATTTTTTTATAATATATGACATATACTTGTTGCATATAATCATTCATATTCGCATGCATATTGTTAATGTTTGGGGGTATTTAGATGACTCACCTAAATTAAATATGGAGACCATATGCGGGGAAATCTAGTCTTATATTAGCTCCATTTAAATTTGCGTAGCGAACCAGTGCCATGTTTTGCCTTGTTAACAATATTTAAATTGCGGGGCATCTAAACAACATAAACCACCTAATTAATTGTCGGGACCCCGGTTCCACTTAATATTTCCTAATTGCATCGCATCTTTGCCATGTCATGCATCATACATGAATCATGTCTGATCTTCTGTCGTAGTATTAAATAGTGCATCCGGTGTTTCTTTTAGTGATTTGCATCTTCACGTATTATGCCGATGAGTTGATGCCTAATCACCAAATTTAGGGTTAACAAAAACTTTTCCAATTAAAATATGAAAGCATTCATATGTGTGTGCATTAAAATTTGGATTCTTTTGAATTGACATGATTATGTGTTTCTTTGCTTGTAAAATGATTCTTAGGTGAAATAAACATCATATAAACAATCCCCAAACTTTTCCCAAAGACAAACCAATCAGAACAAACAAACAAAGTGAATGGTCACTTTGGCCAAATTAACTCCCATGCCTACTTTGGCTATCTCTAACTTTTAGAACTTAACAGAAACTTGTTTGGATCTTTGCACCCCTTGATAGTACTCATAACAAAGTACCAAGGCCCACTTTGTGATCATCCAAAAACATTTAAATGCATAGTTTAAATGACAGTTTAAAATTGAATCTATATCATATGGGAAGATCCCATTTTTCAAAAACCACTCAAACAAGCTCAACTTTCAAAACCCAAGCATCTACAGATTCACCAGCACATGCCTAGCACACCCACCAAAAATCTTTTCAAAATTCAAAACTTGAATTCATCCGGCCATTTTATCAAACACCTTGCAGATACAAATCAAACAAAATCAAAACACTATAGTGTGCAGTGATTCTGGCCTAACTTGTTCCCTCTCTGGACACCACTAGCCTTAGTAGATCATCTAACGACCTTAACTAATCTCTAGTACTACTGTAAGCTAGCCATTGTCATCAATGGTGAACAACCCGAGTGCACCATTGCCACCCCATAGTCGACAGCAAGCTACAAGCAGCACTCGCCTCGCCAACCTTGTCTGGGAGCAAGCTAGCACCCCACCGCCACTCCCTGTCCCAGCCGCGAGCGATGCCAGCCCCTGGACCACACACACAGACCATGCAAGCCGCTCTGCAACCATGCCGAGAGCGCGCCCCATGCGCCACGCTCGACCAGCACCCATAAACCGCACGCCGCCCTCGCCGCGTGCACGCGTGATCACCACCGTCCCAGCAACCCCGCAGACACGCTCGTTCGCCGCCGCGTGGACCACGCGCGCTGTGCGCCATTAAAACTTCCATCGGGCACGCTTAGAGCACCGCAGCGTTCCGAACGATCAGCACCGCCCCACGCCTCGCCACCACCCCGTTGAGCTTCACCAGGGAGCACAGCACCGCCCCCTACCGTCACCCACGCCGATAGCCCTCTGTGCCGTCGACCATGACGAGCGCAGCTTGCACCCGTCGGTCCCCTCTTGCCACTATAAATAGAGGCATCCCCTGCTCGAATTCTTCACACCACCTCACTCCCCTCACCTCACTGATCGTTCCACCCCATTCCCGGAGAAAGGCAAGCAGCGCATCGCCGGAATTGCGCCAGAGCGGGCCGCCTCTGGAGAAGAAGGGTGCCGTCGATTTCGTCCACCCCAGGAGGAGCTGCCGGTACCATGAGGTTCGCCGTCGTCGACTTTGTCGTTCGCCCGCATCGCCGACCCTCGCCTGAGCCCCGGTGAGCCTCCCACGACCCCCACTGAGCCGCTAGGGTTCGAGCTCGCCGGTGACTAGTTCATCGTCGACGACGACCCTCAGCCGTTGATCTTTCTTCTAATCCAATGCACCACATCGCCCCGTACCGCTTCGCGTGTTAAGAGTCGCTGACCAGTAGACCCCCCTGCCAGTTGTGCCCCGTGCCACGGAGTGACACTGGGCCGGCCCATTACCCCTTCCCCCGCAGCCCACTCATTTGAATTTAACTTTTTCTATTTATATTCCAACTCAGTTCTGTACCTAGTTTCAAAAATCAACCCATCTCGATTCATTGAACCAAATTGAATGAAACCAATTTTTCTAGAACAATATTGAAACGCTTAATCCAAGCCCGTTGGATTCAAATCATTTGGATATCTAGATCAACCTTGGTAAAAATAACAAGGCAAAAGCTTTTCTGCATTCAAACATTTTTCAAAATTAAACCATAATAGCTTTTGAGTTGATTCGAACTCTCAAAAATCACATTTGATCAGACCTTTCAGAATATATAAAAACATATGGGTTTACTTATAGAAATAATGTTCAAGTAATAAAAGAATGTCACATAGGCATTTCTAGTCATTTATTTTCATTTGAAATAAAAGGTTAAATCTTATTAAATTGTGACACCATTTTAATATTGTAATATTAGTGATGATGCTAGATCATCTATAGAACCCTTGTGTGTGATGATTGAAAGTATTTAAGTATTGTTTGGTGATTGTGTACCTCGTATTTATTCATAGACGCTAGTACCGACCAAGGATACAAGGAGGAAGGAGGATACTACGAAGAACAAACCGAGGAGAACTTCAACCACTGCTCTGCACAAGGCAAGCCTAATACTACTAGTTGATTGAGCAAGCTAGCACTTGCAAGATACTCTAGCCTTACTAATCAAGTTGACCTATGCAAGCCTAATACTACTAGTTGATTGTGCAAGTTAACACTTGCAAGATACTATACCTATGCAAGCAAATACTTTCTTGTTACCATGCCAACTATATGCCTTAAGCATATGTGATCATACCCACATGATAAACCAATCCTAGTTTTACTTGCAAGCTTCTACTTTATTTCTTAATAAAGCTCTTATTTAGAGTTTACTGGAGTAAATTGTAGATACTAGAAAGATAATTGAAGGTTGCATAAAGAGCATATAATTTGGCCTAAGCTAGATAATCTTGATGTCATCCTAAGGCATGAGATTGAACTTAGTTAAACCCCACTAGTTTATCACCCCTCATTAGTATTCACTCCCATTTGTAGATGCTAGTGCTAAGCATAAAACTTGATCAACTTTAGATGGGAATACTTGGTGAAAATGGCTATGAAAACCTTGGAATGATGGATCATTCTATTGAGATGTTTTGACATGTTTTTCCGAACACCAGATGATTTTGGTGATAAAAATGTTGAGGCATGAGCCTTAGACCTTTATAAAACTGATGGTTGTCTGGATGCGATACTATTCCAATTTTACCGTACAACCACAATACCCGAGAATTGGGTAGGGCTTGAATGGAAACTTATATACCTTAGTATTGGTTCCCTCATGGCCAAGGCCTGAGCTGAGGCTACCTTATGAAGATTATCCACCTGTGCGGTACCCAAGATGACAGTTGGTCATGGTTGGGAGGCCAAACTCACAGGAGAGGTGCTTATACTATGGCATGTAATTGAAACGTTAGGATTGATTATCCGCATACTAAGTATGGTGAATTCAGGATTTTTTTCCTGAAGGATGTATCGAATGTTGTGGTGAAAGTGTACAATCTCTGCAGAGTGTCAAACTATTCGAATAGCCATGTTCGCGAATATGGACAGTTGGAGTGGTCATACTGTTCCCCCGTCAGATGTTTTCAAAATGACTTGTGAAATGAATTGAGATTTTGACTTGACCACAATAGAGTTGTGATATGAAATACAAGTTCCCACTTAGGTGTTATAAAACTTCAACTAGCATTCTTTGCTTCGGAACTTAGTAGAGGTAAATCTGGCTTTTTGCAAAACAACCCTAGAGCTTAGTGTCCTATTACAAAAAACCCCGTCACTTGTTAGTATTAGTTTGCGAGTACTTAAAGAGTACTCATGGCTTTGTCCCTGGCTATTCCTGTGGCCAGACTATGAAGAGGAGTACCAGGAGGATGGGCCCCAGGAAGGTTACGACAACTAGGATCATCTCCCATCGTCAGCATTGCCTGTGACCCCGAAGATGGAGCTTTGCCTACGCTACCGTTATTATTACGTTATTACGCTGCTTGAGTTGTATTAAGAACTGGATCATGAGATCCCTATTTGTGTAAGACCTTATGTATGGTTTGTAATGGATGATGTACTGTGGTATCCAATTCTGTTATGCCTCGCAAAAATGGTAATCCTGGGATTGCGATGTATGGCATAACAGGCATCTGGGATTAAAAATCTGGGTGTTGACAAGTTGGTATCAGAGCCATCCTGACCATAGTAGACCCTAGTTAGACTGGGCGTTTGAATCAAAAACTTAGTTTCAAAACCAAAGGAAGCAAATATTTACAAAAACTTATTCCCATTCTTATCACCTTGATTCTTTCATAAAAATTCATGTTCCTCAAAAACTCTTGCAAAATACATAAAATTTGGCACAATTGATCACTCTACTAACTTACTCATCCTATATTCTTATAGATGGACGTGAAGTACAGCAAATTTTATCAGTTGGGGAATGGAGGATACCTTATCTTTGAGTGGGATTTGGACCAGCTTTCGGAACTTCTGGAGCGTCCGCACCCCGAGTTCTTCGGAGCTCAGCTCAATGATCAAGGAGGAGACGATCTGCAGTGGCTAATTGTTGCAAGTCTCCGAGGAAAGATTGAACCTCCCACTTTCGAGGGAATTCAGTTTACCTTAAGAGAGAACAACTGGCTCGATGGACTTGCGAGGTCCATGCAGGAAGCTCTTGCCCGTCTGTGTGGGCAGAGTATCAACCAGATCAAGGGCACCCGCTTTGAGTTTTGTCCAAGGCGTGATGCTAATGGACAACCACTGGAAGCCCCATACCACCACGAGATGAAGACCCAATTGGACCACCTTAGCTTCATTATGTACGATCATCAGCAGGAATTGGATAATTTCCATGACTACTCCAACCACAAGTCTGCCATCATCAAGACGAAGGATCAGACCATCGCCATGCTAGCAAAGGATCGCATGTTTTGCCGCCGTCAGCTTGACAAGAAGGAGCGCATCATTGTCCGTCTTTGGCACCGTATCTCGGATTTGGAGCAGACCATCCACGAAAGAGACATGCAGTAGGTGGAAAGATAGAATGCCGGAGAAGATCTTCCTGGAGACCCCTACTCCTATCTCAGCGATGACGATGATTTTTTGGAGGATCAGGCTATGGACTTATTCACCGATGAGGATGATTTCACCTTCATGGATGACGATGAGGATGATGAGGATGACGACTACACCAACTCCGAGGAGTAGTAGCACTTGAGCACTAGCGTAGTGAGTTGTATTCGGTCCCACTGTATCGTAGTTTGCAGAATGGTTCTTAAAACCATCTGTTTACCTTTCTTGTGGTGTGTGTTTGTATCGTGTGCTATGAATGAATGAATGAAAAGCAAATTGCTAGAAAATCTGAGTCAAACTTTAAAAACTTTTCAAAGTCCCTGAACCTTAGAAATTTCCCTCTTTTCTCATGATCTATCTCAATCTTCAGATGCCACGCGGAGGAAGTAGTTCATCCCCGGACCTGATGTTGCAAATCCTGCAAATGTTGGTTTCTGACCGCGAAGCCGAAAGAGCCGAACGTCAAGCCAACCTAGCCACCCTTCAGCAGATAGCTCAGCTAGCCCACAACAATCAAGGCCACGGAAACTAGGACAACCATGGATCTAAGCTCAAAAATTTCTAGAACACCAACCCACCTGTTTTCACTAAGTCGGAAGAGCCCTTAAACGCCGATGATTGGCTGCAAACCATGGAAAATAACCTAGAAGTCGCCGGAGTGGAAGCCAACAAGAAAGTTCTGTTCGCCACCCACTATCTAGCCGGAGATGCAAGAGCATGGTGGAACAGCGTTCGTGCAATGACCGGAGGACATATGATGACCTGGGAGGAATTCAAGGTCAAGTTCAGCAGAACCCATGTGCCACCGGGTTTGATCAAGAGAATTACAGACGAGTTCAGAGAACTGAAGCAAGGAAGGATACCGTAGTGGAATACCGTGACAAATTATTGTCATTAGCTAGGTATGCCCCGGATGAGATCGATACCGAATACAAGAAGAAAGAGGGATTCCTGACTGGCTTGCATGATGAGATACAGACTGTGTTAGTCAATATCCCTTTTGCTGATATTGAAGCCCTTGTCGACTCTGCCATCCAGATGGAAGGAAATATCAACCAATCCAATGAGAACCGCAAGCGTCGCATGATGCATCATCCAGGAACCCATCAGACCCCAAAGTATCGCCCTAACCCATCTCCAGGATTTGCCCCGAGAACCAACAGACCCCCGATGAACCGTCAGACCTATCCCAACCGTGGAAACCCAAGGCTCGGAGGAAACCACAACAACCCCGGCAACTCTGGCAATTTCAACCGTGCCCCACCCAAGTTCAACAACAACAATGCTACCGCCAACACCAACACTGCCCCGAGGACTGGAAGCAATGATGTGCCTGTAGCAGCAAAGGACAAGACGCAAGTGACTTGTTATGACTGTGGAAATAAGGGTTACTACTCCAACGAGTGCCCCAACAAGAAGAATGCCGCAGCCCCCAATGCAAATGCCCCACCTCAGCAGTAGCATCGTGTTCAGCCCGGAAGAAGATTTGCCCCAGGTAATTCACTCAACCGCAACGGCCGCCTTTTTCTCATGCATGCTGAAGAAGCTCAGGAAGCGCCAGACGTCGTGCTGGGTATGTTTTCTGTTAATTCAGTACTTGCTAGAGTGTTGTTTGATTCTGGTGCATCGCATTCATTTGTCACCGAAGAATTTGCCTGCACTAGTAAGATTCAACCAACAAAACTGAAGCATGTTATGATTGTTCAAATCCCCGGTTCAACCACCAAGGCTAGGCAAATTTGCAAAGCCGTCCCTATCCGAATCCATGGCATAGATTTTTATGCTAATCTGATAGTACTCGGAACTAAAGGTTTGGAAGTAGTACTAGGAATGGATTGGATGTCCAAACATAAAGGATTGATTGACTGTGCCAAGAAAGCCATAACCATGACAAGTACAGCCGGAATATCAGTCGAGCATATATCCGAAACCTTACCTCGTCAATTCAAGTGCAACAAGAGTATAGCCCAACCTACCATTGACCAAGTCCGGATAGTCTGCGAATACCCCGATGTATTTCCAGATGTTTTGCCCGGTATGCCCCCAGATCGGGATATCGAGTTTATCATTGAACTAATCCCCAGAACAGGACCCATAGCCCAGAGACCCTATAGTATGAACCCGTCTGAACTAGAAGAACTGAAGATGCAACTAGATTCCATGTTGGAGATTGGATTGATTCAACCAGGTGCGTCGCCATGGAGATCACCTGTCTTATTTGTGGACAAGAAGGATGGAGGTAACCGTTTGTGTACGGATTATCGGAAGTTGAATGATGTCACTATCAAGAACAAGTACCCATTGCCCAAGATAGAAGATTTGTTTGATCAGTTGACCGGTGCCAAAGTGTTTTCTAAGATTGATCTTAGAACAGGCTATCATCAACTCAAGATTCGCGCGGAGGATATCCCCAAGACTGCCTTTACCACCAGATATGGATTATACGAGTATACCATCATGTCTTTTGGATTAACCAATGCCCCCTCTTATTTCATGAATCTCATGAATAAGATTTTTATGGACTTCCTGGATAAGTTTGTCGTTGTTTTCATGGATGACATACTGATTTATTCCAAATCGGAAGAAGAACATGAGCTACACCTAAGGACCATTCTTGGAACCCTTAGAGAGCATCAGTTGTATGCCAAGTTTAGCAAATGTGAATTTTGGTTACAGGAGGTAGATTCCTTGGCCACATTGTATCAGCCGGAGGAATTGCCGTTGACCCTGCAAAGGTGAAAGATGTCAAAGATTGGCAAGCTCCAACCACTCAAACCCAAGTTCTTGCATTTCTCGGATTGGCGGGATACTACCGCAAGTTCGTAGAAGGATTCTCGAGTATCGCCAGACCCATGACCCAATTGCTGAAGAAAGAAAAGAAGTTTGAATGGGCGGACAAATGTGAAGCGAGTTTTCAAGAACTCAAGAGGAGATTGATTTCAGCCCAATCTTAATCATGCCGGATATCATGAAGCCTTTCGACGTGTATTGTGATGCATCCAAGATCGGTCTCGGATGTGTGATAATGCAAGAAGGCAAAGTTATATCTTATCTATCCCAACAACTGAAACAACATGAGCTAAATTACCCAACCCATGACCTCGAACTCGCAGCAGTAGTTCTAGCCCTGAAGACATGGAGGAATTACCTGATGGGAAATCGTTTTGAGATTTATTCGGATCACAAGAGCCTGAAGTATATATTCACTCAGAAGGAGCTGAATATGAGACAAAGAAGATGGATTGAGCTAATCAAGGATTACGATCTGGACATTCACTATCACCCTGGTAAATCCAACATGGTAGCAGATGCCCTTAGCAGATTGTCGTGCCTCTTGAACTCCATGATTTTGAAGGAGCAACCAAGCTTGCACAAAGAGATGGAAGATTTTTGAATGGAATTAGTGAGTGAAGGATCTTTGGCTAGCATAGAACTTCAACCCACTTTGATCATCCAGATCAAAGACGCGCAGAAAGGAAATGCTAGTATTGACGAAGAAGGAGTTCTGTGGTACAAAGGACGCCTTTGTGTACCTGCAGATTCGGAATTGAAAGAAGTTTCTGAAGGAAGCTCATGATACTCTTTATTCTATCCACCCCGGAGGAACTAAGATGTATCAAGATTTGAAGGAGCAATTTTGGTGGCATAAGATGAAGAGAGAAATCGGAAGCTATATCGCCAAGTGTGATATATGTCAGCGAGTCAAGGCAGGACATCAAAGACCCACTGGATTGTTGCAAACCTTGCAGATTCCGGAATGGAAATGGGATTCCGTTGGAATGGACTTTATCACTGGATTGCCTACTTCTAGTAGGGGAAATGACTCTATCTAGGTCCTAGTGGACAGATTGTCCAAAGTCGCACATTTCTTACCCGTCAAGACCACATATCAGAGTTCGAAGCTAGCAGAGTTATACATCGCTAGAATCGTCAGTTTGCATGGAGTTCCCAAGAACATCGTATCGGATCGAGGAACTCAGTTTACCTCTAGATTCTGGAAGAAATTCCAAGAAGGTTTAGGAACCCGCCTAGATTTCAGCACCACTTATCACCCTCAGACCGATGGACAAACGGAGCGAGTAAATCAAATACTCGAAGATATGCTGAGGGCCTGTGTATTAGAATATGGATCTAAGTGGGAATACTGTCTGCCGTTTGCAGAATTTTCATACAACAATAGTTATCAAGCTAGTTTGCAAATGGCCCCATTTGAATTCATGTACGGAAGAAAGTGTCGCACCCCTTTGAATTGGTCGGAAGTAGGAGAGAGTCATATTTTCGGACCCGATATCCTACGAGAAGCAGAAGAGAAGGTTCACAAGATTCGTGAGCACCTCAAGACAGCCCAGTCCCGACAGAAGAGTTACGCCGACAAGAGACGTAGACACCTCGCCTTCAACATAGGAGATTTTGTGTATCCTAAAGTGTCACCATTGAAAGGAATGCAGCGTTTCCAACTCAAAGGAAAGTTAGCCCCCAGATATATCGGACCTTTCAAAATTCTGAAACGTCGAGGAGAAGTGTCGTATCAATTGGAACTACCCGAGGAGATGTCAGCCATGCACAATGTGTTCCATATCTCATTACTTCGCAAGTGCCTCGAAGTCCCGGAGAAGACCGAAGTGTTCAAGAATATTGATCACCGGACCATAGAAATCAATGATGACCTGACCTATCCTGAAGTGCCCATCCGTATTTTGGAAGAAGCTTTCAGAACTACCAGAACCCGAAGCATCAAGTTTCTCAAGATTCAGTGGAGCAACCACACAGAAGAGGAAGCTACCTGGGAGCGCGAAGATCACATCAGGACGTAGTTTCACGATCTCTTCAAATCCTAGGTAATCTTTTTCGTCCTTTTTCAAATCTCGGGACGAGATTTTGTTTAAGGGGGGAAGGTTTGTAACATCCCAAAAATATTAAACTAGAATCATCAAACTCTAATCACCAAATTTAGGGTTAACAAAAACTTTTCCAATTAAAATATGAAAGCATTCATATGTGTGTGCATTAAAATTTGGATTCTTTTGAATTGACATGATTATGTGTTTCTTTGCTTGTAAAATGATTCTTAGGTGAAATAAACATCATCTAAACAATCCCCAAACTTTTCCCAAAGACAAACCAATCAAAACAAACAAACAAAGTGAATGGTCACTTTGGCCAAATTAACTCCCATGCCTACTTTGGCTATCTCTAACTTTTAGAACTTAACAGAAACTTGTTTGGATCTTTGCACCCCTTGATAGTACTCATAACAAAGTACCAAGGCCCACTTTGTGATCATCCAAAAACATTTAAATGCATAGTTTAAATGACAGTTTAAAATTGAATCTATATCATATGGGAAGATCCCATTTTTCAAAAACCACTCAAACAAGCTCAACTTTCAAAACCCAAGCATCTACAGACTCACCAGCACATGCCTAGCACACCCACCAAAAATCTTTTCAAAATTCAAAACTTGAATTCATGCGGCCATTTCATCAAACACCTTGCAGATACAAATCAAACAAAATCAAAACACTATAGTGTGCAGTGATTCTGGCCTAACTTGTTCCCTCTCTGGACACCAATATCCTTAGTAGATCATCTAACGACCTTAAATAATCTCTAGAACCACTCTAAGATAGCCATTGTCATCAATGGTGAACAACCCGAGTGCACCATTGCCACCCCATAGTCGACAGCAAGCTACAAGCAGCACTAGCCTCGCCAACCTTGTCTGGGAGCAAGCTAGCACCCCACCGCCACTCCCTGTCCCAACCGCGAGCGATGCCAGCCCCTGGACCACACGCACAAACCATGCCAAGCCGCTCTGCAACCATGCCGAGAGCGCGACCCGTGCGCCACGCTCGACCAGCAGCCATAGACCGCGTGCCGCCCTCGCCGCGAGCGATGCCAGCCCCTGGACCACACGCACAGACCATGCCAAGCCGCTCTGCAACCATGCCGAGAGCGCGACCCGTGCGCCACGCTCGACCAGCAGCCATAGACCGTGTGCCGCCCTCGCCGCGTGCACGCGTGATCACCACCGTCCTAGCAACCCCGCAGACACGCTCGTTCGCCGCCGCGTGGACCACGCGCGCTGTGCGCCATTAAAACTTTCGTCGGGCACGCTCAGAGCACCGCAGCGTTCCGACCGATCATCACCGCCCCACGCCTCGCCACCACCCCATTGAGCTTCACTAGGGAGCACAGCACCGCCCCCTACCGTCGCCCACGCCGATAGCCCTCTTTGCCGTCGACCACGACGAGCCCAGCTTGCGCCCGTCGGTCCCCTCTCGCCACTATAAATAGAGGCATCCCCCGCTCGAATTATTCACACCACCTCAGTCCCCTCACCTCACTGATCGTTCCACCCCATTCCCGGAGCAAGGCGAGCAGCGCATCGCTGGAATTGCGCCAGAGCAGGCCGCCTCTAGAGAAGAAGGGCGCCATCGATTTCGTCCACCCCAGGAGGAGCTACCGGTACCAAGAGGTTCGCCGTCGTCGACTTCGTCATTCGCCCGCATCGCCGACCCTCGCCTGAGCCCCGGTGAGCCTCCCACGACCCCCACTGAGCCGCTAGGGTTCGAGCTCGCCGGTGACTAGTTCATCGTCGACGACGACCCTCAGCCGTTGATCTTACTTCTAATCCAACGCACCACATCACCCCGTACCACTTCGCGTGTTAAGATTCGCTGACCAGTAGACCCCCCCCTATCAGTTGCGCCCCGCTCCACGCAGTGACACTGGGCCGGCCCATTACCCCTTCCCGCGCAGCCCACTCATTTGAATTTAGCTTTTTCTATTTATATTCCAACTCAGTTCTGTACCTAGTTTCAAAAATCAACCCAGCTCGATTCATTGAAATATGTGGGTTTACTTACATTTGATCATACCTTTCATAATATATAAAAACATATGGGTTTACTTACAGAAATAATGTTCAAGTAATAAAAGAATGCCACATAGGCATTTCTAGTCATTTATTTTCATTTGAAATAAAAGGTTAAATCTTATTAAATTGTGACACCACTTTAAATCACATTCCCATGCACTGAAATATGTGGTGATGGCATGTGTCAACATGATCCCATGTTTGGTTTGGAGAATATTAAATCTTAAGTAGTTTTTCAATGAGTAGAAATTACTTTTGTAAAAATAAAATCAATAAGACAAATTCTTTAATCTTGTAATATTAGTGATGATGCTAGATCTTCTATAGAACCCTTGTGTGTGATGATTGAAAGTAGTTAAGTATTGTTTGGCGATTGTGTACCTCGTATTTATTCATAGACGCTAGTACCGACCAAGGATACAAGGAGGAAGGAGGATACTACGATGTAGAAACCGAGGAGAACTTCAACCACTGCTCTGCACAAGGCAAGCCTAATACTACTAGTTGATTGAGCAAGCTAACACTTGCAAGATACTCTACTTTAGCAAGCCTTACTAATGAAGTTAACCTATGCAAGCCTAATACTACTAGTTGATTGTGCAAGTTAACACTTGCAAGATACTATACCTATGCAAGCAAATACTTGCTTGTTACCATGCCAACTATATGCCTTAAGCATATGTGATCATACCCACCTGATAAACCAATCCTAGTTTTACTTGCAAGCTTCTACTTTATTTCTTTATCAAAGCTCTTATTTAGAGTTTACTGGAGTAAATTGTAGATACTAGAAAGATGATTGAAGGTTGCATAAAGAGGATAAAAGTTGGCCTAAGCTAGATAATCTTGATGTCATCCTAAGGCATGAGATTGAACTTAGTTAAACCCCACTAGTTTACCACCCCTCATTAGTATTCACTCCCATTTGTAGATGCTAGTGCTAAGCATAAAACTTGATCAACTTTAGATGGGAATACTTGGTGAAAATGGTTATGAAAACCTTGGAATGATGGATCATTCTATTGAGATATTTTGACATGTGTTTCCGAACACCAGATGATTTTGGTGATGAAAATGTTGAGGCATGAGCCTTAGCCCTTTATAAAACTGATGGTTGTCTAGATGCGATACCATTCCAATTTTACCGTACAACCACAATACCCGAGAATTGGGTAGGGCTTGATTGGAAACTTATATACCTTAGTATTGGTTCCCTCATGGCCAAGGTCTGAGATGAGGCTACCTTGTGAAGATTGTCCACCTGTGCAGTACCCAAGATGACAGTTGGTCATGGTTGGGAGGCCAAACTCATAGGAGAGGTGCTTATACTAGGGCATGTAATTGAAAGGTTAGGATTGATTATCCGCATACTGAGTATGGTGAATTCAGGATTTGTTTCTGACGGATGTATAGAATGTTGTGGTGAAAGTGTACAATCTCTGCAGAGTGTCAAACTATTCGAATAGTCGCGTCCGCGGTTATGGACAGTTGGAGTGGTCATACTGTTCCCTCGCCAGATGTTTTCAAAATGACTTGTGAAATGAATTGAGATTTTGACTTGACCACAACAGAGTTGTGATATGAAATACAAGTTCCCACTTAGGTATTATAAAACTTCAACTAGAATTCTTTGCTTCGGAACTTTGTAGAGGTAAATTTGGCTTTTTGCAAAACAACCCTAGAGCTTAGTGTCCTATTACAAAAACCCCCTTCACTTGTTAGTATTAGTTTGAGAGTACTTAAAGAGTACTCATGGCTTTGTCCCTGGCTATTCCCATGGCCAGACTATGAAGAGGAGTACCAGGAGGATGGACCCCAGGAAGGTTACGACAACTAGGATCATGTGGCGCCCCGCAAAAACCACTACTAGAAAATCGCGTTGTTTTCGTGCATTGCATCATCATGATATCTGTATGCATGTATTAACTAAAACTATTTTCGAAAAGCCCTTCTTTGTTTTCTAGATTTTTCCCCATCTTCATTTCAAATGTAAAACCTCGGTCTTTTCTAGATCTAGTATTTATCTAAAACTATGTTTTAATATGTCTTATTTTACAAAGATAATAAAAATATTTTTGTCGGGGAGCCCGCCAGCCTGCCAGGCCAAAAGCCCGACAAGCCAGCAGTCTACGACCCGGCCCAACTAAACTCTAAAATATCTAACCCTTTTCCTACCCCAACCTAATCTACCCAGCCCCCTCCACCTCACCCCCTCCAATCCCATGTTGACACCTCACCTCTCCCTTTTCCCCATCCAATCCTAGCAGTCCACCTCACCCGCTGGCCCCACCCACACCACACACGTCCACCCCACCTGCCCACTCCCCATCGCCCTGCCACCCCAGACCCACACCCAAGCCAACACACACCACACACGCAACACACACCCCCAGCACCCCACCTTGGCCCCGCTCCTGGCCCACCCCGGTCCCACCTCCCCAACCCCGACGCTCCTCTCCCCTGGCTACCTCGCCCCCTAGGCCGCTCTCCTCCCCCCACCTCCTCTGTCCCGCATCCTCCTCTGACAGCACCCCCACCCGCTTGTCCTCTGACCGTCGTCGTGACCTCGCCGGCGCGCTCGATGCTGCGAGCTCGTCGTGCCTCGACCTCCTCCCCGACGGAGCCCCTCTCCTCCCGTGAACAGGCCGCCACCGGAGCCCTCCCTTCCCCAGCTGCCGGCCACCGCCCCCTTGATCTTCCGCGAAGCCGCCGCCACCGGCGATCGATGGGGATCCGTGAGCCGAGCCGCCGTGCCAGCCGAGCTCCCCGGCCCCGCCTCTCCATTCCGCAGCCTCCTTCCTCCAATGCGTCGCCCACCTCCCGCGCCGACCGTCGCCCTTCGCTGTCCTCTCGCGCCGCTACCGGCCGCGAAGCTCAGGCCGTGTCCGGCGCCCCGTTCCGCCTGGACCCCTGCCGCAGCGTCCTCCCCACCTCGCCTCTCTGTCCGCCCGTCGCCGGCCTCCTCCTGCGCCTGCAAGGCCTCGTTGCCGGCGCGCCGAGCCGCAAGCTCGCGTCTGCCAGAGCCTGGCCCCGTGCGTCGCCTTCGTTCTTCATGTACCCCAAGATCCTCGCCTCCTGCAAGCTTCCGCCGTCGACGCCACTGCCGTGTGGCCTGGCTCGGTCCGTGCTGACCCTCCGTCCTCGGCCTATCGCCACCACCCTGCAGAACCGCCTCCGTCGACCTATCCTGCCTCGTCCTCCTCCGGCCCGACCTTCCTCCTAAGCTCTGCATCGGCCTCCGCAAGCTCAACGCCCTCCGGACGCCGTCCCTGCATCCCGTCACCCCCTGACCCGTCGCAGTTCGTCTCCGGCGCCACGTCTTCATGTGACCCCTGCGTCCATGTTCTGCGGCCAAGAGTGGGTACCGTCACTGCCCAATTTTTATTGGTCGTTATTCGTTGCCAAGGTGCTGCTTCACGTCAAAGGCCAGAACCTTCAGGACTGTGGTGTGTGCTTGATGTTGGATGTTGGTGCTGCCTTGAACCACCGGCGCGGAACCCGAGCCCGACACCGGCAAACCAAGATGGTCTCGCAAGACCATCAACACGGACCCGTAGACCCCGGTGCGACAAGTACTCCTTTCCGGACGCCAAGTTCGCCGAGAACCCGGATGTCGAGGTCTTCATCCCGGTACGACAAGCACTTCGCCGCGGAACGCCAAGGTCTTCATCCCGAACGCCAAGACCGATCTGATTCGACGACCCGACAAGACCTTCGTGACGACAAGATCGGCACCTACCCGGAAGAATCCGATGCACCCCGACGCCAACCAAGTCCTTCTTCTCGGATGCGACAAGATCGACTTCCGTTGTCCGAGACCGATCTCGTCGAGCCATTCTCCTGTCGAACCCTGAGACCCGACCCCGAACCCCTCGGAGCCCAAGTTCGCCGAACCCTAATGTGTGAACCTTTCCCGATCCCCTATTTTATAAATGCTAGATATAAAACTGTCGCATATTAATTGTTCATGCATACTTGTCTGTGGTTTGTGGGCATTATGCTGATTCATCTCATAATTAAATATGGAGTCTATATGCGGGATATCTTTGTCTTATTCTGGACTCCATTTAAATTTGTGTAGCGAACCGGCGTTATCTTTTGCCTTGATAAGACAACCTTTAATTTGCGGGGTAGATAAACAACATGAACCTATTAATTAATTGTCGGGACCCCCGGTTCCGCTTAATATTGCCTAATTGCATCGCATCTTGCCATGTCATACATCATACATGCATCATGCTCGATCTTATATCGTAGTATTAAATAGTGCATCCGGTGTTTCTTCTAGTGCTTTGCTTCTTCACGGATTAGGCCGATGAGTTGATGCGAGTGTCGACCCGATCTTCGGATGAACCTTCGGCAATGTTTTTCAGGCGAGCATCTCCCCCTTTCTACCTATCTTACTTTTATAGTATTTATTCCCCTCTGTTGATCTATTGCTATCTGTGTTGCGATGCTCTAGTTTTCGTACCCGTGATATCCCTTGCGGCCTTATATTGCCTTGGACACATCCTATTACCTGTTGATTGGTAGATAGTTGGACTTGCGCGTCGTAGTCGCTTGCTTAAGTGCTGTTGCGTGTCGTCCAGTACCACAGTTGTTGGAGTATTGCCGCATGTTTAATGTTGGAGATGATCATAACTTTAATTATTGTTTAATAACTAAAATTGAAGTAGGTAAATGCAGAGGCACAGGTGGGCAATAGATGTTATTTGGTTGCTAACCGTCCACTTGTGTCCCGTAGGACCCCGAGTACTTGATACTTGTTCCTTGAATATTCGCGCTATCCACATCCGGGAGGATTATGGGACCCCCCTGAGCCAGAGCTTGATTCATTCTTATTTCTTGGGGCCACAAACTAGTTTGAGGTTTTATTTACTATCCTGTACTTATGCCATGCTTTACTGCTTTATTTACGATTGTGCGAGGAGCACCTGTACTGTTTAGGTAAGCGGAGTGTTTTCGCGGTATCGACAAGCCCAGTCACATTTTCGGGTTCCCAGTCGTTTACAGCCATTGGCGCAAACCTTGAGTCCGTCTCGGAGTCAGCTAACTTTGTTGCGGGTGTACTCAATGGGGTGGCCCCCTGAAATATTTCTGAATCCTGTGATTGCTTTGTCGTGAAGTCCTCGTTGGGTTTTGATTTGGTTTTTTCCGAGGTTGATCGAGTGTGTGTTGCTATTTGTGCACCCCTGCAGGGTAAAACTTTCTGAAAGCCGTGTCCGCGGTTATGGACGACTTGGAGCACAGTATCTCGATCATAGACAACTATCACTAAAGTAGTGCTATAAATTTGACTTTATAATGACTAGTAATCAGCTTCACTATAATGGAATGGCTAAATAAAACTGCCAACAATTGCTTGTTTGGGTTGTCGCTTGCGACCTTTGTATCTGACTAGTAAGTATTGCAACTACAACGGAATGGCTAAATAAAAGTACCAACAACTGCTGGGTTTGGGATATCTCATGCTAATTGTATCTGACTAGTAAGTGTTGCAACTACAACGGAATGGTTAACTGAAAGTGCCCACTGCTTATTCTATCAGGACGACTATCTATACCTGACTAGTAATTGCTGCAATGATAACTGAATAACTAAAACTGCCAACTGCGTGAGTTCCTCGGTTGACTTCCTCGTTTGGTCTCGAGGGGGAAACACCAGGATGGGTATGTTTGGTGGTAGTATCAGGTTGGTTCCGAATAGGTCTTTCTTACCCCTCTCTGATAGCCGCTAGTTGTATCGAGTCTCTATAGGTTGTTTAGTGCATGCTGCGCTGCCGCTTCAGTCCACCATACCTATGTAGGCGAGGACCGCCGAATTCTAGCCTCGCCGTGTACTGGCCTCAGTACTGACGCTCTCTTTTTCCTTTGCCCTTGGTCGGCACCCCTTTTTGCTTAAGCAGGTTTTGAGATCGACGTCGTTAGCAGGGTTACCCTTCCGGCTTGGCCTGGGCAGGGTTATGGACGCCATTGGTTATTCTTCAGGGCTCTTAGCCCCATTTGCATCTTGTCCGTAGTTGGACGCTCTATCGTTTTCAAGGTGATTCGGATCTTTGTACTGTATATCTGTACTCTTGACTCATGGAGTCGTTGTTGTATATATATATATGTTTTGTGGGTTCCATCGAGGACTGTTGTGTAATGTTATTACTTCGTTTTCCACCCGCACGAAAGTGCCTGGTGGGCACCTTTGAATCGTTTCTATGCGGGTCTGGCGGGTTTCGCTAAAACTTGCATAGGGCCGATTCTGAGGGTGTTACAGAGTGGTATCAGAGCCCAGCAGTTGCGATACCCCACAAGTCCAGCCTGTAGGATAACCTAGCTAACGGCCGAAGTAGAGTGTCAAAAACTATTTTTGCAAAATCGGTGGGATAGTTCTGATTAGGTCTGGTTTTACTCCTTACCCCTCTGCTGCTCTCCTCTCACCTCTGCGTGTTTTGAATCCGCTCTCTTCTCTCTCTCCGAGTCCAGGATTTCTCGTGGTTGGGTTCCATCGTACCTTCAGGGTTTCGCTTCCTCCTTTGGTAACGGTGTTGCTACATCTGGTCTTCATGCTATCCGAGGAATCCTTCGTCTGGTGAACTTTTCTTTGTTCCTTGTTTGTGCCTTCCGGTGTTTTCCGACGCGACGACATCATCTACGCTAGATCCGATGCAGAGTCTGCATCACTCCTTTGTTTCTGAACCTCGATTGTCGAGATCTTCAGTCTGATTCCGAGAATGGTTGCACGCTTTTCTACTGATTGTGCGGGGTAATAGTTTGGGTGCGTGATGGATTGGCCCCCATGCCGACTACCCCTTCTATTCGCTTTGGTACATTGAAGTGGATGAGAATGCATCGGTTCTCTCTTTCTATCGGAGTTAGAGGTGGCTTTATTTGTTGATACCTCTACCTTCGACCTTTTGTTCCCGGAGTGTTCTCTCGACGATCACGGACAACAACCTCTTGTTAGTGGTGTCACGAGGATCTACACGATGCGAGAAGATTCAGATCGCCGCCCTTCTTCCTGGTACCAGAAGGCGGATCTCGAGGGCGAGATCCATTGTTAGTGGTGTCGAATTGTGGCGCCCCGCAAAAACCACTACTAGAAAATCGCGTTGTTTTCGTGCATTGCATCATCATGATATCTGTATGCATGTTTTAACTAAAACTATTTTCGAAAAGCCCTTCTTTGTTTTCTAGATTTTTCCCCATCTTCATTTCAAATGTAAAACCTCGGTCTTTTCTAGATCTAGTATTTATCTAAAACTATGTTTTAAAATGTCTTATTTTACAAAGATAATAAAAATATTTTTGTCGGGGAGCCCGCCAGCCTGCCAGGCCAAAAGCCCGACAAGCCAGCAGTCTACGACCCGGCCCAACTAAACTCTAAAATATCTAACCCTTTTCCTACCCCAACCTAATCTACCCAGCCCCCTCCACCTCACCCCCTCCAATCCCATGTTGACACCTCACCTCTCCCTTTTCCCCATCCAATCCTAGCAGTCCACCTCACCCGCTGGCCCCACCCACACCACACACGTCCACCCCACCTGCCCACTCCCCATCGCCCTGCCACCCCAGACCCACACCCAAGCCAACACACACCACACACGCAACACACACCCCCAGCACCCCACCTTGGCCCCGCTCCTGGCCCACCCCGGTCCCACCTCCCCAACCCCGACGCTCCTCTCCCCTGGCTACCTCGCCCCCTAGGCCGCTCTCCTCCCCCCACCTCCTCTGTCCCGCATCCTCCTCTGACAGCACCCCCACCCGCTTGTCCTCTGACCGTCGTCGTGACCTCGCCGGCGCGCTCGATGCTGCGAGCTCGTCGTGCCTCGACCTCCTCCCTGACGGAGCCCCTCTCCTCCCGTGAACAGGCCGCCACCGGAGCCCTCCCTTCCCCAGCTGCCGGCCGCCGCCCCCTTGATCTTCCGCGAAGCCGCCGCCACCGGCGATCGATGGGGATCCGCGAGCCGAGCCGTCGTGCCAGCCGAGCTCCCCGGCCCCGCCTCTCCACTCCGCAGCCTCCTTCCTCCAACGCGTCGCCCACCTCCCGCGCCGACCGTCGCCCTTCGCTGTCCTCTCGCGCCGCCACCGGCCGCGAAGCTCAGGCCGTGTCCGGCGCCCCGTTCCGCCTGGACCCCTGCCGCAGCGTCCTCCCCACCTCGCCTCTCTGTCCGCCCGTCGCCGGCCTCCTCCTGCGCCTGCAAGGCCTCGTTGCCGGCGCGCCGAGCCGCAAGCTCGCGTCTGCCAGAGCCTGGCCCCGTGCGTCGCCTCCGTTCTTCATGTACCCCAAGATCCTCGCCTCCTGCAAGCTTCCGCCATCGACGCCACTGCCGTGTGGCCTGGCTCGGTCCGTGCTGACCCTTCGTCCTCGGCCTATCGCCACCACCCTGCAGAACCGCCTCCGTCGACCTATCCTGCCTCGTCCTCCTCCGGCCCGACCTTCCTCCTGTGCTCTGCATCGGCCTCCGCAAGCTCAACGCCCTCCGGACGACGTCCCTGCATCCCGTCACCCCCTGACCCGTCGCAGTTCGTCTCCGGCACCACGTCTTCATGTGACCCCTGCGTCCATGTTCTGCGGCCAAGAGTGGGTACCGTCACTGCCCAATTTTTATTGGTCGTTATTCGTTGCCAAGGTGCTGCTTCACGTCAAAGGCCAGAACCTTCAGGACTGTGGTGTGTGCTTGATGTTGGATGTTGGTGCTGCCTTGAACCACCGGCGCGGAACCCGAGCCCGACACCGGCAAACCAAGATGGTCTCGCAAGACCATCAACACGGACCCGTAGACCCCGGTGCGACAAGTACTCCTTTCCGGACGCCAAGTTCGCCGAGAACCCGGATGCCGAGGTCTTCATCCCGGTACGACAAGCACTTCGCCGCGGAACGCCAAGGTCTTCATCCCGAACGCCAAGACCGATCTGATTCGACGACCCGACAAGACCTTCGTGACGACAAGATCGGCACCGACCCGGAAGAATCCGATGCACCCCGACGCCAACCAAGTCCTTCTTCTCGGATGCGACAAGATCGACTTCCGTTGTCCGAGACCGATCTCATCGAGCCATTCTCCCGTCGAACCCTGAGACCCGACCCCGAACCCCTCGGAGCCCAATTTCGCCGAACCCTAATGTGTGAACCTTTCCCGAGCCCCTATTTTATAAATGCTAGATATAAAACTGTCGCATATTAATTTTTCATGCATACTTGTCTGTGGTTTGTGGGCATTATGCCGATTCATCTCATAATTAAATATGGAGTCTATATGCGGGATATCTTTGTCTTATTCCGGACTCCATTTAAATTTGTGTAGCGAACCGGCGTTATCTTTTGCCTTGATAAGACAACCTTTAATTTACGGGGTAGATAAACAACATGAACCTATTAATTAATTGTCGGGACCCCCGGTTCCGCTTAATATTGCCTAATTGCATAGCATCTTGCCATGTCATACATCATACATGCATCATGCTCGATCTTATATCGTAGTATTAAATAGTGCATCCGGTGTTTCTTCTAGTGCTTTGCTTCTTCACGGATTAGGCCGATGAGTTGATGCGAGTGTCGACCCGATCTTCGGATGAACCTTCGGCAATGTTTTTCAGGAGAGCATCTCCCCCTTTCTACCTATCTTACTTTTATAGTATTTATTCTCCTCTGTTGATCTATTGCTATCTGTGTTGCGATGCTCTAGTTTTCGTACCCGTGATATCCCTTGCGGCCTTATATTGCCTTGGACACATCCTATTACCTGTTGATTGGTAGATAGTTGGACTTGCGCGTCGTAGTCGCTTGCTCAAGTGCTGTTGCGTGTCGTCCAGTACCACAGTTGTTGGAGTATTGCCGCATGTTTAATGTTGGAGATGATCATAACTTTAATTATTGTTTAATAACTAAAATTGAAGTAGGTAAATGCAGAGGCACAGGTGGGCAATAGATGTTATTTGGTTGTTAACCGTCCACTTGTGTCCCGTAGGACCCCGAGTACTTGATACCTGTTCCTTGAATATTCGCGCTATCCACATCCGGGAGGATTATGGGACCCCCTGAGCCAGAGCTTGATTCATTCTTATTTCTTGGGGCCACAAACTAGTTTGAGGTTTTATTTACTATCCTGTACTTATGCCATGCTTTACTGCTTTATTTACGATTGTGCGAGGAGCACCTGTATTGTTTAGGTAAGCGGAGTGTTTTCGCGGTATCGACAAGCCCAGTCACATTTTCGGGTTCCCAGTCGTTTACAGCCATTAACGCAAACCTTGAGTCCGTCTCGGAGTCAGCTAACTTTGTTGCGGGTGTACTCAATGGGGTGGCCCCCTGAAATATTTATGAATCGTGTGATTGCTTTGTCGTGAAGGCCTCGTTGGGTTTTGATTTGGTTTTTTCCG
This sequence comes from Avena sativa, assembly GCA_916181665.1. Taxonomy (NCBI): domain Eukaryota; kingdom Viridiplantae; phylum Streptophyta; class Magnoliopsida; order Poales; family Poaceae; genus Avena; species Avena sativa. The sequence continues at coordinate 268,839,024 of OV702281.1, forward strand.
AGGTTGATCGAGTGTGTGTTGCTATTTGTGCACCCCTGCAGGGTAAAACTTTCTGAAAGCCGTGTCCGCGGTTATGGACGACTTGGAGCACAGTATCTCGATCATAGACAACTATCACTAAAGTAGTTCTATAAATTTGACTTTATAATGACTAGTAATCAGCTTCACTATAATGGAATGGCTAAATAAAACTGCCAACAATTGCTTGTTTGGGTTGTCGCTTGCGACCTTTGTATCTGACTAGTAAGTATTGCAACTACAACGGAATGGCTAAATAAAAGTACCAACAACTGCTGGGTTTGGGATATCTCATGCTAATTGTATCTGACTAGTAAGTGTTGCAACTACAACGGAATGGTTAACTGAAAGTGCCCACTGCTTATTCTATCAGGACGACTATCTATACCTGACTAGTAATTGCTGCAACGATAACTGAATAACTAAAACTGCCAACTGCGTGAGTTCCTCGGTTGACTTCCTCGTTTGGTCTCGAGGGGGAAACACCAGGATGGGTATGTTTGGTGGTAGTATCAGGTTGGTTCCGAATAGGTCTTTCTTACCCCTCTCTGATAGCCGCTAGTTGTATCGAGTCTCTATAGGTTGTTTAGTGCATGCTGCGCTGCCGCTTCAGTCCACCATACCTATGTAGGCGAGGACCGCCGAATTCTAGCCTCGCCGTGTACTGGCCTCAGTACTGACGCTCTCTTTTTCCTTTGCCCTTGGTCGGCACCCCTTTTTGCTTAAGCAGGTTTTGAGATCGACGTCGTTAGCAGGGTTACCCTTCCGGCTTGGCCTGGGCAGGGTTATGGACGCCATTGGTTATTCTTCAGGGCTCTTAGCCCCATTTGCATCTTGTCCGTAGTCGGACGCTCTATCGTTTTCAAGGTGATTCGGATCTTTGTACTGTATATCTGTACTCTTGACTCATGGAGTCGTTGTTGTATATATATATATATGTTTTGTGGGTTCCATCGAGGACTGTTGTGTAATGTTATTACTTCGTTTTCCACCCGCACGAAAGTGCCTGGTGGGCACCTTTGAATCGTTTCTATGCGGGTCTGGCGGGTTTCGCTAAAACTTGCATAGGGCCGATTCTGAGGGTGTTACAAAGTGGTATCAGAGCCCAGCAGTTGCGATATCCCACAAGTCCAGCCTGTAGGATAACCTAGCTAACGGCCGAAGTAGAGTGTCAAAAACTATTTTTGCAAAATCGGTTGGATAGTTCTGATTAGGTCTGGTTTTACTCCTTACCCCTCTGCTGCTCTCCTCTCACCTCTGCGTGTTTTGAATCCGCTCTCTTCTCTCTCTCCGAGTCCAGGATTTCTCGTGGTTGGGTTCCATCGTACCTTCAGGGTTTCGCTTCCTCCTTTGGTAACGGTGTTGCTACATCTGGTCTTCATGCTATCCGAGGAATCCTTCGTCTGGTGAACTTTTCTTTGTTCCTTGTTTGTGCCTTCCGGTGTTTTCCGACGCGACGACATCATCTACGCTAGATCTGATGCAGAGTCTGCATCACTCCTTTGTTTCTGAACCTCGATTGTCGAGATCTTCAGTCTGATTCCGAGAATGGTTGCACGCTTTTCTACTGATTGTGCGGGGTAATAGTTTGGGTGCGTGATGGATTGGCCCCCATGCCGACTACCCCTTCTATTCGCTTTGGTACATTGAAGTGGATGAGAATGCATCGGTTCTCTCTTTCTATCGGAGTTAGAGGTGGCTTTATTTGTTGATACCTCTACCTTCGACCTTTTGTTCCCGGAGTGTTCTCTCGACGATCACGGACAACAACCTCTTGTTAGTGGTGTCACGAGGATCTACACGATGCGAGAAGATTCAGATCGCCGCCCTTCTTCCTGGTACCAGAAGGCGGATCTCGAGGGCGAGATCCATTGTTAGTGGTGTCGAATTGTGGCGCCCCGCAAAAACCACTACTAGAAAATCGCGTTGTTTTCGTGCATTGCATCATCATGATATCTGTATGCATGTTTTAACTAAAACTATTTTCGAAAAGCCCTTCTTTGTTTTCTAGATTTTTCCCCATCTTCATTTCAAATGTAAAACCTCGGTCTTTTCTAGATCTAGTATTTATCTAAAACTATGTTTTAAAATGTCTTATTTTACAAAGATAATAAAAATATTTTTGTCGGGGAGCCCGCCAGCCTGCCAGGCCAAAAGCCCGACAAGCCAGCAGTCTACGACCCGGCCCAACTAAACTCTAAAATATCTAACCCTTTTCCTACCCCAACCTAATCTACCCAGCCCCCTCCACCTCACCCCCTCCAATCCCATGTTGACACCTCACCTCTCCCTTTTCCCCATCCAATCCTAGCAGTCCACCTCACCCGCTGGCCCCACCCACACCACACACGTCCACCCCACCTGCCCACTCCACATCGCCCTGCCACCCCAGACCCACACCCAAGCCAACACACACCACACACGCAACACACACCCCCAGCACCCCACCTTGGCCCCGCTCCTGGCCCACCCCGGTCCCACCTCCCCAACCCCGACGCTCCTCTCCCCTGGCTACCTCGCCCCCTAGGCCGCTCTCCTCCCCCCCACCTCCTCTGTCCCGCATCCTCCTCTGACAGCACCCCCACCCGCTTGTCCTCTGACCGTCGTCGTGACCTCGCCGGCGCGCTCGATGCTGCGAGCTCGTCGTGCCTCGACCTCCTCCCCGACGGAGCCCCTCTCCTCCCGTGAACAGGCCGCCACCGGAGCCCTCCCTTCCCCAGCTGCCGGCCGCCGCCCCCTTGATCTTCCGCGAAGCCGCCGCCACCGGCGATCGATGGGGATCCGCGAGCCGAGCCGCCGTGCCAGCCGAGCTCCCCGGCCCCGCCTCTCCACTCTGCAGCCTCCTTCCTCCAACGCGTCGCCCACCTCCCGCGCCGACCGTCGCCCTTCGCTGTCCTCTCGCGCCGCCACCGGCCGCGAAGCTCAGGCCGTGTCCGGCGCCCCGTTCCGCCTGGACCCCTGCCGCAGCGTCCTCCCCACCTCGCCTCTCTGTCCGCCCGTCGCCGGCCTCCTCCTGCGCCTCCAAGGCCTCGTTGCCGGCGCGCCGAGCCGCAAGCTCGCGTCTGCCAGAGCCTGGCCCCGTGCGTCGCCTCCGTTCTTCCTGTACCCCAAGATCCTCGCCTCCTGCAAGCTTCCGCCGTCGACGCCACTGCCGTGTGGCCTGGCTCGGTCCGTGCTGATCCTCCGTCCTCGGCCTATCGCCACCACCCTGCAGAACCGCCTCCGTCGACCTATCCTGCCTCGTCCTCCTCCGGCCCGACCTTCCTCCTGAGCTCTGCATCGGCCTCCGCAAGCTCAACGCCCTCCGAACGCCGTCCCTGCATCCCGTCACCCCCTGACCCGTCGCAGTTCGTCTCCGGCGCCACGTCTTCATGTGACCCCTGCGTCCATGTTCTGCGGCCAAGAGTGGGTACCATCACTGCCCAATTTTTATTGGTCGTTATTCGTTGCCAAGGTGCTGCTTCACGTCAAAGGCCAGAACCTTCAGGACTGTGGTGTGTGCTTGATGTTGGATGTTGGTGCTGCCTTGAACCATCGGCGCGGAACCCGAGCCCGACACCGGCAAACCAAGATGGTCTCGCAAGACCATCAACACGGACCCGTAGACCCCGGTGCGACAAGTACTCCTTTCCGGACGCCAAGTTCGCCGAGAACCCGGATGCCGAGGTCTTCATCCCGGTACGACAAGCACTTCGCCGCGGAACGCCAAGGTCTTCATCCCGAACGCCAAGACCGATCTGATTCGACGACCCGACAAGACCTTCGTGACGACAAGATCGGCACCGACCCGGAAGAATCCGATGCACCCCGACGCCAACCAAGTCCTTCTTCTCGGATGCGACAAGATCGACTTCCGTTGTCCGAGACCGATCTCGTCGAGCCATTCTCCCGTCGAACCCTGAGACCCGACCCCGAACCCCTCGGAGCCCAATTTCGCCGAACCCTAATGTGTGAACCTTTCCCGAGCCCCTATTTTATAAATGCTAGATATAAAACTGTCGCATATTAATTGTTCATGCATACTTGTCTGTGGTTTGTGGACATTATGCCGATTCATCTCATAATTAAATATGGAGTCTATATGCGGGATATCTTTGTCTTATTCCGGACTCCATTTAAATTTGTGTAGCGAACCGGCGTTATCTTTTGCCTTGATAAGACAACCTTTAATTTACGGGGTAGATAAACAACATGAACCTATTAATTAATTGTCGGGACCCCCGGTTCCGCTTAATATTGCCTAATTGCATAGCATCTTGCCATGTCATACATCATACATGCATCATGCTCGATCTTATATCGTAGTATTAAATAGTGCATCCGGTGTTTCTTCTAGTGCTTTGCTTCTTCACGGATTAGGCCGATGAGTTGATGCGAGTGTCGACCCGATCTTCGGATGAACCTTCGGCAATGTTTTTCAGGAGAGCATCTCCCCCTTTCTACCTATCTTACTTTTATAGTATTTATTCTCCTCTGTTGATCTATTGCTATCTGTGTTGCGATGCTCTAGTTTTCGTACCCGTGATATCCCTTGCGGCCTTATATTGCCTTGGACACATCCTATTACCTGTTGATTGGTAGATAGTTGGACTTGCGCGTCGTAGTCGCTTGCTCAAGTGTTGTTGCGTGTCGTCCAGTACCACCGTTGTTGGAGTATTGCCGCATGTTTAATGTTGGAGATGATCATAACTTTAATTATTGTTTAATAACTAAAATTGAAGTAGGTAAATGCAGAGGCACAGGTGGGCAATAGATGTTATTTGGTTGTTAACCGTCCACTTGTGTCCCGTAGGACCCCGAGTACTTGATACCTGTTCCTTGAATATTCGCGCTATCCACATCCGGGAGGATTATGGGACCCCCTGAGCCAGAGCTTGATTCATTCTTATTTCTTGGGGCCACAAACTAGTTTGAGGTTTTATTTACTATCCTGTACTTATGCCATGCTTTACTGCTTTATTTACGATTGTGCGAGGAGCACCTGTACTGTTTAGGTAAGCGGAGTGTTTTCGCGGTATCGACAAGCCCAGTCACATTTTCGGGTTCCCAGTCGTTTACAGCCATTAACGCAAACCTTGAGTCCGTCTCGGAGTCAGCTAACTTTGTTGCGGGTGTACTCAATGGGGTGGCCCCCTGAAATATTTATGAATCGTGTGATTGCTTTGTCGTGAAGGCCTCGTTGGGTTTTGATTTGGTTTTTTCCGAGGTTGATCGAGTGTGTGTTGCTATTTGTGCACCCCTGCAGGGTAAAACTTTCTGAAAGCCGTGTCCGCGGTTATGGACGACTTGGAGCACAGTATCTCGATCATAGACAACTATCACTAAAGTAGTGCTATAAATTTGACTTTATAATGACTAGTAATCAGCTTCACTATAATGGAATGGCTAAATAAAACTGCCAATAATTGCTTGTTTGGGTTGTCGCTTGCGACCTTTGTATCTGACTAGTAAGTATTGCAACTACAACGGAATGGCTAAATAAAAGTACCAACAACTGCTGGGTTTGGGATATCTCATGCTAATTGTATCTGACTAGTAAGTGTTGCAACTACAACGGAATGGTTAACTGAAAGTGCCCACTGCTTATTCTATCAGGACGACTATCTATACCTGACTAGTAATTGCTGCAACGATAACTGAATAACTAAAACTGCCAACTGCGTGAGTTCCTCGGTTGACTTCCTCGTTTGGTCTCGAGGGGGAAACACCAGGATGGGTATGTTTGGTGGTAGTATCAGGTTGGTTCCGAATAGGTCTTTCTTACCCCTCTCTGATAGCCGCTAGTTGTATCGAGTCTCTATAGGTTGTTTAGTGCATGCTGCGCTGCCGCTTCAGTCCACCATACCTATGTAGGCGAGGACCGCCGAATTCTAGCCTCGCCGTGTACTGGCCTCAGTACTGACGCTCTCTTTTTCGTTTGCCCTTGGTCGGCACCCCTTTTTGCTTAAGCAGGTTTTGAGATCGACGTCGTTAGCAGGGTTACCCTTCCGGCTTGGCCTGGGAAGGGTTATGGACGCCATTGGTTATTCTTCAGGGCTCTTAGCCCCATTTGCATCTTGTCCGTAGTCGGACGCTCTATCGTTTTCAAGGTGATTCGGATCTTTGTACTGTATATCTGTACTCTTGACTCATGGAGTCGTTGTTGTATATATATATATATATATATATGTTTTGTGGGTTCCATCGAGGACTGTTGTGTAATGTTATTACTTCGTTTTCCACCCGCACGAAAGTGCCTGGTGGGCACCTTTGAATCGTTTCTATGCGGGTCTGGCGGGTTTCGCTAAAACTTGCATAAGGCCGATTCTGAGGGTCTTACAGATCATCTCCTATCGTCAGCATTGCCTGTGACCCCGAAGATGGAGCTTCGCCTATGCTACCATTATTATTATGTTATTCCACTGCTTGAGTTGTATTAAGAAATGGATCATGAGATCCCTATTTGTGTAAGACCTTATGTATGGTTTGTAATGGATGATGTACTGTGGTATCCAATTCTTTTATGTCTCACAAAAATGGTAATCCTGGGATTGCGATGTATGGCATAACAGGCATCTGGGATTAAAAATTCGGGTGTTGACAGTTTTTCAGGCGAGCATTCTCCCCCTTTCTACCTATTTTACATTTCTAGTCTATACTTCCTCATGTTGATCTATTGCTCTCTGTGTTGCGATGCTTTAGTTTCCGTGCCCAATTTATATTTCTTGCAGCCTGTATATTGCCTTGGACACCTCCTATTGCCTGTTGATTGATAGACAGCCGGCCTTGCAAGTCGTAGTTGCCTACTTAGGTGCTTCTTCGTGTCGTCGATGTTCCATCGTTGTTGGTTGGTTGGAACATGCTTAATGGGGGAGATGATCATGGCTTTAATTAATGTTTAATAACTAATATGGAAAGTAGGTAAATAATGAAGAGGCACCGGTGGATAATAGACAATATTTTGTTTTTAACCGCCCACTTGTGTCCACGTAGGACCCGGGTCCTTAACACATGTTCCAAGATCGAGCATGCTAACCACAGGTGGGGTGTGTGGGTAGCCCATCGATTTAGTACCTGATTTCAAAGTATTGTACTAGGGACCACAAACTAGTTTGGGGCTTTATTACTATCCTGTACTTATGCCATGCTTTACCGCTTTATTTACTATTACGCGTGGAGCGCATGTACTGTTTAGGAAACCCTGTGATACATTTCGCTGTATCGTCAAGCCCATTCGCTCTTTCGGGTTCCCAATCGTTTACAGCCGTCGACACAAAACCTCGGTATGTGTCAAAACCGGCCGACTTTGTTGCAGGTAGCTTAGTGGGGTGGCCCCCATGTGGTTACTTTTGGTCTGGGAAATGTCGTGTCCGAAACCCCGTCGATATACCGTTGGGTGTATGTTTAGTGATCTTGTACCTACCTAATCTGACAACAAGGATGTAGGTGCGTGTGCAAACTTTGGTGCACCCCTGCAGGGTTTAATATTTTTGAAAAGCCGTGTCCGCGGTTATGGACGACTTGGAGCACAGTTATCGATCATAGACAATTATAACTAAAGTTACTATTATAATTTGACTTGTATCTGATTAGTAAGTTGTATAACCACCACGGAAAGAATGAATAAAACTGCCAACCGTGTGAATTTCGTCGGCAGGACTTCCTCGTTTGGTCTCGAGGGGGAAATACCAGGATAGGTATGTTTGGTGGTAGTATCAGCTTCGTTCCGAATAGGTCATTCTTATCCCTCTCTGATAGCCGACAGTTGTATCGAGTCTCTATAGGTTGTTTAGTGCATGCTTCGCTGCCGCTTCAGTCTACCATACCTATGTAGGCGAGAGCCGCCGAATTCTAGACTCGCCGTGTACTGGCCTCAGTACTGACCGCTCTATTTTTTTTCCTTTGACCTTTGTCGGCACCCCTTTTGTTGTACCAGGTTTGAGATCGATGTCGTTAGCAGGGTTACCCTTTCGGCTTGGCCTAGGAAGGCTTATGGATGCCATTGATTATTCTTCAGTGCTCTTAGCCCCATTTTCCTCTTGTCCTTAATCGGACGTTGTATCGTTTTAAAGGTGATTTGGATCTTTGTATTGTATACCTGTATTCTTGACTCTTTGAGTCTTTGTTGTATATATTTGTTTGGTGGGTTCCATCATGGACTATTGTGTAATGATATTGCTTCGTTTTCCAACCGCACGCAAGTGCCTGGTGGGCACCTTTGAATCGTTTCTATGCGGGTTTGGCGGGAACCGCTAAAACTTGCATAGGGCCAATCCAAGGGTGTTACACGAGAGCAAACCAATTTGGGTGTGGTGTGCGTTTGTATCTTTGATTCCCCTTGCGTGTTCATCATGTTCTTCACTCTCCTCCCCCAAATCCTCTCGAATCTATGAATATTGGGCCACAAAATGGTTATAAGCCACATCATATGGTATCAAGAGCCTTTAGTTGCCATGGATTCAAGTTAGTGTTGAGTTTCTAGCCACCAATTTCCTTTTTCTATACCTAATTTATACCTAATATGCCACACATGCAAATATGAGCCCGCGTGTTGCGGCGGAGGTATCTCCATCCCTTCCTAGCTTCATAGCTCATCCTCCTCTAAAGAAGCTAAAAGTTTCATGATTATAAACAATTTAAACTGCTTGGTGGCAATACATTATATTATATGATTGCCAACATTGACCATGTCGAAGAAGACATTTGACTTGCAGCAAAGGGACTTACCATCCTAAAGGGATAGATGCATAAATGATATCTAACATAACTCAAGTTCTAGTAGAAGCAACAATAGTAAATTTTACCTTGTGGGCATGATCCATCCTTGGCCATGGCAGTACGTTTGGATTGGAAGCATAGTTGTTAGGAAACCCGTTCCGTGAGCTCTTGATACAATCTTCACTTTCATGTTGGCAATAGATAAGATTAAAACATAAGATTAAGTTAAATGATAAAAATAATAATTGTCTAGCTAAATCAAGAAGAGATATGTAGGTATGGATCATTAATTTTATGTTATTTCAGTTTTATTTCATTTCATGTATGTCAAGACTGTAAAGAGTAATTTGACCCCCTGTCTGCTCTTTCCCAATATAAAGTTATGTGGATGTTTTCCATAAAAGAAATAGTATCCTGATCCTTGATGGTCAGCTCTTGTGATTATCGATGATAGGGGTGAAATGTAGGATTACTTAGGACGTGTTTGGTTGGTTGGGAGAAATTTTTCCTACATGTGTAACTCAGGCGAGGACCTAGGAATTAATTTAAGAGGGGGCAAACAATCTGAATGGGGGCATTCTTGTATAATTTCACATATTTTAAACATTTTTTCTACTAAAATAGACTAAATCCTAGTGAAATTTCAAAATTTGAGTGGGGCCAAGGCCCCCACTAGCTTCTACTTGGCTCCGCCCCTGGTGTAAGTTGCATGCATGGGGACTGCATGACCGGATCCGATCTCTGGGTCAAAATCACCATCTTGTTTAGTTGGCCGCACTGACACTATTAGGTACACCGGTTGACATCCTCAGTGTTTGGTTTACCGTTTGGTTCGTGTATGCACGAATGATTTCTCACCTCTAACCTCATTATTAATCCGCTCAATGTGCTATTGAAGCTGTCGTGGCTCAACACGGTGCCAGAGCTGCTCAATGTAACAGCCGCAATCTTGTGCTTTTGTCAACAGTTTAAGTACAAATTAGTGCATAATAGTATGGCATACGACTTCCATCCATGATACTATCTGATCACATTAGGATTATATATCTTTATTTTATAATATGCAGACACTTGAATCCTCAACCGCAGAAACCAAAAAGCGAGAGTAGCATTACATATTTTTGTTAGGAAGAATATATAGACTATAGAGTACCGTCTCGTCGAGCTGAAGTAAGCATTTTAAAGCACGAGAAGTTCTATCACACCATGAAGTATAAGAGATAAAATATCTGAAAAGCGTCCATGTGGTTAGGCAAGAGCAGGACAGCTAGTGTTCGCAGTGTTTGTTAGGCTGGCTTGGGGGCTACGCTACTCCAAATTCGACCTGAGTTTTCATGGTTGTATACGCGCAACAATGGACAATCCCAAGAGTGCACACAAGGTGGCAATCTGTTACGGGCTATCCATTTTGAGCAAAGCATACCCCTTGGCTGTACTGTCAAGGTTGGCATACTATCCGTCTTAAGAACTGTTTTCACAAGTATTGCTCTTCAAAATATCATCAACTTGCTATGCAGGCTGCAGAAAAAAGGGGAATCCTATGTCAATGGCATGCTTGCACTGGTTCTGTTGTCATGGTAAATCAGTAGATGCAGTAGGAATCATCTTTGGTAATAAAAGTACCTGCAGTTTTTAGGAAGATGGTGATCCAGGCAAAAATTGTCCAAAGAAGCAAGCGTTCCCTTCTTGATTTCACTTGCCTGCTACTTACAAATGTTGTCTTGAGATGACTTAAGCAAAACCTAGAGAGTAGAATACCGACTAATTTATTTTTGGTAACCTTTTTCTAAAACAATCTACTCCTTTAGTAGTTCAGACCTAATATCTTAAGCAACCGACGTCTAAAAGTTGTCTTAAGCAAACACCTCGTCAGTTCAATCTTGTTCAGGGTATATTATATAATGTTACCAAAAGAACAATGAAAATACCTTAATAAATTTTAGAATTTTTCTGACAATTTTATGGAAAAAATAACACAATTTAGAATAAATACCTTAATAAACTTGTGCATTGATAAAAAGAAGCTAACACCTCACGGTCAAACATTAATAAAATAGAGATTGGCTTGCATGATCTAGTAACCGAACGTTTGCACATTCTAGAATAAATTTTCTTTAGAACTTGGCTTTCATTACCCACTTTTTGTTCTAACTAAATTAGGTGAAACAAACTACCTAATCAACAAGTATGAAAGGAGCCAAGAGAACCGCAGAGCCTACGTGCGCAGCAGGCTGAAACCAAGTAAATTCAGGGCATGTTAATCCCACTCTGTGTATCTATCACCTCACAATACCCATACATCCAAGAATTAAAGTCTGCGACCATGCCATACCCGCACGAGTGCTCTTCTCTTCCTCCTTCTTCAGGGACACATCCTCCTTGTGAACAATCTCCAAGAAGAAATCAGTGAGGGCAGAGATGTATGGAAGGCGGGCACCATCGTCACCGCTCCCGGGCGGAAATCTCCAAGAAGAAATCAATGAAGACAGAGCTGTATGGGAGGCATCGTCGTCACTGCTTCCGGGCGGAAAAGGTGGACTGGGTGGAGGCCAGGCTGGGCGCGCGGCGCCTCCGACGGTATATTATTTTGCTGCTTGTCTACCAAATCAGGTAAGAGCCAGCGGAGGTGACTCTCGCGCACGAAGACGGCCGAGGCCGGGGGCAGGGGCGGAGCGTAGTGGGCAGCTCTCTTCCTGAGGGACGTAGCAGAGGGCCGAGCCATGGCGTGTACTGGAGGGAGACGGGGAGGGGAAGAGACCGATGGCGCTAGAGGGCGGGAGGGGAGACGACGCCGATGGAGAGAGAGGAGGGGATTCGTCCTCCGTGCAGGACGAACCGTTCAATTTTTTACTTCGCGGTGGCAATGGTGTGACGGTTCTTGCACCAATCGGTATCCTTTACCAATACGAAGGGAAGAGAACATGAAATAGGAAAGGTCAGACGTACGAAAATCTGGTGTGACGAAGAAGTTTCGTCTGTCGTCCCACCCTTGCCCATTTAGTCGGCCAAAATAAAGAGTCCAGACGCTATACGAGAATTAGCTAAATCCTGACCGCACTCCTATGTCACAGCAGTGTAGATCGCGCCCTAATCTACACGTATGTTCAATCAGAGTTCGTCAGGTGCATGTATGGGCGCGTGTACAACGGGGAGTATCATATAGTAGTATCATGCATATGATACTAGTATATGATACCATCTCCACAATGCATAGTATCATATAGTAGTATCAAAGTCTTGGTGTATTTATTGTTATGTAGAATCTCAATGTAAAATTATGGACAAGATTTGTTTGGGATTATTTTTTTTAGTTTTATGTGCTATGATATCGTATCTACCTATGATACCAACACAATCTCTTTCATCATTAATTGCTATGACACATAAGCATTTTGCATGCATATGGTGCATGATACCACCTATGATACCCCCATTGGGGCTAGTCTAAGTCTGGTCATAGTGGGAATAACTTCACTAGTAACTAAGAGTTCAAGTCAACAATTTTTCTTTGGTGATAATGATTTAATTAAAAGAGAGATAGATTGAATAACTAGCTATGTTACTGTAACATCACACATACCAAGGCAAAGTGTGTCTACAATCTAATTAATATGACATTGCATGTTACCAGACATAAGTTACTTTCCACTATGAAGGTAGTAACTTAGACTAGTAACATATACTCTAAGTTACATGTTACTAGTCTAAGTTACTCCCCACTATGATCAGCCTAAGCGTCGTTCCGAGGGCTGGATTGCTGGAACAACGAGTGGTGGGACCGTAGGCCCACGTGGAGGAGGACGTCGCGGCAGAGAGGGAGGAGGCCTCGTCTAGGGGTCGAGGCCGAGGAGTCTGACGCCGACATCTGGGTCTTGTGGAGAAAGGGGAGGCTCGAGATTTAAGGTTCGCAGCATAGAAAACAAGAAATTTCCTACGATGTGAACTATGTACCAAGATCTATCTACTAGATACAAACAACGGGCGGATGTATATCCGTAGAGAACATACCCTTGAAGACCAACAAAGCTTAACGAGTTCGACTCGTGGTTAATGTAGACGATCTCTTGCCGATCTCAAGATCGAGAGGAAGTCCTAGCGCCGCAAATCAGCAGCGCATCCGTGCTCGCACACACGTTCGAGGCACCGAGCAACCTCCGCCTCCTCGCTCCAGCGATGTAGCGGAAGCACAACTCTTTCTTGCCGAATAGCCACCGGGAATATGTATCTCGCTAGTCCGAGACCATGGGGGATAAATTCTAGAGGGGGAGAGAGATCCTTCACGAGGAGGTATGAGTGAAAAGTGAGGAGAGGGGTGCCTTTTATAGGAGGAGGAGGGACCCCAAGGGGATGGCCGGCGCATGGGGGATGCCCCCTTGCCCTCCCCTCTTCATGTGGGTGGACACTCCACTCACAAAATTCCTTTAAATTCCCTCCACTCAAACTTGCCATTAAATTTCCACCAAATTTAATGCAAACTCTCATTAAATAAAACTCTTTTATTTTATTCAGAATTTTTTCAATTACTTTAATGACAAACATTCAAAAATAACCCCTTGCTAGAATTCTATTTCACATGCATAACCACTTTATGCAATTTCACCCGAAAACCTGTTTCGGTATCTAGTGAAATAAATTCCTGCATTTGTTCATTCTTTCGGCATGAAACTTTTGCTCCAATTGGATGTCGGTGTCTCTTAAGTGTGTCACCCTATGGTTCGTGAATAATGCGGACATGATCGAGACCCCTCTCGGATCAATAATCAGAAGCGGGATTTGGAGACCCATACTGACTCCCACACATTCAACGATGACTTTCTTGTGATCGTCGGAACCTTTTACGCTAGTATCTTAATCCCTTTGTTTCACGATATATTACATGTCCGATATTCGATCATCGGTATCTCCATACCTAGTTTGATCTCGTTACTGACATGCACTCTTTTCTCGTTCCCGTGATATAACATTCTAGTGATCAAATCACTTGCTTGCAAGCTAACCAATGTGATATCACCGAGAGGGCCCAGAGTATATCTATCCGTCATCGGGATGAAAAAATTCCACTCTCGATCCATGGGCCTCAACATAACACTTTATTAGTTCTGAATCCATCTTTATAATCACCCTGTTACAGTGTGACGTTTGATGTTATCAAGAAACTCTTCCGGTGTTAGTGATTGACATGATCTCATGGTCTAAGGATTAGGATCACTTTGTAAGTTGTCATAGCAATATAAACTCAATGACTTTGATCGTAATGTTATACTTCGGATGAATGTTCATCACACCATTATACTAATGTTGTGATCCCGTTATTAACAACATCCAATTTCCATGATCAGGAAACCTTGATCATCTTGTTAATCAACGAGCTAGTTTATGAGAGAGGCATAACTAGGAACTTTCTGTTTGTTTATTAAACACACGTGTATTAACGTTTCCGTATTAATACAATTATAGCATGCAAAATAAACATCTATCATATACTTGGAATACACATAATAAACACTTTATTATTGCCTCTCAGGGCATATTCCCTTCAGTCTCCCACTTGCACTAGAGACAATAATCTAGTTACATAGTGATAACTCTAACACCCATTGAGTTCTGGTGTTGATCATGTTTTGCTCTAGGGAGAGTTTTAGTCAACGGATCTGCTACATTGAGATCCGTGTGTACTTTACAAATCTTTATATCTCCATCCTTGACATGCTCGCGGATGGAGTGAAACCGGCGCTTAATATGCTTGGAATGCTTGTGAGACCTTGGCTCTTTGGCATTGGCAATGGCACCATTGTTGTCACAATATATCACCATTGGGTCGAATGCGTTTGCAACCACTCCTAGTTCGGATATGAACTCCTTCATCCAAACTGCTTCCTGAGCCGCTTCCGAAGCAGCAACATATTCGGCCTCCGTTGTTGATCCCGCCACCACAGGTTGTTTGGAGCTCCTCCAACTAACCGCTCCGCCATTCATGAGAAATACGTATCCGGATTGGGACTTAGAGTCATCCAGATCGGTGTCAAAGCTAGCGTCAACATAACACTTAGCGACGAGCTCTTCTTCACCTCCGTATACAAGAAACATATCCTTAGTTCTTCGTAAGTACTTAAGGATATTCTTGACCGCTATTCAGTGTTCCAAACCTGGATCCGATTGGTACCTACTAGTCAAACTAATAGCATGTGCCACATCCAGTCTTGTACATAGCATGGCGTACATTATAGAGCCTATGGCTGAAGCATAGGGGACTTTGTCCATTATCTCTCTTTCTTCCGCCGAAGCCAGACTTTGAGTCTTACTCAATGTATTGCCTTGTAACATAGGTAAGAACCCCTTCTTACTTCCGTCCATTTTAAACTTCTTTAAAATCTTATCAAGGTATGTACTTTGCGATAGCCCTATTAGGCGCTTAGATCTATCTCTATAGATCTTTATGGCTAATATGTATGACGCTTCACCTAGGTCCTTCATTGAAAATTTGCTGTTTAGATAACTTTTAACACTGTTTAAAAGATCTATATCATTTCCGATCAATAATATGTAATCCACATATAATATCAGAAATGCCACATTGCTCCCACTCACTTTCTTGTAAATACAAGCTTCTCCATAAGTTTGGACAAATCCAAACTCTTTGATCACCTCATCAAAGCGGAGATTCCAACTTCGTGATGCTTGCTTCAATCCATAGATGGATCGCTGAAGCTTGCACACCTTGTTAGCATCCTTAGGATCGACAAAACCCTTTGGTTGTATCATATACAACTCTTCTTCAATATTACCATAGAGAAACGCGGTTTTGACATCCATGTGCCATATCTCATAATCGAAATATGCAGCAATCGCTAACATAATCCTAACTGACTTTAGCATCGCTACGGGAGAGAATGTCTCATCGTAGTCAACTCCTTGAATTTGTCGAAACCCCTTTGCGACAAGTCGAGCTTTATAGACGGTCACATTACCATCAGCATCAGTTTTCCTTTTGAAAATCCATTTGTTCTCCACGGCCTTTCGGTCATGAGGTAATTCCACCAAGTTCCAAACTTGATTTTCATACATGGATTCCATCTCGGATTTCATGGCTTCTAACCATTTGTTGGAATCCGGGCTCATCATCGCTTCTTCATACGTCGCAGGGTCATCATTTTCATCAACCATGAAATTCATGAAAGGATTTCCGTACAGCTCGGGAGCTGCACGCGTCCTGCTAGACCTGCGAGGTTTGGTAGTACTCTCTTTCGGAGTTACATGATCATTATCATTAGTTCCCTCTTCAACAGGTGAAGCCAACTCCGGAACAACTTCCGGCGCTGCGCTACTCGCCATACTTTGAAGAGAAGGTTCAATAACCTCTTCGAGTTCTACCTTCCGACTTCTCACACCTTTCGCGAGAAACTCTTTCTCTAGAAAGGATCCATTCTTGGCAACAAAAAACCTTGCCTTCGGATCTATGATAGAAGGAATACCCAATAGTTTCCTTAGGGTATCCTATGAAGACGCATTTTTCCGCTTTGGGTTCGAGTTTATCCGGTTGAAGTTTCTTCACGTAAACATCGCATCCCCAAACTTTATGAAATGACAGCTTAGGTTTGTTTCCAAACCACAATTCATACGGTGTCTTTTCAACGGATTTAGATGGTGCCTGATTTGAAGTGAAGGCAGCAGTTTCTAGTGCATAACCCCAAAATGACAACGGCAAGTCCGTCAGAGACATCATAGATCGAACCATATCTAATAAAGTATGATTACAACGTTCCGACACACCATTTCGCTGTGGTGTTCCGGCAGGTGTGAGTTGTGAAACAATTCCACACTCTTTCATGTGAGTGCTAAACTCGTAACTTAGATACTCACCTCCATGGTCGGGCCGCAGAAATTTGATCTTTCTATTACGATGATTTTCCACTTCATTCTGAAATTCCTTGAACTTTTCAAAGGTTTCAGACTTGTGTTTCATCAAGTAGATATAACCGTATCTACTTAAATCATCCGTGCAAGTAACAAAATAACGATATCCACCTCGCGCCGACACACTCATTGGACCACATACATCAGAATATATGATTTCCAATAAATCTGTCGTCCGTTCCATTGAACCGAAAAACGGCGTTCTAGTCATCTTGCCCATAAGGCATGGCTCACATGTATCAAATGATTCAAAATCAAGTGATTCCAAAATTCCATCCGAATGGAGCTTCTTCATGTGTTTAACGCCAATATGACCTAGACGGCAGTGCCACATATATGCGGATATATCATCATTAAGTTTAATCCTTTTAGCATCAACATTATGAATATGTGTAACATTATCATCGAGATCTAATAGAAATAAACCATTCAGCATTGGTGCATGACCATAAAATATTTCATTCATATAAATAGAACAACCATTGTTCTCGGATTTAAATGAATAACCACTTCGCATCAAACACGATCCAGATACAATGTTCATGCTCAGTGCAGGCACCAGATAACAATTATTAAAGTTTATAACTAATCCCGACGGCAAATGGAGAGGTAGCGTTCCGACGGCGATCACATCAACGCTTGATACATTGCCGACACGCATCTTGACCTCACCCCTTGCTAGCGGTCGCTTGTTCCGCAGCCCTTGATTCAAGTTACAAATATTAGCAACTGAACCGGTATCAAATACCCAGGTGCTACTGCGAGCACTAGTTAAGTACACATCAATAACATGTCTATCATATATACTATTGTTTGCTTTGCCGGCCTTCTTGTCTGCCAAATAATTGGGGCGGTTGCGCTTCCAGTGGCCAGTCCCCTTGCAATAGTAGCACTCGGTATCAGACTTAGGTCCAACTCGGGGTTTCTTTTCAGGCACGGCAACCGGATTGCCGCCCTTACTTCCCTTCCGTTTTTCCTTCTTGTCTTTCTTGAAACAAGTGTTCCTATTGATCATCAACACTTGATGTTCCTTTTTTATCTCCACTTCTGCAGTTATAAGCATTTATAGAAGCTCGGGGAGAGACTTCTTCATGCCTTGCATATTATAGTTCATCACGAAGCTCTTATAGCTAGGTGGCAGAGACTGCAGAACACGATGGATGCCTAAGTCAATGGGAATCGATATTCCCAAGGACACAAGCTTATCGGCGTAACCCGACATCTTGAGTACATGCGCACTAATGGAGCTGTGCTCTTCCATCATGCAGCTAAAGAACTTTTCTGAAGCGTTGTAGCTCTCTACAGCAGCATGTGTGTCGAAAATCATTTTCAACTCACCCATTGTATCAAATGCATTGCCATTTTCGAAGTTCCGTCTCTAGCCCATACAATATGCCACAATGAACTAAGTTGTGGTCCTCCTGACGAGTCTGATAGACATTCTTCTCCTCGTCAGGGGCATCCTCAAAGGGTGGAGGGCCTAGAGGTGCTTCTAGCACATATTTCTTTTGTGCAGCAGAGAGGAGAATCCTCAAATTCATGGCCCATTCGGTAAAGTTGCTACCGTTCATTGCAAGTTTCTTTTTCTCCATGAACACATTGAAATTAAAAGCAGGTGGTGGCATCTACAACAGAATTTGTAAAGTTTAGACTAAGTTTATGATAGATTGAGTTCAACTAATCCATATTACGAATGAACTCCCACTCAAAAACGACATCCCTCGTGCCTTTTTGGTGATTACATGAACCAAATCCACTATATCAAGTCCGATCATCACGTGAGTCGGTATAGCTTCAAAGGCGAGCATCAAATGGGCATCATATCTACTATATGACTCATGCTTAACCTTTCGGTCCGTGTTCCGAGGCCATGTCTGTACATGTTAGGATCGCCAAGTTAGAACCTTAGTATTCGCGTGTGTAACTGTTTTACACCCGAAATATGGTCGTGGATCCAAGAACACCCGATCATCACGTGATGTCTTGGAGCGACGAAAACATAATCGGTGCATACTAAAGGAAGAACACATTATTATATTGATATTGAAATGAGGGATCATCTTATTATGCTAACAAAGCGCTAAACAAGCAATATAATATGCTATCAAACATCACATGTTTATTAGTGAAATGATATGGTTCCCGCATATGATCTCTATCATGTGCATCGTGGTATTATCACTATCATACCTATATGTGTAAGTCCAAGGTCTATGGAGATTACACGTTATGTATGTTGTAATAATATCATGCCATACTTCTACTTACAACATCACCATATCATAACACTAGCCCAGCAACAATCTAAACTAGACGCCTCTAATTTATCCATTGCAAGTTTTACGTGGCTTAGGGCTTTCGAGATAGAACCGTTCTTACCTACGAACATGAAACACAACTAGGATAACCAAATTGTTGACAACTCGTTGCAAAATAGATATTGACTATAGTAGGAGAGACAGACACCCGCTAGCCACTTATGCAAACTAGTTGCATGTCAAGCGTGGAACAGGTCTCATGTGCGAGGACATGTAAAGTTTGTCTGGGCCGCTTCATCCCACTATGCCACCAATATCCAAAATTACAACTAAGGAGCAACAACATGATCATCATCGCCCACATACTCATATGTGTACTACCCCAGTAAAGCATCTATGCATAGATCCGGCTCTGATACCACTGTAGGGTTCGCAGCATAGAAAACAAACATTTTCCTACGATGTGAACTATGTACCAAGATCTATCTACTAGATACAAACAACGGGCGGATGTATATCCGTAAAGAACATAACCTTGAAGACTGACAAAGCTTAACGAGTTCGACTCGTGGTTGATGTAGACGATCTCTTGCCGATCTCAAGATCGAGAGGAAGTCCTAGCGCCGCAAATCAGCAGCGCATCCGCTCTCGCACACACGTTCGAGGCACCGAGCAACCTCCGCCTCCTCGCTCCAGTGATGCAGCGGAAGCACAACTCTTTCTTGTCGAATAGCCACCGGGAACATGTATCTCGCTAGTCCGAGACCATGGGGGATAAATTCTAGAGGGGGAGAGAGATCCTTCACGAGGAGGTGTTAGTGAAAAGTGAGGAGAGGGGTGCCTTTTATAGGAGGAGGGGGAACCCCAAGGGGGTGGCCGGAGCATGGGGGCTGCCCCCTTGCCCTCCCCTCTTCATGTGGGTGGACACTCCACTCACAAAATTCCTTTAAATTCCCTCCACTCAAAATCCCACTCAAACTTGCCATTAAATTTCCACCAAATTTAATGCAAACTCTCATTAAATAAAAATCTTTTATTTTATTCAGAATTTTGTCAATTACTTTAATGACAAACATTCACAAATAACCCCTTGCTAGAATTCTATTTCACATGCATAACCACTTTATGCAATTTCACCCGAAAACCTGTTTCGGTATCTAGTGAAATAAATTCCTGCGTTTGTTCATTCTTTCGGCATGAAACTTTTGCTCCAATTGGATGTCGGTGTCTCTTAAGTGTGTCACCCTACGGTTCGTGAATAATGCGGACATGATCGAGACCCCTCTCGGATCAATAGTCAGAAGCGGGATTTGGAGACCCATACTGACTCCCACACATTCAACGATGACTTTCTTGTGATCGTCAGAACCTTTTATGCTAGTATCTTAATCCCTTTGTTTCACGATATATTACATGTCCGAGATTCGATCATCGGTATCTCCATACCTAGTTTGATCTCGTTACTGACATGCACTCTTTTCTCGTTCCCGTGATATAACATTCTAGTGATCAAATCACTTGCTTGTAAGCTAACCAATGTGATATCACCGAGAGGGCCCAGAGTATATTTATCCGTCATCGGGATGAACAAATTCCACTCTCGATCCATGGGCCTAAACATAACACTTTATTAGTTCTGAATCCATCTTTATAATCACCCTATTACGGTGTGATGTTTGATGTTATCAAGAAACTCTTCCGGTGTTAGTGATTGACATGATCTCATGGTCTAAGGATTAGGATCACTTCGTAAGTTGTTATAGCAATATAAACTCAATGACTTTGATCGTAATGCTATACTTCGGATGAATGTTCATCACACCATTACACTAATGTTGTGATCCTGTTATTAACAACATCCAATGTCCATGATCAGGAAACCTTGATCATCTTGTTAATCAACGAGCTAGTTTATGAGAGAGGCATAACTAGGAACTTTCTGTTTGTTTATTAAACACACATGTATTAACATTTCCGTATTAATACAATTATAGGATGCAAAATAAAACATCTATCATATACTTGGAATACACATAATAAACACTTTATTATTGCTTCTCAGGGCATATTCCCTTCAGGGATAGGGAGGCGTTGTGAACATTGGAGACACACACACGTGGTCGTGTCGCTTGGAGGCCAGTGGCCATGAAACCGTGCGGGTGAGGTTGCAGAATACGTATAACAGCGGAGGACGCGCCGACGGCTCACGAGCTTGTAAGGCGTGGCATGACGTCGCTCTCCTGTGGAGGAAGACAACGCTGGGCAAAAAAGCAGTGGAACGAGGTTGGGGACGAGCATCATGGTCCAGCAACGTCGAGGATGACCACGTCAGGGACGCGCAGGTCGGGGTGGTGGATAACTGGGGATAGAGGCAGCGGACGACTATTGATCGAGGTCGAGGAAGGAGTAGAGCAGGGGCGCCGATGTGCTGCTTGACGAGGAAAGGAGCCGGAGGCACGCGTTTGGGAGTAACGAGAAGGGCCGGCGGCGCTGCGAGCAAGGGCTGGCGGCGGGGGAACAGCAACGAAGCGGCGGGGTTGAGCGGAGGAAGCGGGGCGATGGAGACAAGCTCCTGGCGGCGGGGCAGCACGAAGGCCAGGTTGTGGTGCTCGGGAATGAGTAGGAGGTGCTCGGATTTGGGGAGACGAGACGAGGGACTCGATGACTTTCCTGAAGAAACAATGAGGGTTTTCAGAAAAAGACCAAGGAAGAGGGTTTGGTAGACACGTTTCCTGGGTGTGTCGAGTGTGTGGCCTCTGTCTTGTGCGCGTGCGACACGCGTGCTGTGCGTGTGTGAGTTCTATGTGCGTGTGCGTTGGTGATTTTGTTTGTGTGTGAGTTCTGTGTGCACGTTTCCTTTTTCGATGATAAACTCGATATCCCGATCTGGGGGCATACCGGGCAAAACATCTGGAAATACATCGGGGTATTCACAGACTATCCGGACTTGGTCAATGGTAGGTTGGGCTATACTCTTATTGCACTTGAATTGATGAGGTAAGGTTTCAGATATATGCTCGACTGATATTCCGGCTGTACTGGTCATGGTTATGGCTTTCTTGGCACAGTCAATTAATCCTTTATGTTTGGACATCCAATCCATTCCTAGTACTACTTCCAAACCTTTAGTTCCGAGTACTATCATATTAGCATAAAAATCTATGCCATGGATTCGGATAGGGACGGCTTTGCAGATTTGCCTAGCTTTGGTGGTTGAACCGAGGATTTGAACAATCATAACATGCTTCAGTTTGGTGGGTTGAATCTTACTAGTGCATGCAAATTCTTCGGTGACAAATGAGTGCGATGCACCAGAATCAAACAACACTCTAGCAAGTACTGAATTAACAGAAAACATACCCAGCACGACATCTGGCGCTTTCTGGGCTTCTTCCGCATGCATGAGAAAAAGATGGCCGTTGCGGTTGAGCGAATTCCCTGGGGCAAACCTTCTTCTAGGATGAACACAACGCTGCTGCTAAGCTGGGGCATTTGCATTGGGGGCTGCGGCATTCTTCTTGGGGCACTCATTGGAGTAGTGACCCTTATTTCCACAGTCATAACAAGTCACTTGCGACTTGTCCTTTGCAGCAACAGGCACAGCATTGCTTCTAGTCTTCGGGGTCGTGTTGGTGTTGGCGGTAGCATTGTTGTTGTTGAACTTGGGTGGTGCACGGTTGAAATTGCCAGAGTTGCCGGATTTGTTGTGATATCCTCCGGGCCTTGGGTTTCCACGGTTGGGATAGGTCGGACGGTTCATCGGGGGTCTGTTTTTTCTCGGGGAAAATCCTGGAGATGTGTTAGGGCGATACTTTGGGGTATGATGGGTTCGTGGCTGATGCATCATGCCACGCTTGTGGTTCTCATTGGGTTGGTTGATCTTTCCTTCCATTTGGATGGCAGAGTCGACAAGGGCTTCAATATCATCAAAGGGTATATTGACCAACACCATATGCATCTCATCGTGTAGACCATTCAAGAATCTTTCTTTCTTATTGGCTTCAGTGTCGATCTCATCCGAGGCATACCTAGCTAATGACAAGAATTTGTCACGGTATTCCAGTACGATCATCCTTCCTTGCTCCAGTTCTCTGAATTCATCTCTCATCCTCTTGATAAAACCCGGTGGCACATGGGTTCTGCTGAACTTGACCTTGAATTCCTCCCAGGTCATCATCTGTCCTCCGGTCATTGCACGAACGTTGTTCCACCATGCTCTTGCATCTCCGGCTAGATAGTGGGTGGAGAATAGAACTTTCTCGTTAGATTCCACTCCGGCGACTTCCAGGTTGTTCTCCATGGTTTGCAGCCAATCATCTGCATCTAAGGGCTCTTCCGACATAGTGAAAACAAGTGGGTTGGTGTTCTGGAAATTCTTGAGCTTAGATCCATGGTTGTCCTGATTTCCTTGGCCTTGATTATTGTGGGCCAGCTGAGCTATCTGCTGAAGGGTGGCTAAGTTGGCTTGACGTTCGGCTCTTTCAGCTTCGCGTCAGAAACCAACATTTGCAGGATCTGCAACATCGGGTCCGGGGATGAACCACTTCCTCCGCGAGGCATCTGAAGATTGAGATAGATCATGAGAAAAGAGGGAAATTTCTAAGGTTCAGGGACTTTGAAAAGTTTTTAAAGTTTGATTCAGATTTTCTAGCAACTTGCTTTTCATTCATTCATTCATAGCACACTGATACAAACACACACCAAAAAAAGGAAAACAGATGGTTTTAAGAACCATTCTGGAAACTACGATACAGTGGGACCGAATACAACTCACTACGCTAGTGCTCAAGTGCTAATACTCCTCGGAGTCGGTGTAATCGTCATCCTCATACTCCTCATCAACATCGATGAAGGCAAAATTATCCTCATTGGTGAAGAAGTCCATGGCCTGATCTTCCAGAAAATCATCATCATCGCTGAGATAGGAGTAGGGGTCTCCACGAAGATCTTCTCCGGCATTCTCCCTTTCCTCAAACTGCATGTATCTCTTGTGGATGGTCTCCTCCAAATCCGAGATACGGTGGCGAAGACGGGCAATGATGCGCTCCTTCTTTTCAAGCTGACGGCAGCGAGACTTGCGGTACTTCGCTAGCATGGCAATGGTCTGACCCTTCGTCTTAATGATGGCGAACTTGTGGTTGGAGTAGTCACGGGCATTGTACAGTTCCTGCTGACGATCATACATCATGAAGCTAAGGTGGTCCAACTGAGTCTTCAGCTCGTGGTGGTATGGGGTTTCCAGTGGTTGTCCCATAGCATCACGCCTTGGAAAGAACTCAAAGCGGGTACCCTTGATCTGGTTGATACTCTGCCCACACAGACGGGCAAGAGCTTCCTGCATGGCCCTGGCAAGTCCATCGAGCCAGTTGTTCTCTCTTAAGGTGAACTGAATTCCCTCGGCAGTGGGAGGTTCAACCTTTCCTCGGAGACTTGCAACAATTAGCCACTGTAGATCTTCTCCTCCTTGATCATTGAGCTGAGCTCCGAAGAACTCAGGGTGTGGACGCTCCAGAAGTTCCGAAAGCTGGTCCAAATCCCGCTCAAAGATGTGGTCTCCTCCATTCCCCAGCTGATAAAACTTGTTGTACTTCACGTCCATCTATAAGAATATAGGATGAGTAAGTTAGTAGAGTGATCAAATGTGTCAAATTTTATGTATTTTGCAAGAGTTTTTGAGGAACATGAATTTTTATGAAAGAAACAAAGTGATAAGAATGGGAATAAGTTTTTGTAAATATTTGCTTCCTTTGGTTTTGAAACTAAGTTTTTGATTCAAACGTCCAGTCTAACTAGGGTCTCCTATGGTCAGGATGGCTCTGATACCAACTTGTCAACACCTGGATTTTTAATCCCAGATGCCTGTTATGCCATACATCGCAATCCCAGGATTACCATTTTTGCGAGACATAATAGATTTGGATATCATAGTACATCATCCATTACAAACCATACATAAGTTCTTACACAAATAAGGTTCTCATGATCCAGTTCTTAATACAACTCAAGCAGTGGAATAACGTAATAATAAAGGTATCGTAGGCGAAGCTCCATCTTTGGGGTCACAGGCAATGCTGACGATGGGAGATGATCCTAGTTGTCGTAACCTTCCTGGGGTCCATCATCCTGGTACTCCTCTTCATAGTCTGGCCACGGGAATAGCCAGGGACAAAGCCATGGGTACTCATTAAGTACTCGCAAACTAATACTAACAAGTGAAGGGGGTTTTTGTAGTAGGACACTAAGCTCTAGGGTTGTTTTGAAAAAAGCCAGATTTACCTCTACTAAGTTCAGAATCAAAGAAAGCTAGTTGAAATTTTATAACACCTAAGTGGG
The DNA here is from genome assembly GCA_916181665.1 of Avena sativa. Taxonomy (NCBI): domain Eukaryota; kingdom Viridiplantae; phylum Streptophyta; class Magnoliopsida; order Poales; family Poaceae; genus Avena; species Avena sativa. The sequence goes on from OV702281.1 coordinate 268,864,244, forward strand.
AACTTGAACTTCATATCACAACTCTGTTGTGGTCAAGTCAAAATCTCAATTCATTTCACAAGTCATTTTGAAAACATCTGACGGGGGAACAGTATGGCCACTCCAACTGTCCATAACCGCGGACGCAGCTATTCTAATAGTTTGACACTGTGCAGAGATTGTACACTTTCACCACAACATTTGATACATCAGTCACGAACAAATCCTGAATTTAACATACTCAGTATGTGGATAAACAATCCTAACCTTTCGATTACACGCCCTAGTATAGGCACCTCCCCTATGAGTTTGGCCTCCTAACCATGACCAACTGTCTTCTTGGGTACTGCACAGGTGGACAATCTTCACAAGGTAGCCTCAGCTCAGACCTTGGCCGTGAGGGAACCCATACTAAGGTATATAAGTTTCCAGTCAAGCCCTACCCAATTTTCGGGTATTGTGGTTGTACGGTAAAATTGGAATGGTATCGCATCCAGACAACCATCAGTTTTATAAAGGGCTAAGGCTCATGCCTCAACATTTTCATCATCAAAATCATCTGGTGTTCGGAAACACATGTCAAAACATTTCAACAGAATGACTCATCATTCCAAGGTTTTCATAACCATTTTCACCAAGTATTCCCATCTAAATTTGATCAAGTTTTATGCTTAGCATTAGCATCTACAAGTGTGGTAAGTACTAATGAGGGGTGGTAAACAAGTGGTGATTAATTAAGTTCAAACTCATGCCTTAGGATGACATCAAGATTATCTAGCTTAGGCCAAATTTAATACACTTTGTGCAACCTTCAATTATCTTCCTAGAATCTACAAGTCACTTAAGTAAACTCTAAGAGAAAGCTTTGATAAAGAAGTAAAGCATAAGGCTTACAAGTAAAACTAGGATTGGGTTATCAAGTGGGTATGATCACATATGCTTAAGGCATCTAGTGGCCATGGTAACAAGCAAGTATTAGATTGCATAAGTAGGGTATCTTGCAAGGGTTAGCTTGCCCAATCAACTGGTAGTATTAGGCTTGCCTTGTGCGGAGCAGTGGTTGAAGTTCTCCTCGGCTTCTTCCTCGTAGTATAATCCTTCTTCCTCGTATCCTTGGTCGGTACTACCGTCTATAAATAAATACGAGGTACACAATCACCAAACAATACTTAAATATTTTCAATCATCACACAAAGGTGCACTACAGATGATCTAGCATCATGACCTATATTACAAGATTAAAGCATTTGCCTTATTTATTTTAATTTGAGAAAAGTAATTTCTACTCATTGAAAAACTACTTAAGATTTAATATTCTCCAACTCAAACATGGGATCATGTTGACACATGTCATCACCACATATTTCATTACATGGGAATGTGATTTAAAGTGGTGTCACAATTTAATAAGGTTTAACCTTTTTATTTTAAATAATTAAAGTGACTAGAAATGCCGATGTGGCATTCTTTTATTACTTGAACATTATTTATGTAAGTGAACCCATATATTTTTATATATTCTGAAAGGTATGATCAAATGTGATTTTTTGGAGTTGGAATCAACTCAATAGCTATTATGGTTGAAATTTGAAAAATGTTTGAATGCAGAAAAGCTTCTGACTTGTTATTTTTACCAAGGTTGATCTAAAAATCCAAATGATTTGAATCCAACGGGCTTGGATTAAGCATTTCAGTACCTTTCTAACAAAATTGGTTTCATGCAAAATCAAGCTGGGTTGATTTTTGAAACTAGGTACAGAACTGAGTTTGAATTAAAATAGAAAATCTAAATTCAAATGGTTGGGCTGCGCGGCAGATGCTAATGGGCCGGCCCAGTGTCACTCCGCAGCGCGGGGCTAAGCTAACAGGGGGGTTCCACCCGTCAGTGGCTCATAACACGCGAAGCGGTACGGGGCGATGTGCTGCGTTGAATTAGAAGGGAGATCAACGGCTGAGGGTCATCGTCGATGATGAACATGTCACCGGCGAGCTCAAACCCTAGCGGCTCAATGGGGGTCATGGGAGGCTCACCGGGGCTCAGGCGAGGGTCGGCAATGGGGGCGAACGACGAAGTCGACGACGGCGATTCTCCTGGCATCGGCAGGTCCTCCTGGGGCGTCTCCAATCGAAGGCGCCTGTCCTCCTCTGCAGCGGCAAACTCCGGTGAAATTCCGGCCACCTGGTGCTCGCCTTGCTCCGGGGAAGGGTGTGGGATGTTTCTGAGAGAGGGGAACGAGCTGGTGTGAACAAATTGAGCGGGGGAGGCCTCTATTTATAGTGGTGAGAGGGGACCGACGAGCGCGAGCTGAGCTCGTCGTGGTCGACGGCACATGCATCTATCGGCGTGGGCGACGGTATGGGCGGTTCTAGGTTCCCTGGCGAAGCTCAACGGCTTGGTGGCGAGGCGTGGGGCGGTGCTGATCGGTCAGAACACTTCGACGCTCTAAGCGGGTCCGACGGAGGTTTTGATGGCGCACAGCGCGCGTGGTCCGTGCGGCGGCGAACAGGCGTGTCTGCGGGGTTACTGGGGTGGTGGTGATCACGCGTGCACGCGGCGAGGGCGGCGCGCGGTCTGTGGGCGTTTGTCGAGGGTGCCGCACTGGCGCGCTCTCGGCATGCTCTCAAAGAAGTTTGGCATGGCTTGGGCGTGTGGTCCAGTGGCTGGAAGGGTTCAAGCGCTGGACAGGGGGTGGCGGTGGACGGTGGCGTGCATCCTGGACATGGTGTTTAGGCTTGGTTCTTTCTCTGGCTAGCTAGCCATGGTCGGCTGGCAAGGGTTCCTTCGGGTTGGCATGGCATGGTGCAATGGGTAGGGTCTAGGGGTGGTCAAGGCACTGGTTGGCACTGGGGGAGACAAGTGTGATCAATGGTGAACAATGCTTAGCCAAATTACTGCTCAAAATAGTGAAGTTTGGCCAATTTGATTTTCTATCTCCAAGTGTTTGATGAAATGGCCACAAGAAACTTACTTTTGAATTTTGAAAAGATTTTTGGTGGGTGTGCTAGGCATGTGTTGAGGATTCTGTGGGTGGTTGGGTTTTGAAAATTGAGCTTGTTTGAGTGGTTTTTGAAATAGTGGGATCTTCCCATATGAGATAGATTCAAATTTAAACTATCATTTAAACTTAGTAATTGAATGTTTTTGGATGATCAAAAAGTGGGCCTTGGTACCTTATTATGTGTAATAAAAAGGGGTGCAAAGATCCACAGATGTTTCTGTTAAGTTTTGAAAGTTAGGGATAAACAAAGTAGGCATGAGAGTTAATTTGGCCAAAGTGACCATTCACTTCATTTGTTTATTTTGAGTTGTTTTTCTTTGGGAAAATTTTGGGGATTGTTTAGATGATGTTTATTTCACCTAAGAATCATTTCACAAGCAAAGAAACACAGAACCATGGCAATTCAAAAGAATCCAAATTTTAATACACACACATATGAATGCTTTCATATTTTTAGTTGGAAAAGTTTTTGTTAACCCTAATTTTGATGATTAGAGTTTGATGATCCATGTTTAATATTTTTGGGATGTTACAATGCTATAGTTATTTCTGATGCATTGTAATGAGATAGTCAAATGAGCTATGTAAGTTGTAATGAATTATTTTATTCCTGGTTATAAAGTTGTATTATGACCTTTGATTCTCAATATTACATCTTAACTGTGGATGCTAGCTATTGATCCAGGGACTAGCATTGCAAACACAGGGATCTCTACCTTATTAAAGTTTGGGACCTCTACATCCTTGGTTCATCTCCTTGAATTCATCCCTCATTCGTAGAATCAAACCTGGTGGCACATGGGTTCGGCTGAACATGAGTTTAAATTCATCCCAAGCCATCATCTGTCCTCCATTCATGGTGCGAACACTATTCCACCAAGCTCTTGCATCTCCTGCCAGATAATGGGTGGCAAACAGTACTTTCTCATTGGCCTCCACTCCTACGACTTCTAGGTTGTTCTCCAAGGTCTGCAGCCAGTCATCGACATCTAATGGCTCTTTAGACTTACTAAATATGGGTGGATTTGTGTTTTGAAAGTTCTTGAGCTTGGATCCATCGTTATCCTGGTTTCCATGGCCTTGATTATTTTGGGTCATCTGACCTATTTGTTGAAGGGTGGCTAAGTTATCTTGATGTTCAGAACTTCCAGCTTCACGGTCAGCAACCAACATTTGCAAGATTTGGAGCATTGGGTCTTGAGATGAGTTGTTCCCTCCGCGAGGCATCTGAAGATTGAGATAGATCATGAGACAAGAGGGGAATTTCTAAGGTTCAGGGATTTGTTTTTGAAAAGCTTTTAAACTTTGAGTTTGACTCTGGTTTTGAAAACTAGCAACTTGCTTTTCATTCATTCATTCATAGCACCCAATACAAACACACACCACACTAAGGTAACAGATGGTTTTAAGAACCATTCTGTGAAACTACGATACAGTGGGACCGGATACAACTCACACCTACATAGTGCTCAAGTGCTACTACTCATCAGAATCGGTGTCTTCGTCATCATCAATGAAGGCGGCATCCTCACCATGTAACATCCCAACATTAGAGCTTAGAAATAAGCTGAACCCAGATGTGTGCATTGCATTCATGCATAGAAAATCCAAATAATATTTGCGCTTTTGAACAAAACTTGTCAAAGTGATTGAAGCTTCTCCTAACTTGATGGAATAGAAGTAGATCATCAAGTTGACTGCGGTAAGTTTCAATATGACCTTTGCTAAAAACATTATTTTGGGTAATGGTAATTTGATCTAAGGGTAAATCAAATATAATGAAACTAAACCATTACACATTGATTAATGATTATAATTTGATCCTTAAGTTATCATATCATAGTATTCATTGTAATAACTCATGAATACCAAGTTTAGAATAAAACTCAAGTAACAAAAATTTAATAACTACATCTTGACCTATCTTAATCTTATATATCTCTACCATGAATATCATGGTGATACTTAACCTTAACTCTTTAGCTATATGGAGTAGGAAGGAAACCAATTCAAGACCATTCACCATATATCTTTCTTTCCATATCAATCCTTATCATCTCTATTGAATATTATCCTAATATCTGTTGTTCATCAATGTTGAGTAATCAACTATTGATTCAACATTTTTAACCTATCAATTCTTGATCTGTTAACCCCTGTCATTATCATAGCATTCACTTAAGTCCTATAAGGAAAGAAGTAAGAAGAGGTATGTGGTAATGCTAGTTTTAGATATCATCTTTAGGATGGGAGTGTTGGAAGTGAATAAGATCCATGTGAATAGAAGAGTTATCTTAAATAAAGATATGTGTGGTAACAAAGAAGATTATAAAGATGAATATTGAAGATAGTTACCAAGGAGTAATACTATTGTATCAAGTAGGTTTAGTAAATGAATAATAACTCCTAATCAAATAGAGATATTAAGAAGATAATTATATACAACTGTAATGGTGTATTGATGAAGATCTTGATTAGCCAATTGGAAACCTAAACCATACATGATCAAAGGATTATAATTATCATGCTTAAGTCACTAAGAGTGAATGATTATATCATGTATAAGTGACATTGGTGGATCGAACATGATTAAACCCTAGTATAGGTATGTTATCCTAGGTTAGCCATGATAAGTTACCATGATATGATGTGAAGCTTGAATATAAGATACTGGAGTAAAATAGAGATAAGATAGTATGGTAAAGCTGAAGCTAGAGTAGCATGGAGTTATTGAAGTAGTGTTATTCCTCTTAAAGGATAGTAAACTTTTGAGGAGAGTAGAATTTGATAGATACATCTACTGGAGCAATGTTGGTGATGGATGATAAAGGAATAGTATGAATGGAGGTAGCTGTAACCATCTATTGGATTGGAGATTATTAGTCGTAGAATAATTTGATTACAAAGTATAGATATGAGAAGATTATGGAAAGCTTTAGTGTCAAGCTCATTGGATTTATAAATGGATTTAGAAGAAGAAAAGGTGGATAAGAATATTCTTGTGAAGTAAAGCTCATCATGTTAACACATGATGGATAGGAAGAAGTAATATATCTAGGAAAGGAATTCCTTAATTAGAAGTCCATAATTGTGAATTATGAAAGATAGGAATTCTTGATAAACATTTATCTTTAAATCCTTAACCAACATAATACCCATATGATTTGACTGATCTATCATCCTATTTAAAAAATGGCTTATAGGAATATTTCCCTATAGCAAATCACTTAAATACATCTTTGTCCTTTCCAACTATCAGAATCACATGTGCTTAGGAACCATCTTGAGCAATTCTATCTCCTAAGTCATTCCAGAGAATAACTTTATTATGTTAAAAGGGTGATATCATCCATGATCACAAATATGAGGCCAATATATCTTCAACCATAATGATCATTTACATTTATAAAATAATAATATAAACCCTGAAAACCATTCCTACCAAGAGTATGTCTTGATAAAAATCATAGAAATATATGATAACCATGAAGAATCCATATGAATTCCTTAATTGTTTTCCCTAGAATATTGGTTAATTGTTTTCTATTAATAAATTGCCCATTCTTATGTGCTTGACTCCAAAAAAAATTCTAATCCTAAATAGAAATTTTAAAACATACTTAATAAAAAATTCAAGGTATGTCATGAAAATAAAGATTCATAACAAAATTACCATACAAATAAAACAAAGAAATAACAACATAATATTAAATACTCATAAAAGGATCACCCTATAAAGGTTTCCTTAAAACTATAAAACTCATAAGAATAAAGTTTTATTAATGAATAGTAATACATCCTTAAATAAGATATGGTTTATTAGATAAATTAAATTCATAACTAAGATCCTTCAAAATATTAAGAAGAAAAAGATCTATTAAGAGAAAATAAAGAAATTATAACATTGTACAATAAAAGATCACTATCTGATTCTAAATACACCTCAGTATTGCTGCAACCATTTAACAAATAAATTCTATAAAGAAAAATTTAAACAAATGTGTAATAAACAAATATGAAAGCAAAATAGAATATAGAAAAAGGAAAACATAAAGAAAAAAGAGATCAGGCCCGAGCAGCAGCCGACCCAGTGTTTTTCCTATGCCAAGCTATCGCCCAGTGCATCTAGCTGAAGTCCATGTTGGCCCAGGCGCGGCACATTCCCGGCCCGTACCTCTTCAACTCTAATCGTCGTTGTCTTCCTCCCGAGCCAAGCAGCTGCGTGGGCGGCGTCGATGTTGTCCGCCGTCGTCGCTGCGATTCCCACCACCGCCGAGGTCGCCCTGCGAGGATAAGACCACCCCGTCGACGCCCTTATCCTCCTCTATCTCTCAATCCCCATATATCCCCCTCTGAAGCCCTCTCTCTCTCTCTCGAGTTCCTCTCTGCCCGAACCCTAGCTCCGGCTAGAGCCATCCATCGCCGACATACTCGTCGTGATGCCAGGAAGCCTTGCCTCGTTCGAATCCGTTGTTTTCCCTAGTCAGCATGAGCCGAAGAAGCCCCGAGCGCTGCAATTGGCACCTCCGTCCCCAACTTCGGTCGCTGCCATCGCCGTTTATTCCAGCTACCCCGAGCCACCAACGGCCTCCTGGTGAGCTCACGGTGCTCTGGCACCTCTCCGTTGCCTTCCCCTCTTCCTCTATAGTGCCTGTGTCGCGAACCTCTGTCCGTCGTCGCAGATGCTCGTCAGAGCCGAAGCTCCGGTGACCATTCCTGGGCGGCGCAACAATAGTTAAACTCCCCGTTGCATCCTCTCTCCAACGCACCAAATCACGCTAGCTGAAACGTTGTGGATCGCCGCCGGCGACCATGATCTGGTGGAGGAGGTCGCACTAACGTCAGCATGACATCATGCTGGTGTCACCCTGCCACCTCAGCTTCGATTGACTAAGTCTTTGTCCCGCGTGGCACACCAACGTGGCCACGGCCCACCAGTCAGTGACTGGGGCTAGGTGTGTGTGCGGTATAAAAATCTCAGTGTCTGTTTAGGAAATAAATAAAATGTTATAAATCCAAATCTAAATATTCCAGAAATTAAATAAAATCATTAAATCTTGTTAAATTAATAACTTCTATTTTATAATTCAGAAAAATATGTGTGATATATGAAAATGTTTAGAAAAAAAATCTATAATTTAAATTTATTATTAAACATTATTATGTTAATTATTTAAATTAATATTATTTAATAAAGGTTTTATAAGTAATAAAACTTTGAAAAATCATATTTTAATATTGGTAAATGTTAAAAATATAAATAAAATACCAAAAATCTTAGAAAAATAAGAACTATAATTTAAAACTATAATCATGCATTATTATTTCACTTAATTAAATATTTATTATTTATTAAGTATTTATAAATAATAAATCTTATAAAAATCATATCTTATTATTTATAAATCAAAAAAATAAATGTAATATACCAAAATGATCACAAAAATAATACCTACATCTTAAAAATATAAAATTTCACTTTTTAGGTAAATAAAAAATTTAAACATCTTAACAACTTGAATTTAAACCTATTTCCTTAGTTGATAATTCATATAAGGGTAAATAAAAATTGCTAATATTTCAAAAATTATCCAATTGAGTCTATAAATAGTCTTAGTCTTAAATATTGATAATATGAAGTCAAAATAGTTCAACACATTTTAAAAACAATCTTATTGAATTATCATTCAACCTTAAGTGTAGATCATTTTCTAAAAAGGTCCTTATCAATTATAAAATCTTCAAGAATGATATTTTCAACCAAATAAAATCTTTTACCATTGTTTCACTCACAACTTTATAATGGACTAAATCCAAAGATAATTCATAAGTAGAAAATAATATTGTTTACTTATTCACAAACCATAACCACACTCTTATAAGGAGATAAAAGCTTATATTCCATTATAAAATTAAGAAACCACTACTCAAATAGAAGTAATGCCATTCTTAAGTAACTTTAAGGAAACAATATAAAATGAACAAGATACAAATATCATAGGCATTACACCCTAAGTCCATCTATGTTCTTAAAGTTAACTTTAGTCTACAAGACCCTAAATATAATGCTAAAACCTTGTTATGTGTTTTATAGTTAACTTTGGTCTGTTATAATTAAGTCGTAAAGCATCTCAAGTACAAACTATTTAAGCAAGCAAAAACAACATCGACTACATTTGATTTACCACAAATATTGTTGAAACCATAGAAAAGAAATCTTTTCTTCAAATGTTATTCTTTTTGCCACTTCAAACAACAAGTCTTACGATAATATCTCAAACAATTAACAACTAAACTCAAAGACTTTCATCATAGTCAACAGATAAAAATTAATCATAATCACATTGCTTTAAACTTTACTTGTATATCAGGATTGTTAATACTAAAGTTCCTTATAAATGCCAATACTTGTAAAGTAAGATTTGAAGATAAGGAAATTCTTATATAAGTAGTCTTTGAGAGCATTTCACATTTGTGTATATCATTGTTGTATGGTATTGTAATTACATGTTGTTTCACACACACTCACAAACCTTAATAAGAAGCACAAGTGTGAAACTAATCTAAAAGAACAACACATTGTAAATAAACCATTTCTAGTATCCAAACCCTAGGACAACGTTTATTCCGGGGATGCGAGTTTACTAAATTGCATTACATTACTTATGCATATTAGCATCTTGCTTCTTTAAACATTAGTCCTTACCGGACCAATGATGTTATTTTTAGATATTGGATCTTATATTGTCTCGAAGACCGTGAGTGCATAATTTTGCAATCACAAAAGGCAAGTTCACACTTGCTCATGTCCTTTGGTTATTTTTTGTAAAGTATTTTGCAAATCCAGTGTTGTCATCACCTGCATTTCAAAAAGGTCAGAAAACACTATTTTGATAATAATGTGAACTATCGGTTACTGATCCAGGGTGATCAGCTAATCTATTAAGTCTGGCAGTTGGAATACCACTGCACAGGACTATATCACCTTGTACTTAACAATCAATATTGCCAGTGATTCTTGCGCCATATATTATGCGTTGACCATGATATTTGGAATGGGACAGAGAAGCCAGCTGTATCTTTTCCCTCTCGCATGGAGCCGGATGTGCGGATTGTGGCTATTATCATTCGCAGTGTGTATATATTGGTATTCGTAGAGGATATGCAGCATATGGGTGGGAACCCTCAATGTCCCACGATAGTTCCGGCATCTGAACGGTCTGTACAAACCATTGTCGTAATTCAATGGGTGGGCATGGTGTACACCAAGGAGACATGCGGGGTCGCGGAGAAGGCAGTGATTGGCTTGGATCTTAGGTTGAGCCTCAAACCAAGGAAGTTTGAACGGGAACATACTCCCGACCGTGCAACAAAGCCTAAGGTCTCTCATGGGTAAAGTGACGCAGCTCTGTAGAGTGTAAGAACTGTAACTTGTTACTCCCTGTTCCGGGAAGGAGCTATGAACGCTGTGGGAAAGGAACTCCATGAAAGTTCTGGTAAACCCGTGAAGGCTGATGGACATAGCTTTTCAGAATAAAAGCAACCTTTGAAGAAATGTTAACAAAAACCTGCATTGCCTACGACCTACAGTCTGTGGCTGTAGATATAGTGAATCAAACACTCGTTTCTAGTGAACTTGTTGAGTACGCTCGTACTCAACGTATCTTCTTAACCCTTGCTAGATTCTGAAGCCATTAAGACGATGTCTACATCAAGTTATGCTCCAGGAATCATCATCAAAAGCTCAAGATCTTCAATGAAGTCAAGGAACTCAACATATACATCAACTAAAGTGAAGACGAAGTTACTGATAGATAGGAATAAAATCTCTAGCCATATAACCTATTTATGTAGAGTATTGCAATAGAAGCAATGCAAGCCCCAATAGTTTAGATACTAGTCTTATAGTATGATAGTTTTGGAGTTGTTATTCTTTGATTCTTCTTTGTAAGAAGTTTCGTTTTCTCTCTTTAACCTAGAGTGTGCTCTGGATCTTTTGTAAAGAGTCGAGTTGTAACCTATAGTCATGTCTTGTACCTGCTGTGTTTCTGTTGTACCACTCTGAGGGATGTAATACTAGTGAACGGTGTTCATTGGTGTTATGTCAAAGATTATAGTGTACTACGTCATGCAGTGGTATGTTGGGTCATCGCACATCATCAGTGTGGAAGTCCATGGCTTGATCCTCCAGGTAGTCATCATCATCGCTGAGCTACGAGTAGTGATCTCCATGGATATCTTCCACTGCATTCTCCCTCTCCTCAAGTTGCATGTCCCTCTCATGGATGGTCTCTTCCAAGTCTGACACTTTGTGATGAAGGCGGGCAATGATGCGATCCTTCTTGTCACGCTGATATGTCGTAAATGTATCAATAATTTTTGATGTTCCATGCTTGTTTAGTATCAACTTGGTTATGTTTTCTCTACACTTTGAGGTATTTTTATACACTTTCTGGGACTAACCTATTAACAAGATGCCATAGTGCCAGTTGCCTGTTTTCTTCTGTTTTTGGTTCCAGAAAAGGCAGAAAATCAATATTCTCGGAATTGGACGGGACAAAAGCCAATCTTCCTATTTTTCCAGGAGCCACACGGAACCATGAAGCAGAGATGGAGGAAGACATCAGGGTGGCCACACCCTAGGTGGGCGTGGGCCAGCCTTGGTGGCACACACATGGGATGTGGGCCCCCTAGCCCTCCACCGACCTATAAGAATCCCCCGACTGAGAAACCCTAAATCATCGACCAGAAAGCCACGAAAAGTTCTGCAGTGATGCCGCCATCGAAGGGGAGATTCGGGGGACAGAAAGTCTCTATTCCGGCACCATGCCGGGATGGGGAAGTGCCCCCGGAACCATATCCATCGATCTCCACCACCATCTCCATCGTCGTTGCTAATTCCCATGATGAGGAGGGAGTAGTTCTTCCTCGAGGCTAAGGGCTCTACTAGTAGCTATGTGTTCATCTCTCTCTCTATGCATGATCTTGTTGTGGTCATGAGCTTTGTAATCTAGTAGATCTACCTTTCTACTCAAGTGCTTCAATAGATCTCTGCTCTCCCCATGTGTGTGAAAGTGACAGCGTGCACGCCATGGTGGCACTTAGGCTAGAGTCTACATAAATACTCATCGTTCTTTAATAGATCTATGATTTTCCCCATGTGTGTGAAAGTGACAGCGTGCACGCCGTGTGTGGCACTTAAGCTAGACTACATATATATTTATCATGAGTATACTTTGAGTTGGATGTCTTTATGAAATTGTGGTGTTTATTGGAACCATGTAGCGCCCAAGGTGATAGTGTGGGGTTATCTAGATTGGGGAAGGCGGACTTTGAGGAGTGTTGTTATAGCCCTACCATGGATTAGAGTCTCCAACTAGAGAGTAGTTAAGAGTAGTATCATGAAGAGAAGATATTTATATGAGAGAGTGTTCACTAGTGAAAGTATGATCCCTAGGCCTTGTTTCTAAACATTGAAACACCATTTGCATCTAGATCTGTTGCATGTTTGCTTGCTTCCATCTTTTTTCCTTTAAGTCTTTATGTCACTGTCAAGATATTTTATGGCACAGTTACCACTTGTATTTAACTATCTCTTCGCAGAACTAGTGCACCTATACACCTGACAAGTGTATTGGGTGTGTTGGGGACACAAGAGACTTCTTGTATCGTGATTGCAGGGTTGCTTGAGAGGGATAGATTTGACCACTTCCTCCCTAAGTTTGATAAATCTTGGGTGATTCACTTAAGGGAAACTTGCTGCTGTTCTACAAACCTCTGCACTTGGAGTCCCAACAACTGTGTACAAGAATAGAAGTGCATAGACATAAAGCTATTTTGTGGCGCCGTTGCCGGGGAGGTATGGTAAAAGGTACTTAGATCCTCCGTTGTGAGTGCTCAAAGTTATTTCCTTTATATTCTGCAATTTTGTCTTTTTTTATTGTTTTCACTAGCTTAATGGAAAACAACAAAAAATTTAGAGAGCTTTATAGTGTTTATCTTGAGTTAGGACATGAAGTGTTTGAAGAGAAAATTAAAAAACTTATGGAACTTTATTTGCATGCTAATAGCAATGTTATTAGTATGAATTATTTGGACACCATTGTTGCTAATGCTATGGAAACGTCTAAGCTTGGGGAAGCTAGTTTTTATGAAAATTATCTTTTTAGTCCTCTAGCTTTGGAAGATATCTATTCTATTGCTTATGATGATACTAAACCTCCAATATACGATGATTACAATGAAGAATATGATATTTTTAGAACACCTTCTATTGAGGAGGAAATTAATTGTGATTACAATCTGCCTCCTATATTTCATGATTATGGCGATGAGAATGATAGTGATAGCTATTTTGTTGACTTTGCTCCCACTGCAATTAATAAGAGTGACTATGCTTATGTGGAGAGTAATTATCACTATATGCATGTGGCTCATGATAAGAATGTTTTATGTGATAGTTATATTGTTAATTTTATTCATGATGCTACTGAAAGTTATTATGAGAGAGGGAAACATGGTCTTATGTATCTCAACAATATTAAGTTTTCCCTCTTTATGTTGGAAATTTTGAAGTTGCACGTGTTTTGCTTTCCTATGCTTGTTGCTTTATTCTTTCATGACTTGTTTCTTTTCAAGATTCCTATGCATAGGAAGTGGGTTAGACTTAAATGTGTTTTGAATTTGCTTCTTTATTCTCTCTTTTACTTCAATTCATATTTCTTACGTGAGCATCTTCTCAAACTATCAAGCCTAACTTAAAGGCGTTAAAGAAAAGTACTTGTTGGGAGATAACCCAAGAGTTTTCTTCAGTATTGGAAGTTATTACTTCAGTAATAACCGCTCCTTATCCTTTTTATTTTCCTTTTGTGCTAAGAATAACCTCTAATAAGAGGGAAGTAAGATTTGGGGAGTTGATGTCCCGAAACAGATTTTTGTGCTCCATCGTAAAAATTCGTGAGGAATCTATATAAGTCGGATTGAGCTGATATTTTATGAATAAAACCCCCAGTATGTTAGATAACTTTCGTTCGTTCAACACTTTTTTATTTGAGCAACAAAAGGTCTTCCAAAAAGTCGGTTTCTACCTGCTGGTCTGTTTTGACAGATTTCTGCCATTATTTGTATTTGCTTCTTACTGATTCCTTTTTGGGTTTTGGGAAATTGAAATTTTTGAGGGAATTGCTACAGTAGTGTTATTAGTGAAAGTTGTGCTGTTTCAAAACTAAAACCCAAAGGTGTATTATCTTTTGAATGCACAAATGTTGCTAATGAAGATTGTGTGAAGTTTTGTATGAAGGAAAATTTTTAGGTGTAGGGAAAGAATGATGTAATGAGATGAAGAATGGACAAAATATCAAGCGGGGGGATGCCACCCTGTGTCACCCCAAGAAACATTCAAGAGGTACAAGCGTCAAAGCTTGTGGATGCCCAAGGCATCCCTTCTTCATCAATAAAAATCTCAGATCTTTCTAGACACTTTGTTTTTATTGTTTCATGCACAGTTGTGTTGTTCTTGGAATGTCTTAGTTGTTGTTTGCTTGAGTAAGTTTGTTTGATCACAACACACTTCTTTGGGGAGAGACACACTCTATTTTCATTGCCTAGAACACTCTAGTTTTCATCCTTATTGTTCCGCCAGTATCCTCTTTTGCTAGCATTGCGTTTAGCTTTAGTTTTCTTCTGCTTTGTGCTTAGAACTTTTTAGTTCATCTTTGTGGATTTGTGAGAAAATCTCACTGGTCTTTATTGATTATTATCTTTGTGAGTTGTTTCAAATAAGTTGATTGGTGTTGGAAAAGAGTAGAAAGTTTTATGCTAATATTGGAACAAAAGGGAGCTTGTTTTGACTGTGGCTTAGACTTTATCATGTCATGCTAGATGTTGTTTTGACCTTATGCTTAGTGATTATTGCTGTAGCATGACTTGTTCCAAACAATTAGGATTTCTTAATGTGGCTTGAAGGAATCATGCATTGTTTTAGCATACAAAAGCATAGTATTGTGGTATTCTCCTTTGATGCTTTGTTTGGGTTGACTTGGCACATGCTCACACCATGTTATGACTATGAAAAAGTCACCATAGCCTCTATGATAATTTAGTCCTTGACTTGTAGTACCACTTTATGCTTTGATTGATAAAGTTTTGTCGCTCTGCATGATTATGACCATTATTGCTCTCTTAGTTGGTCGCTCCCAGTCCTTTGCTAGCCTCCACTTGTATTGAGTAAGCTCTAATCATGCATCCAACTCCCAAGAAACCAAGTTATTCCAAAGTGTCCACTATAAATTCCTATGCATGGTGTGATACACCATTCCAAGTATATTCTTGTTTTCATCTATCTTCTAATTAAAAAGTATTTTGTTATGTGAAAACTTAGTGATTAAAGCTCTCACAAACTTGATGGCACACTTTATTTTTCTTGCCCCTAATAAACTTGAACCATTGTGTCATCTATGTTGTATATGCTTGCACTTATACATTGGAATTAGCAGAACTGTGTTTTCATGGGGAACGCTTTCAACATTGCACTTGTACTTTGGACACAGTTGATATCATTCTCTTTTGTTTATGGATATCGTCAGTGTGAAATAAAAGGGGAGCTTGTAAGTCCATGGAGTTATGTATGTGTGTTAGAGAAACGCCTGGGCCGCTAGCCTAAGCCATTCCTAATCATGGTGGAAATTGCAGCATCACCATAGTGAACAATATATGAATATTTCTTCTTATAAAAAGAGACATATTGAAAAGAGAAAAAAAGCACCATTTTCCCATGGTAAATAAGAAGATTGCTGAGATGCTCATTGTCTGCTTGCCTTGTCATTTTGATTATGGGATAGCTCCTGTATCATGTGCAAGGGGTACTACGTTGGCGGTTCTCTATGATACACATGTACTTACTATGACAAGAACTTACAGGTGACTAAATTTGAGTAGCATGAGGAGCAGCCCTCGTATTCAAGGGACATGAGATTGCCAACTTATACTTTGTCAAGCATATACTCCATATTTTGTTCACTTTAACCTTAATCACTTCAAGATGCTTATGATAGGGGCAATGAGGGCTGAAAGCTAACAAGTACCATAATTTTTGGAAGCTCTTTATGAAACTTGAAATCCCTGTTTCCCTTTATGAAGGGCCTTTATTCCACCATTATATTGAGTCTCCACCTTCTACTCTTAGGCACCAGTTAAGAGAGCATAGTTGCCATTCTTAGTTCTATATGCATTGTCCCAAAACTTATTGATTGATGCATATTGTTGATATTACTTGTTCTTGTGCTATTTGTATCTAGTCACTCTTATGAACTTTGAAGGTGTCCTATGCATTTATTTGCTACTCCATGAGGGACAAGATGAATGCCACTATGCTATGTTTTCTGTATGTGAAACAAACAAATGTCTTTTAATGCATTATTATTCATGAATCTTTGTTTGTATCCTTTCATGTTGCAGCATAGTTACTTTGTCTTATTGTTAGAACTTCATATTTCATGCTCATGTTTAGAGTACTTTGATCCCAGCATTCGATGCTTGCAAATGTTTTGATCATGATTGTGATTGTGCATGTCACCTAAAAAATTATTGTTTTTATCACTTACCTACTCGAGGACGAGCAGGAGTTAAGCTTGGGGATGCTTGATATGTCGTAAACGTATCAATAATTTTTTATGTTCCATGCTTGTTTAGAATCAACTTGGATATGTTTTGTCTACACTTTGAGGTATTTTTATACACTTTCTGGGACTAACCTATTAACAAGATGCCAAAGTGCCAGTTGCCTCTTTTCGTCTGTTTTTGGGTCCAGAAAAGGCAGAAAATCAATATTCTTGGAATTGGACGGGACAAAATCCAATCTTCCTATTTTTCCCGAAGCAACACGGAACCACGAAGCAGAGATGGAGGAGGACATCAGGGTGGCCACACCCTAGGTGGGCGCGGGACAGCCTTGGTGGCGCCCACAGGAGGTGTGGGCCCCCTGGCCCTCCATTGACCTTGCCTCCTTCGCCTATAAGAAGGCCCCAACTCAGAAACCCTAAATCGTCAACCAGAAAGCCACGAAAAGTTCCGTTGCGCCGCCGCCACCGAAGGGGAAATTCGATGGACAGAAATTCTCTGTTCTGGCACCCTGCCAGGACGGGGAAGTGCCCCTGGAGCCATCTCCATCGATCTCCACCACCATCTCCATCGCCGTTGCTGATTCCCATGATGAGGAGGGAGTAGTTCTTCCTCGAGGCTAAGGGTTCATCTCTCTCTATATGCATGATCTTATTGTGGTCATGATCTTTGTAATTTAGTAGATCTACCTTGCTACTCAAGTGCTTCAATAGATCTCTTCTCTCCCCATGTGTGTGAAAGTGACAGCGTGCATGCCATGGTGGCACTTAGGCTAGAGTCTACATAAATACTCATCGTTCTTTAATAGATCTATGGTTTTCCCCATGTGTGTGAAAGTGACAGTGTGCACGCCGTGTGTGGCACTTAAGCTAGATTGCATATATATTTGTCACATCCCAAGATTTTCCAAATCTTGTTATGTGAAAAATAAATGAATAAAATAAAACTTTGTTGATTTTCAGGGTGAGAAGAAACTTTTTGAATCCAACTGGAAACTTTCAAAACCAATTTGGATCAAATAAAATCCTAAAGGGATTTAAAAAGATAAATAAACAATAAAGTTAAAAATATTTGGAATTACTATTTTTGGATCTTTTAATAAAAAGATTTGGTTTCAAAGAAAAGGATAGAATTATAAATAAGGATTATTTTATAGAGACAAATTAAATCTTGGCCAAGATTTTGAATTAAAATATTCCTATTTGATTAAAAAGAGTAAAGGTTTATTTAAATAAAATAATGAGAGTTTATTAATAAACCAATTTTATTAAAATAAAGGTTTTACCATTTTAATTAAACATCAAAACTTGTTAAATTATTTTAAAACAAGTTTTCCAAGTATTCTATATTTTCAAATAAAACCTACTGATTTGGTTTTGATAATATTTAGATTTCAAATGGAGTTTTAAATAAATCAAATCCTATTTGATTTAATAACTAAGGACTATTTTATTTAATTAATAAATGGATCCTAAAAAGAATAAAATATTATTTTATTTTGGGACTTGGAATATTGTTGTTAAACAGAACTAAAACTCATTACAAGGTGTGGTGGAAGTTTGTTTGATTGAATGTTTGAATTGTTTGATTGAATTTCAAAACAGAAAAATCAAATAGAAAAAGAAAAGCTTTCAGTACAAAAAAATGAATCAGACAGCAGCCCAACTGGCCAGCCCAGCGAGCCCAGTTTCAGCCCAGCTACTTTTCCCACGCGCGAAACGTTTTCACCCAAACACGCACCCGCACAGTCCCAGACAGGTGGCCCCTCTCCCTATCTCTCTCCCTCGCTGACAGCAAGGCCCCACCCCTCCTGTTCATCGTCTTCAACCACGACCCCGTCGCCCTGCCATTGCAGCCAGTAACTCCGGCGTTGATTACGCGTTGATGGAGGCCTTGATTCCTCCCAGTAACCGTGCCCATTTAACCGCCTGCGTCTTCCCTCTCCTTCCCCTCAAACCCCGCTGCGAGTAAGCCACTAGGCTGCCCCCAATTCCCTTTGCTTTGCCACTGCTCCGACGACGTCTCCGACCAAATTCCGGCGCCGTCCAGCCTCTCCTCGCCTTCCCAAGCACACGAGATCGCTCCTCACCTCCTGGGGCATCTCCCTGTGCCACTCATTCACTCGCGGGCGCCCCAGAACCTCGACTTCGTCTTCATCTGAGCGCCGCCGCGCCTGCCATTCCCTCCGGCGAGACTTCCTGGTAAGCTCAGACCGCCCCAAAGCCAATCATTGATGCTCACATGTTCCCTGGTACCGTGCGCGTCTAACGCACCCCTTATTTTGATCTGGCACGCCTTGTAGCCCCGCCCCCGTCGACGACCGTACGAACCCGAGGCGCAGCTCCACTCCGGCGAGCGATTCCGATCACCTCCGTGCACCCCTTCGCCAGCCAGTACCACCTCGAGCATCACCTCGACCTCGCGAGCACGGTGAGCACCCCCGTTTCCTTCTTTGCTTCCTGTAGCCGCCGCTAGCCGAGCGTCGCCGCCGTCTGCCGCCGTGCAGCGCCGCCAGGCAATGGTCAAACTCATCTGCACCGTTAGATTTAGATCCGACGCATAGAAACAGATGACTTAACGAAGGGGTACGAGTTGATCAGCGCCGTGCGTTGTAACTTAAATCCTGCGGTCCAGAGAGGCTGATCCGCACGAAGCGGTACCGCCCAATAAGAACACGCCACGTGGCCAGACTCAGGATTAAAAACAGAGATAGATTCTATTAGATTTGCAAATTTGAAAAACCCATAACTTTAGTTCTACACGTCCAAATTTTGCAAACTTTATATCAATAGATTCAGAAAAGCAAGCCCTAGCCAACCATGCCATTTGTTTAGTAAAAATTTTCTGTTAAATTGTTTGTTTTTGCAGAAACTTGTGTATGCATGTTTAGAATATAAAATTTGTTCTAAAAAGATTTTGGGGTTGAAATCTTTGCAAAATGGTTTGTTGTGAACCTACTGACCCTAGGAACCAACTTATGGATTTAAAAATGTATTTTGTGAAGATTAGGATTGAATAATTGAATTAGCTCATTTCTAATCAAATTAAAAAATATTGATTTTGTTATGGAATTGATTTTTTGAGAAAAACCTTTGGAAAATGTTTTAATTCAAAGCTACTGACCCTAAAAACCAAGTTTTGTGAATTAACAACTTATTTGGTGAACAATATAAAATTGTTTCTTTGCTGAAAGCATTTTTCAATCACATGAAATGATGATTTGATTTAAAAATGGTTTATATATAAAACCCTTTTGCAAATGGGTTTGACACTTTAGAAAATGACCACCTTGAACCTTACAATGTTTAGAGCCTAGTAGAAACCACCTTTGCAAATAAAACTATCTTTTGCATGCTTGCATGCATGACTTTGTTTTTATTATTTTATGTGTGTTGAATTGTTTGAAAATTGGTTGGAATGCTAGTTGAATCTTTGTTTGCTTGATTGATTTGTAGTGAAGTTAGAAGAGTGTGTTATTAGCAAGATCAAGAAGTGAACCAACATCCTCTACCAAAAAGGCAAGTGACACTATCATCCAAGTCCTACTATTTTCATTACACTTAGTGGATTTTGAAACATGCATGATAAGGACTACTATATTTTGCTATGATAAATCCTAATAGGATACCCTTATACATTCCTTAGTGAAAACAATGTAGTTGTAATATGCTTAGCCCTGCTATATATTTTGAGAAAGGATACATGTTGAGATTTTGAAGTATTGAAAAGACTTGTGTTTTATATAATAAAACAAGTACTCAATGAACCACCTGGGTGGACAAGGATACTCAAGTTTTGGACGAGGTGGAAACAAGAGGAACCATGTTTATATGGCAATCTCTTTTTGTTGTGCACCAGATGAAAACCACCCAGGGACTTAGAGATTGAACATGTTTCTCGTACAATGGCTTCCGTGTACAGCCACATGCTAAATGGGCACTGGCTTAGTCAATTACATTGTGGAAGACCCATGCATTGGCCTCTTCAGGTTAACTAAATGAGGGAACTCGGAACCCTACATTGGTGCCTGGTAGACAAGCTAGCATTGTGTATTGGGAGGACCCTATGGAAAGATTTCGTCACATTCTCAATCTGCCAGTACTCCATCTTGGTGAGTACTTATCCAGCGGCCACTGGTGGCAACAAGATGAGAGTGTGTCATGTGGGTAAAGTGTACAACTTCTGCAGAAGATAAAATTCTAAGTACTTAGCTGTGTCCCCGGTTATGGACAATACTGAGCAACTAAGGCCTGAAGCTATGGGAAATCTCGACATTCCAATTTCTAAAAGTAAAACTTGAAAGTGACAATAAAAGACTTGAAGCACTTGGGGTGTACCAAGGAGCTCAAAAGATTTTGACAAAGACTTGAAGCACTTGGGGTGTACCAAGGAGCTCAGAAAGATTTTGACAAAAGATCAAAATTATTTTGAAAAAGATAGGAAAAATATTATTGCTTTCTGCAAACAAGCCTAAACCCTACCTAGCCAAATATGCATGTAATGATAGGATCCACATATTTCCACTTAGTAGTGAAACTTGCCAATACAATTCAAATGTATTGACCCTTGTGGCTGTAACTTGTTATGTTGCAGGTTTGATTGATATTAGTGAAGTTGATTGATTAGGATTACAAGTCTACAACCAACATGTTTGCCTGTGGCACTTTGAAGATGAAGGATCCCATGCTTATAGATATTCTGCTGCAATGTAATGTAATAGCCAAAAGAGCTATGTAAGATGTAATAAAATTTATGTTATTCCTGGTTATAAAATTGTATTATGACCTTTGTTTCTTGATATTACATCTTAACTGTGGATGCTAGCTATTGATCCAGGGACTAGCATTGTAAACACAGGGATCTCTACCTTATTAAAGGTTGGGACCTCTAGAATATTTATCATGAGTATATTTGGAGTTGGATGTCTTTACGAAATTATGGTGTTTGTTGGAACCATCTAGCTCCCAAGGTGACAGTGTGGGGTTATCTAGATTAGGGAAGGCGGACTTTGAGGAGTGTTGTTATAGCCCTACCATGGATTAGAGTGTCCAACCGGAGAGTAGTTAAGAGTAGTATCATGAAGAGAAGATATTTATATAAGAGAGTGTTCACTAGTGAAAGTATGATCCCTAGGCCTTGTTTCTAAACATTGAAACACCGTTTGCATCTAGATCTGTTGCATGTTTGCTTGCTTCCATATTTTTTCCTTTAGTCTTTACCTCACCGTCAAGCTCTTTTCTGGCACCGTTACCACTTGTATTTCACTATCTCTTCGCCGAACTAGTGCACCTATACACCTGACAAGTGTATTGGGTGTGTTGGGGACACAAGAGACTTCTTGTATCTTCATTGCAAGGTTGCTTGAGAGGGATAGCTTTGATCACTTCCTCCCTGAGTCCGATAAACCTTGGGTGATCCACTTAAGGGAAACTTGCCACTGTTCTACAAACCTCTGCACTTGGAGGCCTAACAACTGTCTACAAGAATAGAAGTGCGTAGACATCACACGTAGACAGCGAAATGACCTGCGCTCCTTCACAAGGATGGTGAGGGTCTGGTCCTTCTTGACCACAATGGCATAGTTGTGGTTGGCGTAGGCGCGGGGGTTGTCCAACTCCTTCTGCTTATCATACATCATGAAGCTGAGATGATCCACATGATGCTTCAGCTCCGGATGGCTTGGTACCTCCAATGGCTGTCCAATAGCATCAGGCCTTGCGTAGTACTCAAAGCGAGTACCCTTGATCTGATTAATGCTTTGCCCACACAGATGGGCAAGAACCTCCTTCATAGCCCTGGCGAGTCCGTCTAGCCAGTTGGTCTCCCTCAAGATGAATTGGATCCCCTCTGAGGTGGGTGCCTCCATCTTGCCTCTCAGATTTGTAACAATTAACCATTGTAGTTCTCCTCCTTGATGATCGTTGAGATGTGCTCCGAAGAACTCAGGGTGCGGGTGCTCAAGAAGTTGCGAGAGTTGGTCTAAATCGCGCTCGAAGATGAGCTGTCCTCCATTGCCCAACTAGTATAACTTGCTATAATTGACATCCATCTATAAGAATGTAGGATGAGTAAGTTAGTAGAGTGATCAAGTGTGTCAAATTTTATGTAAGATTGCAAGATTTTTTGAGGAACATGAATTTTCTTGAAAGAATCTTAGTGATAAGAATGAAAATAGGTTTTCATAAATACTCACTTCTTTTGTTTTGGAAACAAAGATTTTGATTCAAGCGTCCATTCTAACTAGGGTCTCCTATGATCAGGATGGCTCTGATACCAACTTGTCAACACCCGAATTTTTAATCCCAGATGCCTGTTATGCCATACATCGCAATCCCAGGATTACCATTTT
Source organism: Avena sativa (assembly GCA_916181665.1). NCBI lineage: Eukaryota > Viridiplantae > Streptophyta > Magnoliopsida > Poales > Poaceae > Avena > Avena sativa. The sequence continues at coordinate 268,887,188 of OV702281.1, forward strand.
TGCGAGACATAACAGATTGGTACCATAGTTCATAATACATTACAAACCATAATAAAGGTCTTACAAATAAAGGATCTCATGACCCAGACTTAATACAATCAACGCAGCAGAAAAATATAATAACGGTAGCATGGTCGAAGCTCCATCTTCATGGTCACAGGCAATGCTGACGATGGGAGATGATCCTAGTTGTCATAGACGTCCTACTGTCCATCATCCTGGTAGTCCTGTTCATAGTCTGGACATAGGAATAGCCAGGGACAAAGCCATGAGTACTCTTTAAGTACTCGTAAACTATCACTAACAAGTAAGTAGTTCGAGTAGGAATCCTAAGCTCTAGGTTTATTTGCAAAAAGCCAGGTTTATCTCTAACTGAGTTTAGAAGTAAAGAAAACTAATTTAATGTTCTACAACACCTAAGTGGGAATTTAGTTTTCATGTTCACAACCCTGTTGTGATCAAGTCAATGTCACAGTTCATTTCACAAGTCATTTTGAAAACATCTGACGACGAAACAGTATGGCCACTCCAACTGTCCATAATCGCGGATGCAGATATTCGAATAGTTTGACACTCTATAGAGGTGGTACACTTTCACTACAACATTCAATACATCCGTCAGGAACAATCCTAAATCACCATACTCAGTATGCGGATAATCAATCCTAAACTTTCAATTAAACACCCTAGTATAGGCACTTCCCCTATGAGTTTGGCCCCGCAACCATGACCATCTGTCATCTTGGGAACTGCACAGGTGGACATTCATTACGAGGTAGCCTTAGCTACAACCTCTTCTGCAAGGGAACCCATACTAAGATATATAAACTTGCAGTCAAGCCCTACCCAAATTCGAGTATTGTGGTTGTACGGTAAAATTGGAATGGTATCGCATCCGAACCCAACCATCAGTTTTATAAAGGGCTAAGGCTCATGCCTCAACATTTTCATCATCAAGTCATCTTGTGTTCAGAACGCATGTCAAAAAAATTTCATTAGAATGACTCATCATTCCAAGGTTTTCATAATCATTTTCACCAAGTATTCCCATCTAAAGTGATCAACCTTTATGCTTAGCACTAGCCACTAAAGTTGAGGGTAATCACTAATGAGGGGTGTTAATCAAGTGAGACTATCCGAATCTAGATCTCATGCCTTAGTATGACATCTAGTTCTAACTAACTTAGGCCAAGTTTTATGCTCTTTATGCTACTTATAATATCTTTCCAAAACTCACAAAACACTAACTAGAAGTAATAAATAACTTTGATAAAGAAATAAAATAAAGCTTGCAAGTAAAACTGGGATTTGGTATAATCAAGGTTGCATAACCGAATATTCCTAAGGCCTCTAGTTTGCATAGTTATCATGCAAGTGTTAGCTTGCATGGTTAAGAAACTTGCAAGTGGTAGCTTGCCTTGATTGGTGCAGTGATTGTAGTTCTCTTCTTCTTATTCTTCTTCTTCTTCTTCTTCGTGGTCCCCTTCCTCCTCGTATCCTTGGTCGGTACTAGCGTCTATAAATAAATACGAGGTACACAATCACCAAACAATACTTAACTACCTCTATTAGGCACACAAAGGTTCACACTAGATTATCTAGCATCATCACAATCATCACATGAAATAAGGAGTTAGTCTTGTTTATTTTATTTTAGAAAAGTAATTTCTACTCATTGAAAACTACTTAAGATTTAATATTTTCTAACTAAAATATAGGATCATGTTGACACATGTCATCACCACATATTTTAATATTCTCCAATAAAATATGGAATGTGATTTTAAAGTGGTGTCACAATTTAATAAGGTTTAACATTATTATTTTAAATAATTAAAGTGACTAGAAATGCCTATGTAGCAATCTTTTAATACTTGTCCAAGATAACTGTATGTAAACCTAAATATTTTTACATATTCACAAAGATCTTGTCAAATGTGATTTTTGAGAGTTGGAATCAACTCAAAAGCATTTATGGTTGATTTTTGAAAAATGTTTGAATGTCTAAAAGTCTCTGTCTTGTTATTTTTACTATAGGTGATCTATAATTTCAAATGGTTTGAATCCAACAGGCTTGGATTTATAATTTGAATACCTTTCTAAAAAAATTGGTTTCATGTAATTTGGTTCAGTAAATCTCTCTGAATTTATTTTTGAATCTACTGATAGAACTAGGTTTTGAATAAATTGGAAAATATCAATTTGAATCTCTGGGCTGAGCGCGGGAACTAAACTAGGACGGCCCAACTGCATAGCGCGCGCAACAGGCTGCTACCAAAGAGGTCCCACGCTTCAGCGGCTCTAACTACGCGAAGCGGTATCTTTCAATCTGAGCCTTACGATTAGACTAGGATCTACGGTTCACGTTCATCATCTCCACCGAACAGCTCCGGCGAGACCGAACCCTAACGCCGATGGTGGGGGTACGCAGCGGCCTACCAGGGCTCCAGCTAGGGTCGGCGATGGGGGCGAATGACGTTGTCAACGATGGCGGTTCGAACGATGGTCGCGGCGGCTCCTGGGGTGGTCACAATCAACGGCCCCGTTCCTCTGTAGCGGCAGGCTCCGGTCAAAATTCTGGCGATGCGGAGCTTGCCTTGCTCCGGGGAAGGGTCAGGGGTGGTCTATGAGGAGTGGGGAGTGAGATGGTGTGACGAATTGAGGCGAGGGTGGCGTCCTTTTATAGCCGAGCGAGAGGGGCAATGCGGCATGGGCAGAGCTCGTCGGGGACGACAATGTAGTGAGATAACGGCATGGCGAAGGGCGTAGGCCGGTGCGCTATCTCCTGGTGATCGTCAAGGTATTAATGGCGCGGCAAGGGGCGGTCTAGGTTGGTCGGAACGGGTCGATGCTTTGCGCGGCACCGATGGCATTTTCGACGACGCACATGTGCTGCTGGTCGCGCGGCGGCGAACGGGCATGTCTAGGGGGTAGATGGTGTCATGGTGATTGCAGGCATGCAGGATGAGGGCGAAGCGCGGCGTGTACGCGCGTGTCGGCTGTGGTGCTCTGGCGCACTCTTGGCATGGCAGAGAAGAAATGGACGCGGCATTTTCTCTCTGGTCTAGGGCATGTCTGTGATCTAGGGTTGGAAAGGGGGTGGCAGTGGACGGTGAGCTGCCTCCTGGACATCGTGGACGAGCGTGGCGCTGCCTCCTGCGTGCTGGCCATGGTTGACCGACAAGGGGGGCTCGGGTGGCTCGACACTAGTGCAGTGGTAGAGTGCTAGCTTGTTCAATGTTTTGGTTGTCACTGGGGAAGACAAGGGGAGAGAATTGGGTGCAATGGGGGAACAAAGCATTGATAAAAAACAGTAGAAGTTAGGAAGTGATTACTATGCTCACCATCTATTTGATGAAATGGCCTTATGAACTTTACATTTGAATTTTTTGATGAATTTTGGTGAGTGCTCTGGTCACATGCTTGGTAGTATCTGGTTGCTTGGGTTTACTATTTGGTTTAAAGGTGAACTGGTTTGAGTGGTTTTTGAGAATGGTGATCTTAGTACCTACACTTGATTCAATTTTGAATTGTCATTTGAATAGATTTTAAATTTATTTCTATTGGTTTGTAAAGTGGGCTTGGGTTCACTTTTACTTGGTCTAGCAAGGGGTGAAAAGAATTGGATTTGTTTCTGTTAGAAATCTTTGACTAGGAACACTCAAAGTGGTCTAGTGAACAAGTTTGGCCAAAATGACCATTTTCTCATATTATTTATATTTGATTTTCTCTTCATTTCATTCTTCTTGGAAATGATTTAGATGATTTTGTTTTCGTCTTTAAACCAACCCTTAGCATTCATAGCAATCAAACATGGCAATTGCAATCATTCATGCATTCATCACACACACATGCATTCATGTTAGTTTTAATAACAAAAGTTTTTGTTAACCCTAAACTTGGGTGATTAGAACTTGATAATATTTTTTAATATTTTTGGGGTGTTACAAGTATTAAGTTGCAAGAAACGGATAACTGCTTTAAGGAAAGTGTGTAAAGTAAACAATACACTTGTTCCATGAACAAGAGATCGTTGTTTTCTCCCTAGTAGCAACAGCACATCTACAACCTTAGAGATTTTTGTCACTTCCCCAAATTAAATAGAGGCATGAACCCACTATCGAGCATAAATACTCCCTCTTGGAGTCACTAAAATCTACTTGGCCAAGATAGCTACTAGAAACGGAGAGCATGTAAGATCACAAACAACATAGACATGATAGAATCAATAAGATAGAATCATTAACCAATCTGACGTAGTAATATCAATATCAATCAGATCATCACAAACACAACATGCATGATTACAAATAGATGATCTTGATCATGAACAGAGCTCACAAGATCTATACAATAAAGCACAAGGAGGAGAAACAACCATCTAGCTACTACATGGCCCCGTAGTCCAAGGTGGAACTACTCACGCTTCATACTAGAGGCTGGCATGATGAAGAAGGACTCAGGGATGATCTCTCCCCTCCGGAAAGGTGCCGGGAAGAGCTTCAGATCCCCCCGATCTAGGGACGATGGTGGCGGCGGCTATAGACTGATTCGTCGGGTTCTTACGGTTTAGGTATCAGGGGCTTCTTATAGGCGAAGAGGGAGGCCGAGGGTGTGCCCGAGGCGGCCACACCCCCGCAGGCGCGGGCCAGGCTTGGTCGCGCGGCCAGGGGATGTGGCCCCTCGAGGCCCTCCTCTGTCTTGTCTTCTGGCTCCGTGTTCCCCAAAGTAAAATATTGACTTTGGCTTTTGTCCTGTCCAATTCCAAGAATATTTATTTTCTGACTTTTCTGGAACCAAAAACAGCCAACTAGCATTGTGGCATCTTGTTAATAGGTTATTCCCAGAAAACATATAAAAATACCTCAAAGATAAGACAAAGCAAAGCACAGTAGATACTAAACAAGCATAGAACATCAAAAATTATAGATACGCTCACGATGTATAAAGCATCCCCAAGCTTAACTCCTGCTCGTCCTCGAGTAGGTAAGTGATAAAAAGAATATTTTTGAGGTGACATGCACCATCAAAATCAATATCAAACCATTTACATGCATTGAAAGAAGGGATCAAAGAACTCTAAACTTGAGCATGAAAGGTGAGTTCTAACAGTGAGACAAAGTAATTATGCATGCAACATGAAAGGTTACAAACAAAGATCATGAATAACAATGCATTGAAAGACGTTTGTTTGTTTCACATATAGAAAACATAGCATAGTGACATTCAGCTTGTCCCTCATGGAGTAGCAATAAATGCATAGGACACATTCAAAGTTCATAAGAGTGACTAGATACAAATAGTTCAAGAACAAGAAATATCAACAATATGAATCAATCAATAAGTTTTGGGACAATGCACATAGAACAAAGAATGGAAACTATGCTCTCTTAATTGGTGCCTAAGGATAGAAGGTGGAGACTCAATATAAAAGTGGAAGAAAGGCCCTTCAAAGGGAATCAGGGATTTCAAGTCTCATAAAGAGCTTCCAAAAATTATGGCACTTGTTAGCTTTTAGCTCTCATTGCCCTATCATAAGCATCTTGAAGTGATTAAGGTTAAAGTGAACAAACTATAGAGTATATGCTTGACAAAGTATAAGTTGGCAATCTCATGTCCCTTGAGTACGAGGGACGCTCCTCATGCTACTCAACTTTAGTCACCGATAAGTTCTTGTGATAGTAAGTACATGTGTATCATAGAGAACCGCCAACGGGGTACCCCTTGCACATGATACAGGAGCTGTCCCATATCAAAATGACAAGACAAGTAGACAATGAGCATCTCAGCAATCTTCTTATTTACCATGGGAAAATGGTGCCTTTTTCTCTCTTTCCTCTTTTCTCATCTTTTTTTCTCAATCTCTATCTCTTTTTTTGCAAGTAGAATGCTTCATAGATTGCTCACTATGGTGATGCTGCAAGTTTCCACCATGATTAGGCATGGCTTAGACTAGAGGACCAGGCATTTCTCTAACACATATACATAACTCCATGGACTTACAAGCTTCCCTTTTATTTCACACCGACGACATCCGCAAACAAAAGAGCATGATATCAACTGGGTGCAATGTACAAGTGCAATGTTGAAAGCGTTCCCCATGACATTATGGTTATGCTAATTCCAACGTATAAGTGCAAGCATATACAAAATAGATGACACAGTCGTTCAAGTTTATTTAGGGGCAAGAAAAACAAAGTGTTCCATCAAGTTTGTGAGAGCTTTAATCACTAAGTTTCACATAACAAGTTTAATTTGGAAGATAGATAAAACAAGAATATACTTGGAATGATGTAACACACCATGCATAGGAATTTATAGTGGACACTTTGGAATAACTTGGTTTCTTGGGAGTTGGATGCATGAGTAGAGCTTACTCATACAAGTGGAGGCTATCAAAAGACTGGGAGCGACCAACGAAGAGAGCAATAATGGCCATAATCATGCATAGCGACAAAACATTACTAATCAAAGCATAAAGTGGTACTACAAGTCAAAAAATAAATTATCATAGAGGCTATGGTGACTTGTTCATAGTCATAACATGATGGTGTAAGCATGTGCCAAGTCAACACAAACAAATCATCAAAGGAGAGTACCACAATATTATGCTTTTGTATGCTAAAACAACGCATGATTCCTTCAAGGCACATTAAGCAATCCTAATTGTTTGAACAAGTCATGCTACAACAATAATTACTAAGAATAAGTTCAAAACAACATCTAGCATGACATGATAAGTTCTAAGTCGCAGTCAAAGCAAGCTCCTCTTGTACTACTAAAGCAAGAACTTCCTACTCCTTTCGAACACCAATCAACTTATTAGAAACAACATGGCGAAAACAGGGGTCCAAACTACTTTATTCAAACAAATTAAGCAAACAAAAACCAAAAAAACTAAGACGCTCCAAGAACAACACAACTGTGCATGAAACAATAAAAACGAAGTGTCTAGAAAGACCTTAGATTTTTATTGATGAAGAAGGGGATGCCTTTGGCATCCCCAATCTTTAACGCTTGTACCTCTTGAATATTTCTTGGGGTGACACGGGATAGCATCCCCAAGCTTGAGCTTTTGTCCATTCTTCGTCTCATTACATCATTCTTCCTCTACACCTGCAAATTTCCTTCATACAAAACTTCACACAATCTTCATTAGCAACATTAGTACATTCAAAACATAATAGACCTTGGGGTTTAGTTTCAAAATAGAAAAACATTCACTAAAGACACAAGATACTGTAGCAATTCCCTCAAAAATCTCAATTTCCCAAAAAGAACCCAAAAAGGAATCAATAAGAAGCAAATGCAAATAATGGTAGAAATATGTCAGAACGGACCAGCGGGTAGGATACTATTTTTTCAAAGACCTTCTGTTGCTCAAATAAAAAAGTGTTGAACTAACGAAAGTTATCTAACAACCTGGGGGATTTTTTCAGAAAATTACAGCTCAATCCAACTTACAGAGATTTTACACGAATTTTTACTCTGCAGCACAAAAATCTGTCTCGGGACAGCAACTCCCCAAATCTTACTTCCCTCTCATTAGAGGTTATTCTTGGCACAAAATAAAAAAAGGGTAAGGAGCGGTTATTACAGAAGTAATAACTTCCAAGACTCGAGAAAACTATTGGATTATCTTCCAAGAAGTACTTTTCTTTAACGCCTTTAAGTTATGCACAAGAAGCAAGAATCAAGTATTTTGAATAAAGAAGCATTAAGATCAATACTCGAAATCTCTTCAACTAGGAAAGGTATCTCATGCAAGTGAGTTTTAGAGGATCATTTCTCATCTCTCTTAGGTTCACTACTTTCATCAAATGGGTTTTCAGGAACAATCCAATCAAAATTCTTTTCTAAGGTTTCATGCATTCCTACAAGTTTAAAAGGTATGGGTACCTTAATTTCCTCTCCATTGGGTTTGGTTTTATCCAACTTTTCTAAAGTACCCATAACATCTACGCATGAGCCTAGCATATTAAAACGTTCAAAGATATTTTGGCTTCCTTAGCAACATCATTGAACTCTTTTAGCAAAGTTTCTAGGATAAAATCTCTCTTTTAAATATCCTCTTATTTTAGTTTAAGAAACATTATTTGCATCATGGAGTTTTAACAAACCTAGCCTCGAACATGTGAACGAAAAAAGCTGCAGCAATTTCATAATTAGGAGCAAGCTCCGCTAAGGATTTATCCTCAATATCCTCATGTTTTCTAATATGATTAAAGAATTCTTCAATATTTTCTTTTCCAATTATAGAGCCACTACCTATTGAAAGATCTTTCAGGATGAACTTGGGGATCAACATGGTGAGCTAGAGCAAGGTGACAACTAGGGTCGGAGCTAATTTTTTTGTGTTTTTTATAAGAGAAAGCAAACCAAACAAAACTAAATTTTTTTGGAGTTTTTGAAAAAAAGAGGAAAAAAACAAGGCAAAAGAAACTAAGCAAATCAAAAACAAAGTAAAGATAAAGGTTGTGAAGGACTCCCCTTGTGAAGTCGTCCTTACCCTCCCCGGCAACGGCGCTAGAAATAGCTTGGTAATGTGTAGCTCAGATCACTGTAGAGCTTCCTTGGGAGACCACAAGAGGAAGGCATGATGAGCACAACAGCAAGTTTTCGATCAGTAAGAAACCAAGGTTATCGAACCAATAGGAGGAAGGAAACGGCCCAAAGGTGTTGCTAGCAACATGGAAACCCGCACACCACAAACTCAAGACTTTGCCCCAACGAACAGTGAGGTTGTCAATCTCACTGGTTTGCTGAAAACAAACGATTATTTGTATTGCATGGAAGGTAATGGTGGTTTGTAGAAAGTAAACAGTAATAGTGGAAGATGTACCAATGGTATAAATTGGACCGGAGTCCATAGCTCACTAGAGGTGTTCTCCTTAAGATAAACAACATGACATGCTGGGTAAACAAATTACAGTGGGGCAATTGACAGGACAAAGAAAGGGATAACAATGCAATACTAGACATTCATGATCCTATTAGATTTGATTGGGCATTACAACGAGATACATAGACCGCCATCCAACTTCATCTATGACTATTAATCCACCTTTAGGTTACCATCCGAACCCCCTCCAGTATTAAGTTGCAAGCAACGGATAACTGCTTTAAGCAAAGTGTGTAAAGTAAACAATACACTTGTTCCATGAACAAGAGATCGTTGTTTTCTCCCTAGTAGCAACAACACATCTAAAACCTTAGAGATTTATGTCACTTCCCCAGATTAAATAGAGGCATGAACCCACTATCGAGCATAAATACTCCCGCTTGGAGTCACTAGCATCTGCTTGGCCAAGATAGCTACTAGAAATGGAGAGCATGCAAGATCACAAACAACACAGACATGATAGAATCATTAACCAATCTGACATAGCAATCTCAATATCCATCGGATCCCCACAAATACAACATGCATGATTACAAATAGATGATCTTGATCATGAACGGAGCTCACAAGATCTAAAACATGGTAGCACAAAGAGGAGAAACAACCATCTGCTACTACATGGCCCCGTAGTCCAAGGTGGAACTACTCACACTTCATACCGGAGGCTGGCATGGTAATGAAGAAGGCCTCCGGGATGATGTCTCCCCTCCGGCAGGGAGCCGGGAAGAGCTTCAAATCCCCCGATCTAGGGACGATGGTGGCGGTGGCTATGGACTATTTTGTGGAAGATTTATCGGGTGCTTAGGGTTTAGGTATCAGGGGCTTCTTATAGGCGAAGAGGGAGGCCGAGGGTGTTCCCAAGGCGGCCACACCCCCGCAGGCACGGGCCAGGCCTGGCCGCGCGGCCAGGTGGTGTGGCTTCCTCGAGGCCCTCCTCTGTCTCGTCTTCTGGCTCCGTGTTTCCCACTGTAAAATATTGATTTTGGCTTTTGTCCCGTCCAATTCCAAGAATATTCATTTTTTGATTTTTCTGGAACAAAAAAAAAACAAAATCAGGAAAATAGCACTATGGAATATTGTTAGTAGGTTAGTCCCAAAAAACATATAAAAATAGCTCAAAGAAAATACAAAGAAAAGCAAAGTAGATACTAAACAAGCATGGAACATAAAAAATTATAGATATGTTTACAACGTATCAGAGGGCGGTCAGGGGTCCTACACCCTGCCGAGGCGCGACCTAGGGTAGGACCGCGCATGAGGGGGTGTGTCCACCTTGTGGCTCCCCCTCGGTCGCTCTTCGGTCTCTGTGTTCATCTCAGTGAAATATTGACTTTGTCTTTCGTCCCGTCCAATTCCGAGAATATTTTCTTTCTAGGTTTTCTGAAACCAAAAACAACAGAAAATATGCGACTGGCATTGTGGAATCTTGTTAATAGGTTAGTCCCAAAAATGTATAAAAAATACCTCAAAGTATAGAAAAATCATAGCAAAGTGGATACTAAACAATCATGGAACATCAAAAATTATAGATACGTTTACGACATATCATTATTCATCATATATAGCTGAATAGCCTGAATTTTACCTTGCATCTGCTAGAATGACACCATATGATCATTTGGGATGCATAGGTACATAGAGGATACAATTACAAAACTGTAGAAATTTGCATCATCCAATTTCGAGTAGTGAATCAAAAGTTATAGCCATTTTAGTTTCAGCAAATTTCAGTTTCAGGAAATTCAGATAAGCAGGCAGTGCAGTTCAGTTAAAAGTGTTAAGTTTAGAGGAAATAAAAAATAAAAAAGGAAACGCGCGCGCCAGCCACCGCGGCCTAACCGGCCCACCCGAGGTCCAGCTCGCGCGCGCGCAAAGCGGCCCAGCATCGGCTGTGGTCACCCCCTCCTTTTCCCTAATTCTTTTCTTTCCTTTTTGTTTTTTCCCTGACGGGTGGGTCCCTCTTGTCATCCCCTTCGCCGTCGTGTTCATCCTTGACACGAGCCACCGCCGCGAAATTCCCTGAGTTCGGCCCGGTTTTCGTTCGACCTTGCACACAAAATACTCCCTATATAGTACCCCGCATCCACTCCTCTCTTTTTTTCCCGTCTCGTGAACCCTCGCCGCCAAATCCCAAGCTAGTGATCTCTCCGCCGTCTACCTCCGTTGGAGCTTCAGAAAAGCTCCAACTGAGGGTTTTCGAATTCTCTCTCGCCCTCCCTTTCCTCCTTTTCTTCTTTCCTTGTTCCTCTGCACCCCTTTTGCACCCTACCCCCGTCGCAGGATCATCACCGCACGTGGAAGACCTCGCCGGAGCACCGCCAACCCGCACCGCTCCAGTCGCCCGTAGCCACCACCCGCGGAAGCCCCTTCCACACCTTCTCCGCCGCCAGGACCCCCATCAACCGCCGCTCGCCGTAGACCGCTCGACGCCGACGAGCCCCCACCAGAACCGCCGTCATCGCCGATTTCCGAGCCGCCGCTGATGTGCTTCTCGCCCACCTCGCGCCAACCGTTCGATCGACGACGCGTGGCCTGGATCGACGCTGACCAGTCAGCACTGACCGCTGACCAATCAAACCTGCACAGTCAGCGCCAGTCGGCAAAGACAAGTCAGCGCTGCCCCCTTTTGTTTAAAGATTAATTGTAAAATTGCAAAAAATGCATGGAACTTCAAAAATTCATAGTAATTAATCTACAGGTCCAAAAATCATCATTAATCTACCGTTGAATTCAAAATTTTACGTAGAACATTGTTATGCAATTAGTTCAGACTTCTGTAGTAAGGTTTTGCAGTAATTAATTAAATGAGATAATATCCTATTTAGAGTAATAAATTCATAGAAAAATAAGTATTGATAAGAAAATTGCAAATAATATGTCTATGGAATCAAAAGTACATGTAGAATCTGTTTCTGAATTAAAATGACAGTACCGTATTTAAATATGTGGAAATAATAAAAGGCTTTCTGGATTATTTTAATTATACAAAAGGTTTTATAAATCCTTTTTGCATGATTCTTGTTGCACTGGTCATAAATTAACTTGTCCACACAGTAGGTATTTTTACCAGATTTTACAACATAGTACACGGCCTGGGTTTATTATTTGTCTTAAAACCTGTTAATTGGGTCACTATTTCTTAACAAATGATTTCCAATGCATCAAAACTTTTCTTGCATGTCATCAATAGTCATAAATAACATAGAACATGCATATGCTACTGAAACATGGATAAAGATGTCATGCATGCATTTGTGCATTTATCTATGATTATGTTTGGATTGTTTATGTGTTGCAATTGTGCCGTATAGATTGTGACGAATGCAACACTTTCTCGTGTGAGGATTGTTCATTCAACCACTACAGCCAAGGCAAGTAGATGATAATTTATTCATGATCAATGTCCTACTATTTTTAATGCATTGTGGTGTATTTTGTAGATGCATGAATAGGAATTACTATCACTATGCTATGTCCTATTATGTGGTAGGGATCTCTTGTAGTTGAGCCACCGTTGGTAGATGTGTTTAGCCGTGCTATGATAGAAGAGGGCTGGGTTACATCACTTGAAAGTTGTTTGTAAAGTATTGGTTTGCGAAAACTAAAAACAACTTAATCAATGAACCTCCTAGGAGTGATGGGATTGACATATTTTGGTGGTATCATTGCAGAAAAGCACCCAGGTATCAAGAGAAAATAATTGGCTTCTTTATTTGGTAGCTTACGTGTACAACCATGTACCAATAATAAAATGGGCAGTTTGTTGGATTATTAGGTTATGGCAACTCGAACCCACGTAGCCAGAGATGTAGAATTTTGATAGGTTGGTACGATGTGTGTCGGGTTTGGGAAGCTACTTCTCGAACGGTCCCATCTTGGACTTCTCTCTATCATCACCCAATATGAGAGTGGTGGTACGAGCTGGGCTGGCCAAGTCACATGGCTAAAGTGTACTAACCCCTGAAATGTGTATAAACTTACGATTAGCCGTGTCCCTAGCTATGGATATCTGAGTTGCTTGATATTGAGTTCATGACATGTTTCTTGCTCATTATAATTTTCTAATTGCTTTAATGTTGATGGGCTAATTTAATTGGGATGTTTTCAAAGAAAATTAAAACTGTTTATGAAAGTAGAACAAAGATATTTGCAAATGCAAGATAGCCACAGCTCCACTTGCCAAATAAGCATGTAGATGCTAGGTTTTTGTCTCCTTTAATAGCTCTACTTGCCATACATTCCATGTATTGACCCTTCGGGACTGCTAAGTTTTATGTTTAGGATGTTTCTGACTTGGTTAAAAGTTCTCGTTGGTGATTATACGAACACATCTATCGATATTATTTGGCACCAGCGCATACAGGTAATGGTCGACTACGATCTCTATCGATATTCACAATAGTGTGGTGCTACCTAGCTTTGTATCTTGAATGGATCATTCAACCATGATGGAGTACACCGTCATCGAGTTCGATACCCGAGATAATGGCTCCTACTAGCTACTTCCACGTGAATAAAGTTCTGCTCCCGCTCAAAGTCCAACCCAGTGAGGAGTGGCCGGTGGCCGGGACATTGGGCGGGCGCGCGGCCGGAGGCGGCCGTGGCCAGCTATCTGCAGGACACACGAAGTCTGCAATCAACCTGACCTACCAACCTATTAGCCGAGATTTTGTTCGGAGATTTTATAATACTCCATGTTCGGATCAATCAGATGAGATGTTAAGCTGGTGCTAGCTTGGCATCATCCATGTACTGTTTTTAAAAAAGAATATAAGAGCATTGTATAATTTTATATATAACTTTTTTAGTAGCGTATAGGTTGCTAACTTTGCACGACACCTTCTTTTTGAGCTCCATATTTCTTTCTATTTCTATATCTGATTTTTAATGGTAATTAGTAATTTCAGGTGGTATATGATAATTGCCATACCATCTAGGGATTAGAGGATATAGTACTTATTCATTGTAATTAGATAGCAAATAAATTATTTTAAATTTTTTTTGCTGATGGCGGCACTTGCTGCCGCTAGCAGACGATCAACAGGGGACAACAATGGTGATCCAAATGTTATCTGGGAGGCGGTTGGTGGCGGCACGGAAAATAGATAGCTGAGTCATCTCTCCGCATATTTTCAGTCCCCAGTGGCCAATTATACTAGGTGCAATTGTGCCCGTGAACAAGATCAATATGCATATTTTTTTCTCCCATCATAACACACGTGCATTTTTGCTAATCTATAATAATAATAATAAAGGATGAAATATTTCTTACGGTTCAACAATTTTCTAGACAGATTTACCTGGCACCGGGCCCGTATTATAAACAGCGCCACTGTTAAGTCAGAAAAATAGTCGGATCAGAAAAATAGTCGGATCGATCCCCTAGCGGGCGTGAGGGACGGGGCCAGAGAACGTCGGAGGAGGTCACGTTAGCTCGAGTCCGGAGAGGAAAGGAAAACTTAGATTCACCATGCTCGCATAAGGAAAAATGGCCAGATCGATTTCATTGGCAAAGCTACGTCGCTGCCGCCACCGACAACCGCATCCCTCCCGTCTTCCTTCCCTCATCCGACAAGGCCCGACCAACTAGGACACCCGCGCCGCCTCCAACATCCTTGCGTCTCCTTCCTCCTTCCCGCTTTTCCTTCCCCATCTCAATCCCCCTCCTCGCTGCTTTCCCCATCCACCATGAAGAAACCGGGAGCAGGGGAGGAGCCGCGGGGCTGCCCTGTTGTTGCCCAGGACGTGGGGCTGGATGGGGTGCTACCCTGCTGTCGTCCAGGACGTGCAGCCGGCCAGCCGGGCGTCCGGCCACGGCAACCTCGCATTGAGTTCAAGAACAAGGTGTTGCGGGCTCGAGGCAGGGTGGTCTCAAGGCAAAGAGCGTGCGGTGGATTGACATTTTCTTGATGAACTCGGTCTCACGGAAGGTGACCTCTCCAACAAATAAATCGAGCACACATCGCCAACCCGACCGGCACTGGAGAGAGAAGCTTGACGACCCAGTCCACTAACTGCTTGCCCCGGCCGCTGTCTTCCGCTCCATGGCTCGCCCTGCAAAAAGCGAGGTGGGATTTAGGAGGAGTTGTGGTTCAAAGGAAATTATGCAGCAGGTTTAGGTCACCTCGTGGACACTGTCAGAGTTGTGTGGCATGTTGCTCCTGTACTACTCACCAGAGACGTACCTATCTTCAGATTCCCTACTGTAAGGTCCGTTGAATGGATAGGAACCAGATAATTCTTTCTATTATAGTAGTAAGTGATTGTTGATGCCCTGTCAAAATCATTTAACCAGCGGATGCATTTGTATGGATCATGCTCTGGCAAAATAGTTTATCTGTCTTTTTAAGTTTTTCTTTACTAAAGTTCTTAAGATCATGTTCTTAAATTTAGTGTACACAGAATTTAGTTCTAGATTAACTGAAAGTGCTCGAGGCAGGGGGAGTCTCAAGGCAGGGAGCGTGCAGTGGATTGAAATTTTCTCGATGAACTCGGCCTTGCGGAAGGGGACCTCTCCAACAAATAAATTGAGCACACATCCCAACCCGACCGGTGCTGGAGGAGAGCAGCCACTAACTGCTTGCCCAGGCCGCTGTCTTCCGCTCCATGGCTGGCCTGCAAAAGGCAAGGTGGGATTTAGGAGGAGGAGTTGTGGTTCAACGGAAATTGTGTAGCAGGTCCAGGTCACCTCCTGGACACTGTCCGAGTTGTGTGGCATGTTGCTCCTATACTACTCAGCAGGGACATACCTATCTTCAGATTCCCTACGGTAAGGTCCGTTGAATGGCTAGAAACCAGGTAATTCTTTCTACTATAGTAGTAAGTGATTGTCGATGCCCTGTCAAAATCATTTAACCAGTGGATTTTATGCATTTGTATGGATCAGGCTCTGGCAAAATAGTTTATCTGTCTTTTTAAGATTTTCTTTACTTAAGTTCTCAAGATCATGTTATTAAATTTAGTGTACACAAAATTTAGTTCCAGATTAACTGAAAGTGAATTTTACACTAATCTTAATAGCTGATATTGACCACTCTCAGTAATTTAATGATATTTATACACCTGAATACATATTGCAGTGATGTAGTGCCATTGGTAAGTACCTTATGTTCAGATTGTTTAGATAAGCACTAAAATGTAAATTACTGCTAAAAAGGATTCAGTGGTATCTTTTTATTATTATGTCTCTTTATACACAATATATCTCATGCCTTGCAGTATTGGCTCTATTGTCCAAAGTGTAATTGCCCTTAGTGTTCCAGTGAAACTACTTCGGAGCGAGCTGCCTATGATGCAAATTTTTGTGTGAACCTTCGGCATTAATAGCCGTGCAATATATTTGGATCTTACTTGAAGATGAATATCAAAGAAACTATATGTTGAAAAACCTCGAACTATTCATGGCCCAACTTAATATTTGGAGCTGCCGATATAATATAATTAAACGTGCGCAACCATCTCCCGCATCTCCGTGAGCTGGCGTGTAGTGAGCACGGCATTGAAGCTGTTCATGGTGTGCGTGTAAGTGCACACAGGTGCTACGCTGAAGGAAAGGCTATTTCATTTAACATGCAGCTGGTAATATTTTCTCATACGATTGGGGATGATTATTTCAATTTATACAAAATTTGGTGCTATAAAAATGATTCGGTTCACCACCTTCTTTTCACGATCTTTTGTCTTATTACAGACTTCTTGATTTTCTCAACGGGTGATTATTCAAGCTCGTCTGGTGCGTTAGTAAGAGTTTCATAGTGAGAACGCGGACAAAGTCTGAAATAATTCATTCTGATGAGGCACCGTGCCCTTCTTCTTTGTGCAGGTATATCTGTTTGGGTAGAATATGGATTCCTTATTTTACTGGCAGAAAATATACGAGTTGATATTGTAGGTACTGTCAGTCGTTTGCCTTTTCATTTTAAAATAAACAAGAATAAAACCTCAATGCAACTTTATATTAATTATAAATGTACAAACTGTTTAACGTATATTTATTTTATTTCTCTATTTATCAATTATAGATCCGGTGCAACGCACGGGCACTTCTGCTAGTAATAATAAAGAAAGTAAGGTTTCGGTCATTCGTACGTCTACAAAAGACAGTTTTGCCCTCACCAATTCAGAAGTATTACAAGCTCTACCACCGGTTAGTCAACTGGACGGTTAGTTCGCTTCGGTGTCGATAGGCTCGGCCCGACCTCGCCATCGCCATCCCTGCCTAGAGCTCAGCCGCCGCCTCGTTCCATCATTCGGTCCCCATCGACCGCCTCCCTTGCCACTCCCGGGGCTCTGAGACCCCGAGATCCTCAACGTTGTCGAGTCGCCATGTTGTGTGCGCCTCATCGGATAGGGTGTCCTCTCCTGTTGGGATATCCTCGGGCTTCCGAGAACCTATTCCCCAAATCCACATCGCCGCCACGCTAATTGGCCGGCCTCTTGCCGGTAGCGTCGTCGTGGTGCTGGCTCCCGACTGCCATGTGCTACGGCAAGACCACATATCTAGATCTGCGCCGTCTCCTAGCTCCTCCCAGCCAACACATCGAATGGCGGCCGATCTAAACACTAGCTTTGACTTGGAGGCTGGAGTGCTACCGACGTTGATGTATGGGTGGGTGTGGCCAGGGCCTGATGTGGAGCCATGAAGAAGGTGGGAGAACATGGCGTGCAAGGAGGAGGAGGTAGGGTGCATGGCAGTTAGAAAGTGTAGTTTGTTCTCTGAGATGCAACAGGAAGAGGTAATATTCCTGGTATTTAATCAAGTGAAGAAGGTATTTAGTATCATATCATCATAGCGTTTATTGTGTTTCAAACTTGATTAATTCGCATGATATCTGCACCTTTGGTCATCCATGAATTGACCCTTTCAAGAAGATATGTTTGTCCAAATTCATGGCTGGTATATTACCAGAATATGTTGGACTGGAGTTTGAGCATAAACTCAAACCAATAATCTAAACAAACTTTGTAATATGGTCCGGGATAGTATCATGTGTAGGAGTAGTTGACAGCAATATAATCTAGATGGACCCTCAAAATATTGTTGTGAATCGTGATTTACTGATTTCTCTCATTTGGTAACCATGATAGATAATATAATTTAAGACAGTTCCAAGGGTGCATGCTAGCAATGCTACCTATTTGATCTTCAAACTTTTTTGCTATACCAGAAAAACACAACATAGGTCTTATGATTCGTGGGTGAGTAACTGAGTATAGATTTTTGAAATAGCTCAAGTTCATCAGGCCCATGTTGGTATCACATGTTTGTTTAGTTGTTCTATCAATGGAAATATTAGTCAGTTTTTACTACTACATACATTTTACTATACCAATTACAGATATCCATATTCTTAAATGTATACAAATAAAATACATTATTTTTTGTTGTGCATGTCAGTGTGAACAAGGAGTTCGATCAGTAAATGTTTATGTATGCTACCCTGTGTACAACATATTTCTGGTTGAAAGCCTCCCTTTTAAACTTTTGAATGCATTCTGAAATTATGCAAGAAAGTTTAACTTGATCACCTGATGGATTTTCAGAAGATGCAACTCCCCTGCACCACTGAAGAGGAGCAATCCCCTACTCTACATACTGATTAAAAAATCCTGGGACTAAGTGTGGTGCTTCAGGCTGATCTAAGTCTGTACATGTTAGGGTTGGTAATGTACTTCCCCTACTCCACATTTTTTTGCTCAGCTCCAATATGTTATTTATGATTCGATTTGGTGTGATGTTCCTGCTGATGCCCTAGGGATGCTTACCATATGTGGGTATGTGTATAATTCCTTAGATCTTCGAGTCGGGTCATTGGACTATTGATGCTCCTATGCTTTTCTTAGATATGCACTGGAATAACTCAGTTGATAATATTGTCATATATGTGTTGGATATTTCTCTCACTACCTTTACACTTCTAACGAACCAGGGAACATGCAACAACATGGATGAAATGGCAGTGACGTGAGTGCGGTTGTTCGGTTTGCGCAAGAAGACATAGGCATGCAATGCGGGGCGAGGGCTTGTGCTCCGTTGGTGCTACTTTCTTGTTGTAGCCTAGGAAATTTTGGGTCTTTTCAGGTTGCTTAATGTTCTTATCAGATCTACTTCCATGTGTTTCTTAACTGTTTAGTGTTTGGTTCTTATGTCATTGTTCCATCTCTTTTTGGTGAGAACGAAATTTCTTAGTTGACCACATTTTGGTTCAGATTCAAAACACGCGTAAGGTGCCTTTTGTTTTCACTAAACTTCAGTTTTTTAGTGTGCTTCACTTTGGTTCAGATTTAGAGAATATATCGACTAAGTTTTCCTATATGTGTTGCCAATGCTGTCGTGGAGCGTTGTTCTTTTAATATTTGCCATCCTCTGCGGTGGGATAAATTCAAAAGGGCTGCACAAGTTTGATAAATTTGTTGACCTGGGGTGGTCAACCCAATCCCCTTAGCTGATGGCAGCGACAACGACGAGTTGTTGCTCAGGGTGTAAGTGGGACGAGTTGCGGGAGCCCGCATATTTGCCGCATGTGCCCGCGTTGCTTAAGTGGGATGTCCGCGGCAGCCCGCAAAAATTAATCACAAACAAGCGGCACCCGCATAAGCCCACATACAATGCACCTGAAAGATTTTGCTAGCCAGGATACGTACATAGGCATCAGAATTTTACAGTCAGTTCATAGAGATCTCAGAATTCATAGGGCAAAACATGGCTGAAAGTACAGGAACGAGGTCCTAAATTTCTCGGTAAGAGACTAAAAACAAGTACTATATATATACAAACCAGTTCATATATATCTTAGAATTCATCATCCCAGTAATAAACCATCTTAAATCAGAGTACCATCCATCACAAGAACTGTCATCTAGTTTATCTCAAGAACTTGGTGTGCCTTACTCTTCCCCGAAACCAATTGCTGATCTTACTTCACCTTGACGACACTGGTCTTCTTATGGAGCTCCTAGAGTTTGACACACCCAAGATTAAGAGTCAGTATAAAAAATAGCCTACACTTAATTTCATTGAATAGAATTGGCATCTCAGCTCTCAGGTTATCTCATTGAATTGCATTACCATGATATATATGAGAATTAGTGAGATAGTATGACATGAAATACTCAGAAACAATACAATACCCCTACCTACACAATTCTGAAACTAATATCATATTCAGCATGAGTGCAGCTATGACCAAACTAATGTCATATCCAGCATGACTGCAGCTAGGACCAAATTAATGTCATATCTTACTAACCAGAGAAACTGCACAGGAAATAAGTTACCTATAGTGATGCAATCCCAGCTACAAGAAAAGGTGCTACTCATGGTCTGATTCATCTGAAAAAGTAAGAGGATTTCTTGTTAGCCACGAGGAAAAATACTAGCTAGAAGAAAAATTTACAAAGGAAAATTTTACATACCGGCCGCCTTAAACCAGTCCTGAAGGCATATTAGGGCCTCAACGGTAGAGCATGCGAGACTGCTCCTGTAGTCGCTGATAACGCGTCCTCCGGTGCTAAAAGCAGACTCCGAAGGAACGGTAGAAGCTGGGATGGCTAATATGTCACGTGCCATTTTAGAGAGCACGGGGTATTTTGAAGAACTTTTTTTCCACCATTCTAAAATATCAACTTCCTCTTTTCGAGGTGTCAAATCTTCTTTCAAATATCGATCTAGCTCATTGCTTGACTGCCCTCTTTTTGACTTCATGTAGTGATCCCACTTTGCAAGTGGATCATCATCATCTTCCACCTCAGTATCACTTTCTCTCTGTGTCTGAACAGAAACCTCTTTGCTATATTCATCGAAGAGATCTTCCATGATTTGCTTCACTTCACTCATCCATTTTCTGGCCTCCTCTTCGCTTCCAAATTCATTCAAGAGAAATTCAAGGAAGTCGTACTTAAACCTCGGATCAAGTATGACGGGAATGCAAGCTGACTTGTATGTCTCTATCCAATACTGATTGAACTTGAGTTGCATTTGTTGTATCATACGTGAAATTGTTAGATCCTGAGTTGATGGTTGTTCATTCAATAGCTTTCTATTCAGATTAGATTCCTCTTTGTTCAACATCTTCTTAATTTTCCAAAACTGGTAGAAATGAAGATGAGAGGTGGGATACTTCGAGCCTGAAAGAGTCACTGTTGCTGTGTAGAAAATCTCCAACAACTTGCAGACAGCTTCAGCAATTTTCCATTCAGAGGGCGAAGGGGCAAATGTATAATCCTTATCCTGTTTTTCTAGGGAATAGAATGCATTTCTAAGAGGCAGTGCAGCTTCAAGCATCAAATAAGTAGAATTCCAGCGAGTAGTCACATCAACAGAAGGACTTTTATATTTACCGGTCAGTCCTTCTTGCTTGATTATCTCAAGAAACTTCTCAATCCTGCCTTGTGAACTTTTGACAAACTTGGCACTTTCCCTAATGTTGTTGACTACGGGTTTTATTTCCCGTAAACCATCTTGGGCAATTATGTTGAGAACATGTGTTCTACAGCGAAAATGAAGTAACTTCCCTTCTATTGGTAAAAACCCCTTGTTCTTCAAGTTGTCTCTCAACAGATTAACCATTGCAGTATTGACTGATGCATTGTCCAATGTAAAGCTAAACAACTTATCCTCTAAGTTCCATTCCTGAATGGTCTTTAGCACTACATTGAACATGTTCCAAGAGTTATGGGGTGTCTCCAACATGGAAAATCTTATAATCCTTTTATGGAGCACCCACTCACTCGAAATGATATGGCAAGTCATGCAAAAGTAGCCTAATTTCTGATTCGACGTCCACATATCTCCCGTGAGAGATATGCGTGCATCAGAATGTTCAAAGCATTCTTTCAACTTATTTCCATGATTATTGAAAACAGTCATGCACTCCTTCTTTATAGTTGTCCTAGACACTTTTTCGAACCATGGATTTAACGCAGCAGCAAACTCTCTAAAAGGCTTGTATTCAACGAAAGAAAATGGCATTTCATTGACCACTATTAGTTTGACAAGTTTTCTATTGCTGCTCTTCTTCAATATTGGCTTTGGATGGGGGTTTTTCGTGTGAATCTCGCCCTCTCCCACTTGTACGTGAGATACCTGTAAAACATAGAAATAAATATATCACATATTTTCTCTAAGATAAAGCATATCTATTTAATGAATTCCTGCAATTGCAATCAGATATGAAATATATATAACCAGTTCTACTGAAACCCCTTCTACTGAAGATAATTGATCAAGAGAAGACCAATATTTTATAAACTAAAACAATTAAATTTGTCCTATGTTGGTAAACCCAAGCCTGCAGGAAGTCTGCTGGAACACAAATGTATTTACAAAAATGTTAATTTATGAGAAGTCTACTGTAGTTTGTCTAAACAGATGGATACGTGGTGAGGTAGCCTGGTAGGCTGGTACCACGTAGACGTAGTGCGTATCCGGTTGACTAAACATGATCATGATTTCTAGGATCTTTACCAGGTTGCTATTATGAAGAGCATAGGCACAGAAAATTATATTGTTAGCTATTAGTATAGACGCTGACATATATTATTCTTGTCAGAGTTGAAGAGTGGAATTCCTGACAGAGAGAGAATAGGCTTCATCAGGGAAGAACTCAAATGAAAACGAGGATATAACATGAATACGGCTACCAAATCATGGGTTATATGCATAGAGGTTACAACAGAACACCTCTTAATCACTGCTAGTGTATATGTATCTCTCAAAAGTCATCACCACTGAAATATGCCTAAATTTCAGAAAAATATCAATGCCATCAGGCCATTTTCTTGGTGCCCACATAATTGAGAGAGACATGTGTATATGCCAGGACTCATTGTTCAGAGAGAGCACGTTATATGATGCATGTCAGTCTTTGGACTTGTACACAAGAAGCCACGGCCAAGTGGAATCCCTACAATCCTAAGGTCATGAAACACGTTTATTTCTCACAAAGCCGGCATCTGGAATAGTTTGGCAACCAATAGTTGCATTATTTTTAGCAGGAGAAAGATGTAGACATGTCATAATCACCAGCCTGCATTGACGCCAACTGAACAATCGCCAAAATTACCACAAATGCATCTATCTAGCTCCCTCAAAATATACAGCAAGCATCATGCATGGACGTACATCATACAATGAGCAAGAGCAAAGCTCCCTCGTTCAGTTAGCTCTCATAAATGTTGGAATAGAGTAGTTGTTTATCCAACGAGAAACAGCTAGAGGTTGTTGCAGAAATCAGAATCTAGAGGTTGTTGCAGAACTTGGTTCAGAAATTAAATTTTTAGCGGAATTTGGTTCAGAAATCAGAATCTGTGGTTCAGAAATCAGAATCAGAAATTTTTATGCGCAAATTCAAGATTTGTTACCTTGATGATGTCGGGGACGAGGGATCTGTGGTTGAGCTTCTTGGGCCGATTTTGCTTAGCCACCATGTTCTTGCACTGCTGCAGCTTCCCGCCGTTGTCCCCGCCTATTTGAGGATCCCCGCCGTCGACGTCGTCTTGGCCACCCACCATCCCCATGTTGTACGTGCTCATCTCGCATCCCTCTGACCCCGGGTCCGCCGTCCTCCCCACGCCACCGTGTAGCAGGTGCGCTGTTGGTGCGGATGGTTGGAGAATAGAGGGAGGGGGCGGAGCCGAAGGAGCGGTGGCCATGGCGGATCTAGCCTGCTCGTCGAGGGCCTTGCTACTGAATACTGGAATCAGTGTAGGTGGTAAGGGAATAGAGGGAGAGGGAGGGGGCGGAGCCGGAGGAGGAGGGCTGGCCATGGCGCATCTAGTCTGGCGGCGCTGTAGCTGCGCCTCTTTCACGACCCGGTCGAAGGGAGGATGGGAGATACGAGGGGCTATGCGGGGAATACGTTGGATATGCGGGCCGTCCGCAGATGCCGCTTATTTTTCTTAACGTTACGCGGGAGCCCGCATAAGCAATTAAGTGGGCTGAAATATGCGGCGCCGCAGACGTCCCGATTCCGTTTGCAGGCTGAGTTGTTGCATGTTCTGCTTGACCTGATCAATCAGTGTAGGTGCCTAAAGAAAAGCAAAAAAGGCCGGAAGAATTAAACACCGCCAACATACCAGCATACCGATTCCTACCACCGATCTCATTGCTCTAACTATGACAAGGGCAGGCAAGCGAACGAGCCAGGTTGTTGGCTACATGTACCATCCACCCATGGTGCAACTTAGACCGTCTCAATTAACGGATATACATATGCGTGAAGCCCTAGTACGGATCTTGGTTAGTCTCACCTCGCTTTGTCATATACACCGGTACTTTTCTTGGAGTATCAACAAGGTCATTTGGGAATCAGCAAAGCAGTAGCAGTGTTGTTTCGTCCCTAAATTCCAATAATTGGAAAAGAAATTAAATTCTTCATATGTTGTGCTGGCTGTCTTGTATGTGCATGATGATTCATCTACCTAACCAACTAGGAGGACAAAAACCAAGGTGCAATTGCCAAATTGAATGTAGTGCATGATCTTGCTTATTATTTAAATATAATATATATAAACCATGAAAAAAATATTATCAACCTCTATCTTCATAGTCTCATCTGTCTTCGTAACAAAGTGAAAAAGGAGTGTTTCATGATGGCCACATGGGTAGGCCCACAAGAATGTAACTCTAAGCTTGACGATAGATGCGTCCCCATATCTTTTTTTTGAAACTTTACTGTAGGGAAAAAGGCCCACAACCCCACTTTATTAAAAATAACCAAACATAAACATGATGTTTAACTAGAAGGATAAAGGGAAGGAGAAAACCTACCTACCCACCTATTGAAAGGGATAGGAGAAAACCTACCCAGATAGAGCATCATCAACAATATTATCTTTTCCATTCTTATGTTCAATAATGTATGGACAAGACTCAATGAACTCAACCCTGATAGGTTAACCTCTTGGGTGGCCTAATCTTCACGGATCTTGTGGTCAAATCGATGGGAAAGCGAGGAGAAAGGGAGAAGGTAGTAGAAGCGAACACACACCTCGTGAATAACACACGCAAACACAAACACGATACAAGGCCTATTGCTCCCGAATGGCGGCCGCCAGTGTTGGGGATATACTTTCCTTGTATACCCACAGGACTCACTGACCAGGGTGGCCCATCAACAGATTAGAGCTTTGCTTCACGGGCGGCCCAGTCAGAGAAAGAGGAGCCACTTTCGGCTACGACAAGGCCCAGAAGAGTTACCAACTTAGGCATATAGTATTACTAGTAGTCCAAGTTGTATCTAGTTACCGACTCTGTAACGTAGCCGGATAGATCTCTCCTGTAATCCTAGGTCCCGGTGACTATATAAACCGGCCCTATGGGAGACTTTAGGGCACCAGATCATAGATCAACCACAACCTACTCGCACAAGCAAACCTCTTTTTGTAATCCGCTGTAACATCCGGCTCTTGCCGATATATTATTGGGTCGCTAGCAGGAGTAGGATCTGACCACCGCAGTCGGATCTGAACCTAGGTAAACTTTTTCTCACCGTTCCCGGAACATCCGACGTCTCACACCCCATCTTATCAACGCTATTAGGACACCCTATGGCATACTTGTCGACAGTCCGACGATAGTTGGCGCCCACTGTGGGGCGGGTGAATTTTGGAGCTTCGTTCTAGGCGGAATCTGTGCGTGCAGAAATCGGCGAAACAATCTCTATGGGTCGAGTGGTCCATGCTAGTGATGTCCCTCTCGTTCTTCTCGAAGAGACTTGGATTCCGGCTAGCAAGCCCGTGACAACCTACACAATCATGTCTATCAGCGAGATTTATATCTACCTCGGTTTCGCTGAACCCGCCCAACCCACCCTTGAGGTGATGACCATGGCGGAAGAACAATCCGGATCTGCTCTGTCCGCAGAGGCGAAAGAGCTCAAGATCCTGGAAAAACCTGAACCCACCCAGCCAACTCCTATAGTGGAATAAGTGGTGGAAGAAAAACCCGGAGTTGATCTCCCCATTGAGATCAGATACACGGACGAGGAGTATATACGCTTCGGATACATGGACGAGGAGTATATACGCTAAGAATGTCACCCCCCAAGTCGTCCGGCTGGTAACGCCGGACGAAGAGATGATCTGGACCGTCCTGAACCTAGTAGGGACGGGGCCCGAAGAAACCAACCTTAGAGTCAGCATAATGAGGCTCCACCACCACCGCGTAACCCAACCGGAAACAATGCACTAGGACCACCATCACCTCCAGGCAGTGACCATGAAGGATCTCAGCGCAGCCATGGAAGCCGGAGAGGCAGGGGCGGCAATGGTGAGAGGAGTAGAAATCTGACTCCGCCGCGCAGAAGCCGCGATCCTACAAGGCGGAGATCTCTCTCGCCAAACGACGCTCGCCATCCAATTGAGTCAAACATAGAGGCACAACGGTACGAGGAAGAGGACGTGTACAAGGGACCCAAGTGCTTTGGCCTACGCATCCGTTGAACCAAGTTTCAGGTTGATTTTGGTATCGCCAAACACATCCAACCCTACGACGACGCAGCTCGGCCAGATACTTGGCTTATATATTTTTTCCAGGCTTGCTGCATCGCCAAAGGAGGAAACGGCCTGGTCGCAGTCTGATATCTCCCGCTTATGCTAAGGAAGACGGCTCGATCATGGCTCAATGAACTACTAGAGAATTCAATTCATATCTGGTATGATATGCAAAGTGCATTCTTTTCAAACTTTGAGGGAACATACAGGAGGCCCTTCACAGTCAGAGACATGCAGCGTTGCACTCAAAGAGCTAGAGAAACCTGCCGGGAATACCTCGGACGCTAGATCGATATGAAAAACTCCTGTGAGGGAGTAAATGAGCAAACTGCGATTGAAGCTTTCATTGCAGGACTCCTAGTCGGACTTTTGCGTCACAGGCTGAAGCGTGACCACGTCACGGATTTGGGAGAGATGATCGAAACAACGAGCAAATATGCCGACACCGATGACGATTCAGAAGGATTGCTAAATATTCTAGCCAACCCAAATGCGGCCAAGCAGCAGAAACAACAAACTCAGAAGCACAAGAACACCTCAGAAGATATATCGGCTCCGAACAACACAGCAGTTAACGCAAAATTCGGATCTAGTGGACGAGGAGGGCGCGGAGGCGGTCAGGGAAGAGGCCGCATAACTCTTCGAAGCCAGGGGCAGAGGAGATCAGCAACCTGGAAGAACCTATACCTGGGACGACATTGAGAACAATCCCTGTGTCCACCACCTGGATAGTAACGGAGGATCTACCCACACAAATGCCGAGTGTCATTTCAATCACGACATAAAAAGACAATTCCACTGGCTACAGGGCCAAGCAAAGAAAAGGAAAGAAAAATTCCGAGAAAGGCAATGACCCAAGGAAGATTCCGACATGGAAGAAGCGGACGCCGCATAGCCCAAGTTGGATGGAAAGAAGTATTATCCCACAAAGAAAGACACATACATTTGCTTCCTTGGGACTCTGCCGGCTAAGGTCAAGAAGGCGGTTCTCCATGATCTCAATGCCACGGTTCCGGCTGTCCCCCAATTCCTGGATTGGTCGGATTTAGCCATCACCTTTGACCGCTCAGATCACCCGAGGAAGACACTCATCGGGGAAAGTATCATCTGGTAGTCAATCCTCTTATTGATGGCTATGATTTCTCTAAAACTCTCATGGACGGTGGTAGCATCATTAACATCCTCTACATGGAAATGCTCCACCGCATGAAGATCCACGAGAGCCAGTTGAGTTACAGCAGTGTAACTTTTCATGGAATGGTACTAGGGAGACAGGAGGATTCTCTGGGTGAGATCACACTGGATGTGACATTCAGAACCCGAGATAATTATCAGAGCGAGCCACTCTCTTTCGAGGTGGTACCGTTCAAAAGTGCTTACCATGCCATCTTCGGGCGTCCGGATTACTGGGCATTCATGGCTCGTCCCTGTTACATTTACAACATGTTAAAAATTCCAGGTCCAAAGGGCGTCATCACCATACGGGGAAATCCGAAGAAAGTGCAAGAGTGCGGCGAAGGATCTGATGCCTTTGCCGAAGCCGTGCTGCACGCCCAGGAGTACTAGGAGATCAAGAAGACCATCGATCCGTCCGAGATGCCCGCTATGAAGAACGAGGTGCTGAAGCCAAGCATGTAGTTCAAGGCGTCGGAAGAGACGAAGAATACGTCGCTGAAGGAAGATGATCCCTCTAAGACGATGAACGTAGGGGTGGGCTTAGACCACGCATAGGAAAGCGCACTCTTCGAGTTCCTCAAAGCTAATAGTGATATCTTCGCATCGCAGCCTTATGACATGACTGGAGTACCTAGGGAACATGCCGAGCACTCTCTTAATGTGTACCCTGACGCTAAACCCATCAAATAGTCCTTACGACAATTTGGTGATGAAAAGCGCAAAGCTATAGCCAAGGAATTAGCCCGACTAGAATTAGCCGGATTTATTGCAGAGGTCATCCATGCTGAATGGGTGGCAAATCCTATGCTCGTCCCTAAAAAGGACACCATTGATTTAAGGATGTGCATTGACTACTCTACCTTGAACAAGGCTTGTCCCAAAGATCCGTTCTCACTGCCCAGAATCGATCAAGTTATCGACTCAACGGCAGGGTCGGAATAACTCTGTTTTTAGATGCATATTCCGGATATCACCAAATACTGATGAAAGAATCAGATCAACTAAACACGTCTTTCGTCGCACCTTTTGGAACCTTCTGCTACAAAACTATGCCTTTCGGCTTAAAAACACATGAGCTACATATCAGCGCACAATGAAGCGTTGCCTTAACGATCAAATCAGACGCAATGTCCATGTATATGTAGATGATATAGCAGTAATGTCCAACTTAGAGGAAACTTTTGCTAGTCTACAAAAATTTAACATAATGCTAAATCCGAAGAACTGTTTCTTTGGAATTCTAGCCGGAAAATTGTTAGGTTTCATCGTTTTTGAAAGAGTCATAGAGGTAAACCGGGACAAAATTAAGGCTATACTCAACATTACCAGGCTGACTCGCCTGAAGGACGTACAACGCCTCACTAGTTGCATCGTAGCAGTGAGCCGGTTCGTCAGTCGGCTTGGAGAAAGAACCGCACCTTTATACAAAGTCTTGAAGAAAATCGACAAATTTGTCTAGACCCAGCAAGCCGACGCAACTCTACAAAGTTTGAAGGATCTACTTTCAAACCCACTAGTTCTCGAGGCACTATAGCCTCAAGAGCCTATGTTGCTTTACATTGCAGTGACCAACAAAGTCATAAGCGTGGTAACAACACTGGAGCACGAGGAAGAAGGATATGAGCATAAGGTGCAGCGTCCAACTTACTACCTAAGTGAGGTTCCGACAAAGTCAAATAAATGGTATCCACACCATCAAAATCTAGCCTATGGAGTGTTCTTCGCGTCCAGAAATCTATAGCACTACTTTCAAGAGCACAAGATCACAATAGTGAGTACTGCTCCCCTGCGAGATATAATCAACAACCGTGGCGCCAAAGGACGTGTCGCAAAATGGGGAATAGAGCTTGCAGCTTTCGACATTGAGTACAAGCCACGCAAAGCAATAAAGTCCCAAATACTTGTCGATTTCGTCGCTGATTGGACAAACATGGCAGAAAATACAAGCCCTCCAGACTCAGAATTTTGAACCCTTAATTTTGACGGATCAAAAGCATGAGGAGGCTCGAGGGCTGGCGTGGTGCTCAAGTCACCCCAAGGAGGCAAGTTGTTCTATGTGTTACAAATACACTTCACGGCAACCAATAATATATCCGAGTATAAAGCATTGTTACATGGAATACACATGGCCAAAAGTATTGGCGTAACTAGACTCATGTGTTACAGAGACTCGGATTTAGTTGCTCCGCAAGTATCCGATATCTGCAATGCAAACAAGCACATAGCAGCCTACAAAGCTGTCGTGGATGAATTATCTAAATCGTTCGAGGGTTTTGAGGTTCAAGACATCCCCCGAGCCGAAAATGAGGAAGTAGATGCTTTATCAAGGATATGCTCTGCACGGAAACAAGTCTTGGATGACGCTTTTTTAGAGCACTTAAAGGTCCTTTCCATTACTGGGATTGATGAGGACTATCTGACGAAATCCGACTCACCTTTAATAGCAGTTCTGGCTGTATTTCCCAGCTGGATAAAACCCTATGTGGATTTCCTGATAGACAGAAAATTACCCGAAGACGAAGTCCTGATCCGGCAGATCGTCCGACGAGCAAAAGCCTATATAATAAATAGTTGGTGATCTCTATAAGCGGAGTTTTTCTGAGGGTTTTTAGTGATGTATTACTCCGAAAGAAGGAGTGGAAATCTTACGAGAAATCCACGAAAGAGAGTGTGGTCACCACGCGGTAGCCAAATATTTAGTAGCAAAAGCTTTTAGACACGGATTCTTTTGTCTTACAGCTAAGGCGGATACCGATAAACTGGTCAAAGAGTGCAAAGGCTGCCAAAAGTACGCCCGTCAGGCACACGTTCGGGCTGATCAGCTGCGAACAATTCCTATTACATGCCCATTTGCAGTCTAGGGTCTTTGATATGGTAGGGCTGTTTTGCACGGCAAAATGTGGATTTACTCACCTACTAGTGATGATAGATAAATTTACAAAGTGGATTGAGGCTAAACCCGTAACAAGTTGTGATGAAGCCACAACTAGAATGTTCGTCGAGGACGCGATCATCCGATTCAGATATCCGTACAATATAATTACTGACAATGGGAGCAACTTTTCCATGAGAGAACTTGCTGAATTCTACGAGGAGCAGGGGATCCGACTTGATATTGCATTAGTTGCGCATCCACAGGCTAATGGACAAGTCGAAAGAACTAACGGTCTTATTTTACAAGGACTCCGACCTCGTCTCGAGGCACCACTTCGTCATGTCGCGGGGGCTTGGGCATAAGAATTACCTTATATGATATAGAGCTTACGAACAACTCCTAATAGATCAACCAGATACCCTCCTTTCTTCTTGGTCTACGGTGCAGAAGCAGTTCTTCCAAGTGATTTAATTCACCAGTCTCCTCGAGTCAAAGCGTATGTCGAATAAGATGCAAAAATTGCTCGATAGGATGATCGCGATATAATCGAAGAAGTTCGGGTCGTTGCTGAGCAGAGATCTACAACCTACCAGCAGAAGTTATGCAAGTATCATAGTTAGAGAGTATAAAACCGTTCTTTTAGGAAAGGTGATTTAGTTCTCCGACTTGTGCAAAAAATAAAGCAAAAACTTTCCCCGATTTAGGAAGGGCCTTTTATGATCAGTAGAGTTCTGCAAAATGGGTCATATTATTTAACCGATATGAGACCAATCAAGAAAAGGCCGGATACTCGGAAGAGAAAGAGAGCTGGCAATATTACATACCCGGATGAGATAGACCATCCATGGAATATTGCATAGCTACGTCCCTTCTATTCTTAGTTAGATTTTTTTGTAATCATATATGTACATGTTCAAAGTGAAATAAAGTATTGGTTTGCTCATATGTTATTCTTGAGAAGTTTTTTTACCATCTTATTTCCAAGAGAGCATCTCGTTTTCCAAAATCCTAGAATGCTTGAAAGTACTTTATGCTCATGTTCGTTCTGGTTATGATTTTTTAACATCTAAATAATGTTACCTTAGGACATAAATCTAACGTTTTGTTTACACTTTGTTTTTTATCTGATTTCTTAGACGCGGGTATCTTCCGGGTAATGAATTGTTTGTACTGGAAGCCGACTTTGTTTCCGAGTTTAAATAGGTTTAGCAATTGAGCTTCCTTGCTCGGCAAAGTTACCGTGCTGAAGGTTGGCCAGCTCATGAAAGGGACAAGGCGGAGAGCCAGATAAAACGACAAGTATAAAGACACAAAAAACTATGCTTAATAAATTTCCAGACACAAGCATAAAAATATATATAGACAAGTGCTACGATAGTAAAAGCATTAGTGCTTACAGACCAACACATACTTAAACAAAATATTGTTTCCATAATTACATGCCAAATGATAAAGTTCAGAATAATGGATCAAAGATGTTTATGCTATAGATTCAGGCGGTGGTGATGAAGATCGTGGAGCGCTGGAGTCGACATCGTCATCACCTTGATCCTGAGACTCGGAAGATCCTTCGATGAGGCTATCTTCCGACTCTTGGGGCGAGGGAGGCACAACGACGGATTCAAAGAATGGCGTTGTATAGCTAGTCATCTCCACCACATGACAAGCATAGGCCGCACAGATTCTTGGATGGCCTTGATGTTCTGCGGGTTACCCTCATTGTCCTCATCAGCGATGCCCTTGGTGACGTGCCAGATCTCCATATCACTATGGTGGCTCATCACCATGGTGAGGGCGTTCTACACAGCGGTCTGAGCATAGAGATCTTCCAGTCTTCGATGAGCTTCAGAATATCCTTGGCTCTGTCTCTCACCTTGAGCACTGGCATTTTGTGCAATTCGGAAAGTCTGACCAACTTGCCAGCCTTTTCAAGAGTCTGGTGAAAGTCAAAAAGAATAACTCTGACGAGTTTTATGCGCTCGAGGCGGGGTTCAGAGGAAGGAGAGTAGGAAAGGTGAAGAGGATCTATGAAAGAACCAAAAATGAAAACTGACTAAAACAAAGTCGAACATCTAAGGAAGAGTCTAAGTCGGAAATCTTACCTAGCACACAACAGTTCTACTGAGAATGCTCCTCTTAGAGACTCTTCATTTCTGCTTCTATGGCTTAGGCAAGATCTTTATGGCTCTCAAAGTCCTTCTTAAGATCATCTATTTTCTTATCTCGGTGGGCTAGAAGCCTCTCAAGCCTATAGGTCTCCATATTGCTTGACTCTAGGACGACGTTTATGGATTTCTCCGATTCAGCCTTTAGCTTCTCGAGCTCCTCCCAGAGTTCATCATTTTCCATTTTCAAGACCTTGAAGTTCTAGGCCTCTTCCACCATCTTGCTGGATTCACATAGCAATTATGCAAAGGAAAAATTATTAGTGGGCTGAAAAGTTCGACTATGGCAAACACTAATGAAAAAAGGAGTCCGAAAATGTTACCTTCCGCCTCATCCTTCCCTACTTTTAGCTTGGAATTTTCAAGACGCAGAGTCTTAATCTCTTTGCACTTGTTGCAGATATTCTTGAGAAATTCCTGGTTGCAAGATGAAATTTTCTATAAGTTTAGAGACGGAATACCGTCAGACGGATACTAAGACTCGGGCTGCAGCTTTAACCAAGTAAAAATATACCACGAGCCTTGGGGGCTACACTACATCATTATTTTGCATCCTATAAGCATCAACTCAGATTTAATGTTATGATGCCTATTCGACTTTATGCTTGGCGGCTAGAGGATATGACAATAAATACTACAAAAAAGATTCGAAAAACTTACAATATGTTCTTGATGCAGCTTCTTGAATCCGAGTTTCATGTTGTGAAACACTTTCTCGAAAAGGGAGAGGGAGGGAACGTTTGTTGCTGGGAGCTCGCCAGACTCAATTTTCGCATCTCGGACCAAAATTTGGTCCAGGAGGTTAACCAGCTTCACGTCCTCCATCTCTTGGCTCACTGCCTCCGGAGTAAGGGTTTGTTTCTCGAGACTGGATTGAGCCAGCTTGAGAATCTCCTCCTTTTTCTTCCGCTTCAGGCGGAAGGCAGAAGAATCGGCCGCTTTATCCATCTCCCATGTTGATATAACCATGGGATAATTACCCTTGACGGGTTCACCCTTGTTAGTTGCCTGTCTACCAACGGTAACCAGGGCTTTCGAGGTAGTGCTGGCATGGGGGATGGCAGAGGCAACATCAGGAGAGGCGGAAATCTCGGGTGTTGACTGGGGAAATGACAAGCTTCTATTGGCGCAACTGCTTGCCCGACTTGCTATCTGGCTTCGACTTGCTCTTCAAAACTATTTTTGCTCTAAAACACATAAATCCAAACATTAGGTGTGCTTCGGAAATAAAGAAATGTACAAAGTACTGCAATATTGACAAAGTGCTTACCTTTTAACTACTAGCAACACTTGGGTGCCAGCAGTGACAACAACCTCATTGACCTTGCGCTTCTTGGAAGCGGAGGCACGAATTTCTTGCACCTCATCATCCTCCATCGCCTCCGGATCATCTGAAAGATATCCCTCTAGTGGATCTAACTCATACTCGGGGAGTTTCTCGAGATGATAAAGTCGGAAAGCATAAGTAAAAATAGAGTCAGAGGAAAAGACAGAAAAGAATAACAAAACACAAATGCAGAGTCAAAATATTTACCGGAGTCAGAGGACGGTCGGCCGTAAACATCTTGAGGGAGACATCTGGAACTTTTCTTTCCACTCTCTCCTTCATCAAAAATTGCATTCAGGTCTTGTATTCCTTCGTCAAAATATGATTCGGGCTGACCCTCAGGCTATCCTTCCGGTCTCTGGTGACCGTGTGCATGAGGCGATCTCCATGATACTATAGAGGCTGGATCCGGTGATCCAGCCAGCAGTGGATCAAGTCGGATCCATGGAGGCCCTTGTGCTTCATTAGGAACTCAATCCGCCTGTTGGCGGGATCAAGACATCAGAAAGTTCCGGCGCCTCCGTATCCCATGATTCCTGGTGGGGAGCGGCACCGTCGACGAAGTCCAGAAGACCTTCCGCCTTTTCAGGAACCAACATATCCTTATTGTATGAGATGACCCAGCATACCACTGCATGATGCAGTACACTATAGTCATTGACATAACAACAATGAAACACCGTTCACTAGTATTACATCCCTCAGAGTGGTACATCAGAAACACAACAGGTCCAAGACATGACTATAGGTTACAACTCGACTCTTTACACAAGATCCAGAGAACACTCTAGGTTAAAGAGAGAGAAAGAAACTTCTTACAAAGAAGAATCAGAAATAAACAACTCAAAAACTATCATACTAATAAGACTAGTATCTGAACTATTAGTCTGGCATTGCTGCTATTGCAATACTCTACAGAAATAGGTTCTATGGCTAGAGATTATATTCCTATCTAATCAGTAACTTTGTCTTCACTTTAATTGATGTATATGTTCACTTCTTTGACATCAATAACGAGCTTAATATTTTCGATGATGATTCCTGGAGCATAACTTGATGTAGACGTCGTCTGTATTGGCTTCAGAATCTAGCAAGGGTTAAGAAGATACTTTGAGTATGAGCGTACTCATCAAGTTCACTAGAAAGGAGTGTTTTATGCACTATATCTACAGCCACAGACCGTAGGTCGTAGGCAATGCAATTTTTTGTAAACATTTCTTCAAAGGTTGCTTTTATTCTGAAAATCTAGGTCCGTCAGCCTTCACAGGTTTACTAGAACTTTCATGTAGTTCCTTTCCCGCCGCGTTCGCAGCTCCTTCCCAGAACAGGGAGTAACAAGTTACAGTTCTTACACTCTGCAGAGGTGCGTTACTTTACCCATGAGAGACCTTAGCCTTGTTGCATAACCAAGTCATGACCTTGTCCATACTTCCTTGGTATGGGGACCAGTTTAAGATACAAGCCAATCGCTACCCCTTCGCGACCCCGCATGTCTCCTTGGTGTACGCACGCCCACCTATTGAATTACGGCAATGGTTAGTACAGACCGTAAGATGCCAGAACTATCGTGGGACGTTGAGGGTTCCCACCCATATGCTGCATATGCTCTACAAATCACCAATTAATGCACGCTACGAGGATAACAGCCATGACCTGCACATCCGGCTACATGCGAGAGGAAGAAAATACAACTGACTTCTCCGTCCCATTCCAAATCTCATGGTTAACGCGTGATATACGGCGCAAGAATCACTGGCGACATTGGTTGTTAAGTCCTAGATAATATGTTTCTTTACCACCGGAACTTTTATAGTAGGTTATTACCTCATGGTAAATAACCTATAATCATATTATTATGAAAATAGTGTTTTCTGACCTTTTTGAAATGCAGGTGATGACAACACTGGATTTGCAAAATACTTTACAGGAAATAATCAAAGAACATGAGAAAGTGTGAACTTGCCTTTTGTGATTGCAAGACTATGCACTCACGGTCTTCAAGACAACATAAGATCCAGTATCTGAAATCAGCATCATCGGTCAGGTAAGGACTAATGTTTAAAAAAGAAGGATGCTATTATGCATAAGTAATGTAATGCAACTTGGTAAGTTCGTATCCCCAGAATAATCATTGTTCTAGGGTTTGGAAGTTGGAAATGGTTTCTTTAGAATGTATTGTACTTTTAGGTAAGCTTCACACTTATGCTTCTTATTAAGGCTTGTTAGTGTGTGTGAAACAACATGTAATTACAATACCATACAAAAATAATATACACAAATGTGGAATGCTACTCAAAGACTACTTATATAAGAATTGCCTTATCATCAAATTTTACTTTACAAGTAATGGCATTTATAAGGAACTTAAGTGTTAACAATTCTAAGTATACAAGTAAAGTATAAGGTAATGTAATTCTTATTGATTGTCATCTATTGTTTGAAGTAGCAAAAAGGATAACCTTTGAAGAAAAGATTTCGTTCCTAAGGTTTAAACAATCTTTATGGTTAATATAATGTGGTTGATGTCTTTTGGTGTTTATTTTGTTAGTTTGGTCTTGAGATGCACTAGGTCTTAATTGAATAGACCAAAATAAACTATAAAACACATCATAAAGTCCTTATAATAATATTTAAAGTCTTGTGGACTAAAGTTAAATTTAAGGACATAGATGGATTTAAGATGAAATGCTTATGATATTTGTACTTTGTTTGCTTTATAATATTTTCTTAAAGTTACTTAAGAATGGTATTAATTATTTTTGAGTAGTGGTTTCTTAATTTTATAATGGAATAGAAACTTTTATCTCCTTATAAAGGTGTGGTTATGATTTGTAATCAAGGAAAAAACATTACTTAACTACTTATGAATTTACTATAGTGTTTTGGTATGTTGATAAACTTGTGGTTGAAGGAAGGGAATTTTTTTTTATTTAGTCACAAATTATTCTTGAATATTTTATATTTTATAAGGATGTTTTTAGAAAACAATCTACACTTATGGTTGAATGATAATTCAATAGGATCATATTTAAAATGTGTTGAACCATCTTGACTTAATAATATGAATATTTAAGACTAATACTATTTATTAGACCTCAATTGGCTAATTTTAGAGATATTAGCAAATTTTATTTACCCCTATATGAATTATCAATTAAGGAAATTAGATTCAAATTCAAGTTATTTGGGTATTAAGTTTTTTTACTCCAAAAGTGGAATGTTATATTTTTAACATGTAGATATTATTTTTGTCATCATTTTGGTATATTATAAGTATTTTTATGAATTTTAAATAATAAGATATGATTTCTATAAGATTTATTACTTTATAAACACTTAATAAATGATAATTATTTAATTAGGTGAAATAATAATGCATGATTATAGTTCTTATTTTTCTAAGATTTTTGGTATTTTATTTATATTTTTAACATTTATCAATATTAGAATATGAATTTTCAAAGTATTAATACTTATAAAATCTTTATTAAATAAAAATTATTTAAATTGTTGGCATAATAGATTTTATTTTTATGAAAATTTTCATATAACATATTTTTCCGAATTATAAAACAAAAGTTACTGATTTAATAAGAT
The DNA here is from genome assembly GCA_916181665.1 of Avena sativa. Lineage (NCBI taxonomy): Eukaryota > Viridiplantae > Streptophyta > Magnoliopsida > Poales > Poaceae > Avena > Avena sativa. The sequence continues at coordinate 268,924,723 of OV702281.1, forward strand.
TTAGTCATTTTATTTATTTTCTGGAATGTTTATATTTGAATTTATATTGTCTTAACTATTTCCTAAACAGGGAATACCTTTTTACACCAAACCCAGACCTACACTAGGTCACTAACTGGTAGGCTCAGGGCCACGTTGGTCGTCGCGCGGGAGAAAGACTTGGTCAAACGATGCTGAGGTGGTAGAGTGACACCAGCATGATGTCATGCTGACGTCAGCGTGGACTCCACCACCAGATCATGGTCGCCCCGCGGCGATCTACGGCGTTTCAGCTAGCGTTGTTTGGTGCGTTGGAGAGAGGACGCAACGGGGAGTCTAACTATTGCTGCGCCGCCTAGGAATGGTCACCAGAGCTTGGTCGACGGCGAGCCTAAGAGGCGATTACGGCCGGACTCACAGAGGTAGGCCACTACGGCGAGCAAGCAACAAATCGAGGAGTACAAGGGCACTCAGGAGCTCACCAAGAGCGCGACGAAGGGCTCGGCGAAGCGAATCATGGCTGGAATTGACGGGAACCGCGACGGCCGGACTTCGGGAAGAAACAGTCACAGGCGTTGATTGGTAGCTCCCCTTCTCGATTCCTTCCATAGAGAGGACTAGAGGTACCTGGTGGTGCTCTGGGTGGACGCAGGTTGCATTGGGGAGGCCCCTCATGGCGACGGTGTCACATCCCAAAATTTTCCAAATTTTGAAATGTGAAAAAAAAATAAAAAAAAATAATACTTTGTTGAAATTCAGGGTGAGAAGAAACTTTTTGAATCCAATTGGAAACTTTCAAACCTATTTGGATCAAATAAAAATACTAAAGGGATCTAAAAAGATAAACAATTAATAAAGAAAGTTTTAATAATTGGAATTACTATTTTGGACCTTTAAATAAAAAAAAGATATGGTTTTCAAAAGCAAAGTAGAAATTATAAATAAAGATTATTTTATAGAGCCAAATTAAAATCTTGGCCAAGCTTTTGAAATAAAATACTCCTATTTGATAAAAATAATAAGGGTTTATTTAAATAAAATAATCTGGATTTATTATTATCCAATTTTATTAAAGTAAGGGCTTTTCCAATTTAAATAAACACTAAAACTTGTTATTTTATTTTAAACAAGTTTTCCAAGTATTTTATATTTTCAAATAAAACCCACTGAAATGGTTTTGGTATTATTTAGATTTCAAATAGAGTTTTAAAATAAATCAAATCCTATTGAATTAATAACTAAGGACTATTTTATTTAATTATTAAATGGATCCTAAATGAATAAAGTATTATTGTTATTTTGGACTTTGGTTATGTTGTTAAACAGAACTAAAAATAATACAAAGTTTGGCAAAAGTTTGATTTCATTTGTTATTTGAATTGTTTGTTTGAAAATCAAAACAGAAAATCAAATAGAAAAGAAAAAGGCAATCAGTATAAAAAAAATGAATCGGACCAAACCCAACTGGCCATCCCACTAAGCCAGCAAGAGCCACCCGGCATACCCCTCAGCGAAACGTTTTTCTACGCGCAAACCCACCTGCAGAGTCACAGACAGGTGGCCCCCCCTCTCTCTCTCTCTCTTCCACGCTGACAGGCAGGTCCCATAGCGCCACCTCAGCGTCGTCTCCCTCGCGACCGTTCTTCCTCGCCGTTGCTGCCTTTGAATGCGGCGATGAATGCGAGTTACTGCCGGCGTTATTCTCGCCCCTGACCACGCGTACAAAACCGCCCACGCCTCCTCTACCTTTCCCCTCAAACAGCTCCTCCTCTCTGCCACCAGGCTGCCCCGAATTAGCTTTGCGTCGCCGCTGCGCCGACGACATCTCCGAGCGATTACGGCCACACCCCGACACCCCTCACCTCCCTCTGCATGCTAGCACATTCCCCACCTCCTGGCGCATCTGCCCGTGTGCTCCCTTCACTCGCGCGCGCTCCAAAACGTCGACTTCGACTTCACCTGAGCACCGCCGCGACTGTCCTTCTCCGGCGACCTCTCCCTGGTAAGCCTCGACCGCCCCAGCACCCCCTGTTGACGCTCACATCATCCCCAGACCAGCCCGCGTCTAACCGTACGCTTATTTTGCTTCGGAATGATCTACAGCCCCATCCCCGACGACACCTGAGCGTGCCCGACGCCGCCAACGACTCCGGCGAGGAATTGCCGCCGTCCCTGAGCGCCCCTCGCCAAGCCAGCGCCACCTTGAGCTTCACCTCGACCTAGCAAGCACGGTGAGCACCCCCGCTTCTTCCCTTGCTTCCTGTAGTCGCCGCAACGCCACCGTCTGACCGCGCGCCGCCGTCTGCCGCCGCGCAGCGCCGCCAGAGTTTGACCACGTGACCGTGTCCGTTAGATCAGGATCTGTTGGCTGAGATTAGAACTAGATGAAGAGGTACGAGTTGATCAGCATCGTTAGTTTTAAGTTAGATCCTGCGGTCCAGAGAGGCCGATCCGCACGAAGCGGTACGGGCCAATAAGAACACGCCGTGTGGCACTAGTTTGATTTAAAACATAATTTGGAATCAGATTGATATGCAAACTTGTAAAATCGATAACTTTAAATCTACACGTCCAAATTTAGCAAATTTTATATCAATGGAATCAGCAGAACATGTACTTTGCAACCATGCACTTTGTTTAATGTTTTGCTTCTGGTAAATTGATTGAATTTGCAGAAACATGTGTAGGCTTAATTTAAATATAAAAATTGTTCTAGATATAATTTTTATGTGAAGTCTTTGAAAAATGATTTGTTGTGAACCTACTGACCCTAGGAACCAACTCATGGATTTAAAAATGAATTTTGTGAAGCTTAGGAATAAATACTTGAATTGTCTCATTTCTAGTCAAATAAAAATGTTGATTATGATAAGGGAATGATTTTTGAGTAAAACCTTTGAGAAATGGTCTGATTACCCTAAACACCAAGTTTTGTGAATTAACAACTTATTTGGTGAACAATATAAAAATTATTGCTTTGCTAAAAGCATTTTCCACCACATGAAATAATGATTGATTTAAGAAATGGTTTATAGATAAAACCCTTTTGCAAATGGTTTTACCACTTTAGTAAATGACCACTTTGAACTTTATAATGTTTAGAGCCTAGTAGAAACCAGCTTTGCAAATAAAACTATCTTTTGCATGCTTGCATGCATGACTTTGTTTCTATTATTTTATGAGTGATAAATTGTTTGAATATTGGTTGGAATGCTAGTTGAATCTATGTTTGCTTGATTTATTTGTAGTGAAGTTAGAAGAGTGTGATATTAGCAAGATCAAGAAGTGAACCAACATTCTCGACCAAAAAGGCAAATGACGCTATCATCCAAGTCCTACTATTTTTATTATACTTAGTGGATTTTTGAAACATGCATGAAAAGGATTTCTATACTTTATGCTATGCTAAATCCTAATAGATGCCCCTATATATTACTTAGTCGAAACATTGTGGTTGTAGTATGCTTAGCCCTGCTATATATTGGGATGGGATACATGTTATGAATATATGAAGAATTGAAAAGACGTATGTTTTATATAATAAAACAAGTACTCAATGAACCACCTGGGTGGACAAGGATACTCAAGGATGGACAAGGTGGCAACAAAAGGAACCATGTTTATATGGCTATCTCTTTTTGTTGTGCACTAGAAGAAAACCACCCAGGGACTTAGAGATGGAACATGTTTCTCGTACAGTGGTTTCCGTGTACAGCCACATGCTAAATGGGCTCTGGCTTAGTCAACTACATAGTGGAAGACCCATGCATTGGCATCTTCAGGTTAACTAGATTTGTGCTAGGGAACTTGGAACCCTACATTGGTGCCTGGAAGACAAGCTAGAATTGTGTATTGGGAGGACTCCTATGGAAAGACTTTGTCACATTCTCAATCTGCCAGTACTCCATCTTGGTGAGTACTTATCCAGCGGCCACTGGTGGCATCAAGATGAGATTGTGTCATGTGGGTAAAGTGTACAACTTCTGCAGAAGATCAAAAATCTAAGTACTTAGCCATGTCCCCGGTTATGGACAATACTGAGCAACTAAGGCCTGAAGCTATGGAAGATCTCGACATTCCAATTTCTCAAAGATAAAACTTGAGGGTGACAACAAGGGATTAGAAGCACTTGGAGTTTTCCAAGAAGTTCAAAAAGATTTGACAAAGATCAAAAAACTATTTTGAAAAGATAGGACAAAACTATATTGCTTTCTGCAAAGAGCTTAAACACCACTTAGCCAAATATGCATGTAATGATAGGATCCACGTATTTATACATAGTAGAGAAACTTGCCAATACAATTCAAATGTATTGACCCTTATGGCTGCAACTTCTTATGTTGAAGGTTTGTTTGATGTTAGTGAAGTTTGTTGAATAGGATTACAAGTCTACAACCAACATGACTGCCTGTGGCACTTTGAAGATGAAGGACCCCATGCTTATAGATATTCTGCTGCAATGTAATGTGATAGCCAAATGAGCTATGTAAGATGTAATGATTTATTTTATTCCTGGTTATAAAGTTGTAATATGACCTTTGTTTCTTGATATTACATCTTAACTGTGGATGCTAGCTATTGATCCAGGGACTAGCATTGTAAACACAGGGATCTCTACCTTATTAAAGGTTGGGAACCTTACAGATGGTATCAGAGCACTGTGTTGCATGTAGGATTTGTAACCCTAGGATTGGACAAAACCCCTTAGAAAAATAGGAGTTGTTTTTGTTCCAAAAACTTATTTACAAAAAATCTTGTAAACTCTTTCCTCAACCTTTTTGGTTTTTGATTCGACACCTCTTCTATGTCAAACTTGATGGCCAAAGACTTCACCATGTGCTAAGGACATCTTCAACTCTAATGACTTCAACATCTTCAGCTCTAATGACTCCAACATTTTCACCAAGGACTTCAACCTTAGATATCACTAAGGACTACAAGTGAAAAACCAAGAGACATTAGAATGCCTACCAAAGACATTGATATCAAGTTAGAGTATGGATCATATTGACCTATGAGGTATGACTATACTAAGTTATATACTTCAAGAAAACTTGTTGTATCCTTCAACTCATGAGTTAAACTCATAAGTTGTTAAGTGGATAGTTGCTTGTTGATTGTTTGATTGTTTGATTGTTTGATTGAACTTGGTTGTTTTTGAGTGTGTGTTAAAACTTCTTAAAAACCTATCCACCAATACTTATCCCTATCAAACCAACAGATGCCTCCTCGTCGTGCCAACCCCAACCAAAACAACAACCTTCCCCCTGAGATACATCAGATGTTGGCAGTTCAGACACAGTTGATGCAGGAGATGACCACACTCATACAGAATCAGAACAACAACAACAACAATCAGAATAATCCTCCAGCACTTGACATGCTCACCAAGTTTCTGAAACTTAGGCCTGCAAGGTTCTCTGGAACAACTGATCCAATGGAAGCTGATGATTGGTTACGTTCAGTGAACAAAGACTTAGTGACTGTTGGCTGCACCGATGAAGAAAAAGTTAGGTTTGCAACATTTCTGCTTGAAGGACCAGCAGCAACATGGTGGGACAACTTTCAAATCACCACTCCCCTTGAAGATGTAACATGGGCTATTTTTGAAGATGGATTTAGAACAACTCACATCTCACCTGGAGTAATGTACTTGAAGAAAAAGGAATTTCAAAATCTGAAACAACGTCACCTCAGTGTGGCTGAGTATATTGAAGAATTCAATAATCTGGCACGCTATGCATCAGATGAAGTTGATACAGATGCTAAGAGAAAAGAAAAATTTCTTGAAGGACTTAATGATGAGTTGAACCTGCAGCTAGCTGTTGTCTATGTCCCAACTTATCAATCGCTCTGTGACAAAGCCACCATTTTGGAAGACAAGATGAATCAAGTTGAGAACAGAAAGAGGAAGCATAAACTCAAGAATCACTCAGGATCATCAAAAAGGAAGCATTCATTCAAAAAGAGCAATGAAGATTCTGAACCACATCAGTATCACCACTACAACCATGGAAATGAGAATAATGGAAATGATAATGACAATGGAGATGACCTTGATCAGAACCAACATGACACTTTCAAGAAAGACATTAGCCAGTTGTAGTGCTATAACTGCAAGGAACTTGGACACTATGCATCAGACTGTCCTGAGAAGAACAAGAAAAAGGATGCTAGAAGAGCCAATGGAAATGACTCCAATGTGACCCAGAAAGTACATGTGAACCACATTGATATGGATGGAAACTTTGAAGAGATAGAAGAAGTGGATGTCAGAAACTAGTTAACTCAGAAGAGTCAAATAAGGATTCCTTGTCTGGATATTAAGTGTTGAACCCATAGTCAAGTGAACCATCAATGTAACCCTATGAGACTTTATTTTAAGGGTGGTAGTCCCCTAGTTGCCTTGAAGCCAACTTGTAACTCTAGCCTTCCCAAATCTCGGTGCGAGATTTATTTTAAGGGTGGTAGCCTGTCACATCCCAAAATTTTCCAAATTTTGAAATGTGAAAAATAAATAAACAAAAATAATACTTTGTTGAAATTCAGGGTGAGAAGAAACTTTTTGAATCCAATTGGAAACTTTCAAACCTATTTGGATCAAATAAAAATCCTAAAGGGATCTAAAAAGATAAACAATTAATAAAGAAAGTTTTAATAATTGGAATTACTATTTTGGACCTTTAAATAAAAAAAAGATATGGTTTTCAAAAGCAAAGTAGAAATTATAAATAAAGATTATTTTATAGAGCCAAATTAAAATCTTGGCCAAGCTTTTGAAATAAAATACTCCTATTTGATAAAAATAATAAGGGTTTATTTAAATAAAATAATCTGGATTTATTATTATCCAATTTTATTAAAGTAAGGGATTTTCCAATTTAAATAAACACTAAAACTTGTTATTTTATTTTAAACAAGTTTTCCAAGTATTTTATATTTTTAAATAAAACCCACTGAAATGGTTTTGGTATTATTTAGATTTCAAATAGAGTTTTAAAATAAATCAAATCCTATTGAATTAATAACTAAGGACTATTTTATTTAATTATTAAATGGATCCTAAATGAATAAAGTATTATTGTTATTTTGGACTTTGGTTGTGTTGTTAAACAGAACTAAAAATGATACAAAGTTTGGAAAAAGTTTGATTTCATTTGTTGTTTGAATTGTTTGTTTGAAAATCAAAACAGAAAATCAAATAGAAAAGAAAAAGGCAATCAGTATAAAAAAAATGAATCGGACCAAACCCAACTGGCCATCCCACTAAGCCAGCAAGAGCCACCCGGCATACCCCTCAGCGAAACATTTTTCTACGCGCAAACCCACCCGCAGAGTCACAGACAGGTGGCCCCCCTCTCTCTCTCTCTTCCATGCTGACAGGCAGGTCCCACAGCGCCACCTCAGCGTCGTCTCCCTCGCGACCGTTCTTCCTCGCCGTTGCTGCCTTTGAATGCGGCGATGAATGCGAGTTACTGCCGGTGTTATTCTCTCCCCTGACCACGCGTACAAAACCGCCCACGCCTCCTCTACCTTTCCCCTCAAACAGCTCCTCCTCTCTGCCACCAGGCTGCCCCGAATTAGCTTTGCGCCGCCGCTGCTCCGACGACATCTCCGAGCGATTCCGGCCACACCCCGCCACCCTTCACCTCCCTCTGCACGCTAGCACATTCCCCACCTCCTGGCGCATCTGCCCGTGTGCTCCCTTCACTCGCGCGCGCTCCAAAACGTCGACTTCGACTTCACCTGAGCACCGACACGACTGTCCTTCTCCGGCGACCTCTCCCTGGTAAGCCTCGACCGCCCCAGCACCCCCTGTTGACGCTCACATCATCCCCAGACCAGCCCGCGTCTAACCGTGCGCTTATTTTGCTTCGGAATGATCTACAGCCCCATCCCCGACGACACCTGAGCGTGCCCGACGCCGCCAGCGACTCCGGCGAGGAATTGCCGCCGTCCTTGAGCGCCCCTCGCCAAGCCAGCGCCACCTTGAGCTTCACCTCGACCTAGCGAGCACGGTGAGAACCCCCGCCTCTTCCCTTGCTTCCTGTAGTCGCTGCAACGCCACCGTCTGACCGCGCGCCGCCGTCTGCCGCCGCGCAGCGCCGCCAGAGTTTGACCACGTGACTGTGTCCGTTAGATCAGGATCTGTTGGCTGAGATTAGAACTAGATGAAGAGGTACGAGTTGATCAGTGTCGTTCGTTTTAAGTTAGATCCTGCGGTCCAGAGAGGCCGATCCGCACGAAGCGGTATCGGCCAATAAGAACACGCCGCGTGGCACTAGTTTGATTTAAAACAGAATTTGCAATCAGATTATTATGCAAACTTGTAAAATTCATAACTTTAAATCTACACGTCCAAATTTAGCAAATTTTATATCAATGGAATCAGAAGAACATGTACTTTGCAACCATGCACTTTGTTTAATGTTTTGCTTCTGGTAATTGATTGAATTTGCAGAAACATGTGTGGGCTTAATTTGAATATAAAAATTGTTCTAGATATAATTTTTATGTGAAATCTTTGCAAAATGATTTGTTGTGAACCTACTGACCCTAGGAACCAACTCATGGATTTAAAAATGAATTTTGTGAAGTTTAGGAATAAATACTTGAATTATCTCATTTCTAGTCAAATAAAAATATTGATTATGATATGGAAATGATTTTTGAGTAAAACCTTTGAGAAATGTTCTGATTCAAACCTTCTGACCCTAAACACCAAGTTTTATGAATTAACAACTTATTTGGTGAACAATATAAAAATTATTGCTTTGCTAAAAGCATTTTCCACCACATGAAATAATGATTTGATTTAAGAAATGGTTTATAGATAAAACCCTTTTGCAAATGGTTTTACCACTTTAGTAAATGACCACTTTGAACTTTATAATGTTTAGAGCCTAGTAGAAACCAGCTTTGCAAATAAAACTATCTTTTGCATGCTTGCATGCATGACTTTGTTTCTATTATTTTATGAGTGATAAATTGTTTGAATATTGGTTGGAATGCTAGTTGAATCTATGTTTGCTTGATTGATTTGTAGTGAAGTTAGAAGAGTGTGATATTAGAAAGATCAAGAAGTGAACCAACATTCTCTACCAAAAAGGCAAGTGACACTATCATCCAAGTTCTACTATTTTCATTATACTTAGTGGATTTTTGAAACGTGCATGAAAAGTATTTCTATACTTTATGCTATGCTAAATCCTAATAGGATGACCCTATATATTCCTTAGTGGAAACATTGTAGTTGTAGTATGCTTAGCCCTGCTATATATTGGGATGGGATACATGTTATGAATATATGAAGAATTGAAAAGACTTATGTTTTATATAATAAAACAAGTACTCAATGAACCACCTGGGTGGACAAGGATACTCAAGGATGGACAAGGTGGCAACAAAAGGAACCATGTTTATATGGCTATCTCTTTTTGTTGTGCACTAGAATAAAACCACCCAGGGACTTAGAGATTGAACATGTTTCTCGTACAGTGGATTCCGTGTACATCCACATGCTAAATGGGCTCTGGCTTAGTCAACTACATAGTGGAAGACCCATGCATTGGCATCTTCAAGTTAACTAGATTTGTGCTAGGGAACTTGGAACCCTACATTGGTGCCTTGAAGACAAGCTAGCATTGTGTATTGGGAGGACTCCTATGGAAAGACATTGTCACATTCTCAATCTGCCAGTACTCCATCTTGGTGAGTACTTATCCAGCGGCCACTGGTGGCATCAAGATGAGATTGTGTCATGTGGGTAAAGTGTACAACTTCTACAGAAGATCAAAACTCTAAGTACTTAGCCGTGTCCCCGGTTATGGACAATACTGAGCAACTAAGGCCTGAAGCTATGGAAGATCTCGACATTCCAATTTCTCAAAGATAAAACTTGAGGGTGACAACAAGGGATTAGAAGCACTTGGAGTTTTCCAAGAAGTTCAAAAAGATTTGACAAAGATCAAAAAACTATTTTGAAAAGATAGGACAAAACTATATTGCTTTCTGCAAAGATCTTAAACCCCACTTAGCCAAATATGCATGTAATGATAGGATCCACATATTTCTACGTAGTAGAGAAACTTGCCAATACAATTCAAATGTATTGACCCTTGTGGCTGCAACTTATTATGTTGTAGGTTTGTTTGATGTTAGTGAAGTTTGTTGAATAGGATTACAAGTCTACAACCAACATGATTGCCTGTGGCACTTTGAAGATGAAGGACCCCATGCTTATAGATATTCTGCTGCAATGTGATGTGATATCCAAATGAGCTATGTAATATGTAATGATTTATTTTATTCCTGGTTATAAAGTTGTAATATGACCTTTGTTTCTTGATATTACATCTTAACTGTGGATGCTAGCTATTGATCCAGGGACTAGCATTGTAAACACAGGGATCTCTACCTTATTAAAGGTTGGAAACCTTACAGACGGTGGTCGGCTCTGTTTAGTTAGGGTTTCAGTCAGAGAGGAAAATGGGGAGGAGAAGAAGATAAGGATCTCCGGCGCGACGGAGGTCTTCTTATAGGCAACGAAAAATGGAGGCACGGATCTTGGCGTCTGCGGGCAACGCGGCGACGACGGATGGTGAGGATACGGCCACCGAGGTGCTTCCGTTAGACAAGTAAGGCGACGATGGAAGTTTTGCAGAAAACCCCTAGGGAAAACTTTTGTCTCCAACCACAGTCCCTCTGCTGGCCCACTCGTCAGCCAGAAAAATTTACTTAGAGCTATCCCTTGCTGGGCCGTTACTGGGTTTCTAAGTATTGCTCGTGAGTAGCAGATAGAGAGAGAGAGAGAGGAAATGATCCACGGGCCAGGAAGTTTACTCGTTTTTTTCCCCTTCTTCATTCCTTTTTCTTTTTCTGTTTTGTTTCCAGATTTGTAATTTCACATTTGGTTTGAATTTTTCCTATAGAAATTTATCTGCTAGATAATTGATTGACAGAGATGGGTTCCCTCTCCTCTCCTTTCAACCACGGCGGCGGGTGTATACGATGATCGCCATGCTCTGATCGGGAGTTGGAAGGCCATTATCAGGGAAGTAAGATGTGAGGTGTTCAGCTTACGTCAACGGGGTTTGATCGCACGGCATGGATCAGGACAGGTGTCGCTGCGCGATGAATCTGGGCAGGTTTTGGCGGTTTGGAGTTCAATGTTAGTTATCACGTTTGGTTCGTGTTTGGTGCATGGGGGTTGGCACGTTCTCGTGGGGCCGGCGGTTGTGACGCATGGATCACAGAGTGGTATCGCTGGTGCGCCGCCCTACGTGTGTACGTGCCGGGTGATACAGCTGGGCAGTTCTAGAAGACGTACGAGCGCTGACGGTGGGCCGTCGGTGGAGGAGGGCCACCTGACAGTTGAGGGGGAGGGTACTAGTACACCGGAGAGGGGCTTGGTCCAGTCAGTTTCCTCCTCTCCCCCATTTCCATTAACCCTAGATCGAGACTTGGATCCCCTTCATCTCTCGAGAATCCTATATCGTGTGAGGTGTGCAAAGTGAATTTCGTTGGGGGCTCTCCAGTTCTTCGTCCTTCATCCCCGAGAGCTGTCTCTCCGGTGAGGTGGAGCGGTGTTAGTTCGGGTGATTGCAGATTGTTTGCTCAGGTTGTGGCGGCGGAGCCTATTATCGATCGATGTTTCCGTGGTGGTCGCAGATCTCCACCTCGTCCCCCAGTCCGACGTGTTCCCTATGTGAACAGATCTGGACCTGGGTATGGACAAGGGAGACAACCCGTGGATCAAAGAGTGTTGGATGAAAATCGCCGTGAGGGGGATTGGATCCGTGAGCAGGAACATCGTCGCGATGATGCATGGCGGTGGGATGCAAGGCGCAGAGACGATGAGATAAGGCAAGCTGAGAATGAGGCCAGATTGGAGGATCAGCGCCGCGAAGCCATGTCTCGTGACAGGGCCCTAGCGGAGGCGTGTCGTCGTGAAGTAGAGAAGGCCCGCAATCGTGGCTGGTGGAGTCATCATCCTGAGATGCAACATTGTAACATCCCAGATTCCATATTAGGATGATATTAGTGTCATGCATCATCCTTGCATCATTGCATCCTGCATTTGAAGAATTGCAATAAAAACCCTGGCACATAAACCCATTTAAAAACCCTATTTAATATCCCCATAAGTAAGCACCCTTGTTGTAGTAGCATGAACCTCTAAAAACCTTGCAAAACATTAAAACTATGGCCTATGTTGACCACCTCATTTTTATGAAAATTTAGAAACCAGATTCATCATCTTTGGACTTGGTTTGCAAAAGATACTAGAGTTTTACTAAAAACAGAAAAAGGGAAATTGTTAAACAAAAAAAAGGAAAGGGCCACCAGCTAAACCTAGCTGGGCCGGCTCGCCAGCCCACCCCGCCCCAGCGCCGCGCGGCAGGGAGCCTATCCGCGCCCGTCGGCCCACTTTCCCCCTGCCACCGACAGCCCTACCCCACCTGTCATCCCTCTCCTCTCCCCAACGCGAATGGGACAGATTCCCCGTCGGTCACGACCTCTGCCCCCCCCGTGTCCGGCCAGGACTCCCCCAGGCTGTGTATTTATGTCAGCCGCACGACCACCCCCTCCGTTCCCAGGCTCGCAAAACCCTAAAATTTCCCCGATTTCGCTGGTACAAGCCGCCGCCGACCAGGTGAGTTGCGTCAATGCCGAGCCTCCCCTCCCCATGTTCTTCCCCCTGGGATGATCCTGATGCTCGACTGGTTCGCCTCATCTGCTTTTCCCATTGTCTGCCACAGCGTGCCATCGCCAATCGCTCGCCGGAGCTGCGGGAGAGAAGCTGCCAGCGCCACCGTTAGAGGAAGAGGGGGCCGAAATCAAGGCGACAGACGGAACCGCGAGGAGGAGGCGATCACCAGCGGCAGATCCTTCTTCCTCAAAGTGCACCCGAGCGCCGCCACCGTCGCCACCGACACTGCCGCCGCCCACCGCCACCGTCGTCGCAATCTGTAAGTCGCCGAGCCACCTCCTCCGTTCAATCTGCAATATGTGGCTAGGATTAGTTCTTGACCCGAAGAGGTATGCTCCAATCGCGCGCCGCCGCGTGGCTGCCACGCCAGCTCGCCACTTCTCCACACCGCGCTGCGCCGCGTCACCCCCCCGTTGCCAGCTGGGCCAGTCAGGAGCTGCCACTTGGCAAGCCCTTTTAGATATGTTTGCAGATTTGATTTTAAACTTGCGAAATTCATATAAAATTGAATATTTGGCCAAATTTAGCTTATAATATACCGTTGGATTCCTAATTTTATGTAGAATCCAAATCTGTAATAATATTGCAGGTTTGCAGTAACGTTTTAGGTGTAGATTTTAATCATTAGATTAGAGAGTTTAATGTATAGAAAAATAATTAAAATTCTATCCTAATTGATTCTTGTTGCAATAACATTGTTTCCACAATACCTACTAATCCAAATATTTAAGCTTTGCTTAGGATCATTAGATCTAACTTGGGGCTATTTAGATGGTTTGATCTTCTTATAATCCCAGGATTTGTTTTTAGTGACTCTATTAGATCTAAACCTTTGGGAATCAATCCTAGTGACATCCTTAAACTATCACCACACAATCTTGCTACCATGATCAATTTAACCAACCTTGCATAAACACCATGTTGCATGCATGCATGATTTTCTTTGTGTTATGCTTTGAACAAGTTGTGATTAGATCTATGTTTGTGATTCGTTAGATTGCTCGGAGTGCGCTAAGGAGTGCTATTGTGTAGAGTGCTGCTCGGATCAAGGAAAGTTACACCACTTGTTCATAATTTTGTCCCAAGTTTTGATTCTATGCATGTGATCTTCAAAATTCTGTAATATGCATGTGTAAGATATTCTAGTAGAATTTTTCCTTAGTATTATTTTGCAAGTGCGATGATTTTGTAGAATGCCATGAGTAGCTCTATACTTAGGATTTCCCATCCTAATAGGTTACCCCTGTTTTTGCTAAGTATTGCTTGCTATGCTACATATACAAAGTACCATTGGGGGGTTCGAAAGACAAAGAAATTTTTCTAAGTATAAAGGCTCTCTAGAGCAAACTTTTCTTCTCAAATCCACTTCAAAATAAAACTAAGTTTTCTTCTGGGCGGAATGGTTGTCGGGACAATGAGTGAGATTTTGGTGGAGGACGGTCGCCCAGGAATCAAAGAAGTCTGCCATGTTTCAGAATTCAGAAGCTTCCAGTGCAACCACAATACATTATGGGCTCTGTCTTGGCCTAGTACTTAGTGGGAAACCTCACCTGGTACCAACATTTGGAGGTTCTTGGCACGGTTGGATCCAGAAGGTAGAGGGGCTACTAAGGGAAAGCCTCGCCATGGTCTTGTCTGTAAAAGGACTTGATCGTGGGTTGTGGGTAAAGTTCACAAACTCTCGAGAGTATTGCAATCTGATCGATCAGCCGTGTTCACGGTAACAGAACAATAATGAGCGTCTGAAGGATGGAGCCTCTGAAGGATCTTCCTCTCTCTTTTCTAAAAACAAAGTTTTGAAACCCCGTGGCGTGCGTGATATCGCTAATGGGTGGGAATTTGGGGAACTTGGTGCGTAATATCCAAGTGTTTGGTTGTTTGGACACTTGGTGCGTAATATCCTTGTGTGCCACTCGACCTTATTTTATCCAAGCAAATGTTTACAAAGTAGGGCAATCTTCTAATCTTCTCTCTACTTAAGAAAATTAGCTTTGAGCAAATGAGCTCTACAGCCTATACCAGCCTTGCATGTAGAGATAGTCTTTTCTCTCCTTGGTGTCATTTGCCTATACATTCAAAGTATTGACCCAACTTGTTGGCTGCACGTCTTATGTGCAGAATCCGAAGATTGAAAGGTGCGTAGGGATCGCGGGTCTACACTCGACAAGCCTGGGCGTTGATGGACTCATGCTGCTTTTATGTTTCCGCTGTTATTTGAGCTAGCATAATGCTAAGCAATTTTTGTAATAATTTCATACTCTGGATTCTCCGTGTAATAAAGACTTTGTGTTTTACATGATAATTCACCGACTGTGAGTGCTAGCTATTGATCCAGGGACTAGCATGATAATCACAGGGACTTAGGATCCTTACCGATCCGAGGTCATTACAGATGGTATCAGAGCACATCGTTGCCTGTAGGACGTGACCCTAAGATTGGAACCACCTCTAATTTTAGTACCTTACTTGTTTCCTACTAAGTTATTTTCCGCACATCTAGTATCTGCTTTCCTCTACTTGTTTAAGTATCTAACCCTCATTCTTCTAACTCAAAGATGACAAGCTTCCTCTACGACACCGTCGCGGACATCGAGCCCCTTCGCTTTGGAGGATGCCTCATGGATCTACTCACGCGTTTGGATCTTCCTCTCCCAACAATCCAACGGAGCACAATGAAGAAACTCCACAAGGACGGCTGTTGGGGAGTCAAGGTCATCCAGCCAGGAAAAGAGCGAGGCAAGAACTCGGAGGAAGACATAACAATCCACATTGTTAGCGATTCCAAGGAGAAGGCCCTTAGCATTAGCTTGCAGCAACTCATTGGTCGCCTATGTGGACGTCATCATGAAGCTCTCCAAGGACACTGCGGCAGCCTCTTTGGAAGAAGAGATGAGGAAGGGATTCCCATGGAGTTAACTTTGAGGAAAGAACTTGTACCAAGCGCCGAAGAACACAATATCAAGACTTGGAGTGCCACATCCATGACCTTGAAAAGGGTACCTTCCTCAAGATGTTGAAGAACGACGAGCTATGCGCCCTCATCAAGGAGAAGGAAGAAATGATCAAGCAGCAGGAGGAGGCAATGAAGCTCCAAGAGATAAAATTCCAGGACCAAGAGAAGAAGTTCGCTAACCAAGAGAAGAGTGTGATAAATAAAAACAAGAGAATTAGGGAACTCAAACATCAGATCGATGGATATGAAGTGCAAACTGAAGGCCTTTGCAAGATAATCAATGATATACGTGCTTCCAAAAGGGACTTGGCAAAGCAACTTGAAGCCGCAATGAAGTCAAGTTTAGTGGAGGAACTACAAAGCGAGAAGGAGGGACTTCAGGAGCAGCTGGAAGCCACTACCCGGAAGCTACAGGATGAGATAAAGGACCTCCAAGAGAAGCTTGAAGCCACCACAAAGGAGATGGAGTTATACAAGACAACTCTAGAGCAAGAAGGCTACTCATTCGAGGACGAGGAAGAGGAAGGCGTGGAAGATGTGTAGTAGTTGGATCACCTTTAATTCTATAGTAGAACGTTATTCGCAAATGTAATAAATACCAAGACAAGTCTGGTTTAGTTAAATTTGGTTGTTTCCTGTGCTAAATCTGTGGTGTTATGCCTTGTGTACCTTGTGTGCTTGGTGTGTTTTTCATAAGGGTAGGAGTTTACTACTTAGTCTTTCTGTCTATTTCTTAACTATTCTCTTAAACCCCACAGATGCCGCCAAGACGTGCGAATCCCGAAATCCCGCCAGAAATAGCAGAACTTTTGGCCACTCAGAACCAGCTGATCCAACTGCTCACTCAGAACATGCAAAACAACAACAACAACAACCCGCCACCACCACCACCTCCGCCACCTCCTCAACAGGATCACTTGACTCGGTTTTTGAGGCTGAACCCACCTACCTTTACTAGCAGCTCTGAACCAATCATCGCAGATGACTGGCTGCGTACGATCAACAAGAAGCTAGACACCGTGCAGGCTGTCGGAGCCGACAGGGTGCGTTATGCCGCACACCAGCTTGAAGGAACTGCTGCAGAATGGTGGGATAACTACCAAGTCACCCACCCGGACATTGATGCTATCACTTGGGAACAGTTTGAGTTAGCTTTTCGCACTCATCATGTGGCTGCTGGTGTCATGGCTCTAAAGAGGCGCGAGTTTCGCGACCTACACCAGCTGCACCGTTCTGTCACCGAGTATGGTGAGCTTTTCAATAAGCTAGCCCGTTATGCACCCGATGATGTTTCAACTGATGCCAAGAGACAGGAGGAGTTCTTAAGAGGGCTCAATGATGAGATATCCATTCCGCTTGTGGCTCAGAAATTTGACAACTTTCAGGAACTCCTGGACAGAGCCATTGTGGTTGAATCAAAGAGGAAGAGCATAGAAAATCTCAAGAGGAAATCTAACCCTCACAAACACTCTGTTCCGTACCAGAAGCAGCGCAATTCCTCACCACCACCTTATAACAATACTGGCCACAACCATAACGTTCATAACCATGGTGGCCACAAACACAATGGGCATAGAAACCGCAATGGAAATGGCAGCAATGGAAAGGATCTCAGTGAGGTGACATGCTTTAAGTGCAACAAGACAGGGCACTATGCAACCTCTTGCCCCGAGAGGAAGAATGGCAATGTCAATGGCAATGGGAATAGTAATGGACACAACCATGGCAATGGAAACGGGAAGAAGCCAAATCCGTTTGTCAAAGCCACGGTGAATCATGTTTCTATGGAGGATGCTTGTGATGCGCCAGACTCCGTGATTGGTAAGTTCAAACTCAATTCTATTCCCGCAGTTGTTCTTTTTGATACCGGTGCATCGCATTCATTCATATCAAGGGTATTTGTGGATAGAGGCAAGATACCAACGGAGACTATAAACTTTCCTCTAAGGGTAAGTTCTCCTGGGGGAGAAATAGTGGCAAACTCCGGTTGCCGGGATTTAGAACTGAGGATTGGGACACACATCTTTCCCACCAGTCTAGTAGTTCTAGAATCACAAGGATTGGACATAATCTTGGGCATGAATTGGATGACCGAATATGAAGGAGTCATAGATTGTGCCAAGAGAACTGTCATGCTCACAGCACCGGAAGGGAGAAGGATTCGTATCAAGTCGAATTTCGCTCTTAAAGAAGTCATGGTGAACTCTCTTAAGGGGGTTAGCTTGGAGGAGGTACCTATTGTAAAGGAATACCCAGATGTCTTCCTAGAAGAGCTACCCGGAATGCCACCCGACCGTGATATCGAGTTTCTCATTGAATTAATGCCAGGCACGGGGCCGATAGCTAAGAGACCATACAAGATGGATGTGGACGAGTTAAAGGAACTCAAGAAACATCTTAGGGAACAATTGGACAAGGGGTTCATTCAACCCAGCGCGTCATCTTGGGGAGCACCCGTCCTATTTGTAGAAAAGAAGGATAAGACCAAGAGGCTGGTTGTGGACTACCGCTCGTTGAACGAAGTGACGATTAAGAATAAGTATCCTCTGCCCAACATCAACGACCTGTTTGACCAGCTAAAAGGAGCCAGTGTATTCTCAAAGATCGATCTACGATCGGGCTACTTTCAGCTAAAGATTCGGGAACAGGATGTGCCCAAGACAACATTCACCACAAGATACGGATTGTATGAGTACACCGTGATGTCTTTTGGTCTAACCAATGCCCCAACATACTTCATGACCATGATGAACAAGGTGTTCATGGAATATTTGGACAAGTTTATCGTGGTATTCATAGATGATATACTCATATACTCTAAGGATGAGAAAGAACATGAGAAACATCTGCGCCTTATTATGGAAAAACTAAGAGAACACAAGTTGTATGCCAAATTCAGCAAGTGTGAATTCTGGTTAAGGGAAGTGGGATTCCTTGGCCATGTTGTGTCGGCTAAAGGAGTTGCCGTAGATCCTAGCAAGGTAGCTTCCGTGACGGAATGGGAGTCACCCAAGAATGTGGGAGATATTAGGAGTTTCTTGGGCCTCGCAGGATATTACCAGAGGTTCATCGAAAACTTTTCCAAGATAGCAAAACCCATGACGGAACTATTAAAGAAGGAAAAGAAATTCCTATGGACCGAGGCATGTGAAGCAAGTTTTCAAGAGTTGAAGAAACGCCTTGTAAAGGCACCAGTTCTGTGTCTGCCTGATATTCAGAAGGATTTTCAAGTCTATTGTGACGCTTCTCGACAAGGACTTGGAAGTGTATTGATGCAGGATGGGAAAGTGGTATCCTATGCCTCCCGACAACTTAAGAACCACGAACACAATTATCCCACTCATGATTTGGAACTTGCATCTGTGGTTCATGCACTCAAGGTATGGAGACACTACCTCATGGGCAAACATTGTGATGTGTTCACAGACCATAAAAGTTTAAAGTACATCTTCACCCAAAAAGAGTTGAATATGAGACAACGAAGATGGCTTGAGCTAATTAAGGATTATGACTTGGATTTACAGTACCACCCCGGAAAGGCAAACATGGTGGCTGATGCCTTAAGACGTAAGGTACATGTAAATGGACTTACCGCAGGGGAACTTCCAGAGGATTTATGCAAGCAATTCAGGGATCTCAGGTTGGAGATAGTCCCGAAAGGACACGTAGCGACTATGGAAATAGTGTCCACTTTCCAAGAAAGAATCCAAGAAGCACAAAAGGGGGATAAAGAGTTGGAAGAAATAAGAGTCAGGATAAATGAAGGAAAGACTAAAGAATTCCGTCTGGACGAACAAGGAACCCTCTGGTATGGGAAGCGTTTGTGCGTTCCCAATGACCCCGATATCAGGAAGATGATTCTACAAGAAGCTCATGATTCGCCATACTCAATTCATCCAGGCAACACAAAGATGTACATGGATGTGAAGGATAGATTCTGGTGGAATAACCTAAAGAGAGATATTGTAGAGTATATTTCTCTGTGTGATGTGTGCAACAGAGTTAAAGCCGAGCATCAGAAACCGACAGGATTACTACAACCACTACCTATACCCGACTGGAATTGGGACAAGGTAGGCATGGATTTCATCACGGGATTACCCCGGACTCGCTCTGGATTTGATTCTATCTGGGTAGTGGTAGATCACTTCACCAAGGTGGCTCACTTCGTCCCCGTAAAGACCACATATACAAGTGCTAAGCTTGCTAAGATATACATGTCAAGGATTGTAAGCCTACATGGTGTTCCCAAGGGAATTGTGTCAGACAGAGGCACCCAGTTTACTTCAAAGTTTTGGCATCAACTACATGAGTCTCTTGGAACCCGACTAGAATTCAGTACTGCCTTCCACCCTCAAACAGATGGCCAAACAAAAAGGGTGAATGAAATTTTGGAAGATATGTTGAGAGCTTGAGCACTAGACTATGGGTCTAGTTGGGACGATAACCTGCCATATGCTGAGTTCTCATACAACAACAGCTACCAGACAAGTATCAAGATGGCTCCGTTTGAAGCTCTATACGGCAGGAAGTGTAGGACTCCATTGCTATGGAATGGAGTTGGAGAACGCAGTCTTTTCGGACCTGACTTGATAAAGGATGCCGAAGAAAATGTGCGACAGATTCAGGATAGGCTAAAGGTAGCCCATGTAGGGGTTCATAGCATGGAAAACAAAAATTTTCTATCACATACAAACAAACAAGCCAAGATCTATCTACTAGATTGTAGCAACGAGTCGATGGAGGAACTCACCCTCGAAGATTCCAAAGCGGTTAACGAGAGCAGATTCTTGTGGGTGATGTAGTCGTACTCTTTCCGATCTCAAGATCGCGTAGACGATCCTTCCGGCGCTGCGTTCCGGCAGCGCTCCCGCAGTCGGTCACACGTTTGGTACTCGACGAAGACCTTCCTCTCCCTTTTTCCAGCAGGCAGCGGAGGTTGTAGCACTCTCCTCGAGATTCCGGCAGCACAACGGCGTGGTACCGGAAGTAGAGGGGAAATCCCGCAGGGCTTCGCCTTAAGCCGGAGCGAGTATGGTGGATTATGAGAGAGGGCTATTAGTGGTCTAGAGATTAGACACACCAATTAGAAGGCTCTAAACCGCAGGCTAAAGCAATTAGAAGCTCTAAACCAAAACGGCTCTAAACCGGAGATTAGAGGTAGAAACTTGTGTGTCTCAAGGAGGAGCCCTGCCCCTCCTTTTATAGGTGGAGGGGCTAGGCGCGCCAGGGAGGGAGGGAGTCCCTCCCCAACTCGTCCTAGGGCTGGGCGCCGGCCAAGGAGGAGAGGAACTCCTCCTCCAAGTTGGTTTCAACCTCCTCTTGCTTGTTTCCCACAGTTTCCTGTTTCCCACAGTTTCCTGTTTTCCACAGTTTCCTGTTTTAGCCGTTTGACTTTCAAACTGGCAATTTGAATTTCATGTTTTTGGAACAGCAAGAACACTTAGTACATGATGCAATCATTCAATGACACACTCATGTACCCTCCCCCCCCGAAGTGCCGGACAATCCGGACCCTTCTAGAACATTCCCGATGAAAACACCGGAATCATTCCCGAACTCCGAAACGGGACTTTCCTTATATGAATCTTATTCTCCGGACCATTCCGGATCACCTCGTGATATCCCGGATCCCATCCGAGACTCCGAACAACATTCGGTCTCTTTCTCATAATACCATAACTACTCAAACAACGTCGAATCCTTAAGTGTGTCTCCCTACGGTTCGTGAATTATGCGGACATGATCGAGACACTTCTCCGAACAATAACCAATAGAGGAATCTGGAAATTCATATGGCTCCCACATATTTCTACGATTACTTTGCGATCGAAAGAACCACTTACATACGATACCAATTTCCCTTTGTCTCACGATAGTTTACTTATCCGAGGTTATGATCGTCGGTATCTCTGCATACCTAGTTCAACCTCGTTACCGATAAGTACTCTTTTCTCGTTCCCGTGATATGTGATCCCTTGTGACCTAGTCACATGCTTGCAAGCTAATTGGATGACATTCCACCGAGAGGGCCCAGAGTATATCTATCCGTCATATGGATGGACAAATCCCACTCTTGATCCATGTGTTTCAACCAATACTTTCCGAACACTCAATGCCACCTTTATAGCCACCCAGTTACGGTGTGGTGTTTGATGTCATCAAAGCATCCATCCGGTAAAGGTGATATGCATGATCTCATGGTCGAAGGAATTAGGTTACTATGTATCAGAAAGCATATAGCAATTGAACTATTGAAATGACTTGATCTTTATGCTACGCTTATCTATAGGAGTATGTCCATCACATCATTCTCCTAATGATATGATCCTGTTGTTAATAACATCTCTATGTTCATGATCAGGAAACCATGATCATATATTAACCAACAAGCTAGTTTAACAAGAGGCTTTACTAGGGACTCTTATTTTAGTTTACAAATCACACAAGTATTAATGTTTCCGGTTAATACAATTATAGCATGGTATGTAAACATTTATCATAAGTGTGAAGATATGATAATAACCACTTTATTATTGCCTCTTGGGCATATCTCCAACAGTCTCCCACTTGCACTAGAGTCAATAATCTAGTTTCGAACCTTTGTGTATATAACACCTATGGCTTTCCGGTGTTGTATGTACACGATTGCTAGTGGTCAACTGATCTCCGGATCTGACACTTCCAGGTCCATGTGTAATTGCATGTCTTTGCGTCTCTACGCATCACTCATTCTCTAATGAGATGGCTTTGTACAAATTTGGTCTTTCGGTGTGACCTTTAGCTCTTTGGGGTTAAAACATGTTGATAATATTGTCGCACAATATATCTTCATAGTATTATCCCACTGTGAACTACACCTAGTTTGATAACAAACTTCTTGACACAAATGCCCTCTTTTGCTGCTATAATAGCAGTCATATACTTAGCCTTTTGTTGTAGTATCTGTCACAATGTCTTAACTTTGGAAATCATCCAAATCCATTATGGAACTCACTTTCCATTATATTGTGCCACCCTTAGTTTAGATTGAGATAAACTTAATTTGTACTTTGTGACAAAACTAGTATCAATGTAGTACTTTTACAATGAACTAACCATCTATTTGTCACTTCTACAAATATTATACTCTTAGTTCTTTCAAAAGATCATAAGAATATCCTTACTATTGTCCAATGATCATCTTACGAATCATTCTGGTATATGCTCACAACATTTAGAGCATAGGACATATCTGGATTTGTACATATCACAGTATGATTGATATAAATACTCTTTGTGATTTCATACATCAAGTATCAATCTATACTTGATTATTTGTTTCACTTTACCAAATGTCAATACACTTGAATATATCATCAACATTGAACTTATTCAATCCTTTCTGTGCGACAAGAACCTTTCTTGTAGTTTCTATATTGAACTCATTAAATATCTCGTCTATGTACTTCTGGCACAACCACATTAGCATCTATTGATGCCAAATATTTGGGTTTTGCCTAAGTCTTTCATCGGGATGAAATTCTTAATATGTGTTTAATAAAAGATACATTATTTCCAATCAACAATATGTCTTCCACATAATGTATTAGAAACATGTCTTAGCGCTCCCACTTAATTTCTTGCAAATGCAAGCATCTTCATCGTCTCTAATGAACTTTTAAACTCCTTTAACAGTTTCATCACAGTGAAGATTCCAACTCCGCGATGCTCACTTTAACCATTGAAGTTTGCATATTGCTTTTAGCATCCTTTGAATTAACAAAACCCTATGGATCGTGTTATGCACATGTCCTAGGTAACAATTCTATTAGAAGAACTTGTTTTGTTTATTCAACTACCATATAACAAAATTATATGTAGTGGTTGCTACATTAATCCGTCTAGACTAAATATCACTATGAAAGATCAAATCTTGTCATAGTCAACCTTTGAACATTGTTGTGAACTCTTTCCCAATATGTCGATTATAGATGTGAAACATCCATGTCTTATTTCTTTATAGATCCAGACACAACTGTAAGGTCTTACACCTTTCTCGAGGGTCTTTCAAGTTCAAAACTTGATTTCTCGTGTATGGAACTATCACGGATTTTATGGCTTCAAGCCATTTGACGGAGTCAGGGCCCATCATCGCTTCTTTGTATGTAGTCGGTTCATTATTCTCAAATAATGATTCAACCCTCAAATCTTGGTATTTGATTGTTTACCCGATCTGCTTGTTTCAATAGGAACTTAGATCTCCATGACCACAACCTTTGAGGCACGTGAGCCATGAGCATTGTTGCTGCCTCCAGAACACTTTTCGGTGCTGCGCAACTTTGCACATATAGCTAAGGTTCTTTTAACCTTATCCAAGTTCTATTGTCCTCCCACTTAACTTTTCACGAAAAATTCCTTCTAAAAGAAACTTGACGTTCTAAGTGACAAACACTTTTGTCTCCGGTGTTATGGAGGAATAATTAACAAAGACAGGTTCATCCGACTTTGGTTGCAAACATCTTTCTTATGCATAGCATACCAATGTTTAAGAAAGGACAACTTGGGTTTTATCCCAAACCATAACATATGGTGTCATTTCAACGGATTATGATGGAGCTCTTTTCAGTGGAAAAACGGTAATCTCTAAAGCTTTTAATCTTTAAAATATAATGGCATTTTTATGAATTATACCTTTGATCTTACCATGTCAAACAAGGTTTAATTACATATCTCGAACGTTCCATACCCTTATGGTGTTTCGGGAAAATGCAAATCCACGGAACGATTCCTTAAATCTTAGGTATTATGCTAAACTTGTAACTTAAATATCTTCCTTTATGATCTTATCATACACTATTCATATTCTTGTTACAATGATTTTGCACTTCATCTTGAAAGTCTTTGAACTCTTCAAATATTTCACACTTCATCCTTATTAAGTAAATATTCATATATTCACTCAAATTTTCGGAGAAAGCATATGAAGTTGAAATCCATCGCTCTTGACTACACATAATGGACTTCGTACAACAATATGTACAAGTTCCAATAAGCTAGTCATTCGTTCCCTTTTGGCCTATGAACGAAGTTTTAATTATCTCTAGGAAAGTTTCACAAGCGTCATTTGATCAAAATCAAATAGACTCCAAAATTCCATCCATATGGAGTTTCTTCATGTTTTCTTTCCAATATAATATAAACTGCGATGTCACTTCCTAAGTGATCTTTCAATCAATTTGTCTTTCGACATTTTTAGCACTAGTTTTATGGATGTGATTTCTCCAACGAGATTTGTGAATCATCCATCTTTTATGGATTACAGCAATTATTTGAACAACCCTTTTGTTCTCATAATACCTGATAAAACAAATCTTGAAGGCAAGCTTTGATGTTTAACGAGCAACACAATAACCCTTTATTTGTTCTCGATGAACATCATCACATATTCTTTTGCTAGTCACTTAGGCCATTGTAGTTCATGAATTGTGTTGTTTCGTATGACGATTCACACCAACAAATTCAGTATCAAATACTTAAGAACCACATTGTTTAATAAGCAAAGAATATAGCCATAACATGTATATCATCTATATACTTAAACTGAACAATTCTAGTCTTTTCTTTTCTGCCATATACTTATGAGATTCTCTTTCAGTATTTCCTTTTCTGTTTGAAAGAATCTATCAACATCAATTAGTGGAGTCATTCATATGACACATAGTCCAAAGCGTGTATAGTTAAATACCAATGTCTTTGGACTTGCACTTTGAAGTAGATCACCATCATCAAATGTTTGGTGTTCTTTCAAATTCCTTTCTTTAGTAATCTCTTGGTGTAGTAATTATTTTACCTACATCAAATATTCATCCTTATCATGGAATCGTCCATGATCAAACTACCTTTAGCTTATAACGATGAATTACGAGTATAATATTTCTATCCAAAACCTTTTGGAGGATTAGGACAACAAGTGTCTACAACCCTTTGCAAATTCTCATCAAAATATGAGAACATGAACTTTGCCATATTATACTCTATCATGTTGCAACCAAAACTTCGTTTCAGATATCACAATATCTTCCACACATCATGGTTTCTGAAACAACTCTTTCAGATCCTTAGATAACCTTGATATTAGGAGAATCCTTAGAATATCAAGAATCATGGAGACAAACATGATACTTATATACTAACACTTGGAATTGTTACTCTTGATTTAATACTAATTATTAAACTTCATGGAGTAACCGGAACTTACTGAAAGTTTGCAATAGGACTTTCAAACTTTAGATTAACACTTCAAAACAATACGATACCAGTTCGTAAAGTAACTAACCAGAATTCTATAGTTCTATCATCTCAATTATAACTAAGCTCTAGGTGGTAAACGGATGCCAATGACTACAACAACTATGCAAATTCACTTTGATTTAGTTTATGATAAATTGAGTTCTAATTAATAATTAAATTAATCTAGGTGAACTCCCACTCAAAACAATATCCCTCACATTGTTTTAGTGATCACACGAACCAAATCCACCACATCAAAACCGATCATCACGAGAGTTGATGTAGCTTCAATGGCGAACAATCAACATGTTCATCATATCTACTATATGACTCATGCTCTACCTTTCGGTAATCCGTGTTCCTGAGGCCATGTCTGTACATGCTAGGATCGTCAAGATCAAACCTTAGTTTCTGCATGAGCAAATCTGGCTTGCTCACGTTGTATACACTTGTAGAATCTAACACACCCGATCATCACGTGGTGCTTCGAAACAACAAGCTTTAGCAACGGTGCTAACTAAGGGTGAACACTTTATGACTTGAAATTCATGTGCATGAGGGATCATCTTATAATGCTACCGTCGTCTACTAAGCAATACAAGATGCATAAAGGATTAACATCACATGCAATTCAATAATATGTGATATGATATGGCCTTTCTTCTTTGTGCTTCCGATCTCCATCTTCTAGCACGAACATGATCTCCATCATCACCGACATTGCATCAAGGTCAATGATGCTTCTCCATGGTTGTCGTCCACCGGCTTCAACTATTACAACTACTTTGAATAGACACGCGGGTCTTAACAGAAATTAAATACAACCATATGGCTCCTGCCGGTTGCCGACTTACAATAAGGAACATTGCATACATCATATATAATCACAATCATGGCCATATCACATCACTACACACCCCTGCAAAACAAAGTTAGACGCCTCTACTTTCTTTGCATATTTTACGTGGTTTGGGGCTTTCAATAAGTGTCGTTCTAACTTACGAACAAGAACCACAACATTGATACTAGTATTGTTAATCACCCGTTGTAAATTGGATCTTAACTATGCTAGGAGAAACAGGCACCCGCAAAGCCACTTATGCAATACAAGTTGCATGTCAAGCGTGGAGCAAGTCTCATGAACGATGTCATGTAAGGTTAGCCCGGGCCGCTTCATCCCAACATACCGCAAGATGCAAAGTACACAAGAAGCAATCGACAATAAAAGCATCAACGCCCACAATGACCATTGTGTTCTACTCGTGCAACAGATCTACATATAGACACGGCTCTGATACCACTGTAGGGGTTCGTAGCATGGAAAACAAAATTTTTCTATCGCATACAAAAAAACAAGCCAAGATCTATCTACTAGATTGTAGCAACGAGTCGATGGAGGAACTCACCCTCGAAGATTCCAAAGCGGTTAACGAGAGCAGATTCTCGTGGGTGATGTAGTCGTACTCTTTCCGATCTCAAGATCGCGTAGACGATCCTTCCGGCGCTGCGTTCCGGCAGCGCTCCCGCAGTCGGTCACACGTTCGGTACTCGACGAAGACCTTCCTCTCCCTTTTCCAGCAGGCAGCGGAGGTTGTAGCACTCTCCTCGAGATTCTGGCAGCAGAACGGCGTGGTACCGGAAGTAGAGGGGAAATCCCGCAGGGCTTCGCCTTAAGCCGGAGCGAGTATGGTGGATTATGAGAGAGGTCTATTAGTGGTCTAGAGATTAGACACACCAATTAGAAGGCTCTAAACCGCAGGCTAAAGCAATTAGAAGCTCTAAACCAAAACGGCTCTAAACCGGAGATTAGAGGTAGAAACTTGTGTGTCTCAAGGAGGAGCCCTGCCCCTCCTTTTATAGGTGGAGGGGCTAGGCGCGCCAGGGAGGGAGGGAGTCCCTCCCCAACTTGGCCTAGGGCTGGGCGCCGGCCAAGGAGGAGAGGAACTCCTCCTCCAAGTTGGTTTCAACCTCCTCTTGCTTGTTTCCCACAGTTTCCTGTTTCCCACAGTTTCCTGTTTTCCACAGTTTCCTGTTTTAGCCGTTTGACTTTCAAACTGGCAATTTGACTTTCATGTTTTTGGAACAGCAAGAACACTTAGTACATGATGCAATCATTCAATGACACACTCATGTACCCTCCCCCCCCCCGGAGTGCCGGACAATCCGGACCCTTCTAGAACATTCCCGATGAAAACACCGAAATCATTCCCGAACTCCGAAACGGGACTTTCCTTATATGAATATTATTCTCCGGACCATTCCGGATCACCTCGTGATATCCCGGATCCCATCCGAGACTCCGAACAACATTCGGTCTCTTTCTCATAATACCATAACTACTCAAACAACGTCGAATCCTTAAGTGTGTCTCCCTACGGTTCGTGAATTATGCGGACATGATCGAGACACTTCTCCGAACAATAACCAATAGAGGAATCTGGAAATTCATATGGCTCCCACATATTTCTACGATTACTTTGCGATCTAAAGAACCACTTACATACGATACCAATTTCTCTTTGTCTCACGATAGTTTACTTATCCGAGGTTATGATCGTCGGTATCTCTGCATACCTAGTTCAACCTCGTTACCGATAAGTTCTCTTTTCTCGTTCCCGTGATATGTGATCCCTTGTGACCTAGTCACATGCTTGCAAGCTAATTGGATGACATTCCACCGAGAGGGCCCAGAGTATATCTATCCGTCATATGGATGGACAAATCCCACTCTTGATCCATGTGTTTCAACCAATACTTTCCGAACACTCAATGCCACCTTTATAGCCACCCAGTTACGGTGTGGTGTTTGATGTCATCAAAGCATCCATCCGGTAAAGGTGATATGCATGATCTCATGGTCGAAGGAATTAGGTTACTATGTATCAGAAAGCATATAGCAATTGAACTATTGAAATGACTTGATCTTTATGCTACGCTTATCTATAGGAGTATGTCCATCACATCATTCTCCTAATGATATGATCCTGTTGTTAATAACATCTCTATGTTCATGATCAGGAAACCATGATCATATATTAACCAACAAGCTAGTTTAACAAGAGGCTTTACTAGGGACTCTTATTTTAGTTTACAAATCACACAAGTATTAATGTTTCCGGTTAATACAATTATAGCATGGTATGTAAACATTTATCATAAGTGTGAAGATATGATAATAACCACTTTATTATTGCCTCTTGGGCATATCTCCAACAGTCTCCCACTTGCACTAGAGTCAATAATCTAGTTTCGAACCTTTGTGTATATAACACCTATGGCTTTCCGGTGTTGTATGTACACGATTGCTAGTGGTCAACTGATCTCCGGATCTGACACTTCCAGGTCCATGTGTAATTGCATGTCTTTGCGTCTCTACGCATCACTCATTCTCTAATGAGATGGCTTTGTACAAATTTGGTCTTTCGGTGTGACCTTTAGCTCTTTGGGGTTAAAACATGTTGATAATATTGTCGCACAATATATCTTCATAGTATTATCCCACTGTGAACTACACCTAGTTTGATAACAAACTTCTTGACACAAATGCCCTCTTTTGCTGCTATAATAGCAGTCATATACTTAGCCTTTTGTTGTAGTATCTGTCACAATGTCTTAACTTTGGAAATCATCCAAATCCATTATGGAACTCACTTTCCATTATATTGTGCCACCCTTAGTTTAGATTGAGATAAACTTAATTTGTACTTTGTGACAAAACTAGTATCAATGTAGTACTTTTACAATGAACTAACCATCTATTTGTCACTTCTACAAATATTATACTCTTA
This sequence comes from Avena sativa, assembly GCA_916181665.1. NCBI lineage: Eukaryota > Viridiplantae > Streptophyta > Magnoliopsida > Poales > Poaceae > Avena > Avena sativa. The sequence continues at coordinate 268,954,427 of OV702281.1, forward strand.
GTTCTTTCAAAAGATCATAAGAATATCCTTACTATTGTCCAATGATCATCTTACGAATCATTCTGGTATATGCTCACAACATTTAGAGCATAGGACATATCTGGATTTGTACATATCACAGTATGATTGATATAAATACTCTTTGTGATTTCATACATCAAGTATCAATCTATACTTGATTATTTGTTTCACTTTACCAAATGTCAATACACTTGAATATATCATCAACATTGAACTTATTCAATCCTTTCTGTGCGACAAGAACCTTTCTTGTAGTTTCTATATTGAACTCATTAAATATCTCGTCTATGTACTTCTGGCACAACCACATTAGCATCTATTGATGCCAAATATTTGGGTTTTGCCTAAGTCTTTCATCGGGATGAAATTCTTAATATGTGTTTAATAAAAGATACATTATTTCCAATCAACAATATGTCTTCCACATAATGTATTAGAAACATGTCTTAGCGCTCCCACTTAATTTCTTGCAAATGCAAGCATCTTCATCGTCTCTAATGAACTTTTAAACTCCTTTAACAGTTTCATCACAGTGAAGATTCCAACTCCGCGATGCTCACTTTAACCATTGAAGTTTGCATATTGCTTTTAGCATCCTTTGAATTAACAAAACCCTATGGATCGTGTTATGCACATGTCCTAGGTAACAATTCTATTAGAAGAACTTGTTTTGTTTATTCAACTACCATATAACAAAATTATATGTAGTGGTTGCTACATTAATCCGTCTAGACTAAATATCACTATGAAAGATCAAATATTGTCATAGTCAACCTTTGAACATTGTTGTGAACTCTTTCCCAATATGTCGATTATAGATGTGAAACATCCATGTCTTATTTCTTTATAGATCCAGACACAACTGTAAGGTCTTACACCTTTCTCGAGGGTCTTTCAAGTTCAAAACTTGATTTCTCGTGTATGGAACTATCACGGATTTTATGGCTTCAAGCCATTTGACGGAGTCAGGGCCCATCATCGCTTCTTTGTATGTAGTCGGTTCATTATTCTCAAATAATGATTCAACCCTCAAATCTTGGTATTTGATTGTTTACCCGATCTGCTTGTTTCAATAGGAACTTAGATCTCCATGACCACAACCTTTGAGGCACGTGAGCCATGAGCATTGTTGCTGCCTCCAGAACACTTTTCGGTGCTGCGCAACTTTGCACATATAGCTAAGGTTCTTTTAACCTTATCCAAGTTCTATTGTCCTCCCACTTAACTTTTCACGAAAAATTCCTTCTAAAAGAAACTTGACGTTCTAAGTGACAAACACTTTTGTCTCCGGTGTTATGGAGGAATAATTAACAAAGACAGGTTCATCCGACTTTGGTTGCAAACATCTTTCTTATGCATAGCATACCAATGTTTAAGAAAGGACAACTTGGGTTTTATCCCAAACCATAACATATGGTGTCATTTCAACGGATTATGATGGAGCTCTTTTCAGTGGAAAAACGGTAATCTCTAAAGCTTTTAATCTTTAAAATATAATGGCATTTTTATGAATTATACCTTTGATCTTACCATGTCAAACAAGGTTTAATTACATATCTCGAACGTTCCATACCCTTATGGTGTTTCGGGAAAATGCAAATCCACGGAACGATTCCTTAAATCTTAGGTATTATGCTAAACTTGTAACTTAAATATCTTCCTTTATGATCTTATCATACACTATTCATATTCTTGTTACAATGATTTTGCACTTCATCTTGAAAGTCTTTGAACTCTTCAAATATTTCACACTTCATCCTTATTAAGTAAATATTCATATATTCACTCAAATTTTTGGAGAAAGCATATGAAGTTGAAATCCATCGCTCTTGACTACACATAATGGACTTCGTACAACAATATGTACAAGTTCCAATAAGCTAGTCATTCGTTCCCTTTTGGCCTATGAACGAAGTTTTAATTATCTCTAGGAAAGTTTCACAAGCGTCATTTGATCAAAATCAAATAGCCTCCAAAATTCCATCCATATGGAGTTTCTTCATGTTTTCTTTCCAATATAATTTAAACTGCGATGTCACTTCCTAAGTGATCTTTCAATCAATTTGTCTTTCGACATTTTTAGCACTAGTTTTATGGATGTGATTTCTCCAACGAGATTTGTGAATCATCCATCTTTTATGGATTACAGCAATTATTTGAACAACCCTTTTGTTCTCATAATACCTGATAAAACAAATCTTGAAGGCAAGCTTTGATGTTTAACGAGCAACACAATAACCCTTTATTTGTTCTCGATGAACATCATCACATATTCTTTTGCTAGTCACTTAGGCCATTGTAGTTCATGAATTGTGTTGTTTCGTATGACGATTCACACCAACAAATTCAGTATCAAATACTTAAGAACCACATTGTTTAATAAGCAAAGAATATAGCCATAACATGTATATCATCTATATACTTAAACTGAACAATTCTAGTCTTTTCTTTTCTGCCATATACTTATGAGATTCTCTTTCAGTATTTTCTTTTCTGTTTGAAAGAATCTATCAACATCAATTAGTGGAGTCATTCATATGACACATAGTCCAAAGCGTGTATAGTTAAATACCAATGTCTTTGGACTTGCACTTTGAAGTAGATCACCATCATCAAATGTTTGGTGTTCTTTCAAATTCCTTTCTTTAGTAATCTCTTGGTGTAGTAATTATTTTACCTACATCAAATATTCATCCTTATCATGGAATCGTCCATGATCAAACTACCTTTAGCTTATAACGATGAATTACGAGTATAATATTGCTATCCAAAACCTTTTGGAGGATTAGGACAACAAGTGTCTACAACCCTTTGCAAATTCTCATCAAAATATGAGAACATGAACTTTGCCATATTATACTCTATCATGTTGCAACCAAAACTTCGTTTCAGATATCACAATATCTTCCACACATCATGGTTTCTGAAACAACTCTTTCAGATCCTTAGATAACCTTGATATTAGGAGAATCCTTAGAATATCAAGAATCATGGAGACAAACATGATACTTATATACTAACACTTGGAATTGTTACTCTTGATTTAATACTAATTATTAAACTTCATGGAGTAACCGGAACTTACTGAAAGTTTGCAATAGGACTTTCAAACTTTAGATTAACACTTCAAAACAATACGATACCAGTTCGTAAAGTAACTAACCAGAATTCTATAGTTCTATCATCTCAATTATAACTAAGCGCTAGGTGGTAAACGGATGCCAATGACTACAACAACTATGCAAATTCACTTTGATTTAGTTTATGATAAATTGAGTTCTAATTAATAATTAAATTAATCTAGGTGAACTCCCACTCAAAACAATATCCCTCACATTGTTTTAGTGATCACACGAACCAAATCCACCACATCAAAACCGATCATCACGAGAGTTGATGTAGCTTCAATGGCGAACAATCAACATGTTCATCATATCTACTATATGACTCATGCTCTACCTTTCGGTAATCCGTGTTCCCGAGGCCATGTCTGTACATGCTAGGATCGTCAAGATCAAACCTTAGTTTCTGCATGAGCAAATCTGGCTTGCTCACGTTGTATACACTTGTAGAATCTAACACACCCGATCATCATGTGGTGCTTCGAAACAACAAGCTTTAGCAACGGTGCTAACTAAGGGTGAACACTTTATGACTTGAAATTCATGTGCATGAGGGATCATCTTATAATGCTACCGTCGTCTACTAAGCAATACAAGATGCATAAAGGATTAACATCACATGCAATTCAATAATATGTGATATGATATGGCCTTTCTTCTTTGTGCTTCCGATCTCCATCTTCTAGCACGAACATGATCTCCATCATCACCGACATTGCATCAAGGTCAATGATGCTTCTCCATGGTTGTCGTCCACCGGCTTCAACTATTACAACTACTTTGAATAGACACGCGGGTCTTAACAGAAATTAAATACAACCATATGGCTCCTGCCGGTTGCCGACTTACAATAAGGAACATTGCATACATCATATATAATCACAATCATGGCCATATCACATCACTGCACACCCCTGCAAAACAAAGTTAGACGCCTCTACTTTCTTTGCATATTTTACGTGGTTTGGGGCTTTCAGTAAGTGTCGTTCTAACTTACGAACAAGAACCACAACATTGATACTAGTATTGTTAATCACCCGTTGTAAATTGGATCTTAACTATGCTAGGAGAAACAGGCACCCGCAAAGCCACTTATGCAATACAAGTTGCATGTCAAGCGTGGAGCAAGTCTCATGAACGATGTCATGTAAGGTTAGCCCGGGCCGCTTCATCCCAACATACCGCAAGATGCAAAGTACACAAGAAGCAATCGACAATAAAAGCATCAACGCCCACAATGACCATTGTGTTCTACTCGTGCAACAGATCTACATATAGACACGGCTCTGATACCACTGTAGGGGTTCGTAGCATGGAAAACAAAATTTTTCTATCGCATACAAACAAACAAGCCAAGATCTATCTACTAGATTGTAGCAACGAGTCGATGGAGGAACTCACCCTCGAAGATTCCAAAGCGGTTAACGAGAGCAGATTCTCGTGGGTGATGTAGTCGTACTCTTTCCGATCTCAAGATCGCGTAGACGATCCTTCTGGCGCTGCGTTCCGGCAGCGCTCCCGCAGTCGGTCACACGTTCGGTACTCGACGAAGACCTTCCTCTCCCTTTTCCAGCAGGCAGCGGAGGTTGTAGCACTCTCCTCGAGATTCCGGCAGCACAACGGCGTGGTACTGGAAGTAGAGGGGAAATCCCGCAGGGCTTCGCCTTAAGCCGGAGCGAGTATGGTGGATTATGAGAGAGGGCTATTAGTGGTCTAGAGATTAGACACACCAATTAGAAGGCTCTAAACCGCAGGCTAAAGCAATTAGAAGCTCTAAACCAAAACGGCTCTAAACCGGAGATTAGAGGTAGAAACTTGTGTGTCTCAAGGAGGAGCCCTGCCCCTCCTTTTATAGGTGGAGGGGCTAGGCGCGCCAGGGAGGGAGGGAGTCCCTCCCCAACTCGGCCTAGGGCTGGGCGCCGGCCAAGGAGGAGAGGAACTCCTCCTCCAAGTTGGTTTCAACCTCCTCTTGCTTGTTTCCCACAGTTTCCTGTTTCCCACAGTTTCCTGTTTTCCACAGTTTCCTGTTTTAGCCGTTTGACTTTCAAACTGGCAATTTGACTTTCATGTTTTTGGAACAGCAAGAACACTTAGTACATGATGCAATCATTCAATGACACACTCATGTACCCTCCCCCCCCGGAGTGCCGGACAATCTGGACCCTTCTAGAACATTCCCGATGAAAACACCGGAATCATTCCCGAACTCCGAAACGGGACTTTCCTTATATGAATCTTATTCTCCGGATCACCTCGTGATATCCCGGATCCCATCCGAGACTCCGAACAACATTCGGTCTCTTTCTCATAATACCATAACTACTCAAACAACGTCGAATCCTTAAGTGTGTCTCCCTACGGTTCGTGAATTATGCGGACATGATCGAGACACTTCTCCGAACAATAACCAATAGAGGAATCTGGAAATTCATATGGCTCCCACATATTTCTACGATTACTTTGCGATCTAAAGAACCACTTACATACGATACCAATTTCCCTTTGTCTCACGATAGTTTACTTATCCGAGGTTATGATCGTCGGTATCTCTGCATACCTAGTTCAACCTCGTTACCGATAAGTACTCTTTTCTCGTTCCCGTGATATGTGATCCCTTGTGACCTAGTCACATGCTTGCAAGCTAATTGGATGACATTCCACCGAGAGGGCCCAGAGTATATCTATCCGTCATATGGATGGACAAATCCCACTCTTGATCCATGTGTTTCAACCAATACTTTCCGAACACTCAATGCCACCTTTATAGCCACCCAGTTACGGTGTGGTGTTTGATGTCATCAAAGCATCCATCCGGTAAAGGTGATATGCATGATCTCATGGTCGAAGGAATTAGGTTACTATGTATCAGAAAGCATATAGCAATTGAACTATTGAAATGACTTGATCTTTATGCTACGCTTATCTATAGGAGTATGTCCATCACATCATTCTCCTAATGATATGATCCTGTTGTTAATAACATCTCTATGTTCATGATCAGGAAACCATGATCATATATTAACCAACAAGCTAGTTTAACAAGAGGCTTTACTAGGGACTCTTATTTTAGTTTACAAATCACACAAGTATTAATGTTTCCGGTTAATACAATTATAGCATGGTATGTAAACATTTATCATAAGTGTGAAGATATGATAATAACCACTTTATTATTGCCTCTTGGGCATATCTCCAACAGCCCAATCCCGACAGAAGAGCTACGCTGATTCCAAACGCAGAGATGTGGCCTATGAAATAGGAGACCGTGCGTATCTCCGAGTTTCACCCCTACGAGGAGTTAAGAGGTTCGGAATCATGGGCAAGTTAGCCCCACGATTTATAGGACCATATAAGGTCCTGACCCGTAGAGGAGAAGTTGCTTATCAGTTGGAGCTACCGGAAGGATTGACTGTTCATGATGTGTTTCATGTGTCGCAACTAAAGAAGTGTCACCCGGAGATGGCTGAAACACCGCTAAGAGACACCGTTTCCCTAGATGAGGTTCAATTGGAGAATGACCTTACCTATGAGGAAAAACCCATCAAAATACTGGAAACAGCTGAAAGGATTACCCGCACAAAGACTATAAGATTCTGCAAGGTACAATGGAACCACCACTCCGAGGAAGAAGCTACGTGGGAGCGTGAAGAAGACTTGAAGGCAGAGCACCCACACCTATTTGCTAGCCAACCCGAATCTCGAGGACGAGATTCTTCTTAAGGGGGGTAGGTTTGTAACATCCCAGATTCCATATTAGGATGATATTAGTGTCATGCATCATCCTTGCATCATTGCATCCTGCATTTGAAGAATTGCAATAAAACCCTGGCACATAAACCCATTTAAAAACCCTATTTAATATCCCCATAAGTAAGCACCCTTGTTGTAGTAGCATGAACCTCTAAAAACCTTGTAAAACATTAAAACTATGGCCTATGTTGACCACCTCATTTTTATGAAAATTTAGAAACCAGATTCATCATCTTTGGACTTGGTTTGCAAAAGATACTAGAGTTTTACTAAAAACAGAAAAAGGGAAATTGTTAAACAAAAAAAAAGGAAAGGGCCAGCAGCTAAACCTAGCTGGGCCGGCTCGCCAGCCAGCCCACCCCGCCCCAGCGCCGCGTGGCAGGGAGCCTATCCGCGCCCGTCGGCCCACTTTCCCCCTGCCACCGACAGCCCTACCCCACCTGTCATCCCTCTCCTCTCCCCAACGCAAACGGGACAGAGTCCCCGTCGGCCACGACCTCTGCCCCCCCGTGTCCAGCCAGGACTCCCCCGGGCCGTGTATTCATGCCAGCCGCATGACCACCCCCTCCGTTCCCAGGCTCGCAAAACCCTAAAATTTTCCCCGATTTCGCTGGTACAAGCCGCCGCCGACCAGGTGAGTTGCGTCAATGCCGAGCCTCTCCTCCCCCTGTTCTTCCCCCTGGGATGATCCTTATGCTCGACTGGTTCGCCTCGTCTGCTTTTCCCATTGTATGCCACAGCGTGCCGTCGCCAATCGCTCGCCGGAGCTGCGGGAGAGAAGCTGCCAGCGCCACCGTTAGAGGAAGAGGGGGCCGAAATCAAGGCGACAGACGGAACTGCGAGGAGGAGGCGATCACCAGCGGCAGATCCTTCTTCCTCGAAGTGCACCCGAGCGCCGCCGCCGTCGCCACCGACACCGCCGCCGCCCACCGCCACCGTCGTCGCAATCTATAAGTCGCCGAGCCACCTCCTCCATTCAATCTGCGATCTGTGGCTAGGATTAGTTCTTGACCCGAAGAGGTATGCTCCAATCGCGCGCCGCCGCGTGGCTCCCACGCCAGCTCGCCACTTCTCCACACCGTGCTGCGCCGCGTCACCCCCCCCCCCCCCGTTGCCAGCTGGGCCAGTCAGGAGCTGCCACTTGGCAAGCCCTTTTAGATCTGTTTGCAGATTTGATTTTAAACTTGCGAAATTCATATAAAATTGAATATTTGGCTAAATTTAGCTTATAATATACCGTTGGATTCCTAATTTTATGTAGAATCCAAATAATATTGCAGGTTTGCAGTAATGTTTTAGGTGTAGATTTTAATCATTCTATTAGAGAGTTTAATGTATAGAAAAATAATTAAAATTCTATCCTAATTGATTCTTGTTGCAATAACATTGTTTCCACAATACCTACTAATCCAAATATTTAAGCTTTGCTTAGGATCATTAGATCTAACTTGGGGCTATTTAGATGGTTTGATCTTCTTACAATCCCAGGATTTGTTTTTAGTGACTCTATTAGATCTAAACCTTTGGGAATCAATCCTAGTGACATCCTTAAACTATCACCACACAATCTTGCTACCATGATCAATTTAACCAACCTTGCATAAACACCATGTTGCATGCATGCATGATTTTCTTTGTGTTATGCTTTGAACAAGTTGTGATCAGATCTATGTTTGTGATTCGTTAGATTGCTCGGAGTGCGCTAAGGAGTGCTATTGTGTAGAGTGCTGCTCGGATCAAGGCAAGTTACACCACTTGTTCATAATTTTGTCCCAAGTTTTGATTCTATGCATGTGATCTTCAAAATTCTGTAATATGCATGTGTAAGATATTCTAGTAGAATTTTTCCTTAGTATTATTTTGCAAGTGCGATGATTTTGTAGAATGCCATGAGTAGCTCTATACTTAGGATTTCCCATCCTAATAGGTTACCCCTGTTTTTGCTAAGTATTGCTTGCTATGCTACATATACAAAGTACCGTTGGGGGGTTCGAAAGACAAAGAAATTTTTCTAAGTATGAAGGCTCTCTAGAGCAAACTTTTCTTCTCAAATCCACTTCAAAATAAAACAAAGTTTTCTTCTGGGCGGAATGGTTGTCGGGACAACGAGTGAGATTTTGGTGGAGGACGGCCGCCCAGGAATCAAAGAAGTCTGCCATGTTTCAGAATTCAGAAGCTTCCAGTGCAACCACAATACATTATGGGCTCTGTCTTGGCCTAGTACTTAGTGGGAAACCTCACCTGGGTACCAACATTTGGAGGTTCTTGGCACGGTTGGATCCGGAAGGTAGAGGGGCTACTAAGGGAAAGCCTCGCCATGGTCTTGTCTGTAAAAGGACTTGATCTCGGGTTGTGGGTAAAGTGCACAAACTCTCGAGAGTATTGCAATCTGATCGATCAGCTGTGTTCACGGTAATAGAACAACAATGAGTGTCTGAAGGATGGAGCCTCTGAAGGATCTTCCTCTCTCTTTTCTAAAAACAAAGTTTTGAAACCCCGTGGCGTGCGTGATATCGCTAATGGGTGGGAATTTGGGGAACTTGGTGCGTAATATCCAAGTGTTTGGTTGTTTGGACACTTGGTGCGTAATATCCTTGTGTGCCACTCGACCTTATTTTATCCAAGCAAATGTTTACAAAGTAGGGCAATCTTCTAATCTTCTCTCTACTTAAGAAAATTAGCTTTGAGCAAATGAGCTCTACAGCCTATACCAGCCTTGCATGTAGAGATAGTCTTTTCTCTCCTTGGTGTAATTTGCCAATACATTCAAAGTATTGACCCAACTTGTTGGCTGCACGTCTTATGTGCAGAATCCGAAGATTGAAAGGTGCGTAGGGATCGCGGGTCTACACTCGACAAGCCTGGGCGTTGATGGACTCATGCTGCTTTTATGTTTCCGCTGTTATTTGAGCTAGCATAATGCTAAGCAATTTTTGTAATAATTTCATACTCTGGATTCTCCGTGTAATAAAGACTTTGTGTTTTACATGATATTTCATCGACTGTGAGTGCTAGCTATTGATCCAGGGACTAGCATGATAATCCCAGGGACTTAGAATCCTTACCGATCCGAGGTCATTACAAACATGGGTCAGGTTCAGATGCTACATCCTCACTCTTTCCGGCTAGATCAGGTAATTTTGCTGCTAACCCTAGGAGAGGAGAGACGGTTTTTGCTCGTATAGTGGAGAAGGCTGCCATTACTAGACCTCCGGCGATTCCTTCTGTGCCTGTGAGTCGTCTTGTTACTGTGTTCAATACATCTGTTTCCACTTTTGTCAATGTGCCTGCTAGGGTTGGTCGTCCTGTAAGTGTATCGCCTATTACTGCTGTTAGCCAATCTGATGTTGTTGCCACTACTCTGGTGGGGTCCTCTGTACCACCTCAAGTAGTAGGTGTGTATGGGAATGTGAATGTTGTTGCTGAGCCAGTTGATATGCAGTTACTTGATGTTGTGCAAGAAGAGTAGTAGTGTGAGAATTGTGGAAGGAATCACAATATTTTGGTCTGTCAAGAGAAGAAACCTTGGGAGTATGTTCCTCTGTTTTTTGGCAGTACTAATTTTGAGAAAGGTTTTCATTGTGTTCCTATGGTGCAATCTACATTTTAGTCCATGGAACAGCTGCACTATGCACATATAAGTGTGGTTAGGGGTGATGTCACAGGAAAAGATCTTGAAAAAGAGTTCCAAATGTGGGCTGATGCTTTGGGTTCTGGATGGAGATTCAATGCTAGATCCATCAATGATGTTGAGTTTTTGATGAGATTTCCCTCTGCTAGATCCATTGTTGATTTTCATTTTGGGAAAGTGTTCATGAAGACAATCCCTGATGCTATGATTCAGTTGTCAAAATGGAATGGTGATCTGGAACCTGTGGAGTGGTTAGAAGAAGCCTGGTTCAGAATTGTTGGTATTCCTATGAAATATAGGGAGAAATCAACTGTTTTTTATGTTGCATCTCTTGTGTGTAAGCCTTTGGCTATAGATAGAAACATCTTGAGGAACTTGGCTTATGTAAGGGTGAAGATTGGTTATTTGGATGTGACTTTGGTCCCCAATACCAGGAGGGGGAAGATGCAAGGTGGGATTTATGAATTCAAATATACCAGGGAAATTTTTGCTCCTGATGCAATGCCAACTATACCTGTATCTGTGGGGTGGATGGGAAATATGATACCAATGTGAATGATAGGAGGAATGAGGAAGAGTCTAGGAAGAATAGGCATGTTGGTGGTGAGGGGAATCAGGCTGTCACTACTGACGGTGCAGGTGGGGGAAGTGGTGGTCGCCAACATGCTGCTGGTAATACTGGTGGGACTATTTTGGATAAAGGTAAAAATGTGTTGGTGGAGCAAGAAGATTCTAGTGAGATGTCTTTTGGGACTAGGATGGCCAATATTTGGGCTAGTTCTGGTAATGGAAGAAACACAAGGGGGATTGTCATCGGGGAAAATGTAGATGGTGGTAATACTGGTAATGAAAATATCCAGAATAAGGATGATGCTATGAGAGCACAGGGATCTGGTAAGCAACAGGATGCTGTTCAGGGAGATGTTGTGGATGCTGCTGCTGGTATAGGTGATGTTCACATGGAAGTTGTTCAGAATTTAGCTCCTCAAATGGTTGGTGATATCAATCCTCCTGCTGTTGCTGGTCCTCAGAATTTTGAGGATTTTATCATATGCTTGTTGAGAGAGAGAGGTAGTGATAAATATTATGAGCTCAAGAAACAATATGGTCACTTGCTAGTTGATGAGGGTGGACATGGTGATATTGATCTGCAAGGTGGTAGTGATGTGTCTGCTGAGGATTCATTTGGATCGTCTACTGATAGTGGTGGAGGGTATGGAGAAGATTCTTTGAGGAATGATTCACAGGCTGTGGGTATGGAGAGTCAGGAGCAGGATGTGGTGGCTATGGGATCTTCTCAACCTGGTTGTTTCTACTCAAGAAAGTATGGGATCTCAATCTGAAAAGGTGTCTTGTGTTGATTATAAGGAGGAGCAACTGGTGAGGATGAGTTCAAGGATAGCTGACCAAGGTGGTGTTGGAAGCATGGAGGAAAGGCATCTGGCTCAACAACCTAACAGAGATTTGTCAAGTACCAATTTAACTCTTTATAATTCTTTTGCTGTTCTAGATGATGATGATATCATTCATAAAGCTTTGGAGATGGGGATTGATGCTGCTTCTATATCTTTAGAACATGTTAATTCTTTGAAAGATCTAGAGATTGCTAGGCACAGTTTACATGATAGAAAGAAGGGTGAGGTTGTGGCAGAGGTGGATCTGGGTGAGAAAGTTTTGTTTCTTGACTGGAAGGAGGTTGTTTGTGATGAAGGGGAATTTACTCCTGTTATTTCTAGAAAAAAACAAGAAGAAGATGAGGTCTGGTTCTAGTGGGAAGAATAGAAAGTTAAATGCTGCTGCTGTGAAGGTCCATAACTATCACCCTATGAGTGGTGCTGTGACTGGAACAAGGGAGAGAAGAACTGTCTTATGATAGGTGATATTTTGAACATTAGAGGTGTGGGGAAGAAAGGTGTGATTTCTTATTTGAGTAATTTGTTTGGACAGGAAAGAGTAGATTTTATTGGTTTGCAAGAGACTATTAAGAAATATTACTCTACTGATTTTTTGAGGAAAATTGATCCTATGAATCAATTTTCCTGGAGTTGGTTGCCTTCTGTGGGAAGATCTGGGGCATTTTGGGGGGCCTACGTTCCTCCAAACTGGCCAAACTTGATGTTTCTGTGGGCAGGTTTCATGTTAAGATGAAAGTGTTTGATATCAAGAAACATGTCCAGTGGCATTTGGTGGTGGTCTATGGGGCTGCTCAGGAGGAAAAAAGGAGGATTTTTTGTTAGAATTAGCTGATGTTTGTCAGGACCAGTCAATCCCTTTGCTGGTGGGTGGTGATTTTAATGTGATTCAGTTTGTTTCTGAGAAAAACAAAGGGCACTCTTTGAATAAGTGGGGTCACATGTTTAACTCTATCATTAATGCTTATGGTTTGAGAGAAATTCAAATGTCTGGGGGGCAGTTTACTTGGTCTAACAATCAGAAAATTCCTACCCTGGAGAAACTTGATAGGATCCTTGTTTGCAAAGAATGGGAGAAGTTGTTTCCTCTTACCACTATGCATAAGCTGACTAGGGAAGTTTCTGACCATAGTCCTTTGATCCTGGATACTATGGAAGGGCAGGAAGGTGGTAGCAAAGAGTTCAGGTTTGAGAAAAGTTGGCTGCAGAGTGATGAGTTTTTTCTTAGAGTGGAGAAAGCCTGGAAAAAACCTGTAAGAGGAAGGAATAGTCTTGATAGCTTGCAGAAAAAATTAAAAAATGTCAGAAATGATCTGAAAGGGTGGGGTGCTCATGTTAGGGGTGTGGATAAGAAAATGAAAAAGAGTTAGTGGAAGAGTTACATGATTTGGAAGCCATAGAGGAGTTGATGTTGCTTAATGCTGAGTAGTTGAAAATAAAAGCTTCAATTCAGAAAGAACTGATGGAGGTGTATGAGAATCAAGAGAAATTCTGGCAGCAAAGATCAAGATATAATTGGTTGTTGAAAGGTGATAATAATACTGAATACTTTCACGGGATTGCTAATGGTGTGAGGAGGAAGAAAATGATTTTTTCTATGAAAAATGGGGGTAATGAGGTTGAAGGAACTCATGATCTATTGTTGCATGCTATTTCTTATTATAAGAATCTGTTTGGTCCTGCTGGAGGATTTTCTATTAGGCTTTGTGATGATAACTGGCAGGCTTGGGAGAAACTTGATGATGAAGATAGGGAAAGAATCAGTGTACCTTTTACTGAGAAAGAGGTAAAGGAGGTTATTGATCAAATGGAAAAAAACAAAGCAGCTGGTCCTGATGGAATTCCTATTGAATTCTATCAGCCCTGTTGGTTGATTATCAGAGAGGATGTTATGGCTGTGTTTTGTGATTTTTATGCACACAAGATTGATTTTAGTAGTATCAACTATGGTATAATTACTTTATTGCCAAAAAGTGATGATGCAGATTGCATTTAGAAATATAGGCCCATTTGTTTGCTCCAGGTTATGTTTAAGATTTTCACCAAAACATTGACAGTAAGAACTGAACCTGTGATGGGGAAACTGATTGATACATGTCAAACTGCTTTTATCAAAGGGAGATTTATTGCTGATGGGGTTACTTTGTTGCATGAAATACTGAAAGAATCAGAAGCAGCTGGGTGTGATCCTGAAGATTGATTTTTAAAAAGCATATGATAAAGTCAATTGGGACTTTTTGTTCTATTGTTGCAAGCAGAAAGGTTTCAGTGAAGATTGGCTAATTTGGTTGATAAGTGTTGTGACTAAAGGTACTCTCCGTGTTAAAGTGAATGGGGAAGTTGGTCCTTATTTTTGTAGCTTTAAAGGGGTTAGACAGGGGGATCCTTTTTCTCCCTTCCTGTTTAATCTGGTTGGAGAATGCTTGGCTAAGATGGTTCTTAATGCCTCAAGTGGTCTGTTTACAGGGTTGGTTGATAATCTGTTTGATAAAAGGGATTGCTATTTTACAATATGCTGATGATACTATCCTTTTCATTAAGGATGAGGTTGAGGGGGCCAGAAACATGAAGCTGTTGTTGTACCTGTTTGAATCCATGCCTGGTCTCAAAATTAATTTTGAGAAAAGTGAGGTGATGATGGTTTTAGAGGATGAAGATAAGCTTTTTAATTATGCAGAATTGTTTAACTGTCAGAAAAGTAGTTGGCCTATTAAATATCTGGGGCTGCCTGTTTGTAGTAGAAGATGCACAGTGGCTGAGATGGGTTTTATCGGTGACATATTGAAAAAGAAGTTAGATGGCTTGATGGGTGGAGCTTTGTCTCTGGGGGCATGCATGTGAAAATTACTACTTGTGTGTCCAGTGTGGATTTTTTGCCCATGTCTATGTTCCTTTTGCATAAAACAAATGTGGAGGAGGTGGAAAAGCATACTAGAGCTTTTTTCTGGTATAGCAGGGTTGGCAAAAGAAAGTATCATTTGGTGAAATGGAAGTTTGTTTGCAGACCTAGAAAAAAAGGAGGTTTGGGGGATCAAGAATATTAGATTGTTTAATATCAGCTTGCTCTGCAAATGGTGGTGGAGGCTTGAGGCTGAGGAGGGTCCCTAGCAAGTTTTTGTGAGGAATAAATATATGAGAAGAGGAGGGGTTAGTGATGTGAAACACAGACAGAGTGATTCTCCTTGTTGGGCTGACCTGCTTAAAATTAGAGATCTCTATTTGGCTGGTAGGAGAATGAAAGTTGGGAATGGGAGTTTGACTGATTTCTGGCATGATGCATGGTGCTTAGATGTTCCTCTAAAAATTAAGTTTCCCTGATTTGTTTGATATTTGTCAGAATCAAATGATTACTGTTGGTGATATGGCTGAGACAGGGTGGAGATGCTCCTTTAGGAGATAGTTGAATGCTGATGGTATGAGTCATTATAATCAGTTGAGAAGTCTAGTGAGTGGAGTGACTTTGAATCAGGAGAAGGATAAGCATATCTGGTTGTGGAATAAATCTGGCAGATTCTCAGTCAGATCTATGTATTCACATTTATCAAATGTTGGGGTTGATATGAGTTTTAAGCATCCGTGGAAAGAAAAAATTCCTTTGAAGATTAAAATCTGGTTGTGGCTGATCTGGCATAATGCTATTCTCACTAAAGACAATATGAAAAATAAAAGCTAGGAAGGAGATTCCACCTGCAGATTTTGCCGAGAGAAGGAAACCATTGGGCACCTGTTCTTTTCCTGTGTGGCTGCTAAATTTGTGTGGGGTGTGGTTGCTATGTCTATTGGTGCTGAGAATAGGCCTGGTTCCTTTTCTCAGTACTTCTGGTGGGCTCCTCAGTTTCTAGGAGTTAGTAAAAATGTGCAGATTACGGTGTTGGCAACAATTTGCTGGGATATTTCGAAGCTTAGGGACAGGGCCTGCTTTGAAAAAAAACATATTAACTCTCCCATTGATTTTGTTATATATGCATGTGTTTTCATTCGATATTGGGCAGGTTTACATGGGGAAGATGAGCAGGGGATGCTGTGTGCTGGGGCCGATGTTTCGCAACAGAATGCGTTATCTGATGTTGTGGCGATGGATGTGGCTCCTGTACCTTTCTTGGGGCTTCCGGTGATTCCTGAGGATCGTAGACATGATGCACCTGACTTGGAGAGGGGAAGGGAAAAAAGAAGAAGGATGTGATGCTGCTGGGCGGAATCTCTAGGTCCTTTCTGTCATGTTTATGTTGTTTTGTTTTCTGCCTGGATAACTATCGCTAGCCTACGGGCGGTATTCTTGCGTCTCCCACTTCCCCATCTTTCTATTTTCGTTGTGTGTGATGGTTTGTAACAAGGTTACATACTCTGCTTGATCCTCTAGATGGGTCAAAGAATAAAAGATAACTTGTGTGGTTGTTTGTTTCGTTATCTGTTGATTGTGGAACCCGATCCCTATGTCATGGGGATTGTACGGAAAAAAATCTTCTAGATAATTTCAGCAATGCTAAAATGTATTTAGTATCATTTGTGAACTTTTATTATATAATGTTATTATTTCTTTATTTTTTTATATATATACTTTTAATATTTCATAGGAACCTTTGTTATTAATTTTATTTACATACATACTATGAATTTATTATAGGTTATACCCCTATTTATTCATGATACTAAATTATCATTATATTAATATATTTTAAGGAAAGTTTCTAATGGTGATCCTACATTACTTCTTGGTATATAATTTCCAATGAATTACTATGATTAATATTAATCACATAATCCTAGGGAATAACAAGGTGTATGTTTTGTTAGAACTTGCATAGAAGTTAGGGTCTTAGGTTTTAGGAAATTTAATATACCTATATCCATGGGATAGGCATAGATAAAGATTTATGGTTAAGACATATTGTCTTCCTGCTTATGTTTATCAATGGTATCACCATCCAAGATAAAATAGTGGGGTTGTTTTCTAGGATGTCTTAGAGATGGAATTGATAATTATAGTTTCTAGGCACATATGATTTTAAAGTTTGGAAGTGACAAAGACTTGCATAAGTAATTTTATATAGGAAAATATTCCTATAAATCATTGTGGAAATAAAACTATTGGTCCAACAGATGAGATAGATGTTAAGCTTGCTTATAGATTTAAGGTTGAGTGTTTACCAAGAATTCCTATCTTCCATACTTCATAATTCTTGACTTCTAATTAAGGAATTCCTTTCCTACATATACTACTACTTCACATCTATCATCTTGTGTTAATCATGATTATCCTTTCTTATTATTATCTTACCAATCCTTACTCCTTCTAAATCCATTTGTAAATCCAATGAGATTGACACGACAGCTCTAAATACTTTCCTCATAAGAATATCTCCCACTTCTAGAATGCTTCTAATAACTCCAAATCCATTTGAATAATTACTCTCTTACTTCACACATTACTTTGTAATCTCACTTATAAATCTTAGAAGCTTGTCACTGAAGCTTTTCATGATCTTTACATATTTGTACTTGGTTATATTAACTACTCTATTAATGCTAATCTCCAATTCAACAAGTGGTTACTTTTAATTCCATCAATACACTTCCTTTATCATCCATCACTAATATTACTCCAATAGATTTAAATATCCAATTTTATTTTCCTCAAAATCTTACTATCCTTTACGAGGGAATACACTACTTCAATAACTCCATGCTACTCTAGCTTTAGCTTAGTCATACTATTTTAGATCTACTTATCTTTAGTAACTCATACACCAACTTCTGATTACACCATTATGACTTATCATGACTAACCTAGGATAACATATCTATACTAGCGTTTAATCATGTTCTATCCAACAATGTCACTTATAGAAAATATAATAATTCACTCTCAGTGACTTAAGCATGATCATTATAATCCTTTGATCATTTATGGCTTAGGTTTCCAGTTGGCTAATCAAGGCTTCATCAATACAACATTACAGTTGTATTATAATTATCTTCTCAGTATCTCTAACTAACTAGAAGATATTATTCATTGACTATCCCTACTTGATCCAATAGGATTACTCCTTGGTAACTATCTTCAATATTCATCCTTATGATACTCTTGTTACCACTTATATCTTTATTTCAGATAACTCTTCTGTCCATTCAGGAGTGAGTTAACTCCACCAATTATCATTTTGATTTGATTCTCTTCCAACACTCCCATACTATAGATCATATCTAGAACTATCATTAATACTTACCTCTTCTTACTTATTTCTTTAAACTCTTTAAAGTGATTGTTATGGGAAGAACAAGAGTTAATAGATTAAGAATTGATATGCTAAGACTTGATAGATCAATAGTTGATTACTCAACATTGATGAACAATGGATATTAGAATAAGGTTCAATAGAGATGATAAGGATTGATATGGAAATAAAGATATATGGTGAATGGTCTTGACTTAGTTTCCTTCCTACTCCATATAACTGAAGAGTTAGAGTGAAGTATTACCATGATCGTCATGGTAGAAATACATAAGGATAAAATAGGTCAAGAGTTAGTTATTACATTCTTGTTACTTGAATTATATTCATAGCTTGGTACTCATGGGTTATTGTAATGAATACTATAGAATGATCACTTAAGGATCAGATATTAATTATTAAGCAATGTATTATGGTTTAATTTTATTACATTTGATCTACCCTTAGATCAACTCTTCTTTACCCAAAATAAGGTTTTAGCAAAGGTCATATTGTAACTTATCGAAGTCAACTTGATGATCTACTTCAATTCCATCAAGTTAAGAGAAGCTTCAATCACTTTGACCAGTTTTGTTCAAAAGCGCGAAAATTATTCGGATTTTCTATGCATGAATGCAATGCACACATCTGGGTTCAGCTTATTTCTAAGCTCTAATGCTGGGATGTTACAGACTCTCCCCCTTAAAATAAACTTCGTCGTCGAAGTTCGTACACTCTCATGTTTCGGAATGAGGATTTGACTTGTATTGGTTACGATATTTCTCAACTCCATGGTAACCTCAAATGGGAATAATTGTACTATCCCATATCCAAATATCTTCCTTGAATTCTTATCATTCTTGGCAATCTCCAACTTATGATCTTCAATATCCCAAAGTTCCTTTTACTTTAGTCCCATAGGAATATGTCCTTATTACAAAATCCTTTAATTGGGTCTCTTATTTAGTTCATTACCCTGATTAGATATCCTAATCCAACTCCTTTACTTGATTAGCGAACTGGCTTACTACACTGTGTAAAGTCTAGGAAGTCTCACTAAATAGAGTTTTTAATATTTGTTAGACAATAGTTGTGGCCAAAATACTATATTTGGTTTGTCTTAGTATGGTTTATACTGAAAGTTCTTCTGAACAGTTGGTGTTGAACACCTTTAATCCATACTCATCGGAATTTCTTGTTCCTATGCACATTTCCGATTGGATATGCTTTATTCTCTCTTAAGGATTACTTAAGAGTTGTTTCCTCTAGAATTAATCTGTTAGGATTAATATATTTTATCTCCTTCAAGATTTTACTTTAGCAGGCTTTAGATAATCTTTTGTTATCACCTTAAGTGCTTCTTCAAATTCCATTTATTAATTGCCTTAAGGCTTGAATACTACTACCTTGAAGCAAATTTGGATCTTACTCCAGACATAGTGTTGAAAGTACTTTTATAATGATGAATTCTTTTAACCTTATAAAAATAAGGCTTAATGTTGTCATAGTTTAGTACTTTGTCTCCAATCTTTACTCGGATATTCAGATAGCAATACTTCCATTTCTATTGTTTACTCTCCCCCTTAGGGTTTACTAATGGTCTCCAAACTATGAGTATAATAACCATTGGTTTTATTACTAGTACGTTGATCACTGTTCAGCTTACACTTTACCTGTTTAAGGTCTCATGAAATATCTTATGGTGTACCCACACAATTGTGGATCTTTGAAGTGAATCTTCCAGCATTATTTTTCTTACTTACTGCTTGGACATTCTGTCTTTGGTAGACCTTTTTTCGCGAGGCATCTCGAAAGACGGTCACTTTAATTTTTATACGGATTTATGTCTTACTTAACTTAGGCCAAGTATTATGATCTTTATGTAATACTAAGATGATCTGGTTAACTATGTCAACCAAATACCAGCTGCGGACAAATACCAGCTGCGAACCATCCTAGGGTGTATGCATTACCCTATGGTTTTCGACATACTATTGGCATTCTCTCCGAATTGTCAGAGCTTGAATACTATTTTGGTTCCAAAAACTTCTTCTTTGCACTTATTCATGATACTTATATGAACTTGGTACAATTATTTCATTAACTTCTTAGCAACATTACCTATTTTGGGTGAACTTAAGTTCATTACTTCTTGTTCCTCCATACAATTTCTACTATATTCTTCCTTCTTATAGCTGGCTAAGAATGATCTGAGCTTGATCCAACCTTCAAATTGTGTTGATACTCCTTATACCTGCTTCATTCTTCATTTAAATCTTCATCTTGGTCTTTGGAAATCGTCACTCCCTTACACGAATTCCCATTCCTATGTATGTCTATAACATCAAGTAGTAACTGGATGTTGCAATATGCATTTGCACACCAAGTCAAGCTTCATGTACAGATCTAGTCAATCAAGAAAATCCAAGAAAAACCAAGAAATCCAAATGTGGTACATATAACACACAATATTCTAAGCCCGGAATGTAGTAGTTGAGTATAATATCGCTAGAATTCAGGCTTAGTTGTGTAGTACATGACACCTCCTCATATAGGTTT
Organism: Avena sativa; assembly: GCA_916181665.1. NCBI lineage: Eukaryota > Viridiplantae > Streptophyta > Magnoliopsida > Poales > Poaceae > Avena > Avena sativa. Next base: position 268,975,134 of record OV702281.1, read on the forward strand.
ACATTGTAATATTAGCACATAGAGTCAAACTATTCTTTACCTCAATATTTACCCAAATTTCTCAAGTGCAACATGATATTTCTAAACAAAGTGGTCTCAATTTGGTTTTGACTAACCTTTGGTCTCACTTTTGGAATGACTAAAATAACCAACCTATCATTATTTAGTAAACTAACCTCACAACGTCTCTTCAAAGGACTAACCAGATTCTTAAACCATAGATTATTGGAATTTTCTAGCACCTATGACTTCCATCATAATTCTACCATGTTATTTTCTTACTTCTTCTTCAAGATAATTTACTAAATACTTGTCATATTTACAACCTCATCATGGTTTCAGAGCTAATATCACCATGATCTTGTTATGTTTTACCTCTTTACATGATTCAAGAGCTAATCTCACCGTGATGACTTTATTTCTCATAGTACTATCATTGATCTTTTAACATAACTTCACTCCTTCATGTAGAATTCTCAAGTGAATACCACATGATTAACTACCCATTACAACTATACGTGCTCTAATGGTCTTCATTATGCTGTCTTTTATTAACATCAGACAATAAGATTTTACTATCTTACTTGAATTCTATGGTTAGGCTACACCATTTAAACTACTCCATATGATATTCTAAACTTAGTCATAATCTACATTACTGTTTTAGCTTACTTAAGACATCTTAATGGTGTTCTACCATCTTGGGAATAACACTATATCGAGAAAATATGGATAACGATTTTTAAGAAAGATGACCAAAGCATCCAACTTAAGTGTGACAAGGTTATCCTCAAGTGGATACTCATCACAAGTCATAAGAACATCTGGTTTAGATAAGATGGCTCCTATAGTGACTATCCAACCTATAGATCTTCCTAAAAGGGTTTTAATCCTAAGGTCAAAGCATATGCTCTGATACCAGCTGCAGTGACCCAGCATACCACTGCATGATGTAGTACACTATAGTTGTTGACATAACACCAATGAAACACCATTCACTAGTATTACATCCCTCAGAGTGGTACAACAGAAACACAGCAGGTCCAAGACATGACCATAGGTTACAACTCGACTCTTTACACAAGATCCAGAGAACATTCTAGGTTAAAGGGAGAGAAAGAAACTTCTTGCAAAGACGAATCAGAAATAAACAACTCAAAAACAATCATACTAATAAGACTACTATCTGAACTATTGGTCTGGCATTGCTGCTATTGCAATACTCTACATAAATAGGTTCTATGGCTAGAGATTATATTCCTATCTAATCAGTAACTTTGTCTTCACTTTAATTGATGTATATGTTGACTTCTTTGACTTGAATAACGAGCTTAAGATTTTCGATGATGATTCCTAGAGCATAACTTGATGTAGACGTCATCCGTATTGGCTTCAGAATCTAGCAAGGGTTAAGAAGATACTTTGAGTATGAGCGTACTCAGCAAGTTCACTAGAAATGAGTGTTTGATGCACTATATCTATAGCCGCATACCGTAGGTCGTAGGCAATGCAAGTTTTTGTAAACATTTCTTCAAAGGTTGCTTTTATTCTGAAAATCTATGTCCATCAGCCTTTACGGGTTTACTAGAACTTTCATGGAGTTCCTTTCTCGCCGCGTTCGCAACTCCTTCCCGAAACAGGGAGTAACAAGTTATAGTTCTTACACTCTGCAGAGGTGCGTTACTTTACCCATGAGAGACCTTAGCCTTGTTGCACAACCAAGTCATGACCTTGTCCATACTTCCTTGGTATGGGGCCTAGTCTAAGATCCAAGCTAATCATTGCCCCCTTCGCGATCCTGCATGTCTCCTTGGTGTATGCCATGCCCACCCATTGAATTATAGCAATGGTTAGTACAAACTGTCAGATGCCAGATCTATCGTGGGACATTGAGGGTTCCCACCCATATGCTGCATATCTTCTAGGAATTACCAATTAATGCACGCTACGAGGATAATAGCCACGACCTGTATAACCGGCTACATGTGAGAGGAAGAAGATACAGCTGACTTTTCCGCCCCATTCCAAATCTCATGGTTAAAGCGTGATATACGGCGCAAGAATCACTGGCGACATTGGTTGTTAAGTCCTAGATAAATGTTCCTTTACCACCGGAAATTTCACAGTAGGTTATTACCTCATGGTAAATAACCTATAATCATATTATTATGAAAATAGTGTTTTCTGACCTTTTTGAAATGTAGGTGATGACAACACTGGATTTTCAAAATACATTACAAAAAATAATCAAAGGACATGAGAAAGTGTGAACTTGCCTTTTGTGATTGCAAGATTATGCACTCACCGTCTTCAAGACAACATAAGATCCAATATCTGAAATCAACATCATTGGTCCGGTAAGGACTAATGTTTAAAAAAGCAGGATGCTATTATGCATAAGTAATGTAATGCAACTTGGTAAGTTCGTATCCCTAGAATAATCATTGATCTAGGGTTTGGAAATTGGAAATGGTTCCTTTAGAATGTGTTGTACTTTTAGATAAGTTTCACTTCTTATGAAGGCATGTGAGTGTGTGTGAAACAACATGTAATTAAAATACCATACAACAATAATATACACAAATGTGGAATGCTACTCAAAGACTACTTATATAAGAATTGCCTTATCTTCAAATTTTACTTTACAAGTAATGGCATTTATAAGGAACTTAAGTGTTAACAATTCTAAGTATACAAGTAAAGTATAAGGTAATGTGATTCTTATTGATTGTCATCTATTGTTTGAAGTAGCAAAAAGGATAACCTTCGAAGAAAAGGTTTCGTTCCTAAGTTTTAAACAATCTATGGTTAATAGAATGTGGTTGATGTCTTTTGGTGTTTATTTGGTTAGTTTGGTCTTGAGATGCACTAGGTCTTAATTGAACAGACCAAAGTAAACTATAAAACACATCATGATGTCTTGATAATAATATTTAAAGTCTTGTGGACTAAAGTTAAATTTTAGGACATCGATGGATTTAAGATGAAATGCTTATGATATTTGTACTTTGTTTGCTTTATAATATTTCCTTAAAGTTACTTAAGAATGGTATTACTTCTTTTTGAGTAGTGGTTTCTTAGTTTTATAATGGAATAGAAACTTTTATCTCCTTATAAAGGTGTGGTTATGATGTGTAATCAAGGAAATAACATTACTTAACTACTTATGAATTTACTATAGTGTTTTGGTATGTTGATAAACTTGTGGTAGGAAGGGAAAAGTTTTTTATTTAGTCACAAAATTATTCTTCAATATTTTATATTTGATAAGGATCTTTTTAGAAAATAATATACACTTATGGTTGAATGATAATTCAATAGGATCATATTTAAAATGTGTTGAACCATCTTGACTTCATAATATCAATATTTAAGACTAATACTATTTATTAAACCTCAATTGGCTAATTTTATAAATATTAGCAAATTTTATTTACCCCTATATGAATTATCAATTAAGGAAATTACATTCAAATTCAAGTTATTAGGGTATTAAGTTTTTATTTACTCCAAAAGTGGAATGCTATATATTTAACATGTAGATATTATTTTTGTGATCATTTTGGTATATTATATGTATTTTAAATAATAAGATATGATTTTTATAAGATTTATTACTTTATAAACACTTAATAAATGATAATTATTTAATTAGGTGAAATAATAATGCATGATTATAGTTTTAAAATATAGTTCTTATTTTTCTAAGATTTTTGGTATTTTATTTATATTTTTATCATTTATCAATATTAGAATATGAATTTTCAAAGTATTAATACTTATAAAATCTTTATTAAATAATAATTATTTAAATTGTTGGCATAATAATGCTTGATAATACTTTAATGTTATAGATTTTATTTTTCTAAAAATTTTCATATATAAAACATATTTTTCTGAATTATAAAATAAAAGTTATTGATTTAATAAGATTTAATCATTATATTTAATTTTTGGAATATTTATATTTGAATTTATATTGTCTTAACTATTTCCTAAACATGGAATACCTTTTTACACCAAACCCAGACCTACCCTAGGTCACTGACTGGTGGGCTTAGGGTCACGTTGGTCGCCACGCGGGACAAAGACTTGGTCAAACGACGCTGAGGTGGCAGAGTGACACCAGCATGATGTCATGCTGACGTCAGCACGACCTCCACCACCAGATCATGGTCACCGGCGGCGCTCTACGGTGTTTCAGCTAGCGTGGTTTGGTGCGTTGGAGAGAGGACGCAACGAGGAGTCTAACTATTTCTGCGCCACCTAGGAATGGTCACCGGAGCTTGGTCGACGGCGAGCCTAAGCGGCGGTTATGGTCGGACTCACATAGTTAGGCAACTACGGCGAGCAAGCAATGAATTGATGAGTACAAGGGTACTCAGGAGCTCACCAAGAGCGCGATGAAGTGCTCGACAAAGCGAATCGTGGCCAAAATCGACGGGAACCGCGACAGCCGTACTTCGGTATGAAACGATCGCATGCGTTGATTGGTAGCTCCCCTTCTCGATTCCTACCATAGAAAGTAATAGAGGTACCTGGTGGTTCTCTGGGTGGACACAGGATGCATTGGGGAGGCCCCTAATGGCGACGGTGGTCGGCTCTATTCAGTTAGGGCTTCAGTGAGAGAGGAAAATGGGGAGGAGAAGAAAATAAGGCTCTCCGGCGTGATGGAGGTCTTATTATAGGCAACGAACATCGACGGCGCGGATCTTGGCGTCTGCGGGGATCGTGGCGACGGCGGACAGTGAAGAGACGGCCACTGAGGTGCTTCCAGTAGACGAGGAAGACGATGGTGGAAGTTTTGTGGAAAACCCCCTAGGAAAACTTCTATCTCCAACCGCATCCCTCTACTGGCCCACTCGTCAGTCAGAGAAATTTACTTAGAGTTGTCCCTTGGTGGTCCATTACTGCGTTGCTGATTATTGCTCGTGAGTAGCAGATAGAGAGAGAGGAAATGAGCCACGGGCCAGGAAGTTTACTCTGGTTTTTTCCTTCTTCATTCCTTTTTCTTTTTCTGTTTTGTTTCCAGATTTGTAATTTCACATTTGGTTTGAGTTTTTCCTATAGAAGTTTATCTGCTAGATTATTGCAGCAATGCTAAAATGTATTTTGTATCATTTGTGAACTTTTATTGAAAAATGTTATTATTTATTTATATATATACTTTCCTTTTAATATTTCATAGGAACCTTTGTTATGAATTTTATTTACATACATACTATGAATTTATTATAGGTTATACCCCTATTTATTCATGAAACTAAATTATCATTATATTGATATATTTTAGGGAAAGTTTCTAATGGTGATCCTACATTACTTCTTGCTACATAATTTCCTATGAATTACTATGATTAACATTAATCACATAATTCTAGGGAATAACAAGGTGTATGTTTTGATATATCTTGCATAGAAGTTAGGGTCTTAGGGTTTAGGAAATTTAATATACCTATATCTTTGGGATAGGGATAGATAAAGATTTATCGTTAATACATATTGTCTCCATGCTTATGTTTATGAATGGTATCACCATCCAAGATAAAATAATGGGGTTGTTTTCTAGGATGGCTTAGAGATGGAATTGATAATTATAGTTTCTAGGCACATATGATTTTAAAGTTTGGAAGTGACAAAGACTTGCATAAGTAATTTGCTAGAGGAAAATATTCCTATAAATCATTGTGGAAATAAAACGATTGATCCAACAGATGAGATAGATGTTAAGCTTGCTTATATATTTAAGGTTGAGTGTTTACCAAGAATTCCTATCTTCCATACTTCATAATTCTCGACTTCTAATTAAGCAATTCCTTTCCTAGATATACTACTACTTCACATCTATCATCTTGTGTTAATCATGACGATCCTTTCTTATTATAATCTTACCAATCCTTCCTCCTTCTAAATCCAATGAGCTTGACACTACTGCTCTAAATACTTTCCTCATAAAAATATCTCCCTCTTCTAGAATGCTTCTAATAACTCCATATCCATTTGAATAATTACTCTCTTACTTCACACATTACTTTTTAATCTCACTTATAAATATTATAAGCTTGTCACTAAAGCTTTTCATGATCTTTTCATATTTATACTTGGTTATATTAACTACTCTATTAATGCTAATCTACAATTCAACAAGTGGTTACTTTTAACTCCATCAATACACTTCCTTTATCATCCATCACTAATATTACTCCAATAGATTTATATATCCAATTCTATTTTCATCAAAATTTTACTATCCGTTAAGAGGGAATACACTACTTCAATAACTCCATTCTACTCTAGCTTCAGCTTAGTCATACTATCTTATCTCTACTTATCTTTAGAATCTCATACACCAACTTCTCATTACACCATCATGACTTATCATGACTAACCTAGGATAACATATCTATACTAGGGTTTAATCATGTTATATCCAACAATATCACTTATACAATAATAATCATTCACTCTCACTTACTTAAACATGATCATTATAATCCTTTGATCATTTAGGGCTTAGGTTTCCAGTTGGCTAATCAAGGCTTCATCAATACAACATTACAGTTGTATTATAATTAACTTCTCAGTATCTCTAACTAACTAGAAGATATTATTCATTGACTATCCCTACTTGATGCAATAGGATTACTCCTTGGTAACTATCTTAAATATTCATCCTTATGATACTCTTGTTACCACTTATATCATTATTTCAGATAACTCTTCTATCCATTCAGGAGTGAGTTAACTCCACCAATTATCATATTGATTTGATTCTCTTCGAACACTCCCATACTATAGATCATATCTAGAACTATCATTAATACTTACCTCTTCTTACTTATTTCTTTAAACTCTTTAAAGTGATTGTTATGGGAAGAACAAGAGTTAATAGATTAAGAATTGATATGCTAAGACTTGATAGATCAATAGTTGATTACTCAACATTGATGAACAATGGATATTAGAATAAGGTTCAATAGAGATGATAAGGATTGGTATGGAAATAAATATATATGGTGAATGGTCTTGACTTAGTTTCCTTCCTACTCCATATAACTGAAGAGTTAGGGTGAAGTATTACCATGATACTCATGGTAGAAATAGATAAGGATAAAATAGGTCAAGAGTTAGTTATTACATTCTTGTTACTTGAATTATATTCATAGCTTGGTACTCATGGGTTATTGTAATGAATACTATAGAATGATCACTTAAGGAATAAGGTATTAATCATTAAGCAATGTATTATGGTTTAATTTTATTACATTTGATCTACCCTTAGATCAAATCTTCTTTACCCAAAATCAGGTTTTAGCAAAGGTCATATTGAAACTTATCGCAGTCAACCTGATGATCTACTTCAATTCCATCAAGTTAAGAGAATCTTCAGTCACTTTGACAAGTTTTGTTCAAAAGCGCGAAAATTATTCAGATTTTCTATGCATGAATGCAATGCACACATCTGGGTTCAGCTTATTTCTAAGCTCTAATGCTGGGATGTTACATTGTAGAAGAATGTTCCGGCCCAACATTTAACCGACTCACTAGCATTAATCCTAGGATAGACTCGGTTTCTCCTGAGGACTAAGCTAAGAGTACCGGTGGTGTAAGGAACACCGGAACTTATCGAGTTCTTCCGGGTACCATAGTAGTACCGGAAAAGGGTGAGACTTGGCCTATTGCCAAGAAACCCCTCGCTGAGAGCTGCATGAGTGCTAAGATCGAGCAAGGAGTTGGGAGGAAGATTGTGAAGTTGCACACCGTAGTGTTGAAGGACCTCGATGAAGAATTCCGACGGTGGGAGACTGAGGCCACGGTCGACATGCGAGCCGAAGAGCACTCGTTCACCGTCGTGCGGTGCGGGAGTGGCGTCTCCAGCGGTGCTCCGCCATGCTCCAGCGACGAGGTAGTCCTCGTCCTCCATGACCTGGATCTCGGCATTTTCCATGACGCTTGGGATCCAGAGGTCCCATAGTTTCTTCTCCTCCGCCGTCGTGCCCTCCGCCCCTGCTCTAGAGCTGGATGGCGCCTCCATCTTGCTGGGGAAAATTGGTGGAGTTTGGGGTTTTCTCTTGGTGTGTAGATGAGAATGGCGGCGGAGGGATCGAGGAGTACGAGGAGGCAATGAATGAAACAGTGGAGAGATGAATATAGGAGAGAAGTGTTTCCTCTCTCTTATTCACCTATGTGCCAAGATTCGCATTTAACCTTCGCAATTTGTGCCACACATATAGGAGAGAGGGAGGTAGCTTCCTCGCGACTACTCCGACCCTCGATTCTCGCGCATGCATTTAAATGGTGGTTTGTTCCGTAAAATACGGGCCCACCAATGGTCATGCCGATGGGACTCTTGTCAGTGACAAGACCTGGTATGAAAAGTTGTTAGACAACACGCCGCTGTTTAAAATCTGGCTCATATTTCAAACCGAGCAAGGAAAAGACTGGAGTCAAAATGGAACATATCCGACTCAGATGACTCGGAATCCTACTCTGCTAAAATAAGTTTTCAGGAACCCTTCAAGATTCTCAAGACGAAGAAAACATCAAGCTAGACGATTTATCCAACTTTGGATCTTGGAGACTTTGGGGGGCTACTGTTGGGAATATACTTTCCGTTTATATCCACAGGACTCACTGACCAGGGTGGCCCACCAACAGTTTAGAGTTTTTCTCCATGGGTGGCCCAGTCATAGAAAGAGGAGGAGCCACTTCCGGCTGCGACAAGGCCAAGAAGAGTTACCAAGTTAGGCTTGTAGAATTACTTGTAGTACAAGCTGTATCTAGTTACCGACTCTGTAACGTAGCCGGATAGGTCTCTCCTGTAACCCTAGGTCCCGGTGACTATATAAACCGACCCTATGGGAGCCTTTAGGGCACCAGATCATAGATCAACCACAACCTAGTCACACGGGCAAACCTCTCTTGTAATCCGCTATGACATATGGTTCTCGCTGATATATTACTGGGTTACTAGCAGGAGTAGGATCCGACCACCGCAGTTGGATCTGAACCTGGGTAAACTTGTGCTCATCGTTCTCGGAACATCCAATGTCTCATAGCCCATCTTCTCAACACTATTAGTACCCCCTATGGCGTACTTGTCGACAATCCGACAACAACTGGTCCGATAGAATCCTCGCAAGAAAACATCGGTCAACTTGCTCCCATCAAATCCACATCAGAGAGGGATGACACCTTGGGGAGGATCTTGACAACTTGGATAAGGAACACCGACTCCAAGTCCTTGTACAACTATGGATGTGTGAGGCAAAGTCCAACGAGGTTGGTGACGATAGTCGGTCCCCTTGGTAAAGGGGATGAGGCAAAACTATAGATTCCACAATGGGGTTGTCTTTAGTCAATCATCTATTCCTAAGGGATAAATGAGGGGGTGGGGGCTCTATTTATAGGCCATCCACTATAATTGGGTTGTTTGGGGATATAATAGGCAAAAAGGTAAGTAAAGTGATATTCTAGGGCATCAAACCCAGATCTGAGCACATACGGGTATTTTCAGTGACAAGTCCGGCGGCGCCGTATCTAGCACCGGAAATTCCTGCATCCACCGATTATTCTGATCGGCACCGGATTGGTGTTCTGTTGGCATTTACGGATAGGCTCCTGGTCCACCGGTTTGGTTGCCGGTTTGGTCAGTGCGGGATCTCGTCCATAGGTTCTGGCGCCGAATATTCCGGTGGTCGATCCGGTGGCATCGGAGTTTTCGCCGGTTTGGCTCTGCCTCTTTTGTCTCCTCTTCCAAGCCTCCGTCTTGTTGGGCGTGAGTCCTTGGGATTCCTCCCTTGTCTCTGTAATTGTCGGTGTGAACCTATCATGGTTATAGGACAGAGTATGAAGTAGTATACCATTCAATAGGTTAGGAAGTGGGATCTCAAAGAGGATAGGATTCACCTTTGAAGTCCATGACAACTTGGCATATGTTGGAGACCTTATTGTGGTAACGACCGTAGGTCGGGCTACATCAACTCCCCCCTTCAAAAAGAGTCGTCCTCGACTCTACCTGGGGTTCACCATATAGTCGTCCTCGGGAAGATTGACTTGACAATACTTCAATGTTCCTTCACCATCCATGAAGCCTAAAAAGATCACACCAAAAGCGAAGCAACACTCAAAGCATAACCAATTCATGAAGATTATAGCATGAGTCCTCAAGTAGAAGGAAGTCACCTTAGCTTGTAGAGATAGCTCGATTAAGGGTAGCCATAGGTAACTCTCTTTGGTTCTTATTATCAACACATAGTTGGTAGAGGTTCACGTGTATGCATTTTTACCTTCATACAACAAAGACCGAGCAAAATGTTTTCATGTGTGATAGAGGAACATGTCATTTGGCATGTCCATTCTTTTTCACAACATTATTAACACCATACATGTATAGCAAATGGAATGGATATGCATGGTCAATGTGCATGGAAATAGTTTGAACATTATCCAAATGTGGGAGCTCAAAAACTCGATATAACGTATTAGTGTGGAACTTAAAGCAATTGACTAAAATTTTGATCAACATCTTTGATGCAAGAATAGGAGAATTCAGGAAAAACACATGAGGAATATTATCCGAAACAACATCATTATGTGTGCAAAACAACCATTGGAAAGAGAAATTGCTCAATATGTTGGATGCCACACACAAATCATCGCGAGCAAAGATCATGGTAATATGAGTATCTCAAGAGGAAGCAAAAACAACATGTTTGGAAACAAACCATATCAAAGAGCTAGGGGTCCTTATCTTTGTTGCAACAACAAGACGAGATACTTGGAAGCTCTCATTACAATACATGATGTTAATGGCATTATGGTTGCACACAAAACATCGGAAATAGAATTTTTTCAATATATTTGTTGCAATACACAAAGAATCAAAATCCAATAGCAAATAAACATGATTGTCACAAGGTGAAACAATGCCATCAACATGCTTGCAAGCAAACCATAGGAAAGAGCAATTTGTCAACATGAAAGATGCAAAGCATGCGAAAGGTATCAAACCTACGTTTTATCTTGAACTCACTTTGTGGGATGCTCTCGAGAGCACTTATTGTCAAATAGTGCTCAACCGAGGTTGAAATTCTAGTGTGGGAACCTACACACATCATACACAAAAGGAAGAACGTGTTTTTATGGTAGATAAGCACATCATCCATCATGGCATATCTTTTCTTGTGCACATCACCATTAATGTCAATCAAGTATGAAATAGATGTATGTTGAGTATGCAAGTGGGGAACATTCTTATCATGGAAATCATCAGAATCTCCAAAAATTGAGAAAGCTATGGGGGCTATCTCATTACAACCCATGTGATAAGTATTGTTGCAAGCAAAACAATTGATAGAAAAATTATTCAAATTATTGTAAGAAATGGGACAAATTGGATAACTACCATGGCAAAGCATGTACAACACAATATCATGGTTGCCAACAAACGAAGGGAAAGAGAAATTGTTAATCAAGTTTGTCGCAACACTAAAAGCAGTTTTATCATTATTGCAAGAAAAACATTTGAAAGAGAAATTGTTCATCACATTGCAAGCAACAGACGGATACACAAAACGTTTATAGCATGGAATATCTATGGCAACATCATCGCAATCAAATAATTTCACATGATCAACATTATGCAAAGAAAAAGTATCACATGGTAACATGAAACAATCAGATGCGATGTCACAAGTATCATCCATAGCATGCCAATCATCACAAGTCATCATGTCTACTAGTGGGATCATGGCATCATCAACACCCTTATTTTTACCTTGTTCATACCTCTCATATGAAGTGGGTGGTGTGGTAGTAGTGGCCTCCTTGTGGACGACTTTGTATTCTTGATGTAGCCATGGTGTATCATCGTCTTCATCCACAATGTACATCTTCTCCAATTGAGGAATCATTGCTTCGTGGCTTGGCGTGTATTCATCCATGGAACCTAGCACAACATAAGAGAACACACTAGTGGTAGAGGGTAAGTCATTAGAAATCTAAATGGTCAAAGGTGTGTCACTCATGCCCACAAAGTGGAAGAACTCAATCTCACATAAAGTGGAGTCACTCATCTCACTCTTGTTCTTACTCAAGTGGGCTAAGTGGCTCTCATACTGATGCAGCCCAACACATGGCATTCACCATTGGTCCACATCATGCTACACCAACCAAACCCACAAATACGAATTCATTCCATATCTCGTCCTCCTTTGGTTATCATGTGAACGGGATCCTACTTGAGAGAAGTGATAATGCTATGACCAGGCCCATGACCATGACACCAAGAGGAGACAACAAAAAGATCCCAGGAACCAAGATCTCCAAGCAAGAAGCATGGAATAGAAGACGGAAGAAGGTTTCCAGCGCTAGGTCCGGTGCCAAGCCTGGCGAATCGGAAGCCCCACCAGAATTTTCGACGAACAAACCGGAACCCCCGCCGAAACCACCTTCTGTAAGCCCTTCCGGCTACTAACAGGAATAACTAGCGCCCACCGGAAATCACGGCGCCAATTCCGATGATGCCGGACTTACGGCTAGAACTGCTAGTCTCCACACTATGAAGGTTTTGGTGCCCAGAATATTCCCTCCTACCTACCCCCTTGTGGTTTAAATCTACTTGGAGTTGATGATGAATGAAGGCTTGTGCCTAACCCTAAATGGGAACCCCTCTCTATAGTTAATCTATGAGTTGTACAAGAACTTAGAGTTAGGTGTTCGTTTCCAAGTTGCCAAGACCCTCCTCAAGTGTTTTGTCTCTCCCCGTCAAGGATTCTAGTAGTGCTAGGTCTCTCCCTTTGGGATTCTACTTGGTTGATACTCTCTCCTTGATTGTGATTATATCATCCACTTGCCGATCTCTCCTATGGTGATTCTACCTCACAGTCTCACGTCGAGGATTCTATTGGATTGGTTGTTCGAACCAATGGGAGCAAATATCATCGGGTTGTGTTTGCATTCGTTTATATCTTTAACTTGCATTTATGGTGCGTTCATCATGTTAATCGGCCTTCCCCTCACCCCCGCCTAAAATCTGTGAAGATCGGGCCACCCTAGGGTCAATCGTACAAGGTATCTCATAAAAAATTGGTATTAGAGCCAGGTTGCCATGTATTTGACTTTGTTCCTCAATTTCCCCCATAAATTCAAAAATACCAAAAATATTGCCAAAATTTCTTTTGGATCAATCTCTCATTTTGGTGAGTTTTTCGTGGTTTTGGTCCCTAAATCTGTTGCTTTGGGTGTTGATCTACATTCCTTGACCTATCCCTAGCCCAATTTTGATGGATTTTCAACGAATTTCTCGATTTGACCTTTTGGAGTTCGCCACGAAGAAATTTCGATGAGCATTTCAGAGCAATAGGTTCTATCACGAAGATATTTTGACAAGACTGGCACCGCCAAACTCTCAACCAGAATTTCTGGCACTAGAACCAGCGCCGCCGGCTGTCGTGCCAAAAATTTCCAGGCTCCATATTTTGATCGTTTTCCTTTTGTGTTTATTTGTGTTTCGCGTGCGTGTCGCCAAAACTAACAACAAGCTTCCACAAATCTGTACATACCGCGCTCCTCGAAACTGCGACACTATAGCATCTTCCCTAGAACCGGTAGCAAGTCGTCAACAATACCGAAGGTATAAGTTGCACCACCCTTGTATAGCCCCCTTTCTTCCTTTGTGTGATACCTAACCTATCAAGAGTAGCTCATTTTGTGTTTGCCGAAGCATTGTGCCCTTGCTCTTGCGAAGTGATAGTGCATAGGCAATAGAAAAAAGAAAAAGAAAAGAGATACATCAAACAAAAAAAAAGAAAAAGAAAAATATACCAATATAAAAGAGAGTCCAAAGATTGTAAGCAAGAGAGCGAGTTAGAGCAAGTCAAGCGTGCAAATCTATTGATTCTCAATCTTGTTGCAAACGAGATACAATCTCTCCTTGTGTTGGCACGACGCCAAGCTTAGTCGTTATTAGGACATTTTGTGCTCATTTTCATAGTCGTGCTAACCCCACTCATCTCCACATGTGTGTTTTCTCCGTGTTTTTGTATCTCATATCCTTTTTTCTTTTGATCTTTGGTTCTTAACCACCTTTAACAATAACCTTTTCATTTGGTTGTTCCATTTTCTATCCACCTTCCTAACCTACCACCATAGTCCATTGTGTGTGTGTCTTGTGTACCCGCTATTTGCTTTGCTCTCGGCAAGAACAATCTTTCCAATTTTTGACTCTAGTGAGGCAAGGTAGAAATTACCATTCCACCAATATGACCCTCTCTATCATGTGTGTTTGTGCACAATGTCTAGGGCAAGCGGAGCTAGTGGAGATAGCAACTTCAACAACCAATACAATTTTGTGATGGTGGCTCAGTTGATTGTTAAGCTTCGTTAGGAGACCCCAAGAGGAAGGTATGATGAGCACAACAGTAATTTTTCCCTCAGTAAGAAACTAAGGTTATCGAACCAGTAGGAGGAAGGAAACGATTCAAAGGTCTTGATAGCAACTTGGAAACCTACACAACACAAACTCAAGACTTTGCCCCAACGAACAATGAGGTTGTCAATCTCACCGGTTTGCTAAAAACAAAGGATTAACTATATGGTGTGGAAGGTAATAGTGGTTTGTAAAATGTAAACAGTAACAGTGGAAGATGTATCAATGGTAAAGATTGGACCGGGGTCCATAGTTCACTAAAGATTTTCTCCTTAAGATAAACAAACATGGCATGCTAGGTAAACAAATTACAGCAGGGCAATTGACATGATAGAGCAAGGCATAATAATGCAATACTAGACATTCATGATCCTATGAGATTTGATTTGGCGATACAACAAGATACATGGACCGCCATCCAACTACATCTATGACTAGTAATCCATCTCCGGGTTATCATCCGAACCCCCTCCAGTATTAAGTTTCAAGCAACGGATAACTGCTTTAAGCAAAGTGTGTAAGGTAAACAATCCACTTGTTCCATGAACAAGAGACCATTGTTTTCTCCCTAGTAGCACCAACACATCTACAACCTTAGAGATTTTTGTCACTTCCCCAGATTAAATAAAGGCATGAGACCACTATTGAGCATAAATACTCCCTCTTGGAGTCACTAGCATCTATTTGGCCAAGATAGCTACTAGAAATGGAGAGCATGCAAGATCACAAACAACATAGACATGATAGAATCAATAAGACAAAAACATTAATCAATCTGACATAGTAATCTCAATATCCATCGGATCCCCACAAACACAACATGCATGATTAGAAATAGATGATCTTGATCATGAACGGAGATCACAAGATATAAACATGGTAGCACAAAGGAGGAGAAACAACCGTCTAGATACTACATGGGCCCGTAGTCCATGGTGGAACTACTCACGCATCATACCAGAGGCTAGAATGATGATGAAGAAGGCCTCCGGGATGATCTCCCCTTCGGCAGGGTGCTAGGAAGAGCTTCAGATCCCCCCGATCTAGGGATGATGGTGGCGGCGGCTATAAACTATTTCGTGGAAGATTGATCTGGTCCTTAGGTTTTTGGTATCGGGGGATTCTTATAGGCGAAGAGGCGAGGCAGGGGGTCACCCAGGGTGGTCGCACCCCCCAGGCGCATGCCAGGCTTGGCCGCGCGGCCAGGGGTGTGGCCCCCTGGTGGATCTTCTCCGTCTCGTCTTCTGGCTCCGTGTTCCCCATGGTAAAATATTGACTTTGGCTTTTGTCCCGTCCAATTCCGAGAATATTGATTTTCTGCCTTTTCTAGAACCAAAAACAGAAGAAAACAGGCAACTGGCACTGTGGCATCTTGTTAATAGGTTAGTCCCAGAAAACATATAAAAATACCTCAAAGTAAAGACAAAGCAAAGCAAAGTAGATACTAAACAATCATGGAACATCAAAAATTATAGATATGTTCTCGACGTATCAAGCATCCCCAAGCTTAAATCCTGCTCGTCCTCGAGTAGGTAAGTGATAAAAACAATATTTTTTGAGGTGACATGCACCATCAAAATAAAGATCAAACCATTTGCAAGCATTGAAAGCTGGGATCAAAGAACTCTAAACATGAGCATGAAATATGGAGTTCTAATAGTAAGAAAAAGTAACTATGCATGCAACATGAAAGGTTACAAACAAAGATTCATGAATAACAATGCATTGAAAGACGTTTGTTTGTTTCACATATAGAAAACATAGCATAGTGGCATTCAGCTTGTCCCTCATGGAGTAGCAAATAAATGCATAGGACACCTTAAAAGTTCATAAGAGTGACTAGATAAAAATAGTTCATGAGCAAGCAATATCAACAATATGCATCAATCAATAAGTTTTGGGACAATGCACATAGAACTAAGAACGACAACTATGCTCTCTTAATTGGTGCCTAAGGATAGAATACGAAGACTCAATATAATGGTGAAGAAAGTCCCTTCATAAAAAGGGAAGTAGGGATTTCAAGTCTCAAAAGGAGCTTCCAAAAATTATGGTACTTGTTAGCTTTCAACTCTCATTGACCCTATCATAAGCATCTTGAAGTTATTAAGGTTAAAGTGGACAAACTATGGAGTATATGCTTGAAAAAGTATAAGTTGGCAATCTCATGTCCCTTCAATATGAGGGTTGCTCCTCATGCTACTCAAGTTTAGTTACCGGTAAGTTCTTCCCATAGTAAGTACATGTGTATCATAGAGAACTGACAACGGGGTACCCCTTGCATATGATACAGGAGCTATCCCATAATAAAAATGAGAAGGCAAGCAGACAATGAGCATCTCAGCAATCTTCTTATTTACCATGGGAAAATGGTGCTTTTTTCTCTCTTTCCTCTTTTATCATCTTTTTTTTTCTTTTTCTCAATTTCTTTTTCTATCTCATTTTTTTATAAGAAGAATTCTTCATAGATTGCTCACTATGGTGATGCTGCAAGTTTCCACCATGATTAAGCATGGCTTAGGCTAGCGGCACAGGCGTTTCTCTAACACACATACATAACTCCATGGACTTACAAGCTCCCCTTTCATTTCACACCGACGACATCCATAAACAAAAGAGCATGATATCAACTGTGTACAATATACACGTGCAATGTTGAAAGCGTTCCCCATATCAGCATGGTTCTGCTAATTGCAACGTATAAGTGAAAGCAAAGACAACATAGATGACACAATGGTTCAAGTAGGGGCAAGAAAAATAAAGTGTGCCATCAAGTTTGTGAGAGCTTTAATCACTAAGTTTTCACATAACAAAGAGACTTTTTAATTGGAAGGTAGATGAAAACAAGAATATACTTGGAATGGTGTAACACACCATGCATATGAATTTATAGTGGACACTTTGGAATAACTTGGTTTATTGGGAGTTGGATGCATGAGTATAATTTACTCATACAAGTGGAGGCTAGCAAAAGACTGGGAGCGACCAACTAAGAGAGCAATAATGGCCATCATCATGCAGAGCGACAAAACATTACTAATCAAAGCATAAAGTGGTACTACAAGTCAAGGACTAAATGATCATAGAGGCTATGGTAACTTGTTCATAGTCATAACATGGTGTGAGCATGTGCCAAGTTAACCCAAACAAAGCATCAAAGGAGAATACCACAATGCTATGCTTTTGTATGCTAAAACAACGCATGATTCTTTCAAGGCACATTAAGGAAACCTAATTGTCTGGAATAATTCATGCTACAACAATAATCACTAATCATAAGGTCAAAACAACATCTAGCATGACATGATAAAGTCTAAGTCATAGTCAAAGCAAGCTCCTCTTGTACTATTCAAGCAAGAACTTTCTACTCCTCTCGAACACCAATCAAATTATTTGACACAACACAACAAGAATGGGGGTACAAAATACTTTATTCAAGCAAACTAAGCAAACAAAAACCAAAAACAAAAACTAAGACGCTCCAAGAATAACACAACAATGCATGAAATAATAAAAACAAAGTGTCTAGAAAGACCTGAGATTTTTATTGATGAAGGGGATGCCTTGGGCATCCCCAAGCTTTGACGCTTGTACCTCTTGAATATTTTTTGGGGTGACACGGGGTGGCATCCCCAATCTTAGGCTTTTGTCCATTATTCATCTCATTACATCATTCTTTCTCTACACCTGAAAATTTTCCTTCATACAAAACTTCACACAATCATATTTGCAACATTAGTATATTCAAAAGATAATAGACCTTTGAGGCTTAGTTTCAAAACAGCAAAACTTTCACTAAAAACACAAGCTACTGTAGAAATTCCCACAAAAATCTCAATTTCCCAAAAAGAAATCAATAAGAAGCATATGCAAATAATGGAAGAAATCTGTCATTATAGACCAGCAGGTAGAAACCTATTTTTTCGAAGACCTTCTGTTGCTCAAATAAAAAAGTGTTGAACTAACGAAAGTTAGCTAATAACCTGGGGGATTTATTCCGAAAATTACATCTCAATCCGACTTACAGAGATTTTACACGATTTTTACAGTGGAGCACAGAAATCTGTTTCGGGATAGTAACTCTCCAAATCTTACTTCCCTCTCATTAGAGGTTATTCTTGGCACAAAAAGCAAATAAAAAGGATAAGGAGCGGTTATTACAGAATTAGGGGCTGTTTGGATCCTGGCCAACAGTTTCCATACCAAAATTTTGGTGTTGACTAATACCCCAGGCAAGCATTTGGATTAAAGCCAAATCCTGGCTACCACGCCAAAATTTTGGTGGCCACT
This sequence comes from Avena sativa, assembly GCA_916181665.1. NCBI lineage: Eukaryota > Viridiplantae > Streptophyta > Magnoliopsida > Poales > Poaceae > Avena > Avena sativa. Next base: position 268,993,855 of record OV702281.1, read on the forward strand.
CTAGAATCTGTGCCCACGTGCGGCCAAAACAGGGGCTGGGAAATCCATCACCAAAATATTGGCGCGCCCTCGATTTGGCATGGTTAGCTTGGGCATAAGCCAAACATGCACTTAATAACTTCCAGGACTCAAGAAAACTTTTGGGTTATCTCCCAATAAGTACTTTTCTTTAACGCCTTTAAGTTAGGCACAAGAAGCAAGAATCAAGTATTTTCAAAATTAAGATCAGTACTCAAAATCTCTTCAACTAGGAAAGGTATCTCATCCAAATGAGTTTTAGAGGATCCTTTCGCATCTCTCTTAGGTTCACTAATTTCATCAAATGGGTTTTCAGGAACAATCCAATCAAAATTCTTTTCTAAGGCTTCATGCATTCCTACAAGTTTAAAAGGTATGGGTATCTTAATTTCCTCTCTAGGTTTGGTTTTATCTAAAGTACCCATAACATCTACACATGAGACTAGCATAGTAAAACGTTCAAAGACCTTTTTGGTTTCCTTAGAAACATCATTGAACTCTTTTAGCAAAGTTTCTAGGATAAAATCTATCTTTTAAGCATCCTCTTCTTCTTTTAGTTTAAGAAACAAAATTTGCATCATGGGGTTAAGGTTAACAAACCTAGCCTCCAACATGTGAACTAAAGAAGCTACAACAATTTTATAATTAGGAGCAAGTTCTGCTAAATATCTATCCTCAATATCCTCATGTTTGCTAACATGATTAAAGAATTCCTCAATATTTTCTTTCCCAAGTATAGAGACACTACCTATTGAAAGGTCTTTCAGGATGAACTTGGGGATCGACATGGTGATCTAGAGAAAGGTGACAACTAGAGTAGGAAACCAAACGAAACTAATTTTTTGGATTTTTTGCTAAAAAGAGGCAAACAAAACCAAGAAAGACACCCAAGAGGAAGGTATGATGAGAACATCAGCACGTTTTCCCTTAGTAAGAAACCAAGGTTATCGAACCAGTAGGAGGAACGAAACGACTCAAAGGTGTTGCTAGCAACTTGGGAACCTGCACAACACAAACTCAAGACTTTGCCCCAACGAACAGTGAGGTTGTCAATCTCACCGGTTTGCTAAAAACAAAGGGTTAACTGTATGGTGTGGAAGGTAATAGTGGTTTGCAGAAAGTAAACAGTAATAGTGGAATATGTATCAATGGTAAAGATTGGACCAGGTTCCATAGTTCACTAGAGGTGTTCTCCTTAAGATAAACAAACATGGCATGCTGGGTAAACAAATTATAGCACGGCAATTGACAGGACAAAGCAAGGCATAATAATGCAATACTAGACATTCATGATCCTATGAGATTTGATTGGGTAATACAACAAGATACATAGACCGCCATCCAACTGCATCTATGACTAGTAATCCACCTTCAGGTTATCATCCGAACCCCCTCCAGTATTAAGTTGCCAGCAACGGATAACTGCTTTAAGCAAAGTGTGTAAGGTAAACAATCCACTTGTTCCATGAACAAGTGTAACACCGCGGTTCTGAAAAGACCGAGGCTTCTATGTGTGTAACACCCTCAGAATCGACCCTATGCAAGTTTGAGCGAAACCCGCCAAACCCGCATAGAAACGATTCAAAGGTGCCCACCAGGCACTTTCGTGTGGGTGGAAAACGAAGTAATAACATTACACAACAGTCCTCGATGGGACCCACAGAACAGATATATACAACAGCGACTCAATGAGTCAAGAATACAGATATAATATACAAAGATCCAAATCACCTTGAAAACGATAGTGCGTCCAGCTACGGACAAGATGCAAATGGGGCTAAGAGCCCTGAAGAATAACCAATGGCGTCCATAACCCTGCCCAGGCCAAGCCGGAAGGGTAACCCTGCTAACGACGTCGATCTCAAAACCTGCTTAAACAAAAGGGGTGCCGACAAAGGGCAAAGGAAAAAGAGGAGCGTCAGTACTGAGGCCAGTACACGGCGAGACTAGAATTCGGCGGTCCTCGCCTACATAGGTATGGTGGACTGAGCGGCAGCGGCAGCATGCACTGAACAACCTATAGAGACTCGATACAACTGGCGGCTATCAGAGAGGGGTGAGAAAGACCTATTCGGAACCAACCTGATACTACCAACAAACAAACCCATCCTGGCGTTTCCCCCTCGAGACCAAACGAGGAAGGCAACCGAGGAACTCACACAGTTGGCAGTTTTACTTATTCAGTTATAGTTGCGGCACTTTACTAGTCAGGTTTAGATAATCATCCTGATAAAGTAAGCAGTGGGCACTTTTAGTTAACCATTCCGTTATAGTGGCAACACTTACTAGTCAGATACAATTAGCATGAGATAACCCAAAACCCAGCAGTTGTTGGCACTTTTATTTAGCCATTCCGTTGTAGTTGTCATACTTACTAGTCAGGTACAATGGTCGCAAGCGACACTCCAAACAAGCAATTGTGGGCAGAATTAATTAGCCATTCCATTATAGTGAAGCTGATTACTAGTCATTATAAAGTCAAATTTATAGCAATAAACTTTAGTTATGCTTGTCTATGGTCGAGATACTGTGCTCCAAGTCGTCCATAACCGCGGACACGGCTTTCAGAAAGTTTTAACCCGGCCGGGGTGCACAAATAGCAACACACACTCGATCAACCTCGGAAAAACCAAAACAAAACCCAACGAGGCCTTCACGACAAAGCAATCACAGGATTCAGAATTATTTCAGGGGGCCACCCCTTAAGTAGAACCCGCAATGAAGTAAGCTAGCTCCGAGACGGACTCAAGGTTTGGGTGGACGGCTATGAGCGACTGGGAACCCGAAAGTGTGGCTGGGCTTGTCGACACCGCGTAAACGTGTCCCGATCCTAAACAGTACAGTGTGCTCCTCGCACAATCGTAAATAAAGCAGTAAAACATGGCATAAGTACAGGATCGTAAATAAAACCTCAAACTAGTTTGTGGCCCCAAGAAATAAGACTGAATCAAGCTCTGGCTCAGGGGGGTCCCATATACCTCCCGGATGTGGATAGCGCGATAAATCAAGGAACAGGTATCAAGTACTCGGGGTCCTACGGGACACAAGTGGGCGTTCGGAAACCAAATATTTTCTATCACCCACCGATGCCTCTGCTTATTTCAATTTTAGTTGTTAAACAGGAATTAAAGTGTGCGATAAGTAAAACCATAATCATCTCCAACAACAAGCATGCGACAAGGCTCCCACAACTGTGGCGATTGACGACACGCAACAACACTTGAGCAGGCGACTACGACGCGCAAGTCCAACTATCTAACAAACAACAGGTAAATAGGATGTGTCCAAGGTAATATAAGGCTGCAAGGGTTAACACGGGTACGAAAACTAGAGCATCGCAACACAGGTAGCAATAGATCAACAGGAGGGAATAAATACTATAAAAGGAAGATAGGTAGAAAGAGGGAGATGCTCGCCTGAAAACATGCCGAAGGTTCAACCGAAGATCGGGTCGACACTCGCATCAACTCAACGGCCTTATCCGCGAAGAAGCAAAACACTAGAAGAAACACCGGATGCAATATTTAATACAACGGCAGAAGATCGGCATGATGCATGTATGATGTATGACATGGTAAAGATGCGATGCAATTAGGTCATATTAAGCGGAACCGGGGTCCCGACAATTATTAGATGGTTCATGTTGTTTAGATACCCCGCAATTAAATGTTGTTATAACAGGGCAGAATATATCACCGGTTCGCTACACAAGTTTAAATGAGGCCAATATGAGACTAGAGTTGCCCGCATATGGGCCCCATATTTAATTATTAGGTGAATCGGCATAAGGCCCCCAAACCAATGATATGCATGCGAGATGAATGGTTAATATGCAACAAGTTTATTATATTATAAAAATAGGGTTCCGGGAAGGGGTTCACACATTAGGGTTCGGCAGATCTTGGGGCTCCGGGGTTCGGGGTCGGTCTCAGGGTCCAGGGTTCGACGGGATCGAGGTTCGGACTCCGGGATTAGGGTCTTCGGATCGGGGTAGATCTTGGCGTATCCGGGTGGAAGGACTTGGTGGTTCTGACTTCACTTGTCAGTGCCGGACTCGGTTGCGGTGGATCTTGGCCATGTCGAAGTTCTTGCCGGAGGTTCGTCGAGGCCACCGGTTCGGTACGGTCTTCATGTGGTAGATCTTGTCGGGTCCCACGGGGTCGATCTTGCCGTTGCGAGGGTCTTGTCGGGCCCGTGCCATCGAGTCGGTCTTGGCGTCCGGGGGGGTTCGGTCTCAACACCGGGGTCGGTCTCGGGGCCTCGGACGCCAGGATCGGTCTTCGGGGTCAACGAGGTCGGCCTCCACGAGGAAGATCATGACGTGCCGATGGGTTCGGTTTCCGTGAAGGTCTTGTGGTTCCCACTTCGAGAAGATCTTGCGGTTTGCGGTCTCCACATCCAACAGCTTAGTACCAACTTGGTACTACACAGAAATCGTGCATTGTTGGAGGCAGAGAAACTAGCTGCGGTAGGCTCGTACGCGGGGGGTTCTCTGCACAGCGGCTCGCGGCACACGACGGTGAGGCCTGAGCGACGGCGACGTGGAAGCGAGGCCGGCGGGGCTCGTACGCGGGGACGGCGGCACGTAGGCGAGGGAGCCGGCGAGGCAGAGCTCGCTGCCGGCTCGCGGCAGAGAGGGGGGGCAGCGGACGACGAGGAGCTTGGCGGGCGCGGGGTGTGGTGCTGGAGGAAGGCGGGGCCACGGCGGGCGGAAGCGGCCGGGGAGAGGCAGCCGGGGGACGCGGGGGTGCTCGAGGGCGACGCCGGCCAGAGGGAGCCACCGGAGGAGGGGGTCGCGACCTGGGCGAGCGGGGCGCGGCCGGGGCTTCCGCGCGCGGGAAGCAGGGGCCGGCCGGAGAAGGTTGGGGCGCGGGGCTCGGGGTCGACGAGGACGCGCCGGCGGAGGGCGGCGCCGACGAGGCAGGGGCGGCTCGGCCAGCGGAGGGGCTGGGGCGGGGCGCTCACGGCCAGAGACGGCGTGGCAGAGGCGCCGGGGCAGGCGGTGCGCCAGGGAGGCCGGGCTTGGCGGGGTCGGGCCGGCGGGAGGCGAGCGGGTTCGGGGAGGCGATGCGCCAGGGAGGCCGGGCTTGGCGGGGTCGGGCCGGCGGAGGGGAGGAAGGAGGAGGAACCGCGGGGAAGAGAGGGTCGCGTGGGAGGGGAGCGCGTCGGGTGCGTGGTGGGGTCGGGGGCGTGGGGATCTGGGCAGGTGGGTGGGGCTGGGTTTGGTTGGGGACAGGCAGGTCGGGTGGGACCCGCTGTCAGGGAGAGAAGAGAGGGCTGAGGGTGGAAGGCTGGGTGTGTTTGGTGGGGGTGGGTTAGACTAGGTGGCAGCGTGTGAGTGGTTGGGGGAAGGGAGAGAGGGGAGGTGGCGCTCGGGGATTGGTCCGGGTGAGGTGGCAGGCAGGGTGGGTAGGTTAGTTGGTAGCTGTAGGAATAATGGGGTGGGCCGTTTGTATTTCTGGGGTGGTCGTTCGGGTCAATCGGCCCGTTCGACTGCCCCTATTAAAAATAATTAAATGTTTTATTTAGTTTAATCGCACCGTTTGTAAACCAATAATAGACAACAAAATATTCCGGCGACCCGGGTTTGAATTTGAAAACAAGACGGGGCGCTTTTAGAAAACAAAACAGGCTTTGCGAAAATAGTTTTATGCAAACAATGCATGATGGTGACGATGCAATGCACAAATTCAACGCGATTTTCTAGTAGTGGTTTTTGCGGGATGCCACAATTCGACACCACTAACAATGGATCTCGCCCTCGAGATCCGCCTCATGGTACCAGAAGGAAGGTCGGCGGTCTGACTCTTCTCGCTTTGTGTAGATCCTCGCGACACCACTAACAATGGTTCCTGCTTCATCTTGAGATCGGCGTCACCACCGCCAAAGGGTCGTTGTCCCTGTCCGTCGAGAGAACACTCCGGAAAACAACGGACGAAGTTAAAGGTAAGGCCACCTCTAGCTTTCATGGAATGAGTAACATCACATTAATTCACCGATTCAATGTACGAGAGCGAATGATAAGAGTAGTGGTATGGTAGCTACTCCATCCCGCACTCAAACCATTACTCTGCACACGAATAGGCGGATTATGCAATCAACTCTCGGAATCAGACTGAAGAACTCAACAAGCGAGGTTCGGAAACAAAGGAGTGATGCAGACTCTGCATCGGATCTGGCGTAGAGGATGTCGTCACATCGGGAAACACCGGAAGATACAACAGAAATCGTATGAAAGACACAATGATTAGGTTCCGCGATGGTTCCATTGGCATGAACAACACATGCTTAAGGTATACTCCAACTTCACCAATGCTCGTCCTTCTCATATGTTTTTCAACGACACGGATATCCAGCAAGGAACACATATGGATAAAGAGGTCAAGAACAAAAGATTGGAGGAAGGGTACAACAGACAAGTTGCAGATTGATGATCGTAGCACCTCCGTTACAAAGGGAGAAAACGAAACCCTGACGGTACGACGGAAACCCAACCACGAGAAATCCTGGACTCGAAGAGAGAGAAGAGAGCGGATTCAAAACACGTAGAGATAAGAGGAGAATAGCATAGGGGTAAGGAGTAAAAGCAGACCTAACCAGAACTATCCAACCGATTTTGCAAAAATAGTTTTGACACTCTACTTCGGCCGTTAGCTAGGTTATCCTACAGGCTGGACTTGTGGGGTATCGCAACTGCTGAGCTCTGATACCACTCTGTAACACCCTCAGAATCGACCCTATGCAAGTTTGAGCGAAACCCGCCAAACCCGCATAGAAACGATTCAAAGGTGCCCACCAGGCACTTTCGTGCGGGTGGAAAACGAAGTAATAACATTACACAACAGTCCTCGATGGGACCCACAGAACAGATATATACAACAGCGACTCAATGAGTCAAGAATACAGATATAATATACAAAGATCCAAATCACCTTGAAAACGATAGTGCGTCCAGCTACGGACAAGATGCAAATGGGGCTAAGAGCCCTGAAGAATAACCAATGGCGTCCATAACCCTGCCCAGGCCAAGCCGGAAGTGTAACCCTGCTAACGACGTCGATCTCAAAACCTGCTTAAACAAAAGGGGTGCCGACAAAGGGCAAAGGAAAAAGAGGAGCGTCAGTACTAAGGCCAGTACACGGCGAGACTAGAATTCGGCGGTCCTCGCCTACATAGGTATGGTGGACTGAGCGGCAGCGGCAGCATGCACTGAACAACCTATAGAGACTCGATACAACTGGCGGCTATCAGAGAGGGGTGAGAAAGACCTATTCGGAACCAACCTGATACTACCAACAAACAAACCCATCCTGGCGTTTCCCCCTCGAGACCAAACGAGGAAGGCAACCGAGGAACTCACACAGTTGGCAGTTTTACTTATTCAGTTATAGTTGCGGCACTTTACTAGTCAGGTTTAGATAATCATCCTGATAAAGTAAGCAGTGGGCACTTTTAGTTAACCATTCCGTTATAGTGGCAACACTTACTAGTCAGATACAATTAGCATGAGATAACCCAAAACCCAGCAGTTGTTGGCACTTTTATTTAGCCATTCCGTTGTAGTTGTCATACTTACTAGTCAGGTACAATGGTCGCAAGCGACACTCCAAACAAGCAATTGTGGGCAGAATTAATTAGCCATTCCATTATAGTGAAGCTGATTACTAGTCATTATAAAGTCAAATTTATAGCAATAAACTTTAGTTATGCTTGTCTATGGTCGAGATACTGTGCTCCAAGTCGTCCATAACCGCGGACACGGCTTTCAGAAAGTTTTAACCCGGCCGGGGTGCACAAATAGCAACACACACTCGATCAACCTCGGAAAAACCAAAACAAAACCCAACGAGGCCTTCACGACAAAGCAATCACAGGATTCAGAATTATTTCAGGGGGCCACCCCTTAAGTAGAACCCGCAACGAAGTAAGCTAGCTTCGAGATGGACTCAAGGTTTGGGTGGACGGCTGTGAGCGACTGGGAACCCGAAAGTGTGGCTGGGCTTGTCGACACCGCGTAAACGTGTCCCGATCCTAAACAGTACAGTGTGCTCCTCGCACAATCGTAAATAAAGCAGTAAAACATGGCATAAGTACAGGATCGTAAATAAAACCTCAAACTAGTTTGTGGCCCCAAGAAATAAGACTGAATCAAGCTCTGGCTCAGGGGGGTCCCATGTACCTCCCGGATGTGGATAGCAAGATAAATCAAGGAACAGGTATCAAGTACTCGGGGTCCTACGGGACACAAGTGGGCGTTCGGAAACCAAATATTTTCTATCACCCACCGATGCCTCTGCTTATTTCAATTTTAGTTGTTAAACAGGAATTAAAGTGTGCGATAAGTAAAACCATAATCATCTCCAACAACAAGCATGCGACAAGGCTCCCACAACTGTGGCGATTGACGACACGCAACAGCACTTGAGCAGGCGACTACGACGCGCAAGTCCAACTATCTAACAAACAACAGGTAAATAGGATGTGTCCAAGGTAATATAAGGCTGCAAGGGTTAACACGGGTACGAAAACTAGAGCATCGCAACACAGGTAGCAATAGATCAACAGGAGGGAATAAATACTATAAAAGGAAGATAGGTAGAAAGAGGGAGATGCTCGCCTGAAAACATGCCGAAGGTTCAACCGAAGATCGGGTCGACACTCGCATCAACTCAACGGCCTTATCCGCGAAGAAGCAAAACACTAGAAGAAACACCGGATGCAATATTTAATACAACGGCAGAAGATCGGCATGATGCATGTATGATGTATGACATGGTAAAGATGCGATGCAATTAGGTCATATTAAGCGGAACCGGGGTCCCGACAATTATTAGATGGTTCATGTTGTTTAGATACCCCGCAATTAAATGTTGTTATAACAGGGCAGAATATATCACCGGTTCGCTACACAAGTTTAAATGAGGCCAATATGAGACTAGAGTTGCCCGCATATGGGCCCCATATTTAATTATTAGGTGAATCGGCATAAGGCCCCCAAACCAATGATATGCATGCGAGATGAATGGTTAATATGCAACAAGTTTATTATATTATAAAAATAGGGTTCCGGGAAGGGGTTCACACATTAGGGTTCGGCAGATCTTGGGGCTCCGGGGTTCGGGGTCGGTCTCAGGGTCCAGGGTTCGACGGGATCGAGGTTCGGACTCCGGGATTAGGGTCTTCGGATCGGGGTAGATCTTGGCGTATCCGGGTGGAAGGACTTGGTGGTTCTGACTTCACTTGTCAGTGCCGGACTCGGTTGCGGTGGATCTTGGCCATGTCGAAGTTCTTGCCGGAGGTTCGTCGAGGCCACCGGTTCGGTACGGTCTTCATGTGGTAGATCTTGTCGGGTCCCACGGGGTCGATCTTGCCGTTGCGAGGGTCTTGTCGGGCCCGCGCCATCGAGTCGGTCTTGGCGTCCGGGGGGGTTCGGTCTCAACACCGGGGTCGGTCTCGGGGTCTCGGACGCCAGGATCGGTCTTCGCGGTCAACGAGGTCGGCCTCCACGAGGAAGATCATGACGTGCCGACGGGTTCGGTTTCCGTGAAGGTCTTGTGGTTCCCACTTCGAGAAGATCTTGCGGTTTGCGGTCTCCACATCCAACAGCTTAGTACCAACTTGGTACTACACAGAAATCGTGCATTGTTGGAGGCAGAGAAACTAGCTGCGGTGGGCTCGTACGCGGGGGGTTCTCTGCACAGCGGCTCGCGGCACACGACGGTGAGGCCTGAGCGACGGCGACGTGGAATCGAGGCCGGCGGGGCTCGTACGCGGGGACGGCGGCACGTAGGCGAGGGAGCCGGCGAGGCAGAGCTCGCTGCCGGCTCGCGGCAGAGAGGAGGGGGGGGGGGCAGCGGACGACGAGGAGCTTGGCGGGCGCGGGGTGTGGTGCTGGAGGAAGGCGGGGCCACGGCGGGCGAAAGCGGCCGGGGAGAGGCAGCCGGGGGACGCGGGGTGCTCGAGGGCGACGCCGGCCAGAGGGAGCCACCGGAGGAGGGGGTCGCGACCTGGGCGAGCGGGGCGCGGCCAGGGCTTCCGCGCGCGGGAAGCAGGGGCCGGCCGGAGAAGGTTGGGGCGCGGGGCTCGGGGTCGACGAGGACGCGCCGGTGGAGGGCGGCGCCGACGAGGCAGGGGTGGCTCGGCCAGCGGAGGGGCTGGGGCGGGGCGCTCACGGCCAGAGACGGCGTGGCAGAGGCGCCGGGGCAGGCGGTGCGCCAGGGAGGCCGGGCTTGGCGGGGTCGGGCCGGCGGGAGGCGAGCGGGTTCGGGGAGGCGATGCGCCAGGGAGGCCGGGCTTGGCGGGGTCGGGCCGGCGGAGGGGAGGAAGGAGGAGGAACCGCGGGGAAGAGAGGGTCGCGTGGGAGGGGAGCGCGTCGGGTGCGTGGTGGGGTCGGGGGCGTGGGGATCTGGGCAGGTGGGTGGGGCTGGGTTTGGTTGGGGACAGGCAGGTCGGGTGGGACCCGCTGTTAGGGAGAGAAGAGAGGGCTGAGGGTGGAAGGCTGGGTGTGTTTGGTGGGGGTGGGTTAGACTAGGTGGCAGCGTGTGAGTGGTTGGGGGAAGGGAGAGAGGGGAGGTGGCGCTCGGGGATTGGTCCGGGTGAGGTGGCAGGCAGGGTGGGTAGGTTAGTTGGTAGCTGTAGGAATAATGGGGTGGGCCGTTTGTATTTCTGGGGTGGTCGTTCGGGTCAATCGGCCCGTTCGACTGCCCCTATTAAAAATAATTAAATGTTTTATTTAGTTTAATCGCACCGATTGTAAACCAATAATAGACAACAAAATATTCCGGCGACCCGGGTTTGAATTTGAAAACAAGACGGGGCGTTTTTAGAAAACAAAACAGGCTTTGCGAAAATAGTTTTATGCAAACAATGCATGATGGTGACGATGCAATGCACAAATTCAACGCGATTTTCTAGTAGTGGTTTTTTGCGGGATGCCACAATGTGACATGCCAATCCCTGGATCAGTTCATTGGCCCACAATAGAATAAGATGAATAACATAGAAAAATATCCGTGTATCATAGATAACGAAGATCCAGAGTACCATTATTACAATAAAAGCTTAGCTCAAGGCTAGCTCAAATTATTCAGGTAGCAACATAAATAAAGTAAATCCTCCATTCTTCAAATTTCCCACAAGTGAACAAGTGCCGAGTGGAGTACCGTGGCCTATATCGATTACTCAGAATCGGAATAACCTGCAACATGAAACGTAGCAGCCTCGAAGGGTCAATACATGGAATGTATGGCAAGTAGAGCTAGTAAAGGAGACAATAGTACTAACATCTACATGCATATTTGGCAATTGGAGCTGTGTCTGGCTTGCATTTGCAAATAACTTTGTCCTACTTTCATAAACAGTTTTTGATTTTCTTTGAAAAGATCCCAATTAAGTTAACCCAACAATATTAAAACAATTATGAAATTAGAATGAGCGAGAAACATGTCATGGAATCAATATCAAGCAACTCAGTGTCCATAACCGGGGACACGGCTAATCGATTAGATTATACACCCTGCAGGGGTTAGTACACTTTACCCATGTGACTTGGCCAGCCCAGCTCGTACCATCACTCTTATTTTGAGTGGTGATAGGGAGAAGACCAAGAAGAGACTGTTCGGGAAGTAGCTCCTCAATCCCGACGCGCACCGGTCCATCCTACCAAAATTCTACATCTCTGGATACGCGGATTCGAGTTACCACAACCTACTAAGTCCAACCAACCGCCCATTCCCTTATTGGCACATGGTTGTACACGTAAGCTACACAATAAAGAAGCCAATCATTCTCTCTTGATACCTGGGTGCCTTTCCGCAATGAAACCACCAAAAATTATCAATACCATCACACCCAGGAGATTCATTGATTAAGTTGTTTTAGTTTTCATAAACCAATACTTTTAGAAACAAGTCTCAATGATGTCACCCAGCCCTCGTTCAACATGGCATGGATAAGCACATCTACCAACGGTGGTTCATCTACAAAGAGGGTCCTACCACATAATAGGACATAGCATAGCGATAGTATCATCCTACACATGCATCTACAAAATACACGACAATGCATAGAAAATAGTAGGACGATATCATGAACAAAGTAGCATCTACTTGCCTTGGTTGTAGCGGTCGGAAGAACAATCCACACACGAGCAAGCATTGCACTCGTCACAATCTACACGATACAATTGCAATCATAAACAAACAATCCACAATCATATGCAATAAGATGATGCATGAAGGTATGCAAGTCAAGTGAATTGGTGCTACAGCTGCACCACATAATCCTAATCGATAATACTACTGATTGCATGCATGGAAAATAGTTTTTAACGCAAGGAAAACTATTAGGCAAAAAGTAATGCTCAAAACTAGAGCTAGAACTCAAATAAATCACTACCGGTAGTATACTGTTTGTAAAATCTTGGGAACATTTTACCGCATAGTCATCGCTGATTAGAAACAGTACCAACTGGAATTACTCAAAAAGGAATTATAAAACTCCCCGAGTAATTAAAACACTGCAGAAAGCCACTAGACAGTTTCTGCAGAAGTTTTTACTGTAAGCCTATCCTTTTAATTCACGATGAGATTCCCCTCGTTCCACTGAATCCAGGGACATATCATACGCGATTTTTGGAGCTACGGATATTTTTCTACGAATTAATTACTCCGAAAAGTTCATTAACCTATTTGATGAAACTGTACCAAACCTTGCTGCAAAAGCCTGAACCAAAGGTACAGCGAGATTCTACACGACTCACTGAATCTACGCATATTTTATTTGCAATTTTTGGCCAAGCGGTTTAATTTCTATGCAATTTACAAGTTTCTACCAAAATCTGTCAACTAAAACGATTAGTTAAATTAACCAGTCAACTGTGTCTGTTGACTGGTCAACGCGTCTGCTGACTAGGCACTGACCGGGCGTCTGACTAGTCAACGCCTGAGTCTGACCGGTCAACGAACGATCTGAGCCGCTGATCTGAGATCTGATGGTGGCTACAGGCTTACCGGGAACGAACGGGCGAAATGGACGGCGGAGAGTTTCGGACGGTGCGGCGATCGACTCCGGCGACGGTGTTACCTGCGCGGTAGGGGAACGGTCAGCGCGTGGTTCGAGCTCGTCAACGCGGCGTGCAAGACGGCGCGCGTGCGATACGGCACGGACGAGCGGCGCGACGCAAGACGGCGCGCGTGCGTGGGTAGTTGCGCGCGCGAAGGCGCGCAGCGTGTGCGTGCGTGCGTGCGTGTGCGTGCGCGCGTGTGTGCGCGCGCCGGCGGCGCAGCGCGTGCAGCAGCGAGCGCAGTGCGCGCGGCAGGCGTAGGCGGCAGCGGCAGCAGCGAGCGAGGCGCGCAGCAGCAGCACGGCGGCAGCGCGCGCAGCGCGCAGGCGGCGCAGCAGCGGCTCGGCGGCGATGGCGATGCTGTGGAGGCGGCGCGGTGCGGAGCCGGCGGGTGGCGCGGCTGGGCGAGGGCGCTGCGGGGCGGCGGTTGCATGCGGCGGCGGCGGCTGCATGCGCGGAGGCGCGCAGTGGTGGGGGGAGAGAAGGCGGCGGCGCAGTACATGCTGGCGGCGGGGATCGGCGGCCGGCGGCGAGGCGGGAAGAAGGCGGCGCGCGGCGGCTCCAGGAGAAGAGGCGGCGGCGCGGAAAACGAGGTGGGGCGGGGCGATCGCGAGGGGAGGCGGGCACGCGTCCCGAGGCGGCTGGCGGCGGGCGGTTAACGAGGCAGGGGCGGGGTCGGCCGGGTGGGTCCCCTTTTGTGGGCCTTCGCGCGGAAACCGAGGCTGATTCGGCGCGAAGTTGGACACGAACTCGGAAATCGGCCCGAAATTCGGACCGTTTTCCGTCTTTTTAAACAAACGGCCGTAACTTCTCCGTACGAGTTCCGAATCGAGCGATTCTTGCTCCTACGGTTTTGTAAAGTCGAGGGGAACGATCTAGGGTCAAGGTTCGGGCGAAACCACTAGGCTACAAGGGTGGACAATGCTAGTCCTACTGAAGCCTCCCGCAGGAGCCTCGTAGCAAAACAGAACAGGGTTTCGAAACAGCGTTTCGCCGATTCATTTCGATCGACAGTTTTGTATGGAAAGGCATGATGCGATGATATGAATGATATGCAAGACCAAATCTAAAATTTGGGATGTGACAAGACTAACCCCCTTAAGATCAATCTCGTCCTCGAGATTCGGCGCGGCTAGCAAATAGGTGTGGGTAGTCCTCTCGGATGTCATCCTCACGCTCCCAAGTGGCTTCCTCTGCAGTGTGGTGGCTCCACTGCACCTTGCAAAACTTGATTGTCTTGGTACGGGTAGTCCTCTCCGCTGTCTCCAGAATCTTGACCGGTTTCTCCTCATAGGTCAAGTCATTCTCAAGCTGAACCTCCTCTTGCGGTACAGTGTCTCGCAATGGTGTATCCACCATCTCCGGATGGCACTTCTTCAGCTGAGACACGTGGAACACATTGTGAACAGCGGACAGAGCTTCTGGCAACTCCAACTGGTAAGCAACTTCCCGTTGCGTGCTAAGACCCGATACGGTCCAATAAACCGAGGTGCCAGCTTACCCTTAATTCCAAATCTCTTGATTCCACGAAGTGGCGACACTCTGAGGTATGCTCTATCACCAATCTCATACACCACTTCCTTGCGCTTGGCATCAGCGTAGCTCTTCTGCCTTGATTGTGCTACCTTCAGTCTGTCCCTAATCAAGGCGACCTTCTCCTCAGCGTCTTTGATCAAATCAGGTCCAAACAACTGACATTCTCCTACTCCATCCCATAGCAATGGCGTCCGGCACTGTTTCCCATACAGTACATCAAACGGTGACGTCTTAATGCTGGTTTGATAGCTGTTGTTGTAGGAAAACTCCGCATACGACAAATTCTCATCCCAACTAGAGCCATGAGCCAAGGCGCAAGCTCTCAGCATGTCCTCCAAAATCTGATTCACCCTCTCGGTCTGTCCATCGGTCTGTGGGTGAAACGCTGTGCTAAACTCCAATCTAGTCCCAAGTGACTCGTGCAGCTGGCGCCAGAAGTGTGAGGTAAATTGGGTGCCTCTATCAGATACGATACTCTTGGGAACTCCGTGTAGGCACACAATTCTGTCCATGTAAATCTTGGCCAACTTTGCACTCGTATAAGTCGTCTTTACCGGAATAACGTGGGCTACCTTGGTCAAATGGTCGACCACTACCCAAATAGAGTCATATCCTGACCTGGTCCTGGGCAATCCTGTGATAAAGTCCATTCTCACTCCATCCCACTTCCAATCCGGCACAGGCAATGGCTGTAGCAGTCCTGCTGGCTTCTGGTGTTCCGCCTTCACTCGGCTGCACACATCACACAGGGCGATAAGCTTGGCGATATCTCCCTTCATGTTGTTCCACCAAAATCTGCTCTTCAAATCCATATACATCTTTGTGTTGCCCGGATGTATGGAGTATGGCGAGTTATGAGCCTCCTGCAGAATCAACTCCCTTATCTCCGGGTCGCTGGGTACACACAAACGATCTACATACCACAAGGTACCATGCTCATCCTCGCGAATATCCTTTTCCCGATTCTCCTTCATCTTTTCCTTTATCTCCTCTATTTCCTTGTCTCCTACCTGAGCCTTTTTGATTCTGTCCTGTAGCGTCGGTTGGACTTCCATTGTAGCCAATTATCCTTCAGACACTACTTATAGTCTAAGGTCCTTGAATTGCTTGCACAAATCCTCAGGCAATTCACCAATTGTCAATCCATTGGCATAAACCTTCCGGCTCAGAGCATCCGCTACTACATTGGCCTTTCCTGGGTGGTATTGTAGATTCATATCATAGTCCTTGATAAGTTCCAACCATCGTCTTTGTCTCATGTTCAGTTCCTTCTGCGTGAATATGTACTTCAGGCTCTTGTGGTCGATGTACACATCACAGTGTTTTCCCATTAAATAATGCCTCCATACCTTGAGCGCATAAACCACTGCCGCTAACTCCAAGTCGTGTGTGGGGTAATTCCGCTCATGGTGCTTGAGTTGTCGCGAGGCATATGATACCACTCTCCCATCTTGCATCAACACACTCCCAAGTCCCTGTCGAGAAGCATCACAGTACACTTGGAAATCCTTCTGAAGATCTGGTAAACACAGAACGGGTGCGGTCACTAGTCGACGCTTCAGTTCCTGAAAGCTGGCTTCACATACGTCTGACCATTCAAACTTCCTCTCCTTCTTCAGAAGTTCAGTCATCGGCTTAGCAATCTTGGAAAAGTTTTCAATGAACCTCCTGTAATATCCAGCAAGTCCCAAAAAGCTTCGTATCTCTCCTGCATTCTTGGGTGCTTCCCACTCAGTTACTGCAGTCACTTTGCTTGGATCAACAGCGACTCCTTCTCCTGACACTACGTGTCCAAGAAATCCAACAGTGTTAAGCCAGAATTCACACTTGCTGAATTTGGCATACAACTTGTGTTCCCTCAGCTTCTCCATAATTAGTCTCAGATGCTTCTCATGCTCAGCATCATCCTTAGAATATATCAGTATGTCATCAATAAACACTACCACGAACTTGTCCAAGAACTCCATAAATACCTTGTTCATCATGGTCATGAAATACGCCGGGGCATTCTATAGTCCAAAAGACATAACTGTATACTCATATAAACCATACCTAGTGGTGAAGGCGGTTTTTGGTACGTCCTCCTCTCGGATCTTCAATTGAAAGTAGCCTGATCGCAGATCAATCTTGCTGAACACCTTCGCTCCTTCTAGTTGATCAAACAAATCATTTATGTTCGGCAGAGGGTACTTGTTCTTGATGGTTACTTCATTCAGCGAGCGATAGTCCACCACTAATCTCTTGCTGCTGTCTTTCTTCTCCACAAACAGAACAGGTGCTCCCCATGATGACGAACTAGGCTGAATGAATCCCTTTTCCAGCTGCTCTTTCAACTGCTTCTTCAATTCCTTCAGCTCATCCACATCCATCTTATATGGTTTCTTTGCTATTGGTCCTGTTCCCGGCATCAGGTCGATAAGAAACTCTACTTCCCTGTAAGGTGGCATTCTTGGCAGTTCTTCCGGAAACACGTCAGGCTAATCCCTAATCACTGGCACAGTATCCATGCTACCCCCCTTAAGAGAATTCAACTTACACCTTCTCGGTCGTGCAGCCGACTTGAATCTAATCCTCTTACCATCCGGGGTTTTGAGTGAAACAGCTCGCTGTGCACAATCTATGTGTCCCCCATGCATAGACATCCAATCTATACCCAGAATAACGTCTAATCCCTGTGAATCCAACACTACCAAATGTGCAATGAAGTTGTGTGTTCCAATCATCACAGTTAAGTCGCGGCATCCCGCGCTAGCTATCATATCTCCTCCAGGTGAACTCACTCTAATAGACCTTTTCATAGACTCAGTAGGTAACTTATACTTATCCACAAATTCCCTTGATATGAATGAATGCGATGCACCAGTATTGAAAAGTATAAGTGCAGGGTAAGTGTTGATTGGGAACTTACTAATCACAAGGTCAGGCTCATCTGGAATCTCCTCCACATTCATGTGGTTCACTGTGGCCTTCTCGTTGTTGTTTGGCTTCAGTCCTTTCCTCTCCGGACAGTTGTCAGCATAGTGTCCCTTCTGTTTACACTTGAAGCACGTCACCTCACTCGGATCCTTCTTCACAAAGCTGCGATCACGGTTGCGGTCATGTCCACCGTGTCCTCCAGAGTGGTGAGAGTGTCCTCCCTTGTGGCTGTGGTGACTGCTCCTATGGTTGTCATGACGATGCCCATCGCCTCCATGGTGGTGGCGGTCATGGCTCCCATGGTCACTCCCTCCATGCTTGGAGTATCCATCATATGAAGTGCGAGACTTGTGGTGAGAACCAGAGTGGTGATTATTGTTCTTCCTCTTGTGGCTTTCTACTTGCTTGTGCTTCCCTTCCAAGATCCTGACCTTGTCCATAAGCTCCTGGAAAGTGGGGCAATAAACCACCAGTAGCTGTACTAAAAGCTCATCACTGAGGCCATCCAGGAATCTCTCCCTCCTTTTTGCATCAGTGTCAACATCCTCAGGTGCATAACGGGACAGGTTGTTGAACTCCTCAATGTACTCGGCCACGGTGCGATTGGTTTGGCGCAAGTTGCGGAACTCCTTCCTCTTCAGGCTCAGAACTCCTGAAGACACGTGGTTGGTCCTGAAACCTTCCTCAAACATTGCCCAAGTCATGGTATCCAGCGGGTGGGTGATCTGAAAAGTGTCCCACCAAGAAGCGGCTGGTCCTTCTAGTAGGTGAGCGGCAAACCTCACCTTCTCAGCATCAGTGCATCCGACAGTTACTAGATCCTTGTTGACTGAACGCAACCAGTCGAGAGCAACCATTGGTTCCGTTGTAGTAGAGAACTTAGCTGGCCTTAGCCTCAGAAATCTGGTGAGGGCATCTCCCTGAGGCTGATTGTTTCCATTGTTGTTGTTCTGATTGGCCATGAACTGAGTCATCACTTGGGTCAGCTATGCCTGAGCTGCCATGAGCTGCTTCAACTCAGTGGGGTGATGGCGGGGAGGCATCTGCGGTTCAGCACAGGTAAGTTTAGAAAGAATCAACTACGATAATAGGATTCTACCCATGCATATGATCAATCAACAACAAACAATAGCAGGCAATCACAAGCAAGCAACACATCAACAAACAAGCGATCCAGCAACATCCCAGGGGTTATCCTAGCAGTATATACCTACTGAAATAGTTTTGCAAGAGTTGGCAATGGTTAACTAAACAGTTGATCAACTAAACAACAAAACAGCAATCTGCCAGAACAGTCCAGCAGCATTCACGAATTTGTACGCCTGACTTAAACTTGTCAGAAACATTAGCTGATTTTTGCACATATAGTACAGCGAGTTTCGCATCAGCCCAATTTTTTTTCAGATTTTTCCGAGTTACCAGAAAAATATGAAAAATCGCGCAGTACTGCTGTATCAGCAGAAAAACTGCAGCGAAAATAACACAGATATTAACCAAATTGCCATAACTCTTTCATAAAATTTGCACAAATAATTCCTGGGATATTGGAGTACACAAATAATCAACTAAACACTCTTAAACTAACACGAACTAAGCTTCACAACGATCGAGACTAATCATAATGAATTTGCCTAACGTGGACTAATTGGTGGACTTCTATCTACTTCTTGAAGAGGTTGCAGTAGGTCCTTGCTGTCATGCGTTGGCGCTTCGGCTCGCGGTACAACCATGGCGGCGGAGTGTACACCTCTCCTGAATCATCACTTGAGATCTCAAACTCCACCTCTTCTGGATCCTCCTCTTCTTCACTCTCAGCTGCAACTGCAACAGCTTCATCTCCTCCACCATCATCGTCTCCATCATCATCATCCTCGTCCTCATCATCATCATCGTCTCCACTGTCATCATCATCCCCATTGTTTCCATCATCTCCATTGTCATCATCAGAGGGGGGGTTTAGCTGTGCTTGGAGAGCGGCAATCTGGGCTGTCATAGCTTCAATAGTTTGATCCCTTTCCTGGACGGTCCCTTGCAACTGTTGTATGTTCTGGGTGTTCTCCTGCACAATACCATGAAGATGAGCTATGGTTGCATCTCTGGCTATCAGGGCATTCTCCAGAACTCCCACAGCTTCATGCAGGGTGTCAATCTCCTATCCTTGGACCACCATACCATTGCTAGCAAAATCTGCAATCTCCTTTATCATCATTACTTTATCAGCTAGAGCTCCATTCTCCTTTTCCATGTCCTCTATGTGCCTCCGACGGGGCGGCATGTTGTTCCTGTCGCCCGGGGTAACCACAATGTGCCCATCTTCATCACGCCTTCCATAGTCACGGTAGGGTGAATCTGCTGGCAGTAGGTGTCGGACTTGATGGCACTGGCGAGACAGGGCTTCATGTATGGCCAAGTTGATTCGAAGTCCCCAATTGCAGTATGTCTTGGTGTAGATCAAATGCACAGGGTTTAGCAAGGCGGCATCTCTGAATATGAAGGTAGTGATCTCCCATGCATCCTCTCCATATCCATAGGTGTACAACCTTCTTCCCTTGAACATGGGCAGTGGCAATCCCAATGACTGCGAGAGCTGTGCTAACTGCCTTGCAAAGGGACTTGGTGACTCCATGGTGGCATACTCAGTCCTGACTTCTCCCATCTATCAAGTAAAAGAGGAAAGTGAGAATAGCATATGGTAAGAATTTACGAGGGTGAAAGGCATAAGATGAAAGACAGGGTTAATATAGGCTTTAATAATTCTATTGCTTCCTAATTCCAATCCTAGGTCACGATCCTACAGTCGACACACGGGCTCTGATACCATCCTGTAACACCGCGGTTCTGAAAAGACCGAGACTTCTATGTGACATGCCAATCCCTGGATCGGTTCATTGGCCCACAATAGAATAAGATGAATAACATAGCAAAATATCCGTGTATCATAGATAACGAAGATCCAGAGTACCATTATTACAATAAAAGCTTAGCTCAAGGCTAGCTCAAATTATTCAGGTAGCAGCATAAATAAAGTAAATCCTCCATTCTTCAAATTGCCCACAAGTGAACAAGTGCCGAGTGGAGTACCGTGGCCTATATCGATTACTCAGAATCGGAATAACCTGCAACATGAAACGTAGCAGCCCCGAAGGGTCAATACATGGAATGTATGGCAACTAGAGCTAGTAAAGGAGACAATAGTACTAACATCTACATGCATATTTGGCAATTGGAGCTGTGTCTGGCTTGCATTTGCAAATAACTTTGTCCTACTTTCATAAACAGTTTTTGATTTTCTTTGAAAAGATCCCAATTAAGTTAACCCAACAATATTAAAACAATTATGAAATTAGAATGAGCGAGAAACATGTCATGGAATCAATATCAAGCAACTCAGTTGTCCATAACCGGGGACACGGCTAATCGATTAGATTATACACCCTGCAGGGGTTAGTACACTTTACCCATGTGACTTGGCCAGCCCAGCTCGTACCATCACTCTCATTTTGAGTGGTGATAGGGAGAAGACCAAGAAGAGACTGTTCGGAAAGTAGCTCCTCAATCCCGACGCGCACCGGTCCATCCTACCAAAATTCTACATCTCTGGATACGCGGGTTCGAGTTACCACAACCTACTAAGTCCAACCAACCGCCCATTACATTATTGGCACATGGTTGTACACGTAAGCTACACAATAAAAAAGCCAATCATTCTCTCTTGATACCTGGGTGCCTTTCCGCAATGAAACCACCAAAAATTATCAATACCATCACACCCAGGAGATTCATTGATTAAGTTGTTTTAGTTTTCACAAACCAATACTTTTAGAAACAAGTGTCAATGATGTCACCCAGCCCTCGTTATACATGGCATGGCTAAGCACATCTACCAACGGTGGTTCATCTACAAAGAGGGTCCTACCACATAATAGGACATAGCATAGCGATAGTATCATCCTACACATGCATCTACAAAATACACGACAATGCATAGAAAATAGTAGGACGATATCATGAACAAAGTAGCATCTACTTGCCTTGGTTGTAGAGGTTGGAAGAACAATCCACACACGAGCAAGCGTTGCACTCGTCACAATCTACACGATACAATTGCAATCATAAACAAACAATCCACAATCATATGCAACAAGATGATGCATGAAGGTATGCAAGTCAAGTGAATTGGTGCTACAGCTGCACCACATAATCCTAATCGATAATACTACTGATTGCATGCATGGAAAATAGTTTTTAACGCAAGGAAAACTATTAGGCAAAAAGTAATGCTCAAAACTAGAGCTAGAACTCAAATAAATCACTACCGGTAGTATACTGTTTGTAAAATCTTGGTAAAATTCTACCGCATAGGCATCGCTGATTAGAAACAGTACCAACTGGAATTACTCAAAAAGGAATTATAAAACTCCCCAAGTAATTAAAACACTGCAGAAAGCCACTAGACAGTTTCTGCAGAAGTTTTTACTGTAAGCCTATCCTTTTAATTCACGATGAGATTCCCCTCGTTCCACTGAATCCAGGTACATATCATACGCGATTTTTGGAGCTACGGATCTTTTTCTACGAATTAATTACTCCGAAAAGGCCATTAACCTATTTGATTAAACTGTAACAAACCTTGCTGCAAAAGCCTGAACCAAAGGTACAGCGAGATTCTACACGACTCACTGAATCTACAAATATTTTATTTGCAATTTTTGGCCAAGCGGTTTAATTTCTACGCAATTTACAAGTTTCTACCAAAATCTGTCAACTAAAACGATTAGTTAAATTAACCAGTCAACTGTGTCTGTTGACGGGTCAACGCGTCTGCTGACTAGGCGCTGACCGGGCGTCTGACTAGTCAACGCCTGAGTCTGACCGGTCAACGAACGATCTGAGCCGCTGATCTGAGGTCTGACGGTGGCTGCAGGCTTACCGGGAACGAACGGGCGAAACGGACGGCGGCGAGTTCCGAACGGTGCGGCGATCGACTCCGGCGACGGTGTTACCTGCGCGGTAGGGGAACGGTCAGAGCGTGGTTCGAGCTCGTCAACGCGGCGCGCAAGACGGCGCGCGTGCGTGGGTAGTTGCGCGCGCGAAGGCGCGCAACGTGTGCGTGCGTGCGTGTGCGTGCGCGGGTGTGTGTGCGCGCGGCAGGCGCAGGCGGCGGCGGCAGCAGCGAGCGAGGCGCGCAGCAGCAGCACGGCGGCAGCGCGCGCAGCGCGCAGGCGGCGCAGCAGCGGCTCGGCGGCGATGGCGGTGCGGCGGAGGCGGCGCGGTGCGGAGCCGGCGGGTGGCGCGGCTGGGCGAGGGCGCTTCGGGGCGGCGGTTGCATGCGGCGGCGGCGGCTGCATGCGCGGAGGCGCGCGGTGGCAGGGGGAGAGAAGGCGGCGGTGCAGTACCTGCTGGCGGCGGGGATCGGCGGCCGGCGGCGAGGCGGGAAGAAGGCGGCGTGCGGCGGCTCCAGGAGGCGAGGCGGCGGCGCAGAAAATGAGGTGGGGCGGGGCGATCGCGAGGGGAGGCGGGCACGTGTCCCGAGGCGGCTGGCGGCAGGCGGTTAACGAGGCAGGGGCGGGGTCGGCCGGGTGGGTCCCCTTTTGTGGGCCTTCGCGTGGAAACCTAGGCTGATTCGGCGTGAAGTTGGACACGAATTCGGAAATCGGCCCGGAATTCGGACCGTTTTCCGTGTTTTTAAACAAACGGCCGTAACTTCTCCGTACGAGTTCCGAATCGAGCGATTCTTTCTCCTACGGTTTTGTAAAGTCGAGGGGGACGACCTAGGGTCAAGGTTCGGGCGAAACCACTAGGCTACAAGGGTGGACAACGCTAGTCCTACTGAAGCCTCCCGCAGGAGCCTCGTAGCAAAACAGAACAGGGTTTCGAAAATAGCGTTTCGCCGATTCATTTCGATCGACGGTTTTGTATGGAAAGGCATGATGCGATGATATGAATGATATGCAAGACCAAATCTAAAATTTGGGATGTGACAACAAGAGACTGTTGTTTTCTCCCTAGTAGAAACAACACATCTACAACCTTATAGATTTTTGTGACTTCCCCAGATTAAATAGAGGCATGAACCCACTATCGAGCATAAATACTCCCTCTTGGAGTCACTAGCATCTACTTGGCCAAGATATGAAGGGAATATGCCCGAGAGGCTATAATAAAGTGTTTATGATCGTATTCCTTGTTTATGATAAATGTTTATTTTGCACGCTATAATTGTATAAATACAGAAACATTAATACATGTGTGTTTAATAAACAAACAGAAAGTTCCTAGTTATGCCTCTCTTATAAAACTAGCTCGTTGATTAACAAGATGATCAAGGTTTCCTGATCATGGACATTGGATGTTGTTAATAACGAGGTCACAACATTAGTGTAATGATGTGATGAACATTCATCCGAAGTATAGCATTACGATCAAAGTCATTGAGTTTATATTGCTATAACAACTTACGAAGTGATCCTAATCCTTAGACCATGAGATCATGTCAATCACTAACACCGGAAGAGTTTCTTGATAACATCAAACGTCACATCGTAACAGGGTGGTTATAAAGATGGGTTCATAACTACTAAAGTTTTATGTTGAGGCCCATGGATCGAGAGTGGAATTTGTTCATCCCGATGACAGATAGATATGCTCTGGGCCCTCTTGGTGATATCACATTGATTAGCTTGCAGCAAGTGATTTGATCACTAGAATGTTATATCACGGGAACGAGAAAAGAGTGCATGTTAGTAACGATATCAAACTAGGTATGGAGATACCGATGATCGAATCTCGGTCATGTAATATATCACGAAACAAAGGGATTAAGATACTAGCGTAAAAGGTTCTCGCGATCACAAGAAAGTCATCGCTGAATGTGTGGGAGTCGGTATGGGTCTCCAGATCCCGCTTCTGATTATTGATCCGAGAGGGGTCTCGATCATGTCCGCATTATTCTCGAACCACAGGGTGACACACTTAAGAGATACCTACATCCATTTGGAGCAAAAGTTTCATGCTAGAAAGAATAACAAGCACAGCAATTTATTTCACTAGATATCGAAACGGGTTTTCGGGTGAAATTGCAGTAAGTGTTTTTGCATGTGAAATGAAATACTAGAAAGGGGTTATATGAGAATGTTTGTCATTAAAGTAATTGACAAAATTCTGAATAAATAAAAGGAGTTTTATTTAATGAGAGTTTGCATTAAATTTGCTGAAAATTTAATGGTAATTTGAGTGCGTTTCTGAGTGGAGGTAATTGAAAGGCATTTGAGTGAGTGGAGTGTCCACCCACATGAATGTAGAATAGGTGGGGGCAGCCCCCATGGCTGGGCGCCATGCCCCTTGGGTGCCCCCTCTCCCCTATAAAAAAGGCCCCCCTCTCATCCTCTCAAAACACACCTCCTCGTGAAGGATCTCTCTCCCCCTCTAGTATTTATCCCCCATGGTCTCGGACTAGCGAGATACATGTTCCCGGTGGCTTTTCGGAAAGAAAGAGTTGTGCTTCTGCTGCATCGCTGGAGCGAGGAGGCGGAGGTTGCTCGGTGCCTCAGACGTGTGTGCAAGCACGGATGCGCTGCTGCGGCACTAGGACTTCCTCTCGATCTTGAGATCGGAAAGAGATCGTCTACATCAACCACGAGTTTAACTCGTTAAGCTTTGTCGGTCTTCAAGGGTATGTTCTCTACGGATATACATCCACCCGTAGCTTGTATCTAGTAGATAGATCTTGGTACATAGTTATTCCCATCGTAGGAAATTTTTTGTTTTCTATGCTGCGAACCCTATAGTGGTGTCAGAGCCACATCTATGCATAGATGCTTTGCACGGGTAGTACACATATGAGTACGTGGGTGGTGATGATCATTTTATTACTTCTTAGTTGTACTTTGGATATTGGTGGCATAGTGGGATGAAGCGGCCCAGACAAACTTTACATGTCCTCGCCCATGAGACCTGTTCCACGCTTGATATGCAACTAGTTTTCCATAAGTGTCTAGCGGGTGTCTGTCTCTCCTACTATAGTCAATATCTAATTTGCAACGAGTTGTCAACAATTTGGTTATCTTCGTTGTGGTTCATGTTCGTAGGTAAGAACGGTTCAATCTTCAAAAGCCCTAAGCCACGTAAAACTTGCAATGGATAAATTAGAGGCGTCTAGTTTAGATTGTTGCTGGGCTAGTGTCATGATATAGTGATGTTGTAAGTAGAAGTATAAGTCGATACACTTACAACACACATAACGTGTAAGTTCCATAGACCTTGGCCTTACACATAGAGGTATGATAGTGATCATACCACGATGCACATGATAGAGATCAAGTGCGGGAACCATATCATTTCACTTATAAACATGTGATGTTTGATTGCATCTTATATTGCTTGTTTGGCGTTTTATTAGCATAATAAGATGATCCCTCATTTAGATATCAAGATAAGAATGTGTTCTTCCTTAAGTATGCACCGACAATGTTTCGTCTCTTCAAGACATCACGTGATGATCGGGTGTACTTGAATCCATGAGCATATCTCTGGTGTAAGACAGTTACACACGCGAATACTAAGGTTCTTACTTGGCGAGCCTAGCATGTACATACATGGCCTCGGAACATGGACCGAAAGGTTAATCATGAGTCATATGTCTTGATATGATGACCATTTGATGCTCGCCTTTAAAGCTACGCCGACTCACGTGATGATCGGACTTGGTTTAGTGGATTCGGTTCATGTAATCACCAAAAAGACACGAGGGATGTTGTTTTTGAGTGGGAGTTCATTTCTAATTTGGATTAGTAGAACTCAATTTATCATAAACTAAATCAAAGTGAATTTGTATAATTTGTTGTAGTCATTGGCATTCGTTCACCACCTTATGCTTAGTTGTAATTGAGATAGTAGAACTATAGAATTCTGGATATTTACTTTACGAACTAGTATCGTATTGTGTTGAGTGTCAATCTAAACTTTAAAGTCCTATTGCAAACTATCAGCAAACTCTGTTTACTCCATGAAATTTAATAATTGGTATTAAATCAAGAGTAACAACTCCAGTGTTAGTATCTTAAGTATCATGTTTGCCTCCATGATTCTTGATTGCTTTAATATCAAGTTTATCTAGGAGCAGAAAGAATTGTTTCAGAAACCATCATGTGTGACAGATATAACGATATCTGAAACAATGTTTTGATTGCAATATGATAGAGTATAATATATGTTCTCATATTGTATGAGAATTTGCGAAGGTTGGAGATGCTAGACATCCTAATCATCCAAAAATGTTTTGGAAAGTAATGTTATACTCACGATTCTCCTTTAAAAGATACATTAGCTTGATCATGAAAGTCATCATGATAAGGGTGAATAGAAGATGTATGTAAAGTGTTTACTACACTAAAAGATTACTAAAGAATGGATTTTGAAAGAATGCCGATCATTTTGATGATGATGATCTACTTCAAAGTGCAAGTCCAAAGGTATTATTATTTGAATATACACGCTTTGGACTACGTGTCATGTATATGGCGCCACTTTTGATGTTGATAGATTCTTTTAAAAGGTAAAAGGAAATGCTAAAAGAGAATCTATAAAATAAATTTGGCAGAAAAGAAAAGATTGGAAATATCCAGTTTAGGTATATAGATGATATACATGTTATGGTTATATTCTTTGCTTGTTAAACAATGGGATTCTTGGGTATTGGATACCGAATTGGTTGGTATGAAATTTCATACGGAACGACGAAATTCATGAGCCACAATGGCCTAAGTAACTAGTAAGAGAATATGTAATGATGCTCATCGAATACAAACAAACCGTTGTTTGTATTTCTCGTTGACACCAAAGCTTGCCTTCAAGATTTGTTTTAATAATAGATATTTAAATCAGGTATTATAAGAACAAAACCTAATTCTAAAATGTCGCAAGACAAATGTTTGTTAGATCACTTACAAAGTGACATCACCGTTTAAATTATATTGGAAAGAAAACATGAAGAATCTCCATATTCATGGATTTTTGGAGTCTTTGATTTGATCAAGTGATGCTTGTGAGACTTTCCTCGGGATAATTGAAACTTCGTTCAAAGGCCAAAGAAGAATGAAGGACTAAATATTGGAATTTATACATATCGATGTATGTAGTCCATTATGTATAGCCGTAAGCGATGGATTTCAACTTCATATGCTTTCTACAGACATTTGAGTGAATGTTCACTTAATGAGAAAGAAGTATGAAATATTTGAAAACGTTTAAAGACTTTCAAGATGTCACATCCCAAATTTTAGAATTGGTACTGCATAGCATAATGTCATTGCATCATGAACACCATTGCAAAAATTAAGTTTGAAAAGGTTTTGGCAAAACAACTCCTTGCAATTGCATTTTGACACCTACACTTGAGTTCTCGGTTTCTACCATGCTTCTGTTAAAATAGTATATTTTAGTTGTTTGGAAGGCACATGTGCGTAGAGGGTTCCGTCACGAACCCGTACCACTTTGAATCGCCTAAATCAGAGCTTCACAGCAAATTCTATGACAATCAGAATATTCAGCTTGTTTATAAGCAGTTCAGACACAGAAAATTCAGTTAGGAAATGTTCAGGAAAAATAAAAAGAAAAATAAAAAAGGGGGAAAACAGCGCCGGTGTAGCTAGCAGGGCCTGCGGCCCAGCAGCCCAGCCGGGGCCTGCTAGCGCCCCGCAGCAGCAGCAGCAGCGCGCGCGGCAGATACTAGGCGCCGCCGCCGCTTGCCAGCCGCTGACGAGCGGGCCCCACCCGTCAGCCGCCCGCCAGTCACCGCCACGCGGGCCCTGCCCCGTCTCCT
This sequence comes from Avena sativa, assembly GCA_916181665.1. Classification (NCBI taxonomy): domain Eukaryota; kingdom Viridiplantae; phylum Streptophyta; class Magnoliopsida; order Poales; family Poaceae; genus Avena; species Avena sativa. The sequence goes on from OV702281.1 coordinate 269,022,207, forward strand.
TCCCAGCAACGAACACGCGGAGACCGTGTCGAACACGAGCGATTTTTCCGTTGATTTTGTTTGGATTTCGGCTTCCCCCAACGCCCATATGAACCCCTAGTTTCCTGTCTACGAAACCCCCCAAAAATCGCAACCTAAACCGCTGCCTACGCTGAGCAATTGCTCGCCACAGTCGCCCGCTGCCGCCGCCGCCATTGCTGCGGTAAGAGACGTCGCCGCCGCGGTCGACCTCCCCACGCCCCGCTCTCCCTCTGGGAGCCCTCACCGCAACTCCCTGACCCCTTTCCCCTCCTCGCTGCAGGCCCCCGACGCCGCCTGTGAGCACGCCGACCGCTCCAGCCGCCCGCCGCCGCCCGCGGACGCGCCAGCCGCCGTCGCCATCCCCATGAGCTCCGCCGCCTCGCCCCGCACGCCGTCGCACCGACCGCCGCCGCCGCCGATGTCGCCGAGCCACCCCTCCGCCAGTGACCACCGGTGAGCACGCCGCCCCCTCCCCTGCCGTTTGATCTGGATCCAATGGTCCAGATGACTGGCTAGGCTGGCCGCTGACTAGTCAGCGCCACGTCAGCGTGGTCAAGCCAGTCAAAGATTGACTGAGGTTTTAATTCGATTTATTTTTGGCAGAAATTAGATAGATCTTGTAAAATCGATAGAAAATAATCTACTGGGCCAAAATTTGAAAATAAAATATGTATGGATTCAGTGTTTCACGTAGAATATTGCTGTACAGTTGTTTCATATTCTTGCAGCAAGGATTTGTCTCGATTAATTAAATAGTTTAATGTCCTTTTTAGAGTATTAAATTCATAGTAAAAGTTCTACAACTCCAAAAATTGCAAATAAGATGTCCCAGGAATCAGTAGAAAAAGAGGTATCTTTTAGTGAATTAAAAAGATAGACTTACAGTAATGGAATTTGCAGAATCTATGAAAAGGCTTTCTAGAGTATTTTATTTACCCAGGGAATTATAAAAATCCTTTTTGACTGATTCCAGTTGGTTCTGGTTCTATTTTAAGTTGCCTACACAGTGGATATTTTTCCAAGATTTGACAAACAGTTCAATAGCGGTGGCTAAATAATTGGGTTATAGCTCAATTGTTGGTCATTCAAAATTGCATGCTTTGTTTTCTATGCACTTAAAATGTTTTCCATGCATGCATACAGTAGGTATACTAAATAAGATTATATGAAGCTACTATAGCATTGTTCAACTTGTCATGCATGCATCTTGCATTGTCATGTTTGTATATGATTGTGTTTGGTTTGTTTATGTGATTGCAATTGTATCATGTAGATTGTGACGAGTGCAACGTTTGCTCGTGTGAGGATTGTTCGTTCGACCGCTACAGCCAAGGAAAGTAGTTGCTATTTTCTTCATGATGTTGTCCTACTATTTTCAAAGCATTGTCGTGTATTTTGTAGATGCATGTGTAGGATATTACTATCGCTATGCTATGTCCTATTATGTGGTAGCGCTTTCCTGTAGATGAGCCACCGTTGGTAGATGTACTTAGCCATGCTATGATGAACGAGGGCTGGGTTACATCACTGAAAGTTGTTTCTAAATGTGTTTGTTTGGGGAAACTAAAAACAACTTAATCAATGAATCTCCTGAGTGTGATGGGATTGATAATTTTTGGTGGTATCATTGCGGAAAGGTACCCAGGTATCAAGAGAAAATGACTGGCTTCTTTATTTTGTAGCTTACGTGTACAACCATGTGCCAATAATGGAATGGACAGTTGGTTGGACTCAGTAGGTTGTGGTAAATCGAACCCACGTATCCAGAGATGTAGAATTTTGGTAGGTTGGACCGGTGCGTGTCGGGTTTGGGGAGCTACTTCCCGAACGGTCCCTTCTTGGACTTCTCCCTAGCATCACCCAATATGAGAGTGGTGATAGGAGCTGGGCTGGCCAAGTCACATGGGTAAAGTGTACTAACCCCTGTAGGGTGTATAAACTAATCGATTAGCCGTGTCCCCGGTCATGGGCATCTGAGTTGCTTGATATTGATTTCATGACATGTTTCTCGCTCATTCTAATTTCCTAATTGCTTTAATATTGACGGGTTAACTTAATTGGGATTTTTTCAAAGAAAATCAAAAACTGTTTACGAAAGTAGGAGAAAGGTATTCGCAAATGCAAGCTAGCCACAGCTCCACTTGCCAAATATGCATGTAGATGTTAGCTCCATTGTCTCCTTTAAATAGCTCTACTTGCCATACATTCCATGTATTGACCCTTCGGGGCTGCTACGTTTCATGTTGCTGGATATCAGATTCTGAGTGATCGATTTAGACCACGGTACTCCACTCGGCACTTGTTCACTTGTGGGCAATTTGAAGAATAGACGATTTATTCTATTTATGTTGCTACTTGAATAAGCTGAGCTAGCCTTGAGCTAAGCCCTTATTGTAATAATGATACTCTGGATCTTTGTTAAATATGATGCACGGATATTTTGCTATGTTATTCATCTTTATTCTATTGTGGGCCAATAAACCGATACAGGGATTGGCATGTCACATAGAAGCTACAGTATTTTCAGAACCGTAGTGTTACAAGAACAAGTAAGCAAACTATATTGTGCATATAGTACAGGTAATTACGCTCCAGATCCTATTTTTTTAGATTTTTATGAGTTACCAATAAAATATGAAAAATCGAGCGGTACAATAGGTCAGGCAGAAAACTGCAGCAGTAATTCCACGAATTTCAACCAATTCACACCATTAAAATAATTTTAAAACCACACAAAAACTCCAGCAACTTTAGAGTTTCAAAACAACAGATCCTAAACAAGGGCATCACAAGATATGGTTCAGTAGAAACAAGCAAGCAACCTATATTGTCATACCACATAAGTTGGTAAGAACAATAACACGATAGCGATGATCTCCTAAAGAGATAGAACATGGTGGTCTAGACCTAACCAAACTTGATGAGATGTTTATTTATGTCATACTATTTGTTCTTTTACTTAGCTAACTCTCATATAGGTATCATAAGAATGGACAACTATAAATATTTGAATAGGAAGAGGTTCTAGAAAAGATAGATAAGGAATTAAGAACTCTAATAAGTAGAAAATATTATTGTCTACTAAGAGAGGTCTTCTATTACTAATCCATTTCTAAGGTCACGATCCTACAGTCAACGCATTGCTCTGATACCATCCTATAATATCCAGCAAGTCCCAAAAAGCTCCGAATATCGCCCACATTCTTGGGCGCTTCCCACTCAGTTACTACCGTCACTTTGCTTGGATCAACGGAGACTCCCTCTCCTGACACCACGTGTCCAAGAAACCCAACAGTGTTAAGCCATAATTCACACTTGCTTAATTTGGTATATAGCTTATGTTCCCTCAGCTTCTCCATAATCAGTCGCAGATGTTTCTCATGCTCAGCATCGTCCTTGGAATATATCAGTATGTCATCGATGAACACAACCACGAACTTGTACAAGTACTGCATAAACACCTTGTTCATCATGGTCATGAAATATGCCGGAGCATTCGTTAGTCCAAAAGACATAACCGTATACTCATATAAACCATACCTAGTGGTGAAAGCAGTTTTTGGTATGTCCTCCTCCCGGATCTTCAATTGGAAATATCCCGATCGCAGATCAATTTTTCTAAACACCTTTGCTCCTTCCAGTTGATCAAACAAATCATTTATGTTTGGCAGGGGGTATTTGTTCTTGATGGTCACCTCATTGAGCGAGCGATAGTCCACCACTAACCTCTGATGTCCTTCTTCTCCACAAATAGAACAGGTGCACCCCATGACGACGAACTAGGATGAATAAATCCCTTGTCCAACTGCTCCTTGAGCTGTTTCTTTAATTCCTTGAGCTCATCCACATCTATCTTATATGGTCTCTTTGCTATAGGTCCTATTCCCGGCATCAGATCGATGAGAAAGTCCACATCCCTGTCAGGTGGCATCCCTGGCAGCTCCTCCGGAAACACATCGGGGTACTCCTTTATCACAGGCACAGTATCCATGCTAACCCCCTTAAGAGAATTCAGCTTACACTTTCTCGGTCGCACCAACGACTTGAACCTAATTCTCTTACCATCCGGGGTTTTGAGCGATACTGCTCGTTGTGTACAATCTATGTGTCCCTCATGCATAGACATCCAATCCATGCCCAATATTACATCTGAACCTTGTGACTCCAATATTACCAGATGTGCAATAAGATTGTGTGCTCCAATCCTCACAGTTAAGTCGCGGCATCCCGCGCTAGCTATCATATCCCCTCCAGGTGAGCTTACGCTAATAGACCCTTTTAGAGACTCCATGGGTAGCTTATACTTATCCACAAATGCCCTTGATATGAATGAATGCGATGCACTAGTATCGAAAAGTATAAGTGCACGGTGAGTGTTGATTGGAAACTTACCAACCACAAGCTCAGGCTCATTTGGGATCTCCTCCACATTCATGTGGTTCACTGTGGCCTTCTGGTTGTTGCCTCGCTTCAGTCCCTTCTTCTCCGGGCAGTTGTCTGCATAATGTGCCTTCTGGCCGCACTAGAAGCATGTCACCTCACTCAGGTCCTTCCTCACAATGTTGCGATCACGGTTGCGGTCATGTCCATTGTGTCCTCCAGAATGGTGAGTGTGTCCTCCCTTGTGGCTGTGGCGGTTGCTCTTGTGGCTCTCATGGCGATGTCCATCGCTTCCATGGCTGTGGCGGTCATGGCTTCCATGGCGCCCATGGTCACTTCCCCCATTCTTGGAGTATCCATCATAAGAAGTGCGAGACTTGTGGTGAGATCCAGAGTGGTGATTGTTGCTCTTTCTCTTGCAGTTTTCCACCTGCTTGTGATTCCCCTCCAAGATTCTGGCCTTGTCCATAAGCTCCTGGAGCAGCTTATGGTGGCTCAGGCACATCTAACCCAGGTGATGACCCAGTTCATGAAAGCTCATCACTAAGGCCATCCAGGAACCTCTCTCTATTTTTGGCATCAGTGTCAACATCCTTAGGGGCATATCGCGACAGGTTGTTGAACTCCTCTATATATTCAGCCACGGTGCGGTTGGTTTGGCGCAAGTTGCGAAATTACTTCCTCTTCAGGCTCAGAACTCCTGAAGAAACGTGGTTGTTCCTGAAACCTTCCTCAAACATTGCCCAAGTCACAGTGTCCAGCGGGTAGGTGATCTGAAAAGTGTCCCACCACGAAGCGGCTGGTCCCTCCAGTAGGTGAGCAGCAAATCTCACTTTCTCAGCATCTATGCACCCAATAGTTACCAGATCCTTATTCACTGAACGCAACCAGTCGAGAGAAACCATCGGCTCCGTGCAGTAGAGAACTTCGCTGGCCTTAGCCTCAGTAACCTTGTAAGTGCATCTCCCTGGGACTGGTTGTTCCCATTATTATTATTATTATTGTTGTTGTTGTTGTTGTTGGTTGTTGTTGTTGTTGTTGTTCTGAGCTTCCATGAACTGGGTCATCACCTGGGTTAGCTGTTCCTGAGCCGCCATAAGCTGCTCCAACTCAGTAGGTTGACTGCGTGGAGGCATCTGCGGTTCACCACAGGTAAGCTTAGAAAGAATCGATTACGAGAATAGGATTCTACCCATGCATTATGATCAAACAACAACAAGTCAATCACAGACAAACATGAGCAAGCAACACATCAGCAAACAAAGATTCAGCAATGTTCCAGGGGTTATCCTAGCAGTATATATCTACTAAAATAGTTTTAGAAGCATTGGCAACAGTTATCAACACAAATTGGCCAACCAAGCATTAAAACAGGAATCTGCCAGAATGGTACACCAGTGTTCACGAATTTTTCTACCTGACTTAGACTCGTCAGGAATTTTTTCCGATTTTTTTTTTATATAGTAAAGTGAGTTTAGAACCAAACCCTATTTTTTCAGGTTTTTCCCAGTTACCAACAAAATATGAAAAATTGTATAGTACAGCTGGGTCAGCAGAAAAACTGCATCAGGAAAAACTCGGATATCAACCAAAACTTGTCATAACTCTTCTATAAAATTCGCACAAATAATCCTGGGACTTTGGAGTACACATAGGAGCAAGTAAACACTTTAAACTAGCAGTAATTAAGTTTTACATTGATCAAGACTTAAGCTAATGATGTATCCTAACGAAGACTAATTGGTGGGCATCTATCTACTTCATGAAGAGGTTGCAGTAGGTCCTTGCACTCATGCGTTGGCGCTTCTGTCCACGAACCAACCATGGTGGCGGAGTATACACCTCTCCTGAGTCATCACTTGAAACCTCAAATTCCACCTCTTTGGGATCCTCCTCTTCTTCTTCATCCTCTGCTGCAGCTGCAATAGCTTCATCTCCTCCATCGTTGTCTCCATCGTCATCATCATCATCATCTTCGTCCTCATCATCATCATCGTTGTTGCCATCATCTCCATTGTTGTCATCAGGGGGTGGATTTAACTGTGCTTGGAGAGCGGCAATCTGGTCTGCCATATCAACAATAGTCTGGTCTCTTTCCTGGACGGTCCCTTGCAGCTGTTGTATGGCTTGATTGTTTTCCTGTACGGTCCCATTAAGTTGTGCTATGGTTGCGTCCCTGCCTATCAGTGCATGGTTCAGAACATCCATAGCTTCATGCAAGGTCTCAATCTCCTGTCCCTGGACCACCATACCATTGCTGGCAAAATATGCTATCTCCTTTACCATCATCACTTTCTCAGCTAGAGCTCCATGCTCCCTCTCCATATCCTCTATGTGCCTCCGACGGGGCGGCATGTTGTTCCTGTCTCCCGGGGTAACCACAACGTTCCCATTCTCATCACGCCTTCCGTAGTCACGGTAGGGTGAGTCTTTTGGCAGCAGGTGTCGGACAAGATGGAACTGGCGTGACAGGGCTTCATGTAGGGCCAAGTTTATTCCAAGTCCCTAGTTACAATATGTCTTGGTGTAGACCAGATGCACAGGGTTTGGCAAGGCGGCATCCCTGAAGATGAAAGTGGTGATCTCCCAGGCGTCCTCGCCATATCCATAGGTGTATAGCCTTCTTCCCTTGAACATGGGAAGTGGCAATCCCAAGGACTGCGAGAGCTATGCCAACTGTCTTGCAAAGGGCCTTGGTGACTCCATCATTGCATACTCAGTCCTGACTTCTCCCATCTATCAATCAAAAGAGAAAAGTGTGAGAATAGCACATGGTAAAGATTTACGAGAGTGAAAGGCATAAGAGGAAAGACAGAGTTAATATAAGCTTTAATAGTTCTATGGCTTCCTAATCCAAACCTAGGTCACGATTCTACAGTCGACACACGGGCTCTGATACCATCTTGTAACACTACGGTTCTGAAAATACCGTATCTTCTATGTGACATGTCAATCCCTGGATCGGTTCATTGGCCCACAATAGAATAAAGATGAATAACATAGCAAAATATTCGTGTATCATAATTAACGAAGATCCAGAGTATCATTATTACAATAAGGGCTTAGCTCAAGGCTAGCTCAGCTTATTCAAGTAGCAACATAAATAGGATAGATCCTCCATTCTTCAAATTGCCCACAAGTGAACAAGTGCCGAGTGGAGTACCGTGGCCTAAATCGATCACTCAGAAACTGAATATCCTGCAACATGAAACGTAGCAGCCCCGAAGGGTCAATACATGGAATGTATGGCAAGTAGAACTATTTAAAGGAGACAATGGAGATAACATGTACATGCATATTTGGCAAGTGGAGCTGTGGCTAGCTTGCATTTGCGAATACCTTTGTCCTACTTTCGTAAACAGTTTTTGATTTTCTTTGAAAAAATCCCAATTAAGTTAACCCATCAACATTAAAGCAATTAGGAAATTAGAATGAGCGAGAAACATGTCATGAAATCAATATCAAGAAACTCAGATGTCCATGACCGGGGACACGGCTAATCGATTAGTTTATACACCCTGCAGGGGTTTGTACACTTTACCCATGTCACTTGGCCAGCCCATCTCGTACCACCACTCACATATTGGGTGATGATAGGGAGAAGTCCAAGAAGGGACCGTTCGGGAAGTAGCTCCCCAAACCCGACACGCGCCGGTCCAACCTACCAAAATTCTATTTCTCTGGATACCTGAGTTCGAGTTACCACAACCTACTGACTCCAACCAACCGCCCATTCCATTATTGGCACATGGTTGTACACGTAAGCTACAAAATAAAGAAGCCAATCATTTTCTCTTAATACCTGGGTGCCTTTCCGCAATGATACCACCAAAAATTATCAATCCCATCACACCCAGGAGATTCATTGATTAAGTTGTTTTTAGTTTTTGCCAACCAACATATTTAGAAACAACTTTCTCTATGAACCTCCTGTAATATCCAGCAAGTCCCAAAAAGCTCCGAATATCGCCCACATTCTTGGGTGCTTCCCACTCAGTTACTGCCATCACTTTGCTTGGATAAATAGCGACTCCCTCTCCTGACACCACGTGTCCAAGAAACCCAACAATGTTAAGCCAGAATTCACACTTGCTGAATTTGGCATATAGCTTATGTTCCCTCAGCTTCTCCATAATCAGTCGCAGATGTCTATCATGCTCAGCATCGTCCTTGGAATATATCAGTATGTCATCGATGAACACAACCACGAACTTGTCCAGGTACTCCATAAACACCTTGTTCATCATGGTCATGAAATATGCCGGAGCATTCGTTAGTCCAAAAGACATAACCGTATACTCATATAAACCATACCTAGCGGTGAAAGCAGTTTTTGGTATGTCCTCCTCCCGGATCTTTAATTGGAAATAGCCCAATCGCAGATCAATTTTGCTAAACACCTTTGCTCCTTCCAGTTGATCAAACAAATCATTTACGTTTGGTAGGGGGTATTTGTTCTTGATGGTCACCTCATTGAGCGAGCGATAGTCCACCACTAACCTCTGATGTCCTTCTTCTCCACAAATAGAACAGGTGCACCCCATGACGACGAACTAGGCTGAATAAATCCCTTGTCCAACTGCTCCTTTAGCTGTTTCTTTAATTCCTTCAGCTCATCCACATCCATCTTATATGGTCTCTTTGCTATAGGTCCTGTTCCCGGCATCAGATCGATGAGAAACTCCACATCCCTGTCAGGTGGCATCCCTGGCAGCTCCTACGGAAACACGTCAGGGTACTCCTTTATCACAGGCACAGTATCCATGCTAACCCCCTTAAGAGAATTCAGCTTACACCTTCCCGGTCGCACCGACGACTTGAACCTAATGCTCTTAACATCCGGGGTTTTGAGCGATACTGCTCGATGTGCACAATCTATGTGTCCCTCATGCATAGACATCCAATCCATGCCCAATATTACATCTAAACCTTGTGATTCCAATATTACCAGATGTGCAATAAAATTGTGTGCTCCAATCCTCACAGTTAAGTCGCGGCATCCCGCGCTAGCTATCATATCCCCTCCAGGTGAGCTTACTCTAATAGACCCATTTAGAGATTCCATGGGTAGCTTATACTTATCCACAAATTCCCTTGATATGAATGAATGCGATGCACCAGTATCGAAAAGTATAAGTGCAGGGTGAGTGTTGATTGGAAACTTACCAACCACAAGCTCAGGATCATCTAGGATCTCCTCCACATTCATGTGGTTCACTATGGCCTTTTGGTTGTTGCCTCGCTTCAGTCCCTTCTTCTTCGGGCAGTTGTCTGCATAATGTCCCTTCTGGCCGCACTTGAAGCATGTCCCCTCACTCAGGTCCTTCTTCACAATGTTGCGATCACGATTGCGGTCATGTCCATTGTGTCCTCCAGAATGGTGAGTGTGTCCTCCCTTGTGGTTGTGGTGGTTGCTCTTGTGGCTCTCATGGCGATGTCCATTGCTTCCATGGCTGTGGCGGTCATGGCTTCCATGGCGCCCATGGTCACTTCCCCCATGCTTGGAGTATCCATCATAAGAAGTGCGAGACTTGTGGTGAGAGCCAGAGTGGTGATTGTTGCTCTTTCTTTTGCGGTTTTCCACCTACTTGTGCTTCCCCTCCAAGATTCTGGCCTTGTCCATAAGCTCCTGGAAAGTGGCACAATAAACCACTAGCAGTTGCACTGAAAGCTCATCACTGAGGCCATCCTGGAACCTCTCTCTCCTTTTGGCATCAGTGTCAACATCCTCAGGGGCATATCGCGACAGGTTGTTGAACTCCTCAATATATTCAGCCACAGTGCGGTTGGTTTGGCGCAAGTTGCGAAATTTCTTCCTCTTCAGACTCAGAACTCCTGAAGAAACGTGGTTGGTCCTGAAACCGTCCTCAAACATTGCCCAAGTCACAGTATCCAGCGGGTGGTGATCTGAAAAGTGTCCCACCACGAAGCGGCTGGTCCCTCCAGTAGGTGAGCAGCAAATCTCACCTTCTCAGCATCTGTGCACTGTGGCATCCCGCAAAACCACTACTAGAAAATCGCGGTGTTTTTGTGCATTGCATCATCATGACCGCATGCTCATGTCATCATGCCACATTGCATTTGAGCATCGTCATCATCCTGCATGGTTTTTGTCTAAACTATTTTCGAAACGCCTAGTTTTGTTTTCTAAATATTCCGGTCTTTATTCAAATTAAAACCCGGGTCTCCGGAATATTTTGTTTCGTCTACCAACGGATTTCAAACGCCCCGTTTTAAATAATAAAATATTTATTTTATTTTTAGGGGGCAGCCGTACCGGGCCGATCCGACCCAGTCGGCCACCCCCAGTACAAAACCGGACTACCTAAACCCTTTTCCTACCCCAACCTAATCTACCCACCCTTCCTCCACCTCATCCCACCCAATCGATGCTCGCCACCTCAGCTATCCTCCCTCCATCCACCCAACCACCACCTGCCACCTCACCAACCCCCTCCCTTTTCCATCCACCTCATCCCCACACCACTCCCCGCCGCCGCCACCCACTCCCTCCACCCCGGCACACTCCTGCTCACCTTGGCCCCACCGCCCACCAATCCTGCTTCTGCACGCCTCCCGCATGCCCCTGGCCCCACCACGCGGCGCACCCCGCTCCTCTCTCTCCCTTGAGGCCCCCTCGTCTCGAGCCCCCCTCTCCTTCCCCAGGCTGTCGCCGCCAAGAACTCTCCCTGCCGCGCGCCTCACCTCACCTCCTCTTTGCTCCATCCGCCCCAGAGCCGCGCAGCTCTGGCTCTGCCTCGAGGGCCTCCGTCGCCAGGAGCGTGTCCGGTTGCGCCCTCGCCGTCTGGCCTCCTCAGGACCCGCAGACCGCTGCATCACCCACCAGCACCGATGCCCTCCCCGTCGCCTTCCTCTGCTTCCACCCTCTGTGACCAAGCTCGCCCCGGCCGCGTTGCCCTCTGTCGACGTCCCGCCTCCTCCTCACGCAGGACCACGCTGTCGTTGCTCGCCGCGGCGCCGCTCCTCCCCGCCGCCTGGCTCTCCTTGACCGCAAGCGCCGCCAGGCCTCCTCTACAGCGCTGTCTCCTCCCCGCCATGGCTCCTCCCCCGAGCACATCTCCAAGCCCGCCCGAACCCAGCAGTCATGGGGCCCCCGCCTCCACCTCGCCCGGCAGCACCAGTCGCTGGGGCCCGTCCTCCATCGCGCCCCGCCTTCGGCCACCTCTCCTCTCAGTGGGGCCTCGGCTCGGCCGGCCCTGGACGCCCCTAGTGCCCCGACCGCAGCCCGCCCGGAACCGCATTGGCCCGTCCCCGTGAACCGCCCATGTTCGTGCTTTGCCAAGTGGTTCCTGCGCGAGTTCTAACTCTGAAGTTACCAGGGAATCATGTCCTTCGTTTCCTGCAGGGCTCGCCCTTGTGCAGCATGTCCTAGGAACCGTGTGTTGTAGCCCAAGTCACCATCCGAACGCAGTACAAGCAGCGCCAACTCCATACAATAGGCTGGTCTTCGATCTGCATGTATGTCTTTGCCATATGCAAGATCATCTCCAAGTCCTTCGCCGTCCTCGTCAGGTGATGAGGCCTGTGAAAATGTCACAGCAAGATCGGGCATCGACAATACCGACTACTGACGATGCGACCCGAGAGAGTTCGCCATCGATGACAAAGTCGGAACGACAAGGCCTCATTCCCGGATCCGAAGGCGAAACCTTCAAGATCCGAAGACCGAACCCCGGAACGCCAAGTTCTTCATCCAAAATGCCAAGACCGATCCCGGCGAACCCGGACCCCATCTAACCCAAGATCTCCGATCCCCGATGTGTGATCCCTATCCGAGACCCCTCATATTTTTATAATATATGATATTGATCTTGTTGCATATTAAATGAACATGTTTGCATACATATAGTGTGGTTTGGGGGCCTTATGCCGATTCACCTAAATTAAATATGGAGACCATATGCGGACATTTCTAGTCACATATTGGTTCCATTTAAATTTGTGTAGCTAATCGGTGACATGTTTTGCCTTGCTAATACAACATTTAAAATGCGGGGTATTTAAACAACATGAACCTAATAATTAATTGACGGGACCCCGGTTCCGCTTAATATTGCCTAGTCGCATCGCATCCTTGCCATGTCATACATCATACATGCATCATGCCCGGTCTTCTGCCATAATATTAAATAGTGCATCTGGTGTTTCTTCTAGTGTTTTGCTTCTTCGCGGATTAGGCCGATGAGTTGATGCGAGTGTCGACCCGATCTTCGGATGAACCTTCGGCAATGTTTTTCAGGCGAGCATCTCCCCCTTTCTACCTATCTTACTTTTATAGTATTTATTACCTCTTGTTGATCTATTGCTATCTGTGTTGCGATGCTCTAGTTTTCGTGCCCGTGATATCCCTTGCAGCCTTATATTGCCTTGGACTCATCCTATTACCTGTTGATTGGTAGATAGTTGGACTTGTGCGTCGTAGTCGCTTGCTCAAGTGCTGTTGCGTGTCGTCAACACTACTAGGAAAATGGTCGTCTGTGGCGCACCTAAAAGGACCATCCGTGGCGCACCTGTAGTGCGCCACGGGCCTTGCGCTACGGCTATTTCTCAGCCGTGGCGCACTGCCTAGTGCGCCACGGTTGTGTAGAGATAGGCGTAGCGCACCTACTAGTGCGCCACAGAAGTTTCGCGTGGTGCGCTACCCCTTGGATCTTCTGTGGCGCACTACCTAGTGCGCCACTAAACATCCATGGTGCGCTTTAGGTGTAGTGCGCCACAGAAGGTAGACCATGTGCGCCACAGATGTATTTTTTGTTTTTTTTTAATTTCCAAGCCAGATTATATGCAATACAGATTATATACAATATTACAGCAGATATACACACACAGATACAAGATATACAATTATATATATAAATACTCAATATGAAAAACAAGATTGAAACAAATACATATAGATAAGTCTCATACATGAATACATAGTCCAAGTTACATTGTTTTGATCATGTTACAAAGTAGTAGTTGGTGACATGCGAATACATGTGTCGATCGAACAAGTTAGAGCTCGGAAGCTCGCCTAGACATCTAAACTAGCTAGCTAGACACAAACGCGGGATAAATAACCAAAGAAGATAAGCATGATCACCGCCGCGACGAAGGTGTAGGTCTTCATCCGGTTCCTTGTCCTAACTCCCGCTAGATAGCGCGTGTATCTATCTTCCGCCTCCGCCATAGTGTTGTACCCTTTGTAGCTATTGCCGCTGAAACGGTGCACCTGTCTCCGGCAGTCTTCCCAATCATCGTAGACTCCGGGAACCCGTCCCTTGTACACGACGTACCACGTCATCTACAAGTTGACAATAATAACTAACCGGTGATTGAAAAAACATGTATAATTAAAGTCGCATATGAAGATACACTTATAGAAAGTACTCTTAAATCAAAAAGAGCAAACTCAAAAAGCATGCCTCATATATAACTAGCTAGGTCGTTGGACACAGGAATATGCTTATGACGGGACTGTTAGCCAAGTAGGATGCACAATTCCTGGACTTGTGCATATCACAAGGCTAACAATCCCGTCATAGCACATTCACATATATATTGTGCCACGACATTTCAATCATCGGCATATTCTCGAAAAAGACAAAAATAACTCGAAAAGCATGCCTCATATATAACTAGGTTGTTGGACACAGGAATATGCTTATGACGGGACTGTTAGCCAAGTAGGATGCACAATTCCTGGACTTGTGCATATCACAAGGCTAACAATCCCGTCATAGCACATTCACATATATATTGTGCCACGACATTTCAATCATCGGCATATTCTCAAAAAAGACAAAAATAACTCGAAAAGAATGCCTCATATATAACTAGCTAGGTCGTTGGACACAAGAATATGCTTATGACGGGACTGTTAGCCAAGTAGGATGCACAATTCCTGGACTTGTGCATATCACAAGGCTAACAATCCCGTCATAGCACATTCACATATATATTGTGCCACGACATTTCAATCATCGGCATATTCTCGAAAAAGACAAAAATAACTCACACTTGTCGTCCGAGAACCAAAGAGTAAGCAAAAAAACCAAAGAGTAAGCAAAAAAACCAAGCATTGATTGATATATAATAATAATAAGCAAAATAAGTAAGCGGTGATTCATAAACCTAATAAGATAAGTACACTTGTCGTCCACACACACACAAAGGTCATCTATAGTTTGCAACTACAACTAGGCCAACATCAAGCCTTCTGGCTCGGCTTAGGGAACGGGAGGACGCCCTGCCTCGTCATGAACTTCCTATAGTCACCCTGCATCTCTAGGCGATCTTCTATGTCACGGTTATTCGGGATATTTCCTCCGTAGAAGATCCCCCCCGAAGTCATGACATCACGAAAGATGATTGCCCCAAACTGCTGCTGGATGCGATACATCTCTTGTCTAATATCCGAATCATTGATCTTGGCCTTTGCTTCGGCCCACTGTTTGAGATGATCTAGCAGCGTAGAATTCTGCTGGTCAAGTAGGAACGCCCTCATGTGATGGAGTGCGTAGTAGGCTTCCTTCTTACTGTTTTCCGGCTGCTTCACGCAGGGGAACTCTGTTACGTGGTTGAAGACGTGCCTGCCGAACTTGACCTTCTTACGCATGAAGCTGGTGCCTTCCGTCGAGGCAAAGCCAGTGAGAGCATCATCCAGAACTTCCTTGATCTTGTCGTAGTTTTTCTTCTTTTCTAGACTCCCCGAGTCGAAATACGTGGCGTGGGAATGCTTCGGCGATAAGGAGATGAGCGTGCAGTGTTCATCTCTGCGCAAAAAATTCAACTGGAATGTGTTGAAAAAAGAATGATGATGATCTAATAAAGCCAATCGACGGTGGCGACTGAATAACGACTTACTCGGGAAAGTAAGGCACGAGAATGTATTCCTTTGTCTTGTTCGCCACGAGGATTCTTTTTAGGTACGAGGCCACGATACGTCATTCGGCGGGGGAACCCAAGCAGCCGTCACGCATGTAGTAGGGGTCCACTATAGCGATGCCCGGTGTGTTCTCTCTAATGATCTGCGTGGCCAGGCTGAGAGAAAAGAGACGGACCATGGTATAGTGCAGCGGGTATAGGTGGAACATATTGAAGATGTCCTCGAACCGCAGGAAGAACAGATCCGCGGGGGCAGTGTCGACGAAGCCCAAGCCTGGTGGCACCTTAACCACGAATACCGGGTGCGAGGGATCTTTCTCCGATAGAAGGCGTCTCTCTATCGTCAGCACGCCGTCATGCACACTCTGCAGTTCCGAACTGGCGAGCTTCCGCAAATTCTTAGGTAGCATGGGCTCACCCGCCACATGAATCCTCCACATAATACCCTCGGGTCTTGGTGGCCTGTCCCGAAACCTGATCGGATTCGCAGTTGTTGACGCCACCGGCTGGCTCGAGCTGCTAGATTTTCTTTTCCTGCCCTTTTTTCCTTTTGGAGAGCGGGCAGGCACCGCAATCTGAGCACCGGCCGCCCTATGTAGTGTGTCAGGGCTTAGAATAAAGGGCCGGTTGGTTGTATCAGCTGGCACTGTAAAGGCGCAAGCTGGAGGCGTCTCCTGAGAACCAAACAGACGCTTGGTGATAGTGGCTTTCTCTGTGGGGCCACCAGCTAGGTCTTCTTCGTTGCCAAACTGAGTGCTGAAGAAGTGATCATTCCAGTCTTCGAAGTCCTCGGCCGGATCCTGCGCCATGTGCATATCATCAACATGATCATCCGACCCATCGCGTGGAGGTGACGGCGAGGGCGGTAAGGGGGCCTTGCCACCGCTTGTCGCTGGCACGACAGGCGGTGCTGTTGTCTGTGGCGTGATGGCCCCCGCCGTCCCCAAACGGATCATGCTCTTTGGCCATAGCAAGAACAAGCCGAAGCAACTTCTGAGGACAGATGACTCTTCTTCATCCGCTCCTGGGGGTTGAATGGGAGGTTCCAGGTCGTCGCAGCCCCTTAGCACCCGACTAATTTTAACCCTGTGCACGCTATCTGGCATCGGTTTTGAGTGGAACGTGCGCTGCAAGGGTTGAACGATGGTACCCTTGGCAACATCCCTCGGCTCGTTGTTCACGTAGCATAAGAGAGTGCAAGGAACATCCGTCTGCAGAAAACATGTACGGCATCGTCAGAGCGAGATGCCACAAGAGTAATATATAGATGGCATGAAAGGCGGTAATTAAAGCAATTTGTTTACCGTGATGGCGTCGAGATCGGCTAATGTCGACGCACCGCATACGGCGACGGGCGTGCAAGAGACGGAAGGGCTGCTTGATGGCGTGGTGCTAGCCGCCGGTGTATTCTCCCTACCGACGGGTGCTTGGAGCTCCGGTGCCGCCGCGACGATGGCAGGGGGGGCACCAACATGTACTCTGGCGCCGCGGTGATGGCAGGGGGAGTCACCAACACTTGCGGCGCTGCGGTGCTAGCGGGCGGAGTCATGAACACGTAGTTCGCCTGATTCGTCGGCGCCGCGTTGTTCGAGTGGCTGCTGACCATGCTTGGAATCGGGCACGGCCCTACTCGACCACCCGCACTCCAGTTCGCTATTGACTCCACCAAGGTAGGTAGGAAGGACGTAAGGGTGATTGCCAGGTTGTCTTGGACGATCTGCGGGATCCGCGCCACTTGTGCCTTAAGTTCTTGAACCTCTCTGTTTTCCTCCTCGCTCCTTCCCGACGGTGCCACATGCGTCCTCGGCGGTGGACCAAAATGATCCACCCAATTCTTACCCCCGAGGCCGGCCAGACGGCCAGCCGACGACGGCTTCTTCGTAACCGGCTCTATTTTCTTGGCCCGGTTCATCGCCCTGTTAAAAGGGTTATCCCACCGGGTGGCCGCCGTCGACCCCTGGGATGAGGAACCCTGGGATCCATGACTAGCAACAATTTCCTCCTCCTGCAGAAGAAGTAACACTGAATCATTTAGATCATCGATTAGATTGCAATCGTGTTGATCCGCGGTAATTAGATTATACTTACCACAATTTCCTCGAATTCCTTCACCGCAGGATCCGCGGTGAGTTGTTTGGTTTTTGGGTCCACATGGTAACGGGCCCTGATGAAGTTTCGAACCTGCCCGGGTTCGAATTTAGCGAAGGGGTTTTCTATCCCCTTGGATCTATACTCTTCGTCCTCCTTATTCCATTTGGCCTCCGCGGTTCTGTATCCACCAGATCCGAGATGGTGATGACCTATATTCATCGCCTGCAGCACCTTTCCCCGATTACTATTGGCCAGGGCTCTTTCGGATTCACACCTCTCCTTGAACTCCCGGAACTGATCTTCGGTGATCTGCGGGTCAATCTTCTGGATCTCCTCGAGACTTTTGCCTTCTTTATAGATCTTCTTCTTTATCCGGGTTCTCCAGCTGGCCAGGGTGGTGCTCATCTTTGTGAGGGCGGATTTGTTTACTTCGTTCCCATGATAATTTGTGTTCTGATACTTAGCGGGGAACTTGTATCTTGCGTGCAGCTTCTCGAAGAGGAGTGTGCGCAAGTGGCCATTATCTTTATGCCGGAGATTCTCGGTGTTGATCGAGATGGTTGTCCGGGTGATCGCCGCCACTTGCCCACCGTACCCTTTGACGACAAGGGCGGGCTCCAAAGGAACCCCTGATGGGCTCACTTCGGTAATTTCCTCCCTGACCGTGCCGACCGTGTTCGGGCGCCGGTCCTTCGGCTTCTTCTTCTTAGGAGGGTTGCTACCACTCCCTGTGCCCTCGCCGCCATCAGTGGTTTCATCGTCCGCCGTTCCTTCGGCTTCTTCCTCCGCGTCTTCCATCTCATCATCCTCGCTCTCCGAAGGATGGTATTCTTCATCGTCTTCTAGACGCTGGGCCGCCTCCCAGAATGTCAATTGTTTATTCGGAGGTCTGAGTTCTCCTTCAGCGCTAATGCGCTTAGAACATCCATCCTCGTCGTTGTCACACATCTTTGCACTAATAAAAAACAAATAATTGGTTAAATGCACGGAAAAATCCGGCATGACCTTTGCTAATTTTCTTAAACTAGGAGTGCCCGATTTCTGCCGAAACGGAAGTTAATCAACATTCCGGCAAAAATCGGGACTCATTTCATACAAGAACCTGCATACACGACATAATAAAGTGCTTCATATACAAGCACAAGCACAATTTCTAGTTCTACAATTATATTACCACAGATCAGTACTACTAGACCATCTCCAGCAAGCAAACCAGTACTAAAACCATCACCAGGATCAGTACTAACACCATACAACATAACTAGGATTTCAGCATGAGCATTTCATCAGTATATACATCATAACTAGGATTTCAGCAGGAGCATTTCATCATTATATACACATTGTTTCATCATAACTAGCATTGCAGTAACAATATAAGATGCACTGCATCCCAGTGGCAGTGCTTGACAATGTCTCTGTTTGGTAGAGTCTTGACACTCTGTTAGGTGGAGGAGTAGTAGTACTGGTACTCTGGTAGGGTTACTAGGGTCTGTAGTATATATTGTTCAGGTGTTTGTTTAGGAGATGTTAGCTGGCTGGAACAGGACACTTGAACAAAATAAGGGGCTTGCAAAAGCAAGTACCAGCTTAACATCAACACCATAACATGTCTCTATCAGCTGTTCAGAAGCAGCTGGCTCTGCATAAGATTAACAACTGGAGCCATCACTTGAACAAATGGAGCCATCACTTGAACAAATGGAGCCATCAGCATCAGATTAACAACTCATTTGACAGCAAACTTTATTTATACAAGGGAGACCTCTGGCTCTGCATACATGGCGAGGATGCCATATTCCAAGATGACATGTGATGTTGTTTATTGGATTGATTGATGCTCACATGGAGACAGAATATTGGAGTTCTTAATATGAAAGTGCCAACATGCTCAACTCATTTATCCAGTCCATTTCAAGCCAAAAATAGAAGCTACAGGAAAACTACTGCACTGGTTTAACTAGCCCATTTCAAGCCAAAAATAGAAGTGACATGATTGACTGATTTATTAACAGAACATGGAGAGGTCCAGTGTAGTGAAATTGTGGTACCCTAACCCATTTTTGTCTAACATTCTGCAAGCACTAGCACATTTTTGTCTAACATTCTGCAAACACCAAAGTACAATAGCCTAACCCTAACCAGATGCAATGGATTCAGGAAGAAAATAGCCTAACCCTAACCAGATGCAGAGGAGGAGAAGGATAGAGGGGAGGGGCAGAGCTCACCTCTGAGATTGCTCGAGGAGAGAGGGGGAGATGATGACGACGAGGGCTGGCGGAAGACTCTGCAGGAACCTCCTCCTCCTGGCGCGGGCAAGGCGGCCTCCTCCTCCTCCTAGCGTGGAGGCCTCCTCCTCCTGGCGTGGCGTGGCGGCCTCCTCCTCCTCTTGGCGTGGCGTGGCGGCCTCCTCCTGGCGTGGCGGCGGCGACCTCCTCCTGGCGTGGCGTGGCGGCCTCCTCCTCCTGGCGTGGCGTGGCGGCCTCCTCCTCCTGGCGTGGCGTGGCGGCCTCCTCCTCCTCTTGGCGTGGCGTGGCGGCCTCCTCCTGGCGTGGCGGCGGCGGCCTCCTCCTAGCGTGGCGGCGGCGGCCTCCTCCTGGCGTGGCGGCGGCGGCGCCTCGATGCGGGGATGGGGATGGGGATGGACGATGTGTCTGATGAGGACGACGATGGGAGGGCTGGCTCACGCGCGCAGTTGACTAGTCCAACCCACACACGCGTAGCGCACCCTGGCCAAGTGCGCTACGGATGGGTTGGACTATCAGATAAGTACTTGGCCGTCCCACTAGTTAACACTAGTACTGTCTTACCCCACTGGTTCTGCCCTTAGCTCTATTCTAAACGATGAGCACCCAGGTTCGAATCCTGGTGCTCCACTTTTTTATTTTTACTTTAAAAATACTTTAAAATGTTCCAAAAAATACTTTAAAATGTTCCAAAAGTGGTGATACATGCCATACAAATTTTGTTTTGTTTTTAAAATACTTTTAAATGTTCCAAAAATGCCCAAAAGTGGTGATATATGCCATAGAAGTTTTATTTTGATTTTAAAATACTTTTAAATATTCCAAAAATGCCCAAAAGTAATAATATTCCAAAAATGCCCAAAAATATGATTTAAAGTATAACTAAATTTCATAATACTTTGTTCATGAATATTACAATCTTTTTTGACCAGGCGTTTACAATATTTTTTGAGCTAGCGTTTTACAATCTTTTTTCCCTTCTTTGTCGCGGTTGAATAATTTAGCCCCGGCACTTTAATGTTTCTTCTTTCGAACGGGCTACCTTTTTTGGGTAGGGTTGTCCTTTTTCTTCTTGTGATGTATGTTGCTGCATCGTAGTCGTCGTCATCTTCAATCTTTGGATCGCCGTACTGGTCGAAGTCTTGCTCGTTGGCGACTCCATCCATTCCGATGATGTTTCTTTTTCCTCTCCTCACGACAACACGGCTAGGCTTTGTCGGGTCGGTAATGAAAAAACATTGGTCCACTTTGGTAGCCAGTACCCACGGTTCATTTTTCGCGGCCACGTTTGCACCGGCGGCCTTGGATTTGGCTGCTTCGGGTATAACCATGGTTGTGAAATACCGGTCTTCTCTTTCGACGCTCTTTGCCCATCTGACACGGAACATCGGCAACTTTTCTCCACAGTAGTCGAGCTCCCAGATCTCCTCGATTCTTCCGTAGAATCTTTCCTTCACGTTGTCATCGGTGTAGAATTCCGACGTTACGCCTGAGTTCTGATAATCACACTTGTTGTCCTTTTCCTCCGTGTAGAATGTGTAGCCGTTGATATCATACGCCTGATAGGTCACCAGGTTTTGCATCGGTCCCTGCGACAAGGTGAATATGATCTTTTCCGTGTCAGAAGAATGCGAGC
Source organism: Avena sativa (assembly GCA_916181665.1). Classification (NCBI taxonomy): domain Eukaryota; kingdom Viridiplantae; phylum Streptophyta; class Magnoliopsida; order Poales; family Poaceae; genus Avena; species Avena sativa. Next base: position 269,043,471 of record OV702281.1, read on the forward strand.
GCGGGGGATTATCAATGAGTGTCTGCCTAAACCAACGCGTGAAATCTGAGTTGTGCTCTTTGATTATTTCTCCCTGCGTCCTTTGTATGCCCCGGTCACTGTACTTCTTCTCGCTTAACCTTTTGTGCTTCTGTACCCAAGGATCGACCAGTTCTAAATGCTGTAGCGCGACGAGGTTTGCTCGATCAAAGTCTGCGCGTCGAAAATCGAAGTCTTCATGCAGTATGCGACGACCCTCTCGGTGACCAGATCCGTCGAGCTTGCCAAGGTGTCTGTTGACGGGAAGACCGACAGGGTTCTCGATGTCTAGATAATTCGTGCAGAAAGAGATGCACTCTTCGGCCAGAAAGCCCTTAGCGATGCTTCCATCTGGACGGGACCTGTTGCGAACGTATCCTTTGATGTGTCCGTTCATCCTTTCGAACGCCATCATGCTGCGGAGAAACATCGGCCCGAGTTGTACGATGTCCTCCACGACATGGACCAGCAGATGCACCATAATGTCGAAGAATGCGGGTGGGAAGTAGACCTCAAGCTCACATAGTATCACCACGATCTCCTCCTGTAGCCTTCCGAGCTGATTCAAGCCAATCGACTTCCTAGAGATGACGTCGAAAAACTTGCATAGGCCAAATAACGTTTCACGGACGTGCTCGTCCATTATCCCTCTTAGTGCGACCGGAAGTATCTGCGTCATTAGCACGGCACAGTCGTGAGACTTCATGCCACTGAACCTCTGCTTCGCCTCGTCTAGGTATCTGCTTATCTTGCCCGCGTAGCCGTAAGGAAATTTGACTCCTAGAAGGCACTTGAAAAACTGTTTGATCTCATCCTGGCTTAGAGTGAAGCAAGAAGGAGGGCAGTAATATTCGTTCTTCTTGAACTTTTTACCCTTCCGACGACCTTGTGTCGTCTCCGACTCATGATCATCGTCATCTTCCTGATCATCAGGTGTAGTGCGTCCTCCGTGAAGCTCCTTCCGGATACCCAAGCATATCAGGTCGTGCCTTGCTTTCGGACCATCTTTCGTCCTATCTGGCATGTTGATTATGGTGGCGACCAGACTCTCGCACACGTTTTTCGTGATATGCATGATGTCGAGGCTATGAGGCGTGCGGAGAAACTTCCAGTATGGCAACTCCCAGAAAACAGACCTTGTTTTCCATACCTTCATCAGCGGCTTGTCTTGTTGCTGCCTCTTTCGCTTCTTTCCAGGCTTAGGACAATCTTTCCAGTTTTTCAGCAACTCTTCCACTTCTTCGCTGCTCTGGCTACCGAACGGATTGAGTCCATCGGTGCTCGCACCAAGCCTGATGTTCCTCGAATCTCCACCGAATTCTGGGAATTCGAGGTCCAATGCTTTCCACTGGCTAGCATCTGAAGGGTGCGTCAGCAGCTCATCCTTTTCGGGGTCATCATCATCTCCTGGCTTCTTCCTTTCCGCATGCCATCGCATGAGCTTCGCTTCCTTAGGGTCCGCGAAATAGCGCTGCAGACGAGGGGTGATAGGAAAGTACCATACCACTTTTCGAGGTGCTTTCTTCCCTTTCTTGTATCGACTCACGCCGCACACCGGACATGTGGTTTTCTCCGCGTCCTCGCCCCGATAAATGATGCAATCGTTGATGCATACGTGATATCTAACGTGCGGTAGATCGAGAGGACAGACGATTTTCTTGGCATCCTCGATACTAGTTGGACATGTGTTCCCCTGCGGGAGACGATCGTGCCAGAATGCCATCATATCGTCGAAGCTTGCGTCGCTCAATTTGTGCTTTGCCTTCATCTCCATAGCCTTGAGTGTTACATTCAACCGGGTATCATCGGGCCTGCATCCTTCATACAATGGAGTAACCGCGTCTTTCTCAAGTTGCGCGAGCTTGGCTTTCTCTCTAGCGGCAGCCCTGGCGTTACTCGTCTGCTTGAGAAGCAGCTCTTGCACATAAGGGTCCCGCACCCAGCCTGACGTTGTTCCATCGTCGTCTGCTCCTCCGACATCTAGATCATCATCATCCCGGTCTGCTTCCGCACCTTCACCATCTCCAGGAGCCTCTTCATCATCTCGCCCGTTCTCGCCGTGATGATGATCATCGTCATGTTGGCCACCTTCTTCACCGTCTCCATCATCTACGCCATCGCTTATCCAACGAGTGTATCCATCCATGAAACCATGGCGGAGCAGGTGCGCCTGCAGATTCCCAGAATCTGGGTCGATCACCTAGTTGAGTTTGCATCTTCTGCACGGACATCTTATATCTGTCTTGTTATTTCGTATCATGTCGGCCGTCGCACATTTCAAAAATCTAGCCACAATGCCTTCGCTCATTATGCGGACCATTTTTGCCTGCACGATGTACACGGTACAATTTTGAAGTCTATTAGAACCACATAATGAATGCATGCATGCAATGGTCGATAGAAAATTTCGGCATGACCTATCCTAAAATTAGGACCTTTGCGAAATGCCAAAGTCTTGCCAAAATGGAAATGAATCAACATTTTGGCAAAACAAATGGCAACTTGTTCACATACAAACACAAGAGAGAGAGAGACCGATCCATACACACATGAACATATCATTATCCTCTCCATACACACATGCATGAGCATCATCGATACTCTCCATATACACACACATATGACCATCGATCCTCTCCACACATACACACATCATGAGCATCGATCATCTACATACATATGAGCACATGCATCATCCATATACACATGAACACATCCTTACATGGACAACTTACCGAGATGAGAGACCGATCGCGAGAAAGATGGAAAGGAGAGGTGCGCGCGTTGACCGGAGACGGATAGATGAGAGACCGGAGACCTCCTCTATTACTTATGTAACATCCAAAGCAAGTTTTACATGCTAAAAATGGTGAATGTATGGAGAAATTGAGGTGGGAAGGAGAAGATCCCGACTAGATCTAAGGAGGAAGAAGAAGGGGAAAGTGAAGTGTGGGTGGTGGATGTGTGGGCACACATGTGCACATAAAGTGCTGTCCTAACAGAATCGAAACATCCGTGGCGCACACGGCCCCAGTGCGCCACAGGGAGTACAAACTTCTATGGCGCACTAGGCCGAGTGCGCCACAGATGCTCCTAGTCCCTGTGGCGCACTAGGCGGAGTGCGCCACAGAAGTTTGTGGCCGTTTCAGAGCAGAGGTGGGCATGCGCTTAGTCGTAGCGCACCATGCACACGTGCGCCACAGATGACCCTAACAACCATGGCGCACATGACTGTAGTGCGCTACAGAAGTTTGGCGTGTGGCCAACAGGGCCCTGGCCCACACACATCTGTGGCGCACTATGGTCATGTGCGCCACGGTTGTTCTAGTTATTAGTAGGGCACTGCCCACAGGTGAGCCACGCCTGTTTTAGCCGTGGGGCACTTCAACCATGTGAGCCACGGATGTGCTGATTACCTATAGCCGTTTTCCTAGTAGTGCAAGTACCACAGTTGTTGGAGTATTGCTGCATGTTTAATGTTGGAGATGATCACGACTTTAATTATTGTTTAATAACTAAAATTGAAGTAGGTAAATGCAGAGGCACAGGTGGGCAATAGATGTTATTTGGTTGTTAACCGTCCACTTGTGTCCCGTAGGACCCCGAGTTCTTGACACCTGTTCCGAGATCGAGCGCGCTAACCACAGGTGGGGTGTATGGGCACCCCCATCGATTTAGTACCTGATTCCAAGTACTGTACTGGGGGCCACAAAGTAGTTTGGAGCTTTATTACTATCCTGTACTTATGCCATGCTTTACTGCTTAATTTAAAATTGTGCGAGGAATGCACCTGTACTGTTTAGGGAAGCGGAGTGTTTTCGCGGTATCGACAAGCCCAGACACATTTTCGGGTTCCCAGTCATTTACAGCCACTGACGCAAACCCTGGGTCCGTTTCGGAGCCGGCCAACTTCGTTGCGGGTAGCTTAGTGGGGTGGCCCCCCGTGCTTGCTTTGGGTCTGGGAAACGTCGTGTCCGAAACCCCGTCGACATACCGTTGGGTGTATGTTTTGTGATCTTGTACCTACCTAATCTGACAACAAGGGTGTAGGTGCGTGTGGAAACTTTGGTGCACCCCTGCAGGGTTAAATCTTTTCGAGAAGCCGTGTCCGCGGTTATGGACGACTTGGAGCACAGTTCTTGATCATAGACAACCATAACTAAAGTTTACTGTTATAATTTTACTGGTATCCGATATGACTAGTAATCAGCTCCACTACCACGGAACGGCTAAATAAAAGTACCAACAACTGCTGGGTTTGGGATATCTCATGCTAATTGTATCTGACTAGTAAGTGTTGCAACTACAACGGAATGGTTAACTAAAAGTTCCCACTGCTTACTATATCAGGATGACTATCTATACCTGACTAGTAATTGCTGCAACAATAACTGAATAAATAAAACTGCCAACTGTGTGAGTTCCTCGGTTGACTTCCTCGTTTGGTCTCGAGGGGGGAAAAACCAGGATGGGTATGCTTGGTGATAGTATTAGGTTGGTTCCGAATAGGTCTTTCTTATCCCTCTCTGATAACCGACAGTTGTATCGAGTCTCTATAGGTTGTTTAGTGCATGCTGTCGCTGCCGCTTCAGTCCACCATACCTATGTAGGCGAGGACCGCCGAATTCTAGCCTCGCCGTGTACTGGCCTCAGTACTGACCGCTCTCTCTTTTTCCTTTGCCCTTTGTCGGCACCCCTTTTGTTTAAGCAGGTTTGAGATCGACGTTGTTAGTAGGGTTACCCTTCCGGCTTGGCCTGGGCAGGGTTATGGACACCATTGGTTATTCTTCAGGGCTCTTAGCTCAATTTGCATCTTGTCCGTACTCGGACGCTATATCGTTTTAAAGGTGATTTGGATCTTTGTACTGTAAATCTGTATTCTTGACTCTTTGAGTCACTGTTGTATATATATGTTTTGTGGGTTCCATCGAGGACTATTGGGTAATGATATTACTTCGTTTCCACCCGCACGCAAGTGCCTGGTGGGCACCTTTGAATCGTTTCTATGCGGGTTTGGCGGGAAGCGCTGAAACTTGCATAGGGCCGATTCCGAGGGTGTTACATGCACCCAACAGTTACCAGATCCTTATTCACTGAACGCAACCAGTCGAGAGAAACCATCGGCTCCATTGTAGTAGAGAACTTCGCTGGCCTTAGCCTCAGGAACCTTGTAAGTGCATCTCCCTGGGGCTGGTTGTTTCCATTGTTGTTGTTGTTCTGAGCTTCCATGAAATGGGTCATCACCTGGGTTAGCTGTGCCTGAGCCGCCATAAGCTTCTCCAACTCAGTAGGTTGACGGTGGGGAGGCATCTACGGTTCAGCACAGGTAAGCTTAGAAAGAATCGATTACGAGAATAGGATTCTACCCATGCATTATGATCAAACAACAACAAGGCAATCACAGACAAACATGAGCAAGCAACACATCAGCAAACAACGATCCAGCAAGGTTCCAGGGGTTATCCTAGCAGTATATATATACTGAAATAGTTTTAGAAGCGTTGACAATAGTTATCAACACAAATTGGCCAACCAAGCATTAAAACAGGAATCTGCCAGAACGGTCCAGCAGTGTTCACGTATTTTTCTACCTGACTTAAACTCGTCAGGAATTTTTGATGATTTTTGTATATACAATACAGAGAGTTTCTAACCAAACTCTGTTTTTTCAGATTTTTCCCAGTTACCAATAAAATATGAAAAATAGTACAGTACAGCTGGGTCAGCAGAAAAACTACATGAGGAAAAACTCGGATATCAACCAAAACTTGTCATAACTCTTCTATAAAATTCGCACAAATAATCCTGGGACTTTGGAGTACACATAGGAGCAACTAAAAACTTTAAACTATCAGTAATTAAGTTTTACATTGATCGAGACTTAAGCTAACGATGTATCCTAACGAAGACTAATTGGTGGGCATCTATCTACTTCATGAAGAGGTTGCAGTAGGTCCTTGCACTCATGTGTTGGCGCTTCTGTCCACGAACCAACCATGGCGGCGGAGTATACACCTCTCCTGAGTCATCACTTGAAACCTCAAATTCCACCTCTTCAGGATCCTCCTCTTCTTCTTCATCCTCTGCTCCTGTAACACCCTCGCCTGATAAGGCTGAGTTCATGTGTATAGTGTGAATCCTTGGATCGGTTCACTGGCACACACAGTACATATGAATATCAAAGAATTTAACAGTGCATCATAAATAACGAATTGATCCAGAATTTGTAATTATTACAATAAAGCTTAGCACGCAGGCTAGCTCAAGTAGTTCAATAGAAAACGGTAGCATAAATATATAGTAGACTCCATCTTCAATTTCCCACAAGCGACCAAATGTTGAGTGGAGTATCGCAACCTAGTCGATCACTCAGAATCAGAATAATAACCTGCAACATAAAATGTAGCAGCCCCGAAGGGTCAATACTTGGAATATATGGCAAGTAGAGCTATTAAAGGAGACAATAAACCTAGCAACTACATGCATATTTGGCAAGTGGGGCTGTGGCTAGCTCGTATTTGCAAACACCTTTGTCCTACTTTCTTAAACAGTTTTTGTTTTTCTTTGAAAAGATACCAATTAAGTTAACCCATCAACATTAAAGCAATTATGAAATTAGAATGAGTGAGAAACATGTCATGAACTCAATATCAAGCAACTCAGATGTCCATGACCGGGGACACGGCTAATCGATTACTTTATACACCCTGCAGGGGTTAGTACACTTTACCCATGTGACTTGGCCAGCCTAGCTCGTACCACCACTCTCATATTGGGTGATGATAGGGAGAAGTCCAAGAAGGGACCGTTCGGAAAGTAGCTCCCCAAACCCGACACGCACCGGTCCAACCTACCAAAATTATACATCTCTGGATACGTGGGTTCGAGTTACCACAACCTACTGAGTTCAACCAACCGCCCATTCCATTATTGGCACATGGTTGTACATGTAAGATACAAAATAAAGAAGCCAATCATTTTCTCTTGATACCTGGGTGCCTTTCCGCAATGATACCACCAAAAATTATCAATCCCATCACACCCAGTAGATTCATTGATTAAGTTGTTTTTAGTTTTCGCAAACCAACACATTTAGAAACAACCTTCAATGATGTAACCAAGCCCTCGTTCATCATTGCATGGCTAAGCACATCTACCAATGGTGGCTCATCTACAGGAAATCCCTACCACATAATAGGACATAGCAGAGCGATAGTAATTTCCTACACGTGCATCTACAAAATACACAACAATGCAATGAAAATAATAGGACAACATCATGAACAAAGTAGCATCTACTTGCCTTGATAGTTGGTGAAGTCGTTCAAGCACTCGTTGCAATTACACACGTTGCACTCCTCGCAATCTATCGAGCAAACAATTGCATACAACATAAAACAATAGCACGTAGAGATCAAATAAATGCAAAAAATGCATGCATGACAATTTAATAAGTCACAATGGTTGTTACTTTAGTTCTCTAAACAATACTGAAGTATATGATGCATGCAAGAGACTAATTAATGTAATGGAGTACTTGTTATTAATAATTACTTGCCAATATAGGGTTTTTAATAGTTCTGTTGTAAAATCTATTCTAACTGTTGAATTAAATTTGTTTCTTGGGTTTACTGGATAGAGGACGTTAATACGAATCAGTAGGCATTGTATTCACCATAATAGGAGTTATAGATCTTTTTGTATGATTTAAATAGTGTTTAATGGGTTTTAAATCATTTATACAGTTTCTGTTGCCTAAAAATCAAACTAAAATTATATCTGACATCTCCACGGAATTTTGATTCTAGGGACATATTATTTGTAATTTTCTAAGAAGTATTCGAATTACTATGGCTTTAATACTGTAAATAAGCCATTAAACTATTTATTTAATTGTTACGAAACCTTACAGTATTTGCCTGAACCAATTTCATATTGATGATCTATTTGGAACCAGCTTTCCATCGGTATATTATTTATATTTTTGGGATAAGTAAATAATTTACTATGAATTTAATGATTTCTAAAGCCACTAAAACTAATTAAATCACTACGGGGTAAATAATCTGCAAAGGCTGGATCCAACCATATATTATTAATCTACATTATAGTAGCTTCGATTTGATATATTGTTCATATTTTTCGGAGTTACAGATAATTTCCTATGAATTTATTAACCTAAAAGACCATTAAAACTAATTAAGTTACTACAGTAAACGCATGCTGTAAAGGTTGAATCTAATGCAATATTAATATTCTACACATTTTTCTAAATCGATTGATATATTATTTGCTATTTTTGGAACTAGGAATCTTTTTATATGATTTTTGCAAGTTTTAATACATTTCTGCAATTTAAATTCAATTTCAAATCTATAGGGAATATTCCCTGGGAATATTCTATGCTGACTGGGACGCGGGGCTGACCTGGCGTTGACACGTGGCAAGATCCAGTTGGCTCGTACCCCTTCGCAGAATCGATCTAATCCTGGCCGTTGGGATGAGATCTAGTGGTTAGGAGAGGAGATTGACCCGATTTTGGCTTAGAATAGACAAAAATAGATCTGTGTTAGAGAGACAAATCCATAGGTCAAATTGAAAAACTTACGACATGAAAGTTGTGGGGAATCATTAGTCCTACCTTCTCACCAAAGGGATTTGGATTTGAAGAAATGAGCGCGAGTACATCTTGAATTTACACCGTCATATCTGAAATATTGTGGTACGAAATTCTCCGTCTGTGGTGGATGAAAAGAGGTGAGGTTTGTCGGGATTGAAAGATTTCGACGACATATAAAACTTTCGTTTTTTGGCCGAAGGCAAACGACGAAGTCTAGATGGGTTAATAAGTGAAATAAGATTCAGTCATGTGTAGATTCGGGATTTCGAGACGGGAAACTCATACATGTGTGGCTCCATGGGTTTATATGGAGATTTAGGATGGTGTAGAGATATGCCTTGGAGTACGGAACAAGAAGAAACAAACAGAAGTCGATTCGGAGTTGTAGATAAAAAGATATAAGAGTTAGAATAGAGGTAGGTTTAGAAAACGTGTTTTCGCACGATTTTTAAAGCAACAGGGACAACGATCAGTGCGCATGCGTGGCTGCTCCCGCGGTCTGCTAGCTGGGCCGGCCGGTTGGCCCAATGTTTTTTTTCTTTTTTTCTTTTTTTCTTTTTTTCTATTTTCTATTTATGTGTTTCCCTCATAACTTTTGCATACGAACTCCAAATGACACGATTCTTGTTTCTAAAATTTTCTAAAATCGAATAGATCATTGTAGGATCATATTTATAATATTTTTACTAGTTTGCAAATAGTGTATTTATAAATCCTTGTATATATCATTTTATTTATATCTTTATTTGTTTGTATTTATTCCATAACTTTTTCATGATAGCTCTAAATGAGCTCAATTTTGTTTGTAAAATTATGTAATATTCGTTGGATCTTTTTAGGCTATAATTTAGCAATAATCGCTGCCTTAGCAACAGTGGGTTTTTATAAAGCCAATTTAATTCTCTTTAGGAGCAAAGTGGCATATACTATTTAGGGTTTTAGTCCTTTATTTTTATTTAGGGATTTTCTTGATGCAAATATGCAATGCAATACTCATGAATGTCAAGCAAATGCAAAAAATTTCTAGTCTCAATTTCCAAAATCTTGGGATGTGACAGACTAACCCCCTTAAGATGAATCTCGTCCCGAGATTCAGAATGGCTAGCAAGGTTTAGGTGGTGTTGTCGAGGCTAACCCCCTTAAGAAAAATAAACTTGCATCTCTAAGGCTAGTTGATAAACTATATCTTGTTCTTCCTCCCTCTAGGATTGTGAGTGTAGTTTCAAGTTATGCACCAACAATTCAAGCGTCTTATTTAACCATCCAGTCTATGTCTACTATTACTACTATGTCATGTGAATCCAATATAATTAAGCTAGTGGGAAAACTATGTGCTCCAATTTCTATGGTCTAATGGTGGCATTTGTTTTGGGTAGCATAGATGAGTTTATAGATAGAAAGACTAGAGAAGTAATACTACCCATAACTATATGAAGCAAACAATTAGCACACGAACACACAATCAACACAATCAACACTCAATCCAAAAATAGTTTTGTTTATGTTCCAGAAGTTTTATTTTAGTGACATACCATCCACAAAATAGTTTCCCATTGACTAATATTCGTTTGGGGGTGAACCTACAATCATAAAGGCAATAGATAGAATCTGTCCTGAAACTACAGCAGTGTTCACAAATTTTTCTGGGCACCTTAAACTCATCAGGAATTTTAGCAAATTTGTGTACATATAGTACAACAAGTTTCGCACCAAACCCTATATTTTAATATTTTTCTCAGTTACCAAAACAATATGAAAAATCGTATAGTACAGCTGGTTCAGCAGAAAACTACAGCAAAATTATCACGAATTTCTAATCAAAACCTTCATTAACATATTATGGAATCTCACAAAAATATTCTGGAACTTTAAGGTATCAAATAGCACAACATAATCAAAATAAATCAACTTTCAAACAAGTTCTTTCAATGATCGGTTGCTAGATCCAAACGGAGTCATACCAAACTATATCGTGGACATCATCTAACTATATTTGATCTTGCACAAGTGTTCATCTACAAGTTTGAACAAGACAAGATTAGAAAAGATAGATGATGGATTACAAGAATCTAATAAGTACAAAATTATGAGTTCATTGCTAGAGAGATCCTTCCTTCTGTATTTTAAAAGGGAAGAGTATGAGAATTGAAATGATAAGAGATACTAGAAAGAAGTATAAGAAGAGAATAGATAGAATCATATAGTGTTTACAATTTTCATATGGCTTTTCTATTCCATTTCTAGGTCACGATCCTACAGTCAACGCACTGCTCTGATACCATCCTAAATCTCCATATAAACCCATGGAGCCACAGCTGTATGAGTTTCCCTTCTCGAAATCTCGAATCTACACATGACCGAATCTTATTTCGCTTATTAACCCATCTATACTTTGTCGTGTGCCTTTGGCCAAAAAACGAAAGTTGTAGATCTCGTCGAAATCTTTCAATCCCGACAAACCTCACCTCTTTTCATCCACCACAGCCAGAGAATTTCGCACCGCAATATTTCAGATATGACGCTATAAATTCAAGATGTACTCCCGCTCGTTTCTTCAAATCCAAATTCCTTTGGTGAGAAGGTAGGACTAATGATTCCCCACAACTTTTATGTTGTAAGTTTTTCAATTTGACCTATGGATTTATCTCTCTAACAAAGATCTATTTCTTTTCTATTCTGAGCCAAAATCGGGTCAATCTCCTCTCCTAACCACGGGATCTCATCCCAACGGCCAGGATTAGATCAATTCCGCGAAGGGGTACGAGCCAACCGGATCTCGCCACGTGTCAACGCCAGGTCAGCCCCGCGTCCCATTCAACATAGAATATTCCCTGTAGATTTGAAATTGGGTAGCTGGAGATGCGGGGTCTTATCCATGCACTTGACACATGCATTGTGTCTGTGGTTCACCTGGGCCGATACATATGCGTAACCAGGATAGTCCTGCACTGTCGTGAGCAACGCGGCTCTTAGAGGAAAATATTATTTAGTGTAGGCGTCCCACGTATGGGCTGGCGTCTCCCACAACATGGCTAACTCCTCTTTCAACAGCCCGAGATAAAGATGCATATCGACACCTGGCTGTTTCGGCCCCTGAAAAAGAATGCTCATGTGTACGTACCTTTTCTTTGTGCAGAGCCACGGGGGATGTTGTACGGTCATAAAAACACGGTCCAGGTGCTATGCGTGCTACTCTGGTTGCCAAAAGGATTGAGTCCATCGGTGCTCATACCCAGCCTGATGTTCCTTGCATTGCCCCCGAACTCTTCAAACTCGATGTCCAATGCATTCCACTGGCTAGCGTCTGAAGGGTGTGTTAGGATCTTTCCCTTCTCTGGATCATCTTCGGGTTTCTCCCTTTCCGCGTGCCATTGCATTATCTTTGCTTCCTTAGGATCTACGAAATATCTCTATTGACGGGAAGTGATAGGAAAGTACCATACCACTTTTCGAGGAACTTTCTTGTTCCCTCTCTTGTACCGTCCATGGCCACAAACCGGACATGTGGTTCTCTCCGCGTACTCGTTACGATAAAGTGCGCAATCATTGATACATGAGTGGTATTCAACGTGCGGTAGGTCGAGAGGGCACACGATTTTCTTGGCCTCCTCTATACTTGTTGGCAATGTGTTCCCGTTAGGAAGACGATCGTGCCAGAATTCCATGTTAGCATTGAAGCTCACGTCAGTCCATTTTTGTGCCGCCTTCATCTCTAGAGCCTTGAGCGTTACACTCAGGCGTGTATCCTCGGGCCGACACCTAGGATACAATGGAGTCATCCCATCTAACTCCATTTGCGCCAGCTTGGCTTTCTCTCTGGCTGCAGCTTTGGCGTTACTCGTCTCCTTGAGAAGCAGTTCCTGAACATGAGGGTCCCTTAACACCAAGTTAGCAGCGTCTCGGTGTTCGCTTCTTCTCCTTCTTCATGATGTTCATGCCCATCGACATCTTCTTCTTCGTCATGATGATCATGCCCGTCGCCGGTATATTCTTCGTCATCATGACCATGCCCGTCGGGACTCTTCGTCTTCTTGCCCGCCCAAGTCTTCATGATGACCAACACCATTTACTGCCAGCTCCTCATCGAAGTCGTCGCGCATGAAACCGCGCCTGAGCAGGTGATCCTCCAATTGTCTAGAATCAGTGTCGGTCCAACGCTGGAGTTTGCATGTTTGACATGGACATCTTATCTGGTTCTTGTTGTTCCGAATCATGTCCACCTTGGCGTCTTTCTTATACCTAGTAAATCGACCTTCGCTCATGCTGACGACCATGGTAGCCTGCACGGTATGCACATATAGAGCAAAAGACAGAGAGTAGGTTAATTAGAAACAACACCTTATACACACACAAAACACACATGCATGGTCGTCGCCGGAAAAATTCGGCATGACCTTTCCTAAGAGTAGGACATATGGGTGGTGCAAAAATTTGCCGAAATGGAAATGAATCAACATTTCGGCAAACATCCATGCACCACACCGGGACAGAGACAAGCAAAAAAAAGAATCTTCTTCCCATGCAAGCTTCCCATGCAAGCATTCATGCACCACACAAGCTTCATGCACAAACATCATCTTCGCGCCATGCATGCATCGCATATACACACCGCCCGTGCGACAAGCTTTACACCTACAAAACATGCATATTCATGGCCAATTACTCACCGGGTAGATTGAATACCGAGTCGAGAGCGCGATGTGAGAGAGTGTGGATCAATAGATCTATAGAGAGATAATAGTACACAAATAGAGATGTGGAGGAGAAAAGTAGGTGTGTTTTAGATCTACTAGTTGGAGAAAGGCTTTCCCTAACCAATCTATCAACTATAGTAGTTTTAAATACAACAAAATGTAGAAAAGTATAGACACAATGGGGTGGGAGAGAGGAGGAAGACGAGCTGGGAGGAGGGGGAAGAAGGATGTGAAATGGATGGTGGTAGATAGAGGGGTGCAAAGCTGCCACCTTTGTGCAGATCCGGTCGAAGGATTTTGTGGTGCATACAGGCAATATGCGCCACAGAAGTTCAATCTTCTGTGGCGCATATTGGCTGCATGCGCCACAGAACCTTTTCCATAGGGTGCAGTGGGCCATGTGGGCCCCGTGACTCAATGTTCTATGGCGCATGGCGAATATATGCGCCATAGAACCTTGGACAGTGGCCAGACACTATGGGCCAGGCACTGTGGGCCCGTCACTCAGTGTTCTGTGGCGCATGTTGTGGTTATGCGCCACAAAAGGTTAAACTTCTGTGGCGCATAGCTGACCTATGCGCCATAGAACACTGAGGGCACAGATCTGCACCAAATAAAGGTGGCAGATAGAGTTGCTTTAATGACACCCCTCTATATATATGCCACACTCCCTGTCCAAAGAAACATACCTGCCCCTCATGCCTTCTTCCCACAACTCGTCGAAAGACTCGCTGGAGAGCACAGCGCGCTCGCGTTCCCTGCAACCTACTCGTAGTCGAGGGGCGAGTTCGAGGGGCAGTGCTCGGAGTCAGCCGCCGCGGGATTCAGAGGTCAACCTAATCGAGGAGGAGGCCAGACTGCGGCATGAGGCCCTCTACAACAAGGCATGAGGTTGAACGTCATGCTCGCGTCTCCGGAGGAGAGGGCGCGCATGGTGGAACCAATCGGGTGGCGGCCGGTGCTCGACCCCAACGTGTCCATGGAGGACCACGTCCGCAGGCTGCAGGCGCACGTGAACAGGGAGGTTTGGCATCTTCCACCGCCATCGCCCCCACCAGCTCTGTGAAGGGATTTGCAATGTTGTAGTTTGTGTATTTGCAATGATGTATGACAATGTTGTTTTGCTGTTCAAGGCTATGCGCATGTGCATTTTTCAATGATGTATGCCACTGCACATGTCTATCTACTAGATTGTCTAGTATATTCTACCTATTCCACTACTAGTTGGGAAAATCACAAGAGAAGTTTGTTCTAGGAAACACGAAGCATTCTGTGGCGCATATTGGAGGAATGCGCCACAGAAGTTTGTTCTTCTGTGGCGCATATGCACAAATGCGCCACAGAAGCTTGTACATGGGTGTCTAGAGTGTGGGACCCACATTATTGTTCTGTGGCGCATACGATGATATGCGCCACAGAAGATATGTGGTGCATAATCTTGTATGCGGCACAGAAGTTTGGTCAGAGAACGGTCGTACCCCGCCAGCTGTGGGTCCCACCAATCTTTAGTGGCGCATATGGGTTGATGCGCCACAGAAGATTCATGGTCCAACCGCTGGTGCGGGTCCCACCATACTTCTGTGGCGAATCACTCAGTAAGATGCGCCACAGAAGTTTGGTGGTTCGGTGGCGCATTGCTCCGGATGCGCCACTGGATAACTTTTGTAGCGCATGGTCAGAACAATGCGTCACAGAAGGTATGTCTATCTATAGCTAGTTTTCTAGTAGTGGAAAGGGTACGAGCCAACCGGATCTCGCCACATGTCAACGTAAGGTCAGCCCCGTGTCCCAGTCAGCATAGAATATTCCCAGGGAATATTCCCTGTAGATTTGAAATTGAATTTAAATTGCAGAAAAGTATTAAAACTTGCAAAAATCATATAAAAAGATTCATAGTTCCAAAAATAGCAAATAATATATCAATGGATTCAGAAAAACGTGTAGAATATTAATATGGCATTAGATTCAACCTTTAAAGTATGCGTTTACTGCAGTACCTTAATTAGTTTTAATGGCATTTTAGGTTAATAAATTTATAGGAAATTATCTGTAACTCCGAAAAATATGAACAATATATCAAATTGAAGCTACTATAATGTAGATTAATAATATCTGGTTGGATCCAGCTTTTGCTGATTATTTACCCCGTAGTGATTTAATTAGTTTTAGTGGCTTTAGAAATCATTAAATTCATAGTAAATTATTTACTTATCACAAAAATATAAATAATATACCAATGGAAAGCTGGTTCCAAATAGATAATCAATATGCAATTGGTTCAGGCAAATATTGTAAGGTATCGCAGCAATTAAATAAATAGTTTAATGGCTTATTTAGAGTATTAAAATCATAGTAATTCGAATACTGCTTAGAAAATTACAAATAATATGTCCCTGGAATCACAATTCCGTGGAGATTTCAGGTATAATTTTAGTTTGATTTTTAGGCAACAGAAACTGTATAAATGATTTAAAACCCATTAAACACCATTTAAATCATACAAAAAGATCTATAACTCCGATTAGGGTGAATCCAACGCCTACTGGTTCGTATTAATGTCCTCTATCCAGTAAACCCAAGAAAAAAATTTAATTGAACAGTTAGAACAGGCGTTACAACAGAACTAATAAAAACCCTATATTGGCAAGTAATTATTAATAACAAGTACTCCATTGCATTAATTAGTCTCTTGCATGCATCATATACTTTAGTATTGTTTAGAGAACTAAAGTAACAACCATTGTGACTTACTAAATTGTCATGCATGCATTTGTTGCATTTGTTTGATCTCTATGTGCTATTGTTTATGTTGTATGCAATTGTTTGCTCGATAGATTGCGAGGAGTGCAACGTGTGTGATTGCAATGAGTGCTTGGACGACTTCACCAACTATCAAGGCATGTAGTTGCTACTTTGTTCGTGATGTTGTCCTATTATTTTCATTGCATTGTTGTGTATTTTGTAGATGCATGTGTAGGATATTACTATCGCTATGCTGTGTCCTATTATGTGGTAGGGCTCTCCTGTAGATGAGCCACTATTGGTAGATGTGCTTAGCCATGCTATGATGAACGAGGGCTGGGTTACATCACTGAAAGTTGTTTCTAAATGTGTTGGTTTGCGAAAACTAAAAACAACTTAATCAATGAATCTCCTGGGTGTGATGGGATTGATAATTTTTGGTGGTATCATTGCGGAAAGGCACCCAGGTATCAAGAGAAAATGATTGGCTTCTTTATTTTGTAGATTACGTGTACAACCATGTGCCAATAATGGAATTGGCGGTTGGTTGGACTCAGTAGGTTGTGGTAACTCGAACCCACGTATCCAGAGATGTAGAATTCTGGTTGGTTGGACCGGTGCGTGTCGGGTTTGGGGAGCTACTTCCCGAACGGTCCCTTCTTGGAATTCTCCCTAGCATCACCCAATATGAGAGTGGTGGTACGAGCTGGGCTGGCCAAGTCACATGGGTAAAGTGTACTAACCCCTGTAGGGTGTATAAACTAATCGATTAGCCATGTCCCCGGTCATGGACATCTGAGTTGCTTGATATTGAGTTCATGACATGTTTCTCGCTCATTCTAATTTCATAATTGCTTTAATGTTGATGGGTTAACTTAATTGGGATCTTTTCAAAGAAAAGCAAAAATAGTTTACGAAAGTAGGACAAAGGTATTCGCAAATGCGAGCTAGCCACAGCTCCACTTGCCAAATATGCATGTAGATGTTAGCTCCATTGTCTCCTTTAAATAGCTCTACTTGCCATACATTCCATGTATTGACCCTTCGGGGCTGCTACGTTTCATGTTGAAGGATATTCAGATTCTGAGTGATCGATTTAGGCCACGGTACTCCACTCAGCACTTGTTCACTTGTGGGCAATTTGAAGAATGGAGGATTTATTCTATTTATGTTGCTACTTGAATAAGCTGAGCTAGCCTTGAGCTAAGCCCTTATTGTAATAATGATACTCTGGATCTTCGTTAATTATGATGCACGGATATTTTGCTATGTTATTCATCTTTATTCTATTGTGGGCCAATGAACTGATCCAGGGATTGGCATGTCACATAGAAGCTATGGTATTTTCAGAACCGTAGTGTTACAAGATGGTATTAGAGCCCGTGTGTCGACTGTAGGATCGTGACCTAGGTTTGGATTAGGAAGCCATAGAACTATTAAATCTTATATTAACTCTGTCTTTCCTCTTATGCCTTTCACTCTCGTAAATCTTTACCATGTGCTATTCTCACACTTTCCTCTTTTGATTGATAGATGGGAGAAGTCAGGACTGAGTATGCAACGATGGAGTCACCAAGGCCCTTTGCAAGACAGTTGGCACAGCTCTCGCGGTCCTTGGGATTGCCACTGCCTATGTTCAAGGGAAGAAGGCTATACACCTATCGATATGGCGAGGACGCTTGGGAGATCACCACTTTCATCTTCAGGGATGCCGCCTTGCCAAACCCTGTGCATCTGGTCTACACCAAGACATATTGTAACTAGGGACTTGGAATAAAGTTGGCCCTGCATGAAGCCCTGTCACGCCAGTGCCATCTTGTCCGACACCTGCTGCCAGAAGACTCACCCTACCGTGACTACGGAAGGCGTGATGAGAATGGGAACGTTGTGGTTACCCCGGGCGACAGGAACAACATGCCGCCCCGTCGGAGGCACATAGAGGATGTGGAGAGGGAGAATGGAGCTCTAGCTGAGAAAGTCATGATGGTAAAGAAGATAGCAGATTTTGCCAGCAACAGTATGGTGGTCCAGGTGTTCGAGATATGCCCTAGAGGCAATAATAAATGTAGTTATTATTATATCTTTGTGTTTATGATAAATGTTTACATTCATGCTATAACAGTATTAACCAGAAACATTAATACTTGTGTGATTAGTAAACTAAATTAGAGTCCCCGGTAAAGCCTCTTTATAATACTAGCTTGTTGATTAATAGATGATCATGGTTTCTTGATCATGAACATTTGAGATGTTGTTAATAACAAGGTCATATCATTAGGAGAATGGTATGATGGACATACTCCTATAGATAAGCGTAGCATAAAGATCAAGTCATTTTAATAGTTCAATTGCTATAAGCTTTCTGATACATAGTAACCTAATTCCTTCGACCATGAGATCATACTAATCACCATCACCGGAAGGATGCTTTGATGACATCAAACACCACACCATAACTGGGTGGCTATAAAGATGGCATTGAGTGTTCGGAAAGTATGGGTTGAGGAACATGGATCAAGAGTGGGATTTTTCCATCCATATGATAGATAGATATACTCTGGGCCCTCTCGGTGGAATGTCATCCAATTAGCTTGCAAGCATGTGACTGGCTCACAAGGGATCACATATCACGGGAACGAGAAAAGAGTACTTATCGGTAACGAGGTTGAACTAGGTATGCAGAGATGTCGACGATCAAAACCTCGGATAAGTAAACTATCGTGAGACAAAGGGAAATTGGTATCGTATGTTAGTGGTTCATTCGATCGCAAAGTAGTCGTAGAAATATGTGGGAGCCATACGAATTTCCAGATTCCTCTATTGGTTATTGATCGGAGAAGTCTCTCGATCATGTCCGCATAATTCACGAACCGTAGGGAGACACACTTAAGGATTCGATGTTGTTGAATAGTTATGGAATGATGAGAAAGAAACCGAATGTTGTTTGGAGTCTCGGATGGGATCCGGGATATCACGAGGATGTCCGGAATGGTCCGGAGAATAGGATTCATATAAGGAAAGTCCTGTTTCGGAGTTGGGGAATGATTCAGGTGTTTTCATCGGGAATGTTCTAGAAGGGTCCGGAAGGTCCGGCACTCCGGAGGGGAAGGGTACATGAATGTGTCATAACAATATGGAATGATTGCATCATGTACTAGGTCACTTGGCTGGGCAAAATAAAGGGAGAAATCAAATCCTAGTTTGAAAGTCAAATGCCAATTTGAAAAATTCAAACGACAAGTTTGCTTGGTGGAGGAGAGTAGGAAACCTACTTGGGGAGGAGTTCCTCTCCCTCCACCCGCCGGCCAAGGAGGCCAACTTGGGGGAGGACTCCCTCCTCCCAAGCCGCGCCCTCCCACCTATATAAGGAGGGGCAGGGCTGCCCCTCTTCCCGACACCCAACACACCCAAAACCCTTGCCCTAGTCGCCGGCCTCCTCCAAGCCGTCGGCCTCCTCCAAGTCGCCGCCGCCTAGGCCCTCCTCTAACTCGGCGAGTTAGGGTTCCCCCAAACCCTAGCCACCGGCCAAGACCTCCCCTTGGTGCCCTCTAAACCCTAGATCACCGAGGCCTCTCTCATAGTCCACCATACTCGCTCCGGCTTAAGGTGAATCCCTGCGAGATATCCCCTCTACATCCGACACCATGCCGTCGTGCTGCCGGAATCGCGAGGAGAGTGCTACAACCTCCGCTGCCTGCTGGAACAAGGGAGAGGAAGGTCTTCATCGAGTACCGAACGTGTGACCGACTGCGGAAGCGCTGCCGGAACGCAGCGCCGGAAGGATCGTCTACGCGATCTTGAGATCAGCAAGAGTACAACTACATCACCCACGAGAATCTGCTCTCGTTAACCGCTTTGGAATCTTCGAGGGTGAGTTCCTCCATCGACTCGTTGCTACAATCTAGTAGATAGATCTTGGCTTGTTTGTTTGCATGCGGTAGAAATTTTTTGTTTTCCACGCTATGAACCCCTACAGTGGTATCAGAGCCGTGTCTATATGTAGATCTGTTGCATGAGTAGAACACAATGGTCATTGTGGGCGATGGTGCTTTTATTATCAATTGCTTTTTGTGTACTTTGCATCTTGCGGCATGATGGGATGAAGTGGCCCGGGCTGACCTTACATGACATCGTTCATGAGACTTGCTCCACGCTCAACATGCAACTTGTATTGCATAAGTGGCTTTGCGGGTGTCTGTCTCTCCCATTATAGTATAGATCCAATTTACAACGGGCACTTGATAGTTCAAGCATCAACGTTGTGGTTCTTGTTCGTAAGTTAGATCGACACTTATTGAAAGCCCCAACCCACATAAAATATGCAAAGAAAATTAGAGGCGTCTAAATTTGTTTTGCAGGGGTGTGTTGTGATGTGATATGGCCATGCTTGTGATTATATATGATGTATGCAATGTCCCTTATTGTAAGTTGGCAACCGGCAGGAGCCATATGGTTGTCTTTAAATTCTATTAAGACCCGCGTGTCTATTCAAAGTAGTTGTAATAGTTGAAGCTGGTGGACGACAACCATGAAGCGGCGCCATTGACCTTGACGCCATACCGGTGATGATGGAGATCATGTTCGTGCTTGAAGATGGATATCGGAAGCACAAGAAGAAAGTCCATATCATATCACATATTATGAATTGGATGTGATGTTAATCCTTTATGCATCTTGTATTGCTTAGTTAACAATGGTAGCATTATAAGATGATCCCTCAAGCACACAAATTTCAAGTTTTAAAGTGTTTGTCCTTAGTAAGCATCGTTGCTAAAGCTCGTTGTTTCGAAGCACCACGTGATGATCGGGTGTGTTAGATTATGCGGGTGTATACAACATGAGCAACCAGATTTGCTCATGCAGAAGCTAAGGTTTGATCTTGACGAGCCTAGAATGTACAAACATGGTCTCGGAACACGAATCACTGAAAGGTAAAGCATGAGTCATATAGTAGATATGATGAACATGTTGATTGTTCGCCATTGAAGCAACATCAACTCTCGTGATGATCGGTTTTGATGTGGTGGATTTGGTTCGTGTGATCACTAAAACAATGTGAGGGATATTGTTTTGAGTGGGAGTTCACCTAGATTAATTTAACCATTAATTATAACTCAATTTGTCATAAACTTAGTCTAAACTATTGCAAATATGTTGTAGATCAATGGCGGCCCCTACTGTCAATTTCAATGCGTTCCTAGAGAAAGAAAAGTTGAAAACAATGGAAGCAACCTCGCGGATTGGTTCCACAATTTGAGGATTTTCCTCAATGCTGGTAATTTGACCTATGTGCTGCATGCACCGGTGGGTGACGCGCCTATAGCCGATGCTACCGATGAAGTAAAGAATGTTTACCTCACTCGGAAGAATCAGTACTCCACAGTTCAGTGTGCTATCTTGTATGGTTTGGAATCGGAGCTTCAGAAAAGGTTTGAGAACCATGACCCACATGATATTGTCCGTGAACTCAAAGTGATATTTGAGGCTCATGCGGCAGTAGAGAGTTATGAGGCTTCTGAAAAGTTCTTTAACTGCAAGATGGAAGAGGGCAGCTCCATCAGTGAGCATGTGCTTAAGATGTCTGGGCACGCAAGAAAACTCCAAATCTTGGGTATAGTGATTCCTAATGCTTTGGGGATTTACCGTGTCCTCCAATCACTGCCACCAAGTTACAAGAACTTCGTGATGAACTACAATATGCAAAACATGAACAAGACGTTGCCAGAACTCTTCTCCATGTTGAAATCTGCAGAAGTGGAGATCAAGAAAGAGCATCAAGTGTTGTTGGTCAATAAGACCACCAAATTCAAGAAAGGCAAGTCTAAGCAAAAGGGAAACTTAAAGAAGGGTGGTAAGAAAGTTGCCGCACCGGCGAAGAAGACCAAGGCTGGACCTAAGCCTAATACTGAGTGCTTTTACTACAAGGGAGAGGGTCACTGGAAGCGGAATTGCCCAAAGTACTTGGCGGATTTGAAGAACGGCAACATCAAGAAGAAAGGTATATCCGATATACATGTTATTGATGTGTATCTCACTAGTACTCGTAGTAGTGCCTGGGTATTTAATACTGGTTCGGTTGCTCATATTTGTAACTCGAAACAGGTGCTGCAGAATAAACGGAAGCTAGCGAAGAACGAGGTGACGATGCGCATTGGAAATGGATCAAAGGTTGGTGTGATCGCGGTCGGCACGCTACCTCTTCATCTACCATCGGGATTAGTTTTATACTTAAATAATTGTTATTTGGTGCCTGCGTTGAGCATGAACATTATATCTTGATCATGTTTGTTGCGAGACGGTTACTTGTTTAAGTCCAAGAATAATGGTTGTTCGATTTATATGAGTAATATGTTTTATGCACATGCACCTTTGATAGATGGTCTATTATTATTGAATCTCGATCGTGGAAATACACATATTAATAACATTGAAGCTAAACGTTTGAAATTGAGCGATAACTCGACATATATGTGGCACTGTCGTCTTGGTCATATTGGAGTGAAGCGTATGAAGAAACTCCATTCCGATGGACTTCTTGAATCACTTGATTTCGAATCACTTGAAAGATGTGAAGCATGTCTGATGGGTAAAATGACTAAGATTCCATTTTCTGGTATGATGGAGCGAGCTACGGAATTATTGGAAATAATACATACCGATGTATGTGGACCAATGAGTGTAGCATCGCGCGGTGGTTATCTTTATGCTCTTACCTTCACGGATGACTTGAGTAGATATGGGTATATCTATTTCATGAAACATAAGTCCGAAACTTTCGAGAAGTTTAAGGAATTTCAAAGTGAGGTAGAGAATCAACGTGACAAGAAGATCAAGTTTCTACGATCTGATTGTGGAGGTGAGTATCTAAGTTACGAGTTTGGCGAGCATTTGAAGAAATGCGGAATACTTTCACAATTGACACCGCCGGGAACACCACAGCGTAATGGTGTGTCCGAACATCGTAATCGAACTCTCTTAGATATGGTTCGTTCTATGATGTCACTTACAGATTTACCGCTATCGTTTTGGGGTTATGCATTAGAAACATCCGCATTCACTTTAAATAGGGCACCATCTAAATCCACTGAAACGACACCGTATGAATTATGGTTTAGGAAGAAACCTAGATTGTTGTTCCTTAAAGTTTGGGGTTGTGAAGCCTATGTAAAGAAGTTACAGTCGGACAAGCTTGAACCCAAAGCGGAAAAATGCGTCTTCATAGGATACCCGAAGGAAACTATTGGGTATACCTTCTATCATAGATCCGAGGGCAAAATCTTCGTTGCCAAGAATGGATCCTTTCTAGAGAAGGAATTTCTCTCAAAAGAAGTGACTAGAAGGAAAGTAGAACTCGACGAGGTTGTTGAACCTTCTCTCGAACTTGCGAGTAGCGCAGCACCGGAAGAAGTTCCTGTGGCGCCTAAACCAATAAGAGAGGAAGCTAATGATGATGATCATGAAACTTCGGTTGAAGTTGCTGCAGAACCTCGCAGGTCAACGAGAACTCGTACCACTCCTGATTGGTATGATCCCGTTATGAGTGTCATGTTGGTGGACAACACCGATGACCCTGCGACATATGAGGAAGCGATGATGATCCCAAATTCCAATAAATGGAAAGAAGCCATGAAATCCGAGATTGGATCCATGTACGAAAACCAAGTATGGTCTTTGGTGGACTTACCGGATGGCCGGAAGACTGTCGAGAACAAATGGATTTTCAAGAAGAAAATAGACGCTGATGGTAATGTTACTGTCTATAAAGATCGACTTGTCGCAAAAGGGTTTCGACAAATTCAAGGAGTTGACTACGATGAGACTTTCTCACCAGTAGCGAAGCTAAAGTCTGTGAGGATTATGTTAGCAATCGCTGCATATTACAATTATGAGATATGGCAGATGGATGTCAAAACGGCATTCCTCAATGGAGACATTGATGAAGAGTTGTATATGATGCAACCCAAAGGTTTTGTCGATCCTAAAGATGCTAACAAAGTATGCAAACTTCAACGGTCCATATATGGATTGAAGCAAGCATCCCGAAGTTGGAATCAATGTTTTGATAAGGTAATCAAAAGTTTTGGTTTATACAAACTTATGGAGAAGCTTGTATTTACAAGAAAGTGAGTGGGAGGTCTGTAGCATTCTTAATACTATATGTAGACGACGTATTGTTGATTGGGAATGATGTAGACCTTCTTAATAGTGCCAAGGAATATTTGAATAATAGTTTTTCAATGAAAGATCTTGGCGAAGCAGCTTATATATTAGGCATAAAGATTTATACAGATAGATCGAGACGCCTAATATCATTGTCACAAAGTACATATTTGGAAAAAGTTCTAAAGAGGTTTGGAATGGAAGATAGCAAGAAAGGGTTCTTGCCCATGTTGCCCAATACGACCTTGAGTAAAACTCAAAGTCTAGCAACGACAGAAAATAGAGAAAGGATGAGTAAGACTCCCTATGCCTCAGCCATAGGATCTCTAATGTATGCCATTCTGTGTACTAGACCCGACATTGCATATGTTGTTAGTTTGACTAGCAGATATCAAGGTGATCCAGGAGTGGATCATTGGACAGTGGTCAAAAACATCCTTAAGTACTTGAGAAGAACTAAGGATATGGTTCTTTCTTATGGAGGTGATGAACAGCTCGTTGTTAATGGTTACACCGATGCTAGTTGGAACACCGATCCGGATGATTCTAAATCTCAATCTGGATACGTATTTACTTTGAATGGTGCAGCAGTTAGCTGGAGGAGTGCAAAGCAAAGCGTTGTGGCGAGATCTTCAACTGAATCGGAATACATAGCTGCTTCAGAGGCTTCACAAGAAGCGATATTGATGAAGGAGTTCATTACAGAGCTCGGTGTGGTTCCAAGTGCGCTGGACCCAATGTCTATCCACTGTGATAACATGGGCGCCATAGCCAATGCGCAAGAACCAAGGTCACACAAGAAGCTGAAGCACGTCAAGCTACATTTTCACGCTATTCAAGAACATGTCCAATATGGTGACATAAATATTTGCAAAGTACACACAGATCTAAATGTGGCGGATCCGTTGACTAAACCTCTCCCGAGGGCAAAACATGACCAACACCAAAATGCCATGGGTGTTCGGTATATTACCATGTAATCTAGATTAGTTGACTCTAGTGCAAGTGGGAGACTATTGGAGATATGCCCTAGAGGCAATAATAAATGTAGTTATTATTATGTCTTTGTGTTTATGATAAATGTTTACATTCATGCTATAATAGTATTAACCAGAAACATTAATACTTGTATGATTAGTAAACTAAATTAGAGTCCCTGGTAAAGCCTCTTTATAATACTAGCTTGTTGATTAATAGATGATCATGGTTTCTTGATCATGAACATTTGAGATGTTGTTAATAACAAGGTCATATCATTAGGAGAATGGTATGATGTACATACTCCTATAGATAAGCGTAGCTGTAACACCCTCGCCTGATAAGGCTGAGTTCATGTGTATAGTGTCAATCCCTGGATCGGTTCACTGGCACACACAGTACAAAATGATACCAAGTATAACTGTGCATCATAAATACAACGAATATGATCCAAAATTTACATTATTTATTCAAATACACAGCGGAAAACGAACACAAGGTAGATCTCCATCCTCCAAATGTGCCACAGGCGAATAATTGTTAAGTGGAGTCTCGCGACCTATGAACGATCACTCAGATACGATATAACCTGCAACATGAAACGTTGCAGCCACAAATGGTCAATACATTGAATGTATGGCAAGTAGGCTAAAGTGGTTAACAACATATCTATCAACTAGATGCTTATTTGGCCAAGTGGAGTTCAGGCTCATTTGCATAAAGCAACAGTTTTATCCTAACATTTGTAACAAATTAGTTTTCCAATACGATAAATAGGACACTGTGGTTCACTCCCAGGTGCTCCTACCCAATTATGTTCACCCAACAAGTTTTAAGTAATTAAGAGATAAGGATGAGTGAGAAATACCATAGCATCAGTATCAGGTCGCTCAAATTGTCCATAACCGGGGACACGGCTAAGCACTAAGTTTATACACCCTGCATGGGTTAGTACACTTTACCCATGTTACTTGGCCAGCCCAACTCGTACCACCACTCTCATATTGGATGATGATAGGGAGAAGTCCAAGAAGGAACCGTTCAGGAAGTAGCTCCCCAAACCCGACACGCGCCGGTCCAACCTACACTATTCTACATCTCTGGATACGTGGGTTCGAGTTACCACAACCTACTGAGTCCAACCAACCGCCCATTCCATTATTGGCACATGGTTGTACACGTAAGTTACCAAATAAAGAAACCAATCCTTTCTCAGTGTCCTGGGTGTCTTTCCGCAATGATACCACCAAAAATTATCAATCCCATCACACCCAGGAGATTCATTGATTAAGTTGTTTTAGTTTTTGCAAACCAACACATTTAGAATCAACATCAGTGATGTAACCCAGCCCTCGTTCATCATAGCATGGCTAAGCACATCTACCAACGGTGGCTCATAAACAAGGAATGCTAGGGAATAATATGGGACATAGCATAGCATATACACATCAATTCCTACACATGCAATTCTACAAAAACATCTACAATGCATAGGAAAACAGTAGGACATTTATGACCAAGATAGCACCACTTGCCTTTGTTGTAGATCTAGTCGATTAGATAATCCTCACAATTCTCATAGATATAATGGTTGCTATCTTCATAACCACAATACTTGCAATCATACTAGTTGCAATCACACACGTTGCACTCCTCGCAATCTATCGAGCAAACAATTGCATACGATCATAAACAATAGCACATAGAGATCAAACAAATGCAACAAATGCATGCATGACAATTTAATAAGTCACAATGGTTGTTACTTTAGTTCTCTAAACAATATTGAAGTATATGATGCATGCAAGAGGCCAATTAATGCAATGGAGTACTTGTTATTAATAATTACTTGCCAATATAGGGGTTTTAATAGTTCTATTGTAACGCCTGTTCTAACTATCGAATTAAATTTGTTTCTTGGGTTTACTGGATAGAGGACGTTAATACGAACCAGTAGGCGTTGGATTCACCCTAATCGGAGTTATAGATATTTTTGTATGATTTAAATAGTGTTTAATGGGTTTTAAATGATTCATATAGTTTCTGTTGCCTAAAAATCAAACTAAAATTATATCTGAAATCTCCATGGAATTGTGATTCCAGGGACATATTATTTGTAATTTTCTGAGCAGTATTTATTTTCTTATGAATTTATTACTCTAAATAGGCCATTAAACCATTTAAATCTTCACGGCAAAACCTTATAGTCAAAGGCTGAACTAATTGCATATTGATGATCTACATCGAACCAACTTTCCATCGGTATATCATTTATATTTTTGTGACTAACAATTAATTTACTATGAATTTAATGATTTATAAAGCCATTAAAACTAATTAAATTTCTACGGGTTAAATAATCCAAAAGGCTAGATCCAACCAGTTATTATTAATTTACATTACAGTAGCTTCAATTTGATATATTGTTCATATTTTTCGGAGTTACATATAATTTCCTATGAGTTTATTAACCTAAAATACCATTAAAACTAATTAAATTACTGGAGTAACCACGTACAGTAAAAGTTGGATCTATTCTTATAAGATGATTCTACGTAAAAGTATCTTCAATTTGATATATTATACGCAATTTTTGGATATGGTACGAATTTCTAATGAATTTTACAAGTTAGATCTCTAATGTGCAATTTTAAATTCGAACGGAATATTCCAGAGAATATTCCACTGACTGGATAGGTTGACTTTCCATGCTGACTGGGACTAGATGCTGACCTGACGATGACGTGACGTCGATGAGGAAGCTGACCGGGATGACGACATGGCACGCACCGGTTTGATTGGATCTCGATCGTTTGGATAGGATCCGGTGGCTAGAAGAAGAGATCGACCCGATTTTGGCTCAGAATAGACAAGAAACAGATCTGTGTTAGAGAGACAAATCCATAGGTCAAATTCAAAAACTTAGAACATGAAAGTTGTGGGGAATCATTAGTCCTACCTTCTCACCAAAGGAATTTGGATTTAAAGAAACGAGCGCGAGTACATCTTGGATTTACACTATCAGATCTAAAATATTGCGATGTGAAATTCTCTGGCTGTGGTGGATGAAAAGAGGTGAGGTATGTCGGGATTGAAAGATTTCGACGAGTTCTACAACTTTCGTTTTTTGACCAAAGGCAAACGACGAAGTCTAGATGGGTTAAAAAGCGAAATAAGATTCGGGCATATGTAGATTTGGGATTTCGAGAAGGAAAACTCGTACAGATGTGGCTCCACGAGTTTATATGGAGGTTTAGAACAGTGTATAGATAGGCCTTGGAGTAGGGAACAGGTAGAAACAAACGGAAGTCGATTTGGAGTTGTAGATAAAAAGTTATAAGTGTTTGAATAGAGATAGGTATAGAAAATCAATTTTCGCACGCCTTTTAAAGCACTCGGGACAACCGATCGTGCCCGTGTTGTACGTGCGTCCTTAGCTGATTCGGTCCGGTGGGCCGGCCCGTTAGGTTTTTTTTCTTTTTCTTTTTCTTTTTTTCTATTTACTTGTTACCCTCATATCTTTTGCATACAAACTTCAAATGACACGATTCTTGTTTCTAAATTTTTCTAAAATCGAATAGATCATTGTAAGATCATATTTGTAATCTTTTTACTAGTTTGGAAGTAGTGGATTCATAAATCCTTGTATATTTCATTTTATTTATATCTTTATTTGTTTGTATTTATTCCATAACTTTTTCATAATAGCTCCAAATGAGCTCAATTTTGTTTCTAAAATTTTGTAATATTAATTGGATCTTTTTAGGCTATAATTATCAATAATTTATGCCTTAGCAACAGTGGGTTTTTATAAAGTCAATTCAATTACCTTTAGGAACATTTGGGCGAATCAACTATAGAATTTAGATACCAGGATTTGGATTCAGTTTGTGAGAACTTTGCATGGATGTAATGAAATGCTTATGAATGCTTCATGATTTTCATTTTGAAATCTTGCACACCAATTCTACAATCCAAAATCAATCCATGCCTTTTTGCCTATATGGCTACTTAGGTCATAACAAAAGAATATAAGATTTTGAATTCAAGGTTGAGAGGATTTTCTATTCAAAAAGTTTCTTCTCTTTGATAATTTTCAACATAGTCAAATAATCAATCAAACTTATTTATTTATTTCACATTCCAAAATTAGGAGAATTTTGGGATGTGACAATAGCATAAAGATCAAGTCATTTTAATAGTTCAATTTCTATAAGCTTTCTGATACATAGTAACCTAATTCCTTCGACCATGAGATCATACTAATCACCATCACCGGAAGGATGCTTTGATGACATCAAACACCACACCATAACTGGGTGGCTATAAAGATGGCATTGAGTGTTCGGAAAGTATTGGTTGAGGAACATGGATCAAGAGTGGGAGTTGTCCATCCATATGACGGATAGATATACTCTGGGCCCTCTCGGTGGAATGTCATCCAATTAGCTTGCAAGCATGTGACTGGCTCACAAGGGATCACATATCACGGGAACGAGAAAAGAGTACTTATCGGTAACGAGGTTGAACTAGGTATGCAGAGATACCGACGATCAAAACCTCAGATAAGTAAACTATCGTGAGACAAAGGGAAATTGGTATCGTATGATAGTGGTTCATTCGATCGCAAAGTAATCGTAGAAATATGTGGGAGCCATACGAATTTCCAGATTCCTCTATTGGTTATTGATCGGAGAAGTGTCTCGATCATGTCCGCATAATTCACGAACCGTAGGGAGACACACTTAATGATTCGATGTTGTTGAGTAGTTATGGAATGATGAGAAAGAAACCGAATGTTGTTCGGAGTCTCGGATGTGATCCGGGATATCACGAGGAGATCCGGAATGGTCCGGAGAATAAGATTCATATAAGGAAAGTCTTGTTTCGGAGTTGGGGAATGATACGGGTGTTTTCATCGGGAATGTTCTAGAAGGGTCCGGAAGGTCCGGCACTCCGGAGGGGAAGGGTACATGAATGTGTCATAACAATATGGAATGATTGCATCATGTACTAGGTCACTTGGCTGGGCAAAATAAAGGGAGAAATCGGATCCTAGTTTGAAAGTCAAACGCCAATTTGAAAAAGTCAAACGGCAATTTTGTTTGGTGGAGGGAGAGTAGGAAACCTACTTGGGGAGGAGTTCCTCTCCCTCCACCCGCCGGCCAAGGAGGCCGACTTGGGGGAAGACTCCCTCCTCCCAAGTCGCGCCCTCCCACCTATATAAGGAGGTGTTATGGGGTAACCCCTTGGGGTGGCCCGATCTTTCGCGAATTTCCACGGGAAGCGAGGGAAAAGCGGTGGACGGGGGAAGAAGGGATGAAAACCACGAACACACGCACGCAAATCACGATACACGCCAATATTTCACGCTGGTGGCAACCGGTCCAACATAATCACTAGGATCGGTGTTGGGCGAAGCTCTCTCTCCACGCCAACAACGGGGGATGAGGTGCTTGGTGAGACCTTGACGACTTGGGGGCGAGAAACCGAGAACCCAAGGCCTTGTACAACTTGAACGCACTAGGCAAGATCCAAGAGGAGGGTGGACAATAGGTGCTCCTTGGTAGGAGCATGAGACCAATAGATTGAAAGATCCTCAAAGGGGTGTCCTTAATCTATTATTATCCAAGTCTAGGGTTTACATATGAGGGGTGGGGCTATATATAGGCCAGCCACATAAACAGGGGTAGTTCTGGAATAAAACTGGAAGTTTGGGCGAATTTGGGGGTTACATGGGCTAGGCCCAAAAGGCCTTAACATGCCTGGCGTCGATCAGTCCGGAGACTCCGGTCTGGGGTCCGGAGACTCCGGTCTGGACCGGAGACTCCGGTCAATCTCCGGACCCGTCTCCGGAGGGGGCTTCTGGCTGTCCCGGGCTTGGGTCTCCGGTCTGGACCGGAGGAAGGTCTGGAGACTCCGGTGTAGGAGACCAGAGACTCCGGTGTGCAGCGCTCCAGCATCTTCTTCTCCAGGTCCTGCTTCCTTGGTGGCTTGGTGTGGTGGTGCTGCTTCATATCTGAGGATACACAGCGTAGTTGCATGAAGTAGCAAGCCGTCCAAAGGTAGACCAAAATCACACGAGGAAAGGAGCGAGTTAACCTGTAACACCCTCAGAATCGGCCCTATGCAAGTTTCAGCGATTCCCGCCAAACCCGCATAGAAACGATTCGAAGGTGCCCACCAGGCACTTTCGTGCGGGTGGAAAACGAAGTAATACCATTACACAATAGTCCACGATGGAACCTACAGAACAGATATATACAACAACGACTCAACGAGTCAAGAATGCAGATATACCGTACAAGATCCAAATCACCTTGAAAATGATGCAGCGTCCGACTACGGACAAGATGCAAATGGGGCTAAGAGCCCTGAAGAATAACCACTGACGTCCATAACCCTGCCCAGGCCAAGCCGGAAGGGTTACCCTGCTAACGACGTCGATCTCGAAACCTGCTTAAACAAAAGGGGTGCCGACAAAGGTCAAAGGAAAAAGAGAGAGCGGTCAGTACTGAGGCCAGTACACGGCGAGGCTAGAATTCGGCGGTCCTCGCCTACATAGGTATGGTGGACTGAAGCGGCAGCATGCACTAAACAACCTATAGACACTCGATATAACTGTCGGCTATCAGAGAGGGATAAGAAAGACCTATTCGGAACCATCCTGATACTACCACCAAACATACCCATCCTGGTATTTCCCCCTCGAGACCAAACGAGGAAGTCAACCGAGGAACTCACACAGTTGGCAGTTTTATTTATTCAGTTATCGTTGCAGCAATTACTAGTCAGGTATAGATAGTCATCCTGATAGAATAAGCAGTGGGCACTTTTAGTTAACCAGTCCGTTGTAGTTGCAACACTTACTAGTCAGATACAATTAGCATGAGATATCCCAAAACCCAGCATTTGTTGGTACTTTTATTTAGCCATTCCGTTATAGTTGCAATACTTACTAGTCAGATACAATGGTAGCAAGCGACAACCCAAACAAGCAATTGTTGGCAATTTTATTTAGCCATTCCATTATAGTGAAGCTGATTACTAGTCATTATAAAGTCAAATTTATAGCACTACTTTAGTTATAGTTGTCTATGATCGAGATACTATGCTCCAAGTCGTCCATAACCGCGGACACGGCTTTCAGAAAGTTTTACCCTGCAGGGGTGCACAAATAGCAACACACACTCGATCAACCTCGGAAAAACCAAATCAAAATCCAACGAGGCCTTCACGACAAAGCAATCACCAGATTCAGAAATATTTCAGGGGGCCACCCCATTAAGCTACCCGCAACGAAGTTAGCTGACTCCGAGACGGACTCAAGGTTTGCGTCAATGGCTGTAAACGACTGGGAACCCGAAAATGTGACTGGGCTTGTCGATACCGCGAAAACACTCCGCTTCCCTAAACAGTACAGGTGCAGTACATCGCACAATTTAAATAAAGCAGTAAAGCATGGCATAAGTACAGGATAGTAAATAAAACCTCAAACTAGTTTGTGGCCCCAAGAAATAAGAATGAATCAAGCTCTGGCTCAGGGGGGTCCCATAATCCTCCCGGATGTGGATAGCGCGAATATTCAAGGAACAGGTATCAAGTACTCGGGGTCCTACGGGACACAAGTGGACGGTTAACAACCAAATAACATCTATTGCCCACCTGTGCCTCTGCATTTACCTACTTCAATTTTAGTTGTTAAACAGTAATTAAAGTCTTGATCAACTCCAACATTAAACATGCGGCAAAACTCCAACAACTGTGGTACTGGACGACACGCAACAGCACTTGAGCAAGCGACTACGACACGCAAGACCAACTATCCACCAAACAACAGGTAATAGGATGTGTCCAAGGCAATATAAGGCTGCAAGGGATATCACGGGTACGAAAACTAGAGCAACGCAACACAGATAGCAATAGATCAACAGGAGGGAATAAATACTATAAAAGTAAGATAGGTAGAAAGGGGGAGATGCTCGCCTGAAAACATTGCCGAAGGTTCAACCGAAGATCGGGTCGACACTCGCATCAACTCATCGGCCTAATCCGTGAAGAAGCAAAGCACTAGAAGAAACACCGGATGCACTATTTATTACTTACGGCAGAAGATCGAGCATGATGCATGTATGAAGTATGACATGGCAGAGGTGCAATGCAATTAGATCATATTAAGCGGAACCGGGGTCCCGACAACTAATTAATAGGTTCATGTTGTTTAGATATCCGCCATTTAAATGTTGTCTTTACAAGGCAAAACATAGTATCGGTTCGCTAGGCAAATTTAAATGAAGTCCGGAATAAGACAAAGATATCCCGCATATAGACTCCATATTTAATTATGAGATGAATTGGCATAATGCCCCCAACCCACATGACAATATGTATGCAAGCATGGCAATTTAATATGCACAAGGTTTATATCTAACATTTATAAAATAGGGGCTCGGGAAAGGTTCACACATGGGTTCGGCGATCTTGGTTCCGGGGGTTCGGGGTTCGGTCTCAGGGTTCGACGGGGATCGATCTCGGCGGGAATGTTCTCGGACAACGGAGTAGATCTTGGCGTCCCAGGAAGAAGGACTTGGTGTTCCTTATTGGAGATCTTGGGGTGTGGCGCCACATGTCCGTGATGGCGAACTCGGGGTTCCGTGTCGGCGGCATCAGGGTTCCGCGGCCTTATTCTCCGGTAGAAGTACATGTCGCACCATGTTGGAGGCCTAGGGGTACCGTCCATTCGCGTCGTTGGCACCCGGAAGATCTTGTCGAGACAGGACTTGGTGGCGAAACCCGCGACTGAAGTTTTGTCTGGAGCCTCCAAGAGAAGCCAGGCACGATAACACCATCGGTGCAACATGCACAACAACACATCACCACCGCTTGTTCCTTAACCAAAGCTAGCAACAACAACAACGAAACACGAGCTATCGCATGCCACTGCACGCTGTAGCAGTGGCCTTCCTGTCGGAGACGAGGGCGGGTCCGGGACCATGCGCGGCAGAGGCAAGGACGACTCGAGCGGAAGGCTCGGGAACTCATGGCGCGCGACGGTCCACGGCGAGGAGGAGGACCGGGCGGAGGCATCGGGGCCGCGGGAAAGCGGTGGTGCTGTCGGGACGGGGAACCGAGCAGGCGGAAGCGCGGGGCGTCGGGGCTAGAACAAGGTGGAGCCGGCGGACGGCGAGACGCAGGGGCGTAGACGGCAGAACTTGGCGGCGACTGGGCCAGCTCGCAGGGACGGCGGCGCTCGGAGAGGAAGAGGAGTGCCGGCGAGGAGGAGGTCGCCCGCGGGGACGGGCGAGCCGGAGGGGTGGCTCGGGCCAGCGATGCGAGGTCCAGGACAGCACCCTGCTGCCTGCGAGGAGGGGAGCAGAGGCGAGGCCGGTGACGCGGAGGCGGTCGGCGGCGGGGTCACTCGAGCACGGGCTCGGCGGGGCGCTGGGCCGGTGGCCGGCGGAGAGCGGCCAGGGTGGGGTCGGACAGGAGGCGACGACGGGCGCCTGCGGGCAAGGCCGGCTTGAGGAAGGCGAGGCTGGGCGCCGGTGTTGCAGAGGGGGAAGGACCGGCGGCGGCTCGGCTTGCTGGAGGAGGGTGGAACGACGGCCGGTCAGCGCACAGAGGGAGGCGGCGTGGAGCTCCTGGCGCACGAGAGACTAACGGGGGGAGGCGCAGGGGCATGCCGCGGCGGGGCACGGCCAGAGGGGAGGGCGGTGGTGGTTGGCGAGATCAGGGGAGGCGCCTCGAGAGGGAGAGGAGGAAGGTGGGTTCGGGGTGGGATCGTGGGGAGAGGCAGGGGAGCGAGTGGGCCAGGGATCTGTCGGGAGGTGGTGGCTGGGGGTGATGTGGCAGGCTGGGAGTGGGTGGAGGAGAGATGAGAGATGAGGTGGCGAGAGGGGATTGGTCAGGGTGAGGTGGAGGGGGGCTGGGTAGGTTATCTAGTAGCATAGGTTTCGGGTGTTCTGGGTAGGTAGGTTTTTGAACTGGGGTGGCCGACTGGGTCAGATCGTCCCGGTACGGCTGCCCCCTAAAAATAATATAAATATTTTATTTAACTACAACGGGGCTTTTGCAAACCGTTGGTATACGAAACAAAATAATCCGGAGACCCGGGTTTTGTGTTTGAATAAAGACGGGGCATTTAGAAAACAAAAACAGATTTTTCGATAATAGTTTTGAACAAACACATGCAAGATGATGACGATGCTCAAATGCAATGTGGCATGATGACATGAGCATGCGGTCATGATGATGCAATGCACAAAACGACGCGATTTTCTAGTAGTGGTTTTTGCGGGGCGCCACATAACCTTGGCTTGTAGGAGCTTGGCTCGGGCGCGAGTCATTGGTCCATGTAACACCCTCAGAATCGGCCCTATGCAAGTTTTAGTGAAATTCGCCAAACCCGCATAGAAACGATTCAAAGGTGCCCACCAGGCACTTTCGTGCGGGTGGAGAACGAAGTAATAACATTACACAACAGTCCTTGATGGGACCCACAGAACAGATATATATACAACAGCGACTCATTGAGTCAAGAATACAGATATAAAATACAAAGATTCAAATCACCTTGAAAATGATAGAGCGTCCGACTACGGACAAGATGCAAATGGGGCTAAGAGCCCTGAAGAATAACCAATGGCGTCCATAACCCTGCCCAGGCCAAGCCGGAAGGGTAACCCTGCTAACGACGTCGATCTCAAACCTGCTTAAACAAAAGGGGTGCTGACAAAGGGCAAATGAAAAAGAAGAGCGTCAGTACTGAGGCCAGTACACGGCGAGACTAGAATTCGGCGGTCCTCGCCTACATAGCTATGGTGGACTGAAGCGGCAGCGGCAGCATGCACTAAACAACCTATAGAGACTCGATACAACTGGCGGCTATCAGAGAGGGGTAAGAGAGACCTATTCGTATCCAACCTGAATACAACACCAAGCAACCCATCCTGGTATTCCCCCTCGACACCAACCGAGAAAGTTAACCGAGGAACTCACACAGTTGGCAGTTTTATTTATTCGGTTATCGTGGCAGTAATTACTAGTCAGGTATATATAATCATCCTGATAAATTAAGCAGTGGGCACTTTTATTTGACCATTCCATTGTAGTTACAATACTTACTAGTCAGATACAATTAGCATGAGATAACCCAAAAACCCAGCAGTTGTTGGTACTTTATTTAGCCATTCCGTTGTAGTGAAGCTGATTACTAGTCATATCGAATACAAGTCAAGTTATAACAATAAACTTTAGTTATAGTTGTCTATGATCAAGCACTGTGCTCCAAGTCGTCCATAACCGCGGACACGGCTTCTCGAAAAGATTTAACCCTGCAGGGGTGCACCAAAGTATCCACAGGCACTTCGACCCTTTTTGCCAGATCAGTTAACATACACCCATCGGTATGTCGGCGGGGCCTAAGTCACGATGTTCCCAGACCCAAAGCAAGTACATGGGGGCCACCCCACCAAGTCGAACCCGCAACGAAGTCGGCCGGTCTCCGAGACGGACTTAGGGTTTGGGTGGACGGCTGTGAATGATAGCAAATCCCCAAACGGGGACTGTCGATACCGCGAAAACGTGTCCCGATCCTAAACAGTACAGGTGCTATCTGTCGCACAATTTAAATAAAGCAGTAAAGCATGGCATAAGTACAGGATAGTAAATAAAACCTCAAACTAGTTTGTGGCCCCCAGTACAATACTTTGAAATCAGGTAATAATCAATGGGGGGCCCATATCTCCCCACCTGTGGTTAGCGCGCTCGATCTCGGAACAGGTGTCAAGAACTCGGGTCCTACGGGACACAAGTGGGCGGTCGGAAACCAAATATTATCTATCACCCACCGATGCCTCTGCTTAATTCAATTTTAGTTGTTAAACAGTAATTAAAGTGGACCATAAGTAAAGCCATGATCATCTCCAACATTGAACATGCGGCTCTTCTCCAACAATTGTGGTACTTGACGACGCGCAACAACACTTGAGAAAGCGACTACGACGCGCAAGTCCAACTATCTACCAAACAACAGGTAATAGGGTGTGTCCGAGGCAATATAGGGCTGCAAGGGATATCACGGGTACGGAAACTAGAGCATCGCGACACAGATAGCAATAGATCAACAGGAGGGAATAAATACTAGAAAAGTAAGATAGGTAGAAAGAGGGAGATGCTCGCCTGAAAACATTGCCGAAGGTTCAACCGAAGATCGGGGCGAAGCTCACATCAACTCAACGGCCTTATCCGCGAAGAAGCAAAACACTAGAATAAACACCGGATGCAATATTTAATACAACGGCAGAAGATCGGCATGATGCATGTATGATGCATGACATGGCAAGGTGCGATGCAATTAGGTCATATTAAGCGGAACCGGGTTCCCGACAATTGATTAAACGGTTCAAGTTATTTAGAACCCCCGCAATTTAAAGATTGTCTTAACATGTCAAAAGATAACACTGGGTTCGCTTCACAAATTTAAATGAGGCCAATATACGACTGGCTTTGCCCGCATATGGGCCCCATATTTAATTATTAGGTGAATCGGCATAAGGCCCCCAAACCACAGGCAATATGCATGCATGAACAATTAATATGCGACAGTTTATATTCCATTTTAATATAGGGTCCGAGAAAAGGGGGCACACATTAGGGTTCGGCAGATCTTGGGGTTCGAGGGGTTCGGGGTCCGGTCTCAGGGTTCAGGGTTCGGCGAAACGTTCTCGGATAGCGGAGTAGATCTTGTCGCATACGGGAAGCAGGACTTGGTTCGGTGCCGGGGGCGCATCGGATTCTCCTAGTCGCTGTCGTTCTTGTCGCATTCGCGGTCTTCGGGTCATGTCGACGGTCATGGCGTCCGGAAGACGATCTTGGCGGTCCGGGGGAAGATCTTGGGGTTCCGTGTCGGCGGCCTTCGGGTACGGGGGTCTCGGCGACCTTGGCGGTTCCGAGGGGAAGATCTTGGCGTGCCGAGGGTCCGGTCTTGGTTCCATTGTCGATGGCGATCTTGGCGGGACACTCGAGTGGTGACGATCTTGAGGCTCCAAGGGGTTCGGGTTCGGGCTTAGAATCCGTGGATTAGACCTTGTCAGCTCCATGTCGACGGCCTTGGGGTTCGGTCTTCATCTTGGGTGGTGACGAAGATCTTGCCGAGATTAACTTGGGTCTGCGACAGTTCTCTGGCGTACTCATGTTGTTCTTCACGGCCGCAGACGACCTTGGGGTTCATGAAGAGGCCGCCACCAAAAACGTGCACACACGGGACGGAGGTCGTCGCGTACGGGTGCTCGGAGGCGATGCCAGAGACGGGTCACGACAGGGACATGGAGGCTTCAGGAGGTGCACGGTCGGGGACGGGGCGAGCTGCCGCGGGTCGGGCCGGCGGCGATGGCTCGGGAGCATGGACGACGCGGTCGCGACGGGCGGCCGAGGAAGGGGAGACGGGGCGGCGATCACGGCAGTTGCCTGCGAGGCGGCCGAGGCGGAGGAGGTCTCCGGCGAGGCGCGGAAGCGGCACAGGGAATGAGACCAGCGGAGGGCGGCGCCGGAGGCGGACGACGACGACCGGGAGAGAAAAGGAGGCGGCTGTCGCGGCACGGGGAGGGAGGCTCGACGGAGAGGGGCGCCGCGGGCCGTCGCCGGAGAGGAGAGGCGGACGCGCGGCGGAAGAGCGCGGGGCCGGGGCGGCGCTCCGCGGGGCGAGGAGGCGAGGCGGGCGAGCAGGGCTGGCGGCGGGGGAGCTCGAAGGGACGGCCGGAGGCGGCGCGCCGAGGCCGAAGGAGGCGCGCTGGGGCGAGCTCCTGGCGGCGGGCGGTTTGCGCAGGAAGGGAGCGAAGCGAGGCGAGCCGAGGCTGCGGCGGGAGAAGGTTGGGCGCGGGTGGAGGTGGGCGACGCGGGAGGGTGGCCGGGGCTCGGGCGGCCGGAGAGGAGAAGGA
Source organism: Avena sativa (assembly GCA_916181665.1). Classification (NCBI taxonomy): domain Eukaryota; kingdom Viridiplantae; phylum Streptophyta; class Magnoliopsida; order Poales; family Poaceae; genus Avena; species Avena sativa. The sequence goes on from OV702281.1 coordinate 269,082,620, forward strand.
GCGCGGCGGCGCGGGCGGCGACGGGAGGAGGCGCGGCGGCGGACGGGAGACAGAGGGAGAGAGGGTAGGGGAGGAGCGAGGCGGGAGAGGCGTTGGGGAGGACCGGCGAGCGGCGGCAGTGGGAGAGGAGCTCTGGGGAGGAGGGGTGCAGGGCGACGGGGCGCTGCGCCGCGCGAGGGGAGAAGGGAGAGGACGCGGGGGAGAGAGAGAAGGGAGAGAGAGAGAGGGCCCGCAGGGCAGGTGGGTGGTGGGACCGGGTGGCCAGGGGCTGTCGGCTAGTGGGGTGGGGAGTGCTGAGTGTGGGTGAGGGAAAAAAAGGTGAGAGGGAGGGTGGCTGGTGACGTGGCAACGCATGGTTGGCTGGGGGAAGGGAAAAGGGTGAGGTGGCAAGTTGCTATAGGGTGGGGTGAGGTGGAGAGGGGTTGGGTAGGATAGGACTGGGTAGACTAGGGATTTTGGGGTGAGCCGTTTTATTTTTGGGGGTGGTCGTTCGGGTCGAAGCGGCCCGTTCGACTGCCCCACTAAAAATACTTTGATATTTTATTTGTTTAAAACACGGCTTCTGCAAACCGATAGCAGACAAAACAAAATAATCCGGAGACCCGGGGTTGCGTTTGAATGAAGACGGAGCGTTTTAGAAAACAAAAATAGGTTTTTCTGCAAATAGTTTTATGCAAGCAAATGCAAGATGATGACGATGCTCAAATGCAATGTGGCATGATGACATGAGCATGCGGTCATGATGATGCAATGCACAAAAACAACGCGATTTTCTAGTAGTGGTTTTTGCGGGATGCCACAATTCGACACCACTAACAATGGATCTCGCCCTCGAGATCCGCCTCATGGTACCGGAAAGAAGGTCGGCGATCTGCGTCTTCTCGCTTCGTGTAGATCTTCGCGACACCACTAACAAAGGTTCTTGTTCCGTCTTGGAAATCGGCGACACCACCAACAAGAGGTCGTTGATCCTGTTCGTCAAGGGAGCACTCCGGATAATCAACAGACGAAGTTAAAGGTAAGGCCACCCCTAACTTTCATGGAAGGAGTAAGAGTTGCATCGATCCACCATTCAATATACAAAAGCAAATGATGAGAGTAGTGGTATGGTCGCGACTCCATCCCGCACTCAAAGCATTACTCTGTACTCGAATAACAGATTATGCAACCAACTCTCAGAATCAGACTGAAGATCTCGACAAGCGAGGTTCGAAAACAAAGGAGGGATGCAGACTCTGCATCGGATCTGGCGTAGATGATGTCGTCGCGTCGGAAAACACCGGAAGGCATGAGAAGGAACAAAGAGAAGTCCACCAGACGAAGGATTCCTCGGATGGCATGAAGACCGGATGTAGCAACACCGTTATCAAAGAAGGGAGCGAGACCCTGAAGGTACGACGGAAACCCAACCACGAGAAATCCTGGACTCGAAGAGAGAGAAGAGAGCGGATTCAAAATTCACAGAGGTGAGAGGAGAGCAGCAGAGGGGTAAGGAGTAAATTCAGACCTAATCAGAACTATCCAACCGTTTTTGCAAAAATAGTTTTGACACTCTACTTCGGCCGTTAGCTAGGTTATCCTACAGGCTGGACTTGTGGGGTATCGCAACTGCTGGGCTCTGATACCACTCTGTAACACCCTCAGAATCGGCCCTATGCAAGTTTTAGCGAAATTCGCCAAACCCGCATAGAAACGATTCAAAGGTGCCCACCAGGCACTTTCGTGCGGGTGGAGAACGAAGTAATAACATTACACAACAGTCCTCGATGGGACCCACAGAACAGATATATATATACAACAGCGACTCATTGAGTCAAGAATACAGATATAAAATACAAAGATTCAAATCACCTTGAAAATGATAGAGCGTCCGACTACGGACAAGATGCAAATGGGGCTAAGAGCCCTGAAGAATAACCAATGGCGTCCATAACCCTGCCCAGGCCAAGCCAGAAGGGTAACCCTGCTAACGACGTCGATCTCAAACCTGCTTAAACAAAAGGGGTGCCGACAAAGGGCAAATGAAAAAGAGGAGCGTCAGTACTGAGGCCAGTACACGGCGAGACTAGAATTCGGCGGTCCTCGCCTACATAGGTATGGTGGACTGAAGCGGCAGCGGCAGCATGCACTAAACAACCTATAGAGACTCGATACAACTGGCGGCTATCAGAGAGGGGTAAGAGAGACCTATTCGTATCCAACCTGAATACAACACCAAGCAACCCATCCTGGTATTCCCCCTCGACACCAACCGAGAAAGTTAACCGAGGAACTCACACAGTTGGCAGTTTTATTTATTCGGTTATCGTGGCAGTAATTACTAGTCAGGTATATATAATCATCCTGATAAATTAAGCAGTGGGCACTTTTATTTGACCATTCCATTGTAGTTACAATACTTACTAGTCAGATACAATTAGCATGAGATAACCCAAAAACCCAGCAGTTGTTGGTACTTTATTTAGCCATTCCGTTGTAGTGAAGCTGATTACTAGTCATATCGAATACAAGTCAAGTTATAACAATAAACTTTAGTTATAGTTGTCTATGATCAAGCACTGTGCTCCAAGTCGTCCATAACCGCGGACACGGCTTCTCGAAAAGATTTAACCCTGCAGGGGTGCACCAAAGTATCCACAGGCACTTCGACCCTTTTTGCCAGATCAGTTAACATACACCCATCGGTATGTCGGCGGGGCCTAAGTCACGACGTTCCCAGACCCAAAGCAAGTACATGGGGGCCACCCCACCAAGTCGAACCCGCAACGAAGTCGGCCGGTCTCCGAGACGGACTTAGGGTTTGGGTGGACGGCTGTGAACGATAGCAAATCCCCAAACGGGGACTGTCGACACCGTGAAAACGTGTCCCGATCCTAAACAGTACAGGTGCTATCTGTCGCACAATTTAAATAAAGCAGTAAAGCATGGCATAAGTACAGGATAGTAAATAAAACCTCAAACTAGTTTGTGGCCCCCAGTACAATACTTTGAAATCAGGTAATAATCAATGGGGGGCCCATATCTCCCCACCTATGGTTAGCGCGCTCGATCTCGGAACAGGTGTCAAGAACTCGGGTCCTACGGGACACAAGTGGGCGGTCAGAAACCAAATATTATCTATCACCCACCGATGCCTCTGCTTAATTCAATTTTAGTTGTTAAACAGTAATTAAAGTGGACCATAAGTAAAGCCATGATCATCTCCAACATTGAACATGCGGCTCTTCTCCAACAATTGTGGTACTTGACGACGCGCAACAACACTTGAGCAAGCGACTACGACGCGCAAGTCCAACTATCTACCAAACAACAGGTAATAGGGTGTGTCCGAGGCAATATAGGGCTGCAAGGGATATCACGGGTACGGAAACTAGAGCATCGCGACACAGATAGCAATAGATCAACAGGAGGGAATAAATACTAGAAAAGTAAGATAGATAGAAAGAGGGAGATGCTCGCCTGAAAACATTGCCGAAGGTTCAACCGAAGATCGGGGCGAAGCTCACATCAACTCAACGGCCTTATCCGCGAAGAAGCAAAACACTAGAATAAACACCGGATGCAATATTTAATACAACGGCAGAAGATCGGCATGATGCATGTATGATGCATGACATGGCAAGGTGCGATGCAATTAGGTCATATTAAGCGGAACCGGGTTCCCGACAATTGATTAAACGGTTCAAGTTATTTAGAACCCCCGCAATTTAAAGATTGTCTTAACATGTCAAAAGATAACACTGGGTTCGCTACACAAATTTAAATGAGGCCAATATACGACTGGCTTTGCCCGCATATGGGCCCCATATTTAATTATTAGGTGAATCGGCATAAGGCCCCCAAACCACAGGCAATATGCATGCATGAACAATTAATATGCGACAGTTTATATTCCATTTTAATATAGGGTCCGAGAAAAGGGGGCACACATTAGGGTTCGGCAGATCTTGGGGTTCGAGGGGTTCGGGGTCCGGTCTCAGGGTTCAGGGTTCGGCGAAACGTTCTCGGATAGCGGAGTAGATCTTGTCGCATCCGGGAAGCAGGACTTGGTTCGGTGCCGGGGGCGCATCGGATTCTCCTAGTCGCTGTCGTTCTTGTCGCATTCGCGGTCTTCGGGTCATGTCGACGGTCATGGCGTCCGGAAGACGATCTTGGCGCTCCGGGGGAAGATCTTGGGGTTCCGTGTCGGCGGCCTTCGGGTACGGGGGTCTCGGCGACCTTGGCGGTTCTGAGGGGAAGATCTTGGCGTGCCGAGGGTCCGGTCTTCGTTCCATTGTCGATGGCGATCTTGGCGGGACACTCGAGTGGTGACGATCTTGAGGCTCCAAGGGGTTCGGGTTCGGGCTTAGAATCCGTGGATTAGACCTTGTCAGCTCCATGTCGACGGCCTTGGGGTTCGGTCTTCATCTTGGGTGGTGACGAAGATCTTGCCGAGATTAACTTGGGTCTGCGACAGTTCTCTGGCGTACTCATGTTGTTCTTCACGGCCGCAGACGACCTTGGGGTTCATGAAGAGGCCGCCACCAAAAACGTGCACACACGGGACGGAGGTCGTCGCGTACGGGTGCTCGGAGGCGATGCCAGAGACGGGTCACGACAGGGACATGGAGGCTTCAGGAGGTGCACGGTCGGGGACGGGGCGAGCTGCCGCGGGTCGGGCCGTCGGCGATGGCTCGGGAGCATGGACGACGCGGTCGCGACGGGCGGCCGAGGAAGGGGAGACGGGGCGGCGAGCACGGCAGTTGCCTGCGAGGCGGCCGAGGCGGAGGAGGTCTCCGGCGAGGCGCGGAAGCGGCACAGGGAACGAGACCAGCGGAGGGCGGCGCCGGAGGCGGACGACGACGACCGGGAGAGAAAAGGAGGCGGCTGTCGCGGCACGGGGAGGGAGGCTCGACGGAGAGGGGCGCCGCGGGCCGTCGCCGGAGAGGAGAGGCGGACGCGCGGCGGAAGAGCGCGGGGCCGGGGCGGCGCTCCGCGGGGCGAGGAGGCGAGGCGGGCGAGCAGGGCCGTCGGCGGGGGAGCTCGAAGGGACGGCCGGAGGCGGCGCGCCGAGGCCGAAGGAGGCGCGCCGGGGCGAGCTCCTGGCGGCGGGCGGTTTGCGGAGGAAGGGAGCGAAGCGAGGCGAGCCGAGGCTGCGGCGGGAGAAGGTTGGGCGCGGGTGGAGGTGGGCGACGCGGGAGGGTGGCCGGGGCTCGGGCGGCCGGAGAGGAGAAGGAGCACGGCGGCGCGGGCGGCGACGGGAGGAGGCGCGGCGGCGGACGGGAGACAGAGGGAGAGAGGGTAGGGGAGGAGCGAGGCGGGAGAGGCGTTGGGGAGGACCGGCGAGCGGCGGCAGTGGGAGAGGATCTCTGGGAGGAGGGGTGCGGGGCGACGGGCGCTGCGCCGCGCGAGGGGAGAAGGGAGAGGACGCGGGGGAGAGAGAGAAGGGAGAGAGAGAGAGAGGGCCCGCAGGGCAGGTGGGTGGTGGGACCGGGTGGCCAGGGGCTGTCGGCTGGTGGGGTGGGGAGTGCTGAGTGTGGGTGAGGGAAAAAAAAGGTGAGAGGGAGGGTGGCTGGTGACGTGGCAACGCATGGTTGGCTGGGGGAAGGGAAAAGGGTGAGGTGGCAAGTTGCTATAGGGTGGGGTGAGGTGGAGAGGGGTTGGGTAGGATAGGACTGGGTAGACTAGGGATTTTGGGGTGAGCCGTTTTATTTTTGGGGGTGGTCGTTCGGGTCGAAGCGGCCCGTTCGACTGCCCCACTAAAAATACTTTGATATTTTATTTGTTTAAAACACGGCTTCTGCAAACCGATAGCAGACAAAACAAAATAATCCGGAGACCCGGGGTTGCGTTTGAATGAAGACGGAGCGTTTTAGAAAACAAAAATAGGTTTTTCTGCAAATAGTTTTATGCAAGCAAATGCAAGATGATGACGATGCTCAAATGCAATGTGGCATGATGACATGAGCATGCGGTCATGATGATGCAATGCACAAAAACAACGCGATTTTCTAGTAGTGGTTTTTGCGGGATGCCACAGTCCACTTGGGGGAGTAGGTGTTGTAGATGGAGGTGCGTCCGTAGGACGGGCTGCATCAGCTCCCCCCCTTGGGAAAGAGTCGTCCTCGACTCTTCAACCTTCTCAACTTCATCTTCGCCATGGTAGGGTGATAGGTCCTTGACATTGAATGTCGGGATCACAAGATACTTGGATGTTGGGATATCGATGATTAGGCGTTGTTGTTGATCCTCTTTAGCACTTTGAACGGTCCATCACCTCTTGGCTTGAGTTTGGAGTCGCGGTCCTTGGGGAAGAGGTCTTTACTCAAGTGTATCCACACAAGGTCGCCTTCTTTGAAGATCATCTCTTTCTTGTTCTTGTTTAGCCTTGATGCTTGGCGAAGGACTTGTTTATCGATCGTATCTCTTGTGTCTTCATGGAGTTTCTTCATTGTTTGGGCACACTTGACCACGTCCATATTGGCACGTTCATGAAGCGGAAGTGGAAGGATATCGAGCGCGGTGAGAGGCTCGAAACCATAGACGATCATGAACGGGCTCCTCATGGTGGTGGAGTGCTTGGCGCGGTTGTAGGCGAAATCAGCATGTGGAATACATTCCTCCCATTCTTTAAGGTTCTTCTTGATCAACACACGTAGGAGTGTTCCAAGACTTCGATTGACGACCTCGGTTTGTCCATCGGTTTGAGGATGCGAGGCGGACGAGAAGAGGAGCTTGATGCCGAGCTTGGCCATGAGAGTCTTCCAGAAGTAGCTCATGAATTTGACGTCGCGGTCGGAGACGATTGTTCTTGGTACACCGTGTAGCCGAATTATTTCCCTGAAAAACAAATTTGCTACATGTGAAGCATCATCGGTCTTATGGCACGGAATGAAGTGTGCCATTTTGGAAAAGCGATCCACTACCACAAATATAGAATCATGTCCATGTTTAGATCTAGGCAAGCCTAACACAAAGTCCATGCTAATGTCCGACCAAGGTGCATGAGGAATAGGCAATGGCATATAAAGACCAAAGGGATTAGACTTAGACTTAGCTTGGATACATGTAGTGCATCGTTGGACGTGGCGCTCCACGTCGCGTTTCATCTTTGGCCAAAAGTAGTGAGTGGAGAGCATGTCGTATGTCTTGTCACGGCCAAAGTGACCCATAAGGCCTCCACCATGGGACTCTTGAAGAAGCAAAAGTTGGAGAGACGACTTCGGAATGCAAAGTTTGTTTTGTTTGAAAAGAAAACCCTTATGCAAATAGAAATCATCAATCCCTTTGTCTGTTGAACATTTTGCAAAAATTGGGCCAAAGAAAGGGTCGGACACGTACAAAGATTTGATGTCATCAAGACCCAAGACATTTACTTCGAGTCGCGTAAGAAGGCTTGTGTTTTTGCGAGACAAAGCGTTCGCTACCACATTTTCTTTGCCCTTCTTGTACTTGACAATGTAAGGAAAAGATTCCATAAACTCAACCCATTTGGCGTGCCTTTTACTCAAATTGGCTTGGCCCTTAAGATATTTCAATGACTCGTGGTCGGAATGGATGATAAATTCTTTGGGCCAAAGGTAGTGTTGCCACACTTGAAGAACACGAACCAAGGCAAAAAGCTCTTTGTCGTAAATGGGATAGTTAAGGCGTGCGCCATCGAGTTTCACACTATGGTATGCAATGGGACGCCCATTTTGCATAAGGACGCCTCCAATGCCAATTCCACTAGCGTCACATTCAATCTCAAAAGTTTTTGTGAAATCCGGTAATGCAAGGAGTGGTGCTTCGGTGAGCCTCTTTTTGAGCTCATCAAAAGCCTTTTGTTGTGCTTTTCACCAAACGAACGTGACATTTTTCTTGGTCAATTCGTTGAGGGGGCAAGCAATGGTAGAAAAATCTTTCACAAAGCGACGGTAAAATCCAGCCAACCCATGAAAACTACGAAGTTCACTAACATTGGTGGGTATGGGCCAATCTCATATGTCCTTAACTTTTGAGACATCAACTTCAATGCCATTAGAAGACACAACAAAACCAAGGAAAATGAGCTTGTCTTTTGCAAAAGTGCACTTTGGGAGATTAGCATAAAGCTTTTCATGACGAAGGATTTGAAGGACCTCCTTAACATGAGTAACATGCTCCTCTAGTGACTTGCTATAGACAAGGATTTCATCAAAGTAAACAACGACACTCTTCCCAATGAGAGATCTCAAAATATGGTTCATGAGGCGCATGAAGGTAGATGGAGCATTTGATAAGCCAAAAGGCATAACCAACCATTCATAGAGACCAAGCTTGGTCTTGAAGGCGGTTTTCCACTCATCACCTTCGGCCATGCGAATTTGATGGTAACCACTACGAAGATCAATTTTCGAAAATATAGTGGCTCCACATAACTCATCAAGCATGTCATCAAGACGCGGTATAGGATGTCGATAACGCACGGTGATAGCATTGATTGGATGGCAGTCCATGCATAACCGCAACGTATCATCCGTTTTTGGAACTAGAATCACGGGGACCGCGCTTGGGCTAGTGCTTACTTGTATCAAACCTTTGGAGACGAGTTGGTTTATTTTTCGTTCTATCTCCTTCGTCTCTTCCGGGTTTGTGCGGTACGCGGCGCGGTTTGGGAGTGGGGCGCCGGGTATGAGGTCGATGCGGTGCTCGATTCCACGAAGAGGAGGTAGTCCATGAGGAAGCTCTTCGGGAAATACATCTTGGAATTCCTGCAAAACAGCCATCAAAGAAGGAGGAACATTTTTCAAGTCATTAGTTCCTTGCGCTAGTCCCTTGCATACAAGGACATAGTGCAAAATGGATGGGTTGTTCCGCAACTCTCTCATCTCACTTTTGGTGGCAAGAAGAACACTCTTAGTTTTTCCACTCGAGTTTGGCTTGTGGCACTCACTCACTATAGTGTGGTTCTCTCGCTCACCACTCTTCTCACAAGATGGTTTTGTGTATTGCGCCCTCGCTAAAGCCTTTGCATTGTCCGCAATTATTTGACTAGGAGTCATTGGTTGCAACACACAAGTTCTTTCAAGCCATTTGAAGGTATAAGTGTTTGAGTGACCATTATGCAAAGCACGCTTGTCAAATTGCCATGGCCTTCCTAGCAACATATGGCAAACCGTCATTGGGACCACGTCACATTCCACCGTGTCCTTGTAGGGTCCAATTGAGAACGTTACCGAGACGGTGTGCTTGATCTTGACGGATCCTTGGTCACTTAGCCATTGTATATGGTAGGGGTGTTTATGCGAATGGAGGGTGAGGTTGAGCTTCTCACACAATTCCGTGCTTGCGAGGTTGTGGCAACTTCCTCCATCGATGACAACTTTGATGGACTTCCCAGTGATACCGGCACGAGTTTGGAAGATGTTTGATCGTTGGTCTTCAATCTCATTGGCTTGAGTAGTTAACACCCTTGTGACCACAAGCGATGGACTTGCGTCATGCTCACACACAAGAAGTTCTTGGTCCTCTTCCAAATGTTGCCTTGCCATGGCTTCCTTGACCCTTGCATCAAACTCTTATTCACTCAAGTATTCTTCATCGCCGTTGTCATGGATGAACAAAACTTTCTTGTTTCCACATGCGGCCGACTTGTGTCCTTTGCCTCCACACTTGTAGCATTCACCATTGAATGGTTGATCATCCCTTGTGTATTTGCCACTTGGGGGCTGTTTTCCTTGAGGGAGTGTTGGCTTGAAGGGAAGCTTGGTGGTATTTGAGGAGCTTCCACTTGGTGTTGTCGGAGTAGTGGTTGGAGCTTGCTTGTATGTGAAGTATGTCTTTGGCTTGTTGAACTTGATGTCCTCTTGCACTTGACGTTCGGCCTTTGATGCAATGTGCACAAGATCAACCATGTTGTTGTACCTTTGGAACTCGGTGATGCGCTTGATAGGATGGTTCAAGCCATTGAGGAAACGTGCCATTGTTTGTTCATCACGCTCTTCAATGTTGGCACAGATCATGTTGAGCTCCATTTGCTTGAAGTACTCTTCCACGGTCTTTGTTCCTTGACTAAGCGTTTGAAGCTTGTTGAAGAGGTCACGCGTGTAGTGTGAAGGAACAAAGCGGGACCTCATATGAGCCTTCATATCTTGCCAAGTTGAGATTGGGGGCTCTTCTTTTGATTCACGAGCGAGTTGGACTTGTTCCCACCAAAGGTTGGCATATTCATCAAACTCGAGGGATGCCATGGCCATCATCTTCTCATTGCTAAAGTTGTGCATGCGGAAGATCTTGTCAACCTTGAGTTCCCATGAGAGGTATTCTTCGGGATCATTGGAACCAGTGAACTTGGGCATGGTGAACTTGAGCTTGCCAAAAGTTTCTTCCTCATTGCGGTTCCGGTTTCGATGGTTGCCATGATTGTGGCGGCCATCTTCATCATCCGAGCTCTCATGTCTTTCTTGTTGATGGTGGCGTTGCTCTTGCGGTTGTTGAGGTGCCGCGTTTGGTGGTGGAACTTGGTATGGACGACGATCTTGGGGAGCTTGCTCTTGTTGTTGGCGCGGTTGAGGACGAGGAGGAGGTTGTTGGTCCTCACAGCGAGCTTGGGGAGCTTGCTCTTGTTCTTGTCGTGGTTGATGCCGAGGAGCATTATCTTGCTCCATGTGGCGTGGAGGACGTCGAGCCGCATGCGCAATGGGCTGCTCTCTTTCTTCTTGGTGAGGAGGAGGCTCGTCGTGAAGATCATGTTGACGACGTTGACGTTCATGTCGAGGAGGTCGCCTTGGTGGATCTTCGAGTGCTTCACGCCGCCGGCGAACTTGTTCTTCCACTTCGGATGCTTCACTTGTTGTGGAAAGAACATGTCGATGGCGATGGGCTAGGTGGTCCATGTGAGGTTGTTCTTGTTGAAGCACAAGTGCCCTTTGTTGTGGCCGGTCCACTTCACGTCTTGGAGGTCTTGCGGAGAGGTCACATCATAGCTTGACGTTGCGGCGTGTCGCGGAGATGGTACCGCTTGAGAAGAGCTCATGGATTGAAGGACGGGTCCATCCCGGTGCCTTGAAGCGTAACGGCGAGGTGCACTTGATTCACTTGAGGAGTGCCGAGATGATCTTGAGTCTCGCGAGTGTGGCCTTGCCAACCCATCAATGAGGCGTTGAAGCTTCTCATCCGTTGAGGCGAGGGCACGACCAAGAGCTTCATTTTGATGACCAAGGTTGTGTTGCATGGCATGCATTTGGCCTCGGACTTCTTCGAAGCGGTTGTCGATGTTCTTGCACTACACTCGGGCTTCGCTAAATTGTTCATCTTGGCGCCGCTCAAGTGCTTCACAACGGTAGTTGAATTCTCCTCGGACCTTCCAATGGTCCCATCTTGTCATGTATTGTGGTTCGTCCTCCGGAGGTGGTGGTGGTTGGGACGGCTCGCCATTCCTGTCCATGATGCAAAGCCGACAAGGGTTGTATATGGAGAGAAAGGGTACGGAGAGTTAGCCTTTTACCTCACCTTGGAGATTATATCAAACCAATTGCCACACAAATGAGCGAACAGCGTGCAAAGTGAAATGGCCAAGAAACTCACACACAAAGGAGCTACAACTCTCAAAATCTTTTTGGTGGGTGGGTAGGATTGTGTGAAAGCCAAAGAAACAATCGAACGCAAAGGATAGTCAAAAGTGGAGAAGATCCAACAAAACTCAAGTCCAAAGGAGATGGTCAACTCAAAAGGTGACGAGAACCTACGACTACACACACGCGTGGAGAAAAATGGGGTTAGCACGACTATGAAAGTGAGCACGAAATGGCCTAACGAAGACTACGCTCGGGTGTCGTGCCAACGCAAGGAGAGACCACAACTCGTTTGCCAAAATAGGGTAAGCAACGGATTTGTGCACTTGCCTTGGCGCGCTTCTTCCTCTCTCTTTTGCTTACAAGCTTGATGCTCTCTTTGTATTGGGAGACTATGTATCTTTCTATTTTTCTTTTTCTTTTTCTTTTTCTTTTTCTCTCTTTTTTTGATTCTTTTTATTTTTCTCCCTTGCTATGCTACTATGTTAACTTTTGTATTTGCCCTCACACTCTCACTTTCCAATGGCAAGTGCACAATGCTTAGACAAACACAAAATGAGTTGCTCTCATAGGATAGGTACACACAAAGGAAGATATGGCTACAAGGGTTGACACAAGTTATACCTTAGTTGATGGTGATGAGCTTGTGTCGATGGAGCGGGGAAGAGTTTGGGGTCCGTGGTGTCGAAGAGCGCGGCGATGTTGCGGAAGCTATCTGTTAGTTGGTGACACGCACACGGAACACAAACAATAAGTGGACAGATTAGCCAATGCAGAAAAGAAGGAAAAATGGGCAAAACTGGCGTCCAGGGCCGGAGACTCCGGTGTAGACCGGAGACTCCGGTGCACAGGGCCGGAGACTCCGGTGTGGGAGGTCTGCTCGTGTTCTTGAGCGGAAATCCACGCCTAGCGCCCTCAATTCCGCGAAAATTTGGCCAAAATTGGGATGGGAAACGCAGGCAAAAGCTGAACCAACACCTTAGACAATATTTGGTCGGATCAAAACCACAAATAACACTCCAAAACGACAGATCGATCCAAAGGAAAATTGGGGCTGTTTTTTGGGAAATTTTCGAATTTATGGTGGAGAGAAGAAAAATTGGGGGGAAATTCGTGATCAACCTTGCTCTTGATACCAAGATGTTATGGGGTAACCCCTTGGGGTGGCCCGATCTTTCACGAATTTCCACGGGAAGCGAGGGGAAAGCGGTGGATGGGGGAAGAAGGGATGAAAACCACGAACACACGCACACAAATCACGATACACGCCGATATCTCACGCCGGTGGCAACCGGTCCAACATAATCTCTAGGATCGGTGTTGGGCGAAGCTCTCTCTCCATGCCAACAACGGGGGACGAGGTGCTTGGTGAGACCTTAACGACTTGGGGGCGAGAAACCGAGAACCCAAGGCCTTGTACAACTTGAACGCACTAGGCAAGATCCAAGAGGAGGGTGGACAATAGGTGCTCCTTGGTAGGAGCATGAGACCAATAGATTGAAAGATCCTCAAAGGGGTGTCCTTAATCTATTATTATCCAAGTCTAGGGTTTACATATGAGGGGTGGGGCTATATATAGGCCAGCCACATAAACAGGGGTAGTTCTGGAATAAAACTGGAAGTTTGGGCTGATTTGGGGGTTACATGGGCCAGGCCCAAAAGGCCTTAACATGCCTGGCGTCGATCAGTCCGGAGACTCCGGTCTGGGGTCCGGAGACTCCGGTCTGGACCGGAGACTCTGGTCAATCTCCGGACCCGTCTCCGTAGGGGGCTTCTGGCTGTCCCGGGCTTGGGTCTCCAGTCTGGACCGGAGGAAGGTCCGGAGACTCCGGTGTGCAGCGCTCCAGCATCTTCTTCTCCTGGTCCTGCTTCCTTGGTGGCTTCGTGTGGTGGTTTTGCTTCATATCTGAGGATACACAGCGTAGTTGCATGAAGTAGCAAGCCGTCCAAAGGTAGACCAAAATCGAACGAGGAAAGGAGCGAGTTAACCTTGGCTTGTAGGAGCTTGGCTCGGGCGCGAGTCATTGGTCCACTTGGGGGAGTAGGTGTTGTAGATGGAGGTGCGTCCGTAGGACGGGCTGCATCAGGAGGGGAAGGGCTGCCCCTCTTCTCGACACCCAACACACCCAAAACCCTAGCCCTAGCCGCCGGCCTCCTCCAAGCCGCCGGCCTCCTCCAAGTCGCCACCGCCTAGGGCCTCCTCTAACTCGGCGAGATAGGGTTTCCCCAAACCCTAGCCGCCGGCCAAGCCCTCCCCTTGGTGCCTCCTAAACCCTAGATCACCAAAGCCTCTCTCATAGTCCACCATACTCGCTCCGGCTTAAGGCGAAGCCCTGCGAGATCTCCCCTCTACTTCTGACACCACGCCGTCGTGTTGCTGGAATCGCGAGGCGAGTGCTACAACCTCTGCTGCCTGCTGGAACAAGGGAGAGGAAGGTCTTCATTGAGTACCGAATGTGTGACCGACTGTGGAAGCGCTCCCGGAACGCAACGCCGAAAGGATCGTCTACGCGATCTTGAGATCGGCAAGAGTACGACTACATCACCCACAAGAATCTGCTCTCGGTAACCGCTTTGGAATCTTCGAGGGTGAGTTCCTCCATCGACTCGTTGCTACAATCTAGTAGATAGATCTTGGCTTGTTTGTTTGCATGCGGTAGAAATTTTTTGTTTTCCATGCTACGAACCCCTACACCAGGGACAGGAGAATGAGACCTTGCATGAAGCTGTGGATGTTCTGAACCATGCACTGATAGGCAGGGACGCAACCATAGCACAACTTAATGGGACCGTGCATGAAAACAATCAAGCCATACAACAGCTGCAAGGGACCGTCCAGGAAAGGGACCAGACTATTGCTGATGTGGCAGCCCACATTGCCGCTCTCCAAGCACAATTGAATCCACCCCCTGATGACAACAATGTAGATGATGGCAACAATGATGATGATGATGACGGTGGGAACGATGATGATGATGAGAACAAAGATGATGATGATGGAGACGACGATGGTGGAGGAGATGAAGTTGTTGCAGCTGCAGCAGAGGATGAAGAAGAAGAGGTGGATCCTGAAGAGGTGGAATTTGAGGTTTCAAGTGATGACTCAGGAGAGGTGTATACTCCGCTGCCATGGTTGGTTCGTGGACAGAAGCGCCAACGCATGAGTGCAAGGACCTACTGCAACCTCTTCATGAAGTAGATAGATGCCCACCAATTAGTCTTTGTTAGGATACATCGTTAGCTTAAGTCTCGATCAATGTAAAACTTAATTACTGATAGTTTAAAGTGTTTAGTTGCTCCTATGTGTACTCCAAAGTGCCAGGATTATTTGTGCGAATTTTATAGAAGAGTTATGACAAGTTTTGGTTGATATCCGAGTTTTTCCTGATGCAATTTTTCTACTGACCCAGCTGTACTGTACGATTTTTCATATTTCATTGGTAAGTTGGAAAAAATAGGGTTTGGTTCGAAACTCTCTGTACTGTATAAACAAAAATCAGCAAAAATTCCTGACGAGTTTAAGTCAGGTATAAAAATTCGTGAACACTGCTGGACAGTTCTGGCAGATTCCTGTTTTAATGCTTAGTTTGCCAATTTGTGTTGATAACTGTTGCCAACGCTTCTAAAACTATTCAGTAGATATATCCTGCTAGTATAACCCCTGGAACATTCCTGGATCATTGTTTTCTGATGTGTTGATTGCTCATGTTTGTCTGTGATTGCCTTGTTGTTGTTTGATCATAATGCATGGGTAGAATCCTATTTTCGTAATCGATTCTTTCTAAGCTTACCTGTGCTGAACCGCAGATGCCTCCCCGCCGTCAACCTACTGAGTTGGAGCATCTTATGGCGGCTCAGGCACATCTAACCCAGGTGATGACCCAGTTCATGGAAGCTCACAACAACAACAACAACAACAACAACAACAACAACAACAACAACAACAACAACAACAACAACAACAACAACAACAACAACAACAACAACAACAACAACAACAACAACAACAACAACAACAACAACAACAACAACAACAACAACAACAACAACAACAATGGGAACAACCAGCCCCAGGGAGATGCACTTACAAGGTTCCTGAGGCTAAGGCCAGCGAAGTTCTCTACTGCAACGGAGCCGATGGTTTCTCTCGACTGGTTGCTTTCAGTGAATAAGGATCTGGTAATTGTTGGGTGCACAGATGCTGAGAAGGTGAGATTTGCTGCTCACCTACTGGAGGGACCAGCCGCTTCGTGGTGGGACACTTTTCAGATCACCCACCCGTTGGACACTGTGACTTGGGCAATGTTTGAGGAAGGTTTCAGGACCAACCACGTTTCTTCAAGAGTTCTGAGCCTGAAGAGGAAGGAATTTCGCAACTTACGCCAAACCAACCGCATCGTGGCTGAATATATTGAGGAGTTCAACAACCTGTCGCGATATGCCCCTGAGGATGTTGACACTGATGACAAAAGGAGAGAGAGAGAGGTTCCTGGATGGCCTTAGTGATGAGCTTTCAATGCAGCTGCTAGTGGTTTATTGTCCCACTTTCCAGGATCTTATGGACAAGGCCAGAATCTTGGAGGGGAAGCACAAGCAGGTGGAAAACCGCAAGAGAAAGAGCAACAATCACCACTCTGGCTCTCACCACAAGTCTCGCACTTCTTATGATGGATACTCCAAGCATGGGGGAAGTGACCATGGGAGCCATGGAAGCCATGACCGCCACAGCCATGGAAGCGATGGACATCGCCATGAGAGCCACAAGAGCAACCGCCACAGCCACAAGGGAGGACACACTCACCATTCTGGAGGACACAATGGACATGACCGCAACCGTGATCGCAACTTTGTGAAGAAGGACCTGAGTGAGGTGACATGCTTCAAGTGTGGCCAGAAGGGACATTATGCAGACAACTGCCCGGAGAAGAAGGGGCTGCAGCCAGGCAACAACCAGAAGGCCACAGTGAACCACATGAATGTGGAGGAGATCCCAGATGAGCCTGAGCTTGTGGTTGGTAAGTTTCCAATCAACACTCACCCTGCACTTATACTTTTCGATATTGGTGCATCGCATTCATTCATATCAAGGGCATTTGTGGATAAGTATAAGCTACCCATGGAGTCTCTAAATGGGTCTATTAGAGTAAGCTCACATGGAGGGGATATGATAGCTAGCGCGGGATGCCGCGACTTAACTGTGAGGATTGGAGCACACAATTTTATTGCACATCTGGTAATATTGGAGTCACAAGGTTTAGATGTAATATTGGGCATGGATTGGATGTCTATGCATGAGGGACACATAGATTGTGCACACCGAGCAGTATCGCTCAAAACCTAGGATGGTAAGAGAATTAGGTTCAAGTCGTCGGTGCGACCGGGAAGGTGTAAGCTGAATTCTCTAAAGGGGGGTTAGCATGGATACTGTGCCTGTGATAAAGGAGTACCCCGACGTGTTTCCGGAGGAGCTGCCAGGGATGCCACCTGACAGGGATGTGGACTTTCTCATCGATCTGATGTCGGGAATAGGACCTATAGCAAAGAGACCATATAAGATGGATGTGGATGAGCTGAAGGAATTAAAGAAACAGCTAAAGGAGCAGTTGGACAAGGGATTTATTTAGCCTAGTTCGTCGTCATGGGGTGCACCTGTTCTATTTGTGGAGAAGAAGGACAGCAGCAAGAGGTTAGTGGTGGACTATCGCTCGCTCAATAAGGTGACCATCAAGAACAAATACCCCCTGCCAAACATGAATGATTTTTTGATCAACTGGAAGGAGCAAAGGTGTTTAGCAAAATTGATCTGCGATCGGGCTATTTCCAATTGAAGATCCGGGAGGAGGACATACCAAAAACTGCTTTCACCACTAGGTATGGTTTATATGAGTATACGGTTATGTCTTTTGGACTAACGAATGCTCCGGCATATTTCATGACCATGATGAACAAGGTGTTTATGGAGTACTTGTACAAGTTCGTGGTTGTGTTCATCGATGACATATTGATATATTCCAAGGACGATGCTGAGCATGAGAAACATCTGCGACTGATTATGGAGAAGCTGAGGGAGCATAAGCTATATGCCAAATTAAGCAAGTGTGAATTCTGGCTTAACACTGTTGGGTTTCTTGGACACATGGTGTCAGGAGAGGGAGTCGCCGTTGATCCAAACAAAGTGACGGCAATAACTGAGTGGGAAGCGTCCAAGAATGTGGGCGATATTCGGAGCTTTTTGGGACTTGCTGGATATTACAGGAGGTTCATAGAGAATTTTCTAAGATTGCTAAGCCGATGACGGAATTGCTGAAGAAGGAGAAGAAGTTTGAGTGGACAGATGTGTGTGAAGACAGCTTTCAGGAACTGAAGCATCGACTAGTGACCACACATGTTCTGTGTTTACCTGATCTTCAGAAGGATTTACAAGTGTACTGTGATGCTTCTCGACAGGGACTTGGAAGTGTGCTGATGCAAGATGGGAGAGTGGTGTCATATGCCTCACGGCAACTTAAACACCATGAGAGGAATTACCCCACGCATGACTTAGAATTAGCATCGGTTGTGCATGCGCTCAAGGTATGGAGGCACTACCTAATGGGAAAACACTGCGATGTGTACACCGACCACAAGAGCCTGAAGTACATATTTACACAGAAGGAACTGAACATGAGGCAAATGAGATGGTTGGAGCTTATCAAGGATTATGATATGAATTTGCAATACCACCCAGGAAAAGCCAATGTAGTAGTAGATTCTCTAAGGCGGAAGGTATATGCCAATGGATTGACTGTTGGGGAATTTCCCGAGGATTTGTGCAGGCAATTCAAGGAGCTTAGACTGGAGGTAGTGTCAGAAGGATATTTGGCAGCAATGGAAGTCCAACCAACGCTACAGGACATGATCCGGAAGGCTCAAGTAGGAGACAAGGATATAGAGGAGATAAAGGAAAAGATGAAGGAGAATCGAGAAAAAGAAATTCGCGAGGATGAGCAAGGAACCTTGTGGTATGGAGATCGTTTGTGTGTGCCCAACGACCCGGAGATAAGGAAGCTAATTTTGCAGGAAGCTCATGACTCGACATACTCCATACATCCGGGCAATACAAAGATGTATATGGATCTAAAGGACATATTTTGGTGGAACAACATGAAGGGAGACATCGCTAAGCATATTTTCCTATGTGATGTATGCAGCCGAGTGAAGGCGGGACACCAGAAGCCAGCAGGATTGCTACAGCCATTACCCGTGCCGGATTGGAAGT
Organism: Avena sativa; assembly: GCA_916181665.1. Taxonomy (NCBI): domain Eukaryota; kingdom Viridiplantae; phylum Streptophyta; class Magnoliopsida; order Poales; family Poaceae; genus Avena; species Avena sativa. The sequence continues at coordinate 269,101,391 of OV702281.1, forward strand.
GGGATAGAGTGGGAATGGATTTTATCACAGGATTGCCCCATGACCAGGTCGGGTTACGACTCTATTTGGGTAGTGGTCGACCATTTGACCAAGGTAGCCCACTTTATACTGGTGAAGACAACCTACATGAGTGCAAGGTTGGCCAAGATTTATATGGACAGGATTTTGTGCCTACATGGAGTTCCCAAAAGCATTGTATCAGATAGAGGCCACTAGAGGAGGTTCAGCTTGAGAGTGACTTGACCTACGAGGAGAATCCGGTCAAGATACTGGAGACAGCGGAGAGGATTACCCATACCAAGACGATCAGGTTTTGCAAGGTGCAATGGAGCCACCACACCGAAGAGGAAGCCACTTGGAGGCAATTGTTTGTATCCCTTAGATAGTGTCTATAGTATTCGGTGTTTTGATCATATAGCATCAATAAGAGTTTGATGAAAAAAATCCCCTCGACAAAAATTTGATTGAATATTTCTATATAGATGACTGCTATATAAATGATCCGTTGAATTAGAGGGTCCACTTTTTTTTTAAGAGTTCACTTGTTTTAGAAAATTTTATTCTGAACGAAAATGAATTACCAACACGCTAGAAAAAAAGACTAACTTCATAGGGCCTACTTTCATATTTTGCATAAGGCCTCGAATTTATCAGGTGCGACTCTACGTTATACCCTGTACCTCGTAAGATTTAATAATCCTTTCTATGCTCTTGTATCTTCTAGTGAGTGGCGACCTTCTTAGTATAACTTCTTCTTGTAAGAACAGTAGGTTAGCTTTTTGTAGTGGCCTTGCGGATTAATCAAATGGGGGCTTATCTCGAACTTATGTCCGTGCCCATTCAATCTTTATGCAACACCAAGTGAGATCGCCCAAGAGTTAGGTTGTGTGATTCACCTATTAAAGCTAATAGTTTAGGTGCGGGATGGACTGGCCCATGTAACACTACTCGTATTATTCGCTGACTCGTTGGAGTGGTAAATCAAAGATAGTAGGGCTATAGCCGACGATGCTCAGCCTGGACAATAGAATGATAAGACGTTCCACGTAGGACTTGCGGTGAGGACAAACCAACTAGATTCTAAAAGTATCTTGCAAAACATATGCTATAGTAGGCCTTCCATGAGAGTTATCGTTAGATAGCATGGTTATCAGTTGCTTGTGATAAAATGCTTGTCATATCATGAGGTCAAGGAAGGGTGCGCTTATGTAACATCTGGCTAATCAACAAGGATTGAACGGTGAACCAAGAACGCTTATTTATGTCTATGATGCAAACACTGTTTTTGAGCCTATGTGAGACACTGGAAAAAGTTGTATGAAGTTGAGGCTTTATTAGAAAAGAAGTGAAGAAGGTCATCATATCAATGAGGTAAAATGGATGAAGTATTACTTGATTAATGGATTGAGGTCAGCGATTGAGATTTTTTATCTTGAAAGATTAAGAATTCGAGAGCGAATTCTGCTAACCATTGGAGAATGTAATACCCTAATAATTTCCAAATATTAAAATTGGGCTTGTCCTTTTAGTTGACTGAAATTTGAATTTTTAGACCAAAATACATATGGAAAATCCAAGACCATGGTTAGGTTCATCTCGTCGAGCTGACAAAAAACAGTATAAGTTTTTGCACATTAGAGTTCAAATGAATATTTGTAGATGCGTGAAGTATTGGCTGATGGATAATTTTAGGATTTGAAGAATAAACCTGCACTATGTTTTTGATTTAAAAAAAGAGAAAATAAAAGAGATTCCCACCGATTCTCCTCTCAAAATAGGCTTTCGCCCCGCTTTATAAATAAAGCAAACGTCCACAGCAAGTTACAAGGATCCAAACAACCACAAATTCAACAAATGCTGGGGCCACAGCACAAGACGGCCCAACAAAGACGAAAAAAGCGACCAACTCGCTACGCAAAGAGATGCCGACAGACGGAGAGGCTACGCCTGGCTATGGGGGGAGCCGCCGCGCCGCCGCCAGGAGGTGCTGGAGAGTCGCGTCAAGCCTCGTCTTGTCCCGCTGTCTACACAACGGGTACCAGAGCTGCAGGGAGGCCAGAAAGTGAAAAACTGAGTCAGAGGAACGCCGGGGAAGAATCTTCTCAATAACCATCTTATTCCGGATGTTCCAAAGCGACCAGGACAGCGCAGCAAACAATAGCCAGAAAAGGCGGCGGCCCTTTCCTGCTTGGTTCGCTTGGGTTTCGAGGAATTCACCGAGGTCCTGGGCCTGCCAGTCCGGGCCCAAAGCATCCCTGATGAAGCTCCAAAGAAACCTAGCTGCAGGGCAGGTGAACATTATGTGGGTGCCCGTTTCCGGGACCCCACATAATGGGCACAGCCCGTCCCCTGGCCCATTTCGCTTGGACACCTCCACTCCCGAGGGGAGCCGATCGCGAAGCAGTTGCCACACAAAGCTTTTCGTCTTCGGCGGGAGGGGGGCCTTCCAGAGGGGTTTGGTCCATGGGAGCGAGGCGCGGCCAAACAGGGCTCGGTAGGCCGAGTTCACCGAGAAGGATCCGGACGGGGTGAGACTCCACGACACCCCGTCGGGCGCATCCTCCAAGGAGGCCGGGAGTTCAACTCTAAGTTCCCTCCAGGCTCCAGTTTCCTCTGGGCCGAAGGTGCGGCGGAACGAGATGTCCCATGCACCCCCGCTGGCCGCAGTGGATACCAGGACCGTGGGGTCGGAACAGATAGCGAAGAGGTTCGGGTAGGCCTCCCGAAGGGGGCGTCCGCCGACCCATGCGTCCATCCAGAACATGGTCCCCTCCCCGTTCCCAACCGAAGTCCTAGCTCCCAGCCGTATCTCGTGCTTGATCTCCTGGATGGAGCGCCAAAACTGGGAGCCATCCCGCCGGTCGCAGTCCAGGAGGGGGCGGCCCCGCAGGTATTTGGCCTTTATCAGCTTGAGCCATAGGCCACCATCATCACGAAGGATCCGCCACACCCATCTAAGTAACAGTGCCTTATTGAACTGTCGAGAAGCGATGATACCTATGCCCCCAAAGTCCTTGGGGGCGCAAACGTCGGCCCATTTAACCATGTGGTACTTCTGGCGCCCGACGGAGTCCTGCCAAAAAAAACCGTGATAGCTCCTTGTCAAACGCCCCATGTATCCCCTCCGGCAGGAGGTACATGCCCATCATGTACATGGGAAGGCTAGATAGACAGGAGTTAATCAGGACGGTCTTGCTACCCTTCGACGTGAATCTCCCGCACCAGGGTTCGGCCCGAGAGCGTACCCGGTTCACGAGCGGGTCCAGGTCCCTGATGAGGATCCTAGAGTCGCGAACCGGCATCCCCAGATAGGTAATGGGGAATGAGGCAATCCGACAGTTAAAGTTGTCAGCTATCCTCTGCTGCTCGTCCGGGGGGAACCCTAGTGCGATGATCTCACTCTTGTCAAAGTTGATACGGAGCCCCGACATTTCCTGGAAGCAGAGAAGGAGGAACTTGAGATTCGCAATATCCAGGGTTGAGCCTTCAATCATGATCATGGTATCGTCTGTGTATTGGAGCTGGGTAATTCCCCCTCCCGGAATGAGGTGGCCAACCACTCCGGAGATGTGGCCCGCCCCCTTGGCTTTATCAAGCATTTCCGTGAGGGCATCCACCGCCGCGTTGAAGAGGAGGGGGGATAGGGGATCCCCTTGCCGAACGCCACAGGAGGGGCGGAAATAAGGCCCGATCTCGCCGTTGATGTTGATCGCGTTGCTCCCTGTCATGACAAACTACATTAACCAGGAGATCAGGCGATCATCAAATCCTCGTCTAATGAGGACCTGACGAAGAAAGCGCCAATCCAGGCGGTCGTAGGCCTTCTGGAAGTCAAGCTTCAAGAAGATGCCTTTCAGCCTTCTGGATTTGATCTCGTGGATAATCTCATGGAGGGCCAGTATCCCATCGTGTATGAATCTGCCCTTGAGGAAGGCAAACTGATACTGATGGGTGAGGCGCTCCATGACCGGGGCAAGGCGTGCGGCGCAGACCTTCGCGAAAATCCTAAGAATCACGTTGAGAACTGTGATGGGTCTGAACTGGCGGATGTCCGAGGCCCCTGTAACTTTAGGGATCAAGGTGATGACACCCAAGTTCAAGCGCCCCATCACCAGAGTTCCCATGTATAATTCCTGGAACATGGGCATGATAACCGGCCGGAGTTCCTCCCAGAAGGTCTGGAAGAACGCTACCGGGAGGCCATCAGGGCCCGGGGCGGAGTTGGCCTTCAAGGCCTTCACCGCCCACGCTACCTCATCCGGCAGGAATGGGAGGGTGAGCTCCACATTCTCGTTAGCTGAGACCCTGGCCCCAAGGGGCCAAAAGTCCTGCGCCAACGCGACCCCTGTGTGGGGTCCTGCCAGGAAGAGCTCCTTAAAGAAGGAGTACACATGGGAGGACAGCTCCCCCGCCTCCTCGATGAGGATCCCATTATCCCAGAGACATGGGATCGAGCATTTCCTACGGCGACCATTGGCCACCGCATGGAAGTAGACGGTGTTGGCGTCTCCCTGGAGGAGCCAGTTCGGGCGGCTGCGCTGCCGCCAGAAGAGCTCCTTGCCCCGGTAAATCTCCACGAGAGAGGTCTCTAAGGCATAACGGTGCGACCACTCGTCCGGTGAGAGGCCCACCGAGTCTGCCGTCTGATCGAGGGCTTGGATCTCCTCCAGAAGTGCGCCCTTCTGAAGCCTCGTCGCAGCGCCCAAGTTCGCCCCCCAACCCTTCATGAATTGGCGGGAGACTTTAGCGCAGTGGTGACAAACGTCCACCGCGTTGAATCGTCTAGGGGGAGTCGCCGCCGCCGCCAGCCATTTGGCCTTAACCGCTTCCACGAAACCTGGCTGGTGGAGCCAGAAATTTTCAAAATGGAAGCGGTTCAGCCGTGGTGGGGAGCTCCCCCCTGTCGATAGGAGCAGTGGAACATGGTCCGAGCCTACCCTGGTAAGGGCGCAGAGAGAGTAGAGAGGGAAGGCGACCTCCCATTCCATAGAGACCAATACGCGGTCGAGGACGCTCCTGACGGGATCAGCACGGTTGTTTGTCCATGTGAACCGAGCTCCCACCCGCGTGATCTCTCTAAGAGCGAGGTCAGCGATGCAGTCGTTAAACATCCGCATACGTGGGATGTCCACGTTGCTGGAGCTCTTATCCTCAGGGGAACGAATAAGGTTGAAGTCCCCTGCAACCACCACCGGCAGGGTGCAACGCTCCACTTTGTCCTTCAGTTCCTCAAGGAAAGCTGGTGATCTACTATGGTCCGCGGGGCCATAAACGATGATGACCTCCCACCGGAGGTTCGATCGTCTATGGGTGAGGGACATGCTCACAAAGAACTCCCCGCGGTCCATATCCTCCACCTCAAAGGTTTCCTCCTTGACGCCAAGGAGGATACCTCCGGAGTGTCCCGATGCCGGGAGCCAATTCCACATGAACTTGTGGCGTGAAAGGCCCTGGAGCTCCGAGAGCAGGAAGTCTTGTTTGATCGTTTCTTGGAATCCCACAATATCCACATTCTCCTGGCGCATATAGTCCTTTATTTGGCGTTTCCGACCGTCATTCCCAAACCCCCGAATGTTCCAAATGAGTGATATGATTGCAGGCCAATTCATTGGATAACACTCTTGGGTTTGGTCCCCTTACGGGGGATGGATCGCGTCGTGGCGGGAGGTGGAGGCCCAGAGCTCGGACCTGGCTGCCTCCCTAGAGTCCCCCCAGCTAGGGGGGACTCCTGGGTGGCGGCCAGGAGGTGTTGCCGCAGAGAGTCCACCGTCCTGGATCCGGGAGCAGATGTCCCAGTTCCTGGCGGTGTCGAGGGGTCCCCCTGCTGCCGCGTCGCCCGTGCACGCGCGGCTGCGAGGGATCCCTCGTAAATCTCCTTAGCTCTAATCGCCTCAATCTGTTCGAGTCTAGGGCCTCGTTCTCCGCGAAAAACCACGCCACTGTCAGCTGCCACTTGTGCGAGGTGATCAAGGGGAGTGTCATCAAGAACCGAGAATCTGGAGCCCGAGGAAGGAGTATGGGACGGAGGGGGGAGGTCGGGAGGCGGGGGAGTCAGGGTGGTACCTGAGTCGAGGTTGCGAGCTGTGGTCCTCTGGGAGGCCAGCTGGGACACCGTGGGAACCACCCCCGGGCTCTCCGCCCTGACCCGTGCCAGCCGAGCACTCTGGCGTGAGGGAGGGGGACAGGGCGGGGGGGCGGGTCTGGCGCACCTTGTGGCCCGCCGCGAGGGTTATGGGGAAGACCGCTGCGGGCACGTCGGTGTAGAGAGCTCGGGTCGCAGGAACCGACGCCGGAGATCCCCTAGGCGAGGCTGGAGTGGAGCCCGGGGACAGAGAGTAGCAGAGGACCCCTGGGGAGCGAGGGGAGGAGGGTGCGGCGACCACCAACCCCACACTCTCGGAGTCTCTGTCAGCCTCCTCCTGGACCACCCGTGGGGGCTCCTCAGGGCCCACCCCAAAGAGAGGATCCATTGCCATGTGACCGGTGAAGCCCACGGACTGCCGGAAGTTGGAGCCGTACTGCGCGATCTGGAGGGCGGAGGGGCCCTGGGACGGTGGCATCAGGGACAGCTGGTGAGAGGCGGGCGGTGCAGCGGAGGAAGTGCCCGTGGGAGGCGGCGCCGAGGGAGAGGGCACAGGGGTCCGAGACTCCCCTCCCTACTCAGCGTCGTCGGAGTCCCCGTCCGAGGAGCTTCCCCCTCCTATGGAGTGAGCACCAGAGGTAGGGTCCGCTGGAGGCTGAGGGGGGTCGTCAGTAGCCTGGTCCTCGTCCAACTCAACCGTCAGGATCCTGCCCTCCATACCGAAGTAGAAGGGTGGGAGGGGGACTGGGAGCAGAGCTGGGTCGGGGCAGAGCACCTGCATGCGGATCGGGCCGGAGCCGACACGAGATGCCTCGTCCACCACCACCAGCTTGCCCACCGCCTGAGAGACAAGCTCGAGGATGGGCAGAGTGCGCACCCTCGCTTCCTCAGGGAAGCCGAGGATCCGCACCCACACCGCAGAGAGAGTCGAGGTCGTCGTAGGGTGGGCCGTCGATGGCGCAATGGAAACCTGGACCTTGCTGACCGGTAGGGTGAGGGCAGTGCTGCAGGCGCTGATGGAGAGGATCTCGGCCGACGGGAAGGGCACGGCGAACTGGGACGGCGAGATCTCCCGGGCGCTCCAGACATGGCCCGGCATCATCTGCCGCAGCTCCTCCTGGATGAGCTCCGCGGAGATCACCACCGACTCGGGGAGCGCCTGCCCCGCCACCACGGTGACCACCGCCAGGTTCTTGGGTACCGTCAATGCCACGCCGCCGATGTCGATGTAGTAAAACCCCCCAGCAATGGAGTGGGCGAGGTACTCCAGCTGCTAGGCGGCCCGGGGCGGGAGGGAGGGCGCGGTGCTCGACCCGGGAGGCGGTGCGGGCTTCTTCTTCTTCTTCTTCTTGCTCTTCTTCTTTTTCTTCTTCGCTGGCTCAGTAGGGTCTGGTGACTTGTCACGGCGAGGGGAGCGAGGGCGGGTGGCCTCCCTGCCACGGCGCCACTCCGGAGCCACTCGACCCGCGGCGTCGCGGCGGCCAGGCCCCTGGAGGAGCTCCTGCCTGAGCTGGTGCTCGGTGCGGTGGCCATCGGGCGAGGGCTCCCTGCGAGTGCCACCCCACCCCGCGCGGTCAGAGGGCTCCCTCCCCCGCTGTGCCCCTGCGGTGGAGACCTCCCCTGTCCCTGGGAGCGGATGGGGGAGCGAGGGTGGCGCGGGGACCATTGGCGAGCCGGGGAGCGGCGCCCGGCGGCGGTAGGGCTGTGCCCGGGAGCGCGCCGGCGAGAAGTGGCGGACGGGGGACCTGCGCCGGTCGGGCGGCGGAGGAGGGCTGCGGGGGCGCTTGCGGCTGAGGGCCTCCGCGTACGTCATTCGGCCGGCGGCGCGCGGGGCCGGGAGGGGCGGGAGCGGCGGAGGAGGAGGGCCTGGCGGCGGCAGGGCAGAGGGAGCGGGGGATGGCGAGACAGAACGAGACGAATGGGGGAGAAGGTTGGCGGCGGTGTTTGGCTAGCGGGACGTCGCGTGCACCTAGGTCCAGGCCCGGACGGGGCCGGTTAGGGTTCGGGAGTGACCCCTGCCAGCCGCGCGGCCCGTCCCCAGCCCACCAAGGACGCGGATGTCCTGTCTACGCCAGGGACAGGTAGCCCACGGGCCCAGGATTGGCCCACAGCCCACCGCGGGCCCAACATGCCCGCGGGGCGTCCCACGCGATTGGAGCCTCGCCCCAGGCGGCGGCGTCGCCGCCGATGCCCTTGACGTCGAGGGCGACCGGAGAGCCGACGCAGGGTTGGAGCTAGGCCAGGGGCCGGCTCCATCACCCGCCTGGTCCATTCCCTGGCCGCCAGCAGCACGGGGCGGCCTCAGGAGGCGCGGTGGCGTCGAGCTCCGAGCCGGAGAGAGAGGGGGAGGAGCTCTTGGGGTCAGCCACCGCCGCCCGGAGGAAGTCCGCCAGCGTCGCCGGCCCCGGGGGGGGGAGCACCGTCGCTCCAGTTCTGCCGCCATCGCCTCTGCTTCCTCCTCTTCGTCAGCCACGTCCGCCCAGAGCCGGCCCCGAAGGTCGCCTGAGCTCCTGGCAGATGCAGCCGGCGTCGAGGTGGTGGCCAGTGGCGGCGACCGGCAGGGGGAAGAGATCAGGTGCGGCGAGGTGGGATCGCTAAGTCCCCGTTCCGGGCATGGCGGCGTCGCAGACCGGGCCATAGGCGGGGATTTTGGGATCCCCGGGCCATCGCCGGCGGGGGCACCATGACAGAGCCGCGTGCCGGGCTCAACGGCCGCCTGAACCTCGTCGGAGACGGCTTTCGGTCGCCATCGCCTGCTCAAGCTCCGGTTGGTTCGCGTCGCATAACTCACACTCTTACTAGCTTCAGTCGAAGATAAGTGACTAGGACCAGCTGGTGAGGAAAAAATCCCACGCGTTCTTCTCTTTCTCCTCTCCCATGGCGGCGCTCGGAAAAGGATCTGGCGGCGACAAGCAGTGGCGGCAGTGGAGAGGAGATACTCGACATCCAGCGCCCCTCCTCCTCCCCTCCAAAGCACTCCTCTCGCAGTAGCGCCGACGATGGCCAGCGGCGAAGGATTTCCTGGCCTCTCACAGCCTGCCCATAGGTATGCCCTCCTGGTCTCTCACTCCCTCCTCTATGTTCTCTCTACCTCTCTCCCGTCTCCATTCCCTCATAGGTATTCCCACCGATTAGGCCCAGCCCTCATACCTAAACTACTCCTCCCCAAGTCTTGAACGTTGCCGCCTAGGGTTATTATGCCGCCGCCTGCATATGGCACCACGCCGGTACCGTCGCACCTGCCGCTCTTCACCGCTGTTCACACAAACATATGAAGGGAGTGTGTAGTCTTCCCCATAATCAAGCTCCTATTGTTGCATGCCGCCGGAAGTAGCTGATGTCACGAGGTATAGGTCGATGCCAACAATTTCATGTTTTCTGCACTGCGTTATGTAGATCAGGGTCAAGTCTTAGTTGTGCTTTGTTGATGTGTTAGTTGGCTGGAGCAAGTTTGGTCCGGATTGGATGGGATTGGAGCGATACTATAACTATAACTATTACTTAAATAAAAGCATCAATAATTTCAATTCCTAAGTCTATGCATGGCAATACTATAGGAAGTGCCTAGTGAATAGAATGGTTCGGTTTAATACATGCATTGTTTGATGCAGCTGCCTAGTTGGTGCCTACAGTTATCCTGGTAGTTTTCATATCCCAATGTTACTTATTATACTTAATAGATTGCATTGCGAGCTGCTGATAATTAGCACACATGGACCTAAGTAAATCAATCTCAGGTTCAATGTCAGCTCCATGAAAGATTAAGAGTACTAGCAGTAGCTTAGGACGTTTCTTTTGAAGACACTTTCTAAATCTATTTTGCCCACAGATTCTGAAGTTTCGGGTACCTGCTGCCCGGTGTGGTTCTTCGGTTTGTACTCTCTCTTAAAGGCAAGTGCACCACAAGCATTTTTAATTGGTTGCCATTTTTGAAATTGTTGGATATGTGATGTTGGTTCTTTCTTTGATGTTCACGTCTTGGTATGTTGTCGAAAAGTTTATATTAAGCCTGGACTGTGAATAAGTTACAAGTAACCATCCTGGAGCGGACGGTGATTTAAGTTATTATATAACTATTTTGATGAGTTTGAGCTAGGTCGGTGACAATTCACGTGTTTAACTATTCCGCAATGTCGGTAAAAAACTTAACTGTGAATATTCCGGAATGCTTCAACCGTAAAATGTGTGATGCATAAAAGTGTTTCTGGTTTTGGCCTCCTAATGAATAAAGGAATTTGTATTTTTTTGTTCAGGTTCTAAAGTATACTTGCTGAGTATCTTTTTACTCACTCTTGCATTTCCTTTGGTTTTTATTTGGATTTCAGGTACTCAGCATAGCGACATGCATGGGAGGGGTAGTTCGTCACGACCTTGACGCACACATCAATACTACATATCATAGAACATTCATCACACATAGTCCTTAGTTTACCATCATTTTTTTATCATAATTTGTGGAGCCGTTGCATGTTCTTATGAGCCTTTAGTCGCTTTTGGTTTAGTATTCGTGTCATAAAATGATTATGCACTATATGGACTGTGTGAATTACTTATTTATATGGTCGTTACTGTAATTATCCAATATATTGTGTTTTGCCTATCGTGGATGTAAACAAAGGAGGTGCTCTCGAAATTTTAAATTATAGGTAGTTTTGATCATAATTTGAGAAGGGTGGTAACACCGCTAGTTATATAGAAATCTAGGGTGTTACATGTTTATGATTTGAGTTTGTTCTTAAGCATCTATCTAGCTAGGCGCCACCTACGGGTCGGCAAGATCCCATTCTTCGTTGAGAGAGTGGTAGATCACTTCCTACGTCTGCACCTGTTCTTCGGCTTGGGGGAGGTGGGCACGCAGGTACGCGTCATCAGGATTGGCCCGCAATGCTTCCCGGAGGTCTTCACACACTTATCTAAGCGCTAGACGCCATTGGTGCTCCGGCAGAAAGACGTGGTTCATCACCTCCAATAAGAAACGCTCGCCGATGGTCCTGTTGTAGTTATATTGAGAGCGCCGTGACCGCAGTGGGATATGTAATTTCTGCGGGCGCCCCGAAATCGGAGGCGAAAACACGTCTGGTACCACCGGTGGATTCGGCCACCATGACGGTAGCGATCACTTGGACATCCCTTCCCTGCCGGCGTCGGGGTTACCATGGAGCTTGTCGGGTCGATGCCGGTGGCCAGGCATGATGGTTTTGTGCTAGGGATGATGCGGGTCTGGTCAAAGATATCTCGGAGACCTCTCCTTTTTATGGCTGCGCCATGATGTGGTGGGAAACGCCTAGAACTGACGGAAAAGAAAAACGGAAAACAGTGTGGCGACAGGAAGTCACTGAAAATACGCTGGCGTTCACGATGATCAAACGTGAATAAATAAATCGCACCGCTAAGCGCGGTCGGCTGGACACACCGAACTCCAACTAAAAAAATAATCGCTGCTAGATCCAAACGGACATAAAAGACCATTTAGATCGGCCAAATGCTCGCCCCGGTGAAGATGCCCTTAGGGCATCTCCACCAGGCCAACCCAAACGGTTTGCGTGTGTCCAAACTTGTCCGCGCGGACGCTCGGGGCATGCGCGGCGCCACAGCGGGCCGACCCATCCGACGAAATGTGTCCTGCCCGACCCAAACATGCATCTAATCTGGGGCTCGGTTGCGTCGGCCCGGACGCGCGCTTGTCCGAGCACGTCCTCCTTTTATCATTGACGGTCCCTCCCGCCAGTGGCACAGAAACCATACCACTTCTCCCTCCCAAAAACCTCTCCCAAATTTTCCACTGGCCGGAGCGGAAGGGAAGGCAATGGATCCCGCCGCCATGGTTGATGTTGCACCCTCCCGTACCAAGAAGCACGGCCGGCCGAGGAAGCCCGCAAAGGACCAGACGCCGGAGGAGCGGAAGATCGAGTCAGACAAGCACAAGGGTCGGCGGTTGGCGGCGAGAGATCAACGCACCACTGCTAGGATCGAGATGGAGTGCCGGGAGGAGAACGAGCGCCTCCTCGCCAGCCAGAACAGGGTCAACGCTAACGAGATGGCAGTGAATGTCGCCAAGCATGTAGTCAACATGATCAAGCAGGAGGCATTCGACACCGTTTTCACAGGCGCCGTCTCTCTTTCTGGCCTGGCCACGGATGGCACGTCCTCTACCAGCTCCATCACTTGCACGCATACCGGTTGGCCACCGGCTCAGCCCAGGGCGACAGGGCTGCACACACCCTCGCTTGGAGGCCACCAGTTGTCCTGGTTCAACAATCCCCGCGCGGCGTCGTCGGAGGCGGGAGAGCCCTCCATCGACCTGAACCGCACTCCAACCACCGTGGACACAACCCCGGATGCGTCGACGAAGCAGCAGACCATCTCTGCCGCGAACGTGCCGACACCAGTCAACCTATTCAGCGGAATGCGCACCGAGCGGCCAGCCACCGATGACACGGTATGATTGCCACATTTCTTTGCCATTGCCAGTGCACTGCTCGCACCGCTTTATGATGGCCAATTGGCGTGTAGGATTTCATGGGAAACAACGGCGAGGACGTCATGAATGACATGATCAACAAGGGTGGCCACTACTATGCCGACAGCGGCGAGGCCGAGACGGAGATGCAGCAAGGGACCCAGCAAGATACATGCAACATTGCGAACGAGGCATTGTTCGGGAACGATGGAAACGATGGCACTTCCATGGGTGAGGGCATCACGGCCGCATCGTTGGCCGCTTCACTTGTGGCCTCAATTGTCGACGGCAAGAAGGTGAGCCAACAAAACGGGGGCTACACCCCTGCCGAGGACAAGCTCCTATGCAAGGCATGGATAGAGATTTCACAAGATCCACTATGCGGCGCCGAGCAAAAGGGCTTTGCCTATTGGAAGAATGTGGGCAGGTTCTTCCATGAGCATAGGAAATTTGGGAAGGACGCCTTTCTTAGCGATCGAAATGATCTCTCCCTCTCCAAGCTTTGGGGCACCATCCATTCCATGTATAGCAAGTTCCAAGGCTCCTACAAGATGGTGACGAAAAGGAAAATAAGCGGCTTGCAGCCGCTTGACATGGTAAAATCTCTTCCCCTCTTTGTCGATGTCTTGCATTTGCATTTTCCGATTAAGCCATTGTTGGAATCCATGTGTGTAGATCATGAAACCAATGGAGCATTTCAAGATGGTGGACGATAACAAGGCTTTCTCATTGAGCCATTGATGCGCTCAAATCACTGTAGAGCTTCATTGGGAGACCCCAAGAGGAAGGTATGATGAGCACAGCAGCAAGTCTTCCCTCAGAAAGAAACCAAGGTTATCAAACCAGTAGGAGGAAGGAAACAACTCAAAGGTGTTCCTAGTAACTAGAAACCTACACAACACAAACTCAAGACTTTGCCCCAACAAACAGTGAGGTTTTCAATCTCACCGGTTTGCTGAAAACAAAGGATTAACTGTATAGTGTGGAAGGTAATAGTGGTTTGCAGAAAGTAAACAGTGACAGTGAAATATGTATCAATAGTAAAGATTGGACCGGTGTCCATAGTTCACTAGAGGTGTTCTCCTTAAGATAAACAACATGACATGCTGGGTAAACAAATTACGGCGGGGCAATTGATAAGACAGAGCAAGGCATAACAATACAATACTAGACATTCATGATCCTATGAGATTTGATTGGGCAATACAGCAAGATACATAGACCGCCATCCAACTGCAACTATGACTAGTAATCCACCTTCAGGTTATCATCTGAACCCCCTCCAGTATTAAGTTGCAAGCAGCGGATAACTTTTTAAAGCAAAGTGTGTAAGGTAAACAATCCACTTGTTCCATGAACAACATATCTTTGTTTTCTCCCTCGTAGCAACAACACATCTACAACCTTAGAGATTTATGTCACTTCCCCATATTAAATAGATGCATGAACCCACTATCGAGCATAAATACTCCCTCTTGGAGTCACTAGCATCTACTTGGCCAAGATAGCTACTAGAAACGGAGAGCATGCAAGATCACAAACAACACAGACATGATAGAATCAATAACATAGAACCATTAATCAATCTAACATAGTAATCTCAATATCCATCAGATACCCGCAAACACAACGTGCATGATTACAAATACATGATCTTGATCATGAACGGAGCTCACAAGGTCTAAACATGGTAGCACAAAGGAGGAGAAACAACCATCCAGCTACTACATGGACTCGTAGTCCAAGGTGAAACTACTCATGCTTCATACCGGAGGCTAGCATGATGATGAAGAAGGCTTCTGGGATGATCTCCCCACCAGCAGGGTGCCGGGAAGAGCTTCAGATCCCCCGATCTAGGGACGATGGTGGCGGCGGCTACAGACTGTTTCGTGGAAGATTGATAGGGTACTTAGGGTTTTGGTATCGGGGGCTTCTTATAGGCGAAGAGGTGAGGCAGGGGGCACCCGGGGTAGCCGCACCCCCCCCCCCCCCACAGACGCGGGTCAGGCCTGGCCGCACGGACAGGGGGTGTGGCCCCCTAGTGGTTCTCCTCCGTCTTGTCTTCTGGCTTTGTGTTCCCCACGGTAATAATTTTTGAGGTGACATCCACCATCAAAATCAAGATCAAGACATTTGCAATCATTGAAAGCTTGGATCAAAGTACTCTAAACATGAGCATGAAAGAAGAAGTTCTAACAATAAGACAAAGTAACTATGCATGCAACATGAAAGATTACAAACAAAGATCATGAATAACAATGCATTGAAAGACGTTTATTTGTTTCACATATAGAAAACATGGCATAGTGGCATTCAGCTTGTCCCTCATGGAGTAGCAAATAAATGCATAGGACACCTTCATAGTTCATAAGAGTGACTAGATACAAATAGTTCAAGAGAAAGCAATATCAACAATAGGAATCAATCAATAATTTTTGGCACAATGCACATAGAACTAAGAATGTCAACTATGCTCTCTTAATTGGTGCCTAAGGATAGAAGGTGGAGACTCAATATAATAGTGGAAGAAAGGCCCTTCATAAAGGGAAGCAAGGATTTCGAGTCTCATAAATAGCTTCCAAAAATTATGGTACTTGTTAGATTTCAGCTCTCATTGCCCCTATCATAAGCATCTTGAAGTGATTAAGGTTAAAGTGAAGAAACTATGGAGTATATGATTGACAAAGTATAAGTTGGGAATCTCATGTCCCTTGAATACGAGGGCCGCTCCTCATGTTACTCAAGTTTAGTTATCGGTAAGTTCTTGTCATAGTAAGTACATGTGTATCATAGAAAACCGCCAACGGGGTACCCCTTGCACATGATACAGGAGCTATCCCATAATCAAAATGACAAGGCAAGCAGACAATGAGCATCTCAGCAATCTTCTTATTTATCATGAGAAAATGGTGCTTTTTTTCTCTCTTTCCTCTTTTCTCATCTTTTTTTCTTTTTCTCAATCTCTATATCTTTTTTTATAAGAAGAATGCTTCATAGATTGCTCACTATGGTGATGCTGCAAGTTTCCACCATGATTAGGCATGGCTTAGGCTAGCGGCCCAGGCGTTTCTCTAACACACATACATAACTCCATGTACTTACAAGCTCCCCTTTCATTTCACACCGATGACATCCGCAAACAAAAGAGCATGATATCAACTAGGTACAATGTACAAGTTCAATGTTGAAAGCGTTCCCCATGACAGCATGGTTCTGCTAATTCCAATTTATAAGTGCAAGCATATATAACATAGATGACACAATGGTTCAAGTTTATTAGGGGCAAGAAAAATAAAGTGTGCCATCAAGTTTGTGAGAGCTTTAATCACTAAGTTTTCACATAACAAAGTGACTTTTTAATTGGAAGGTAAATAAAACAAGAATATACTTGGAACGGTGTAACACACCATGAATAGGAATTTATAGTGGACACTTTGGAACAACATGGCTTCTTGGGAGTTGGATGCATGAGTAGAGATTACTCATACAAGTGGAGGCTAGTAAAAGACTGGGAGCGACCAACTAAGAGAACAATAATGGCCATAATCATGCAGAGCGACAAAACATTACTAATCAAAGCATAAAGTGGTACTACAGGTCAAATACTAAATGATCATAGAGGCTATGGTGACTGGTTCAAAGTCATAACATGGTGTGAGCATGTGCCATGTCAACCCAAACAAAGCATCAAAGGATAATACCACAATACTATGCTTTTGTATGCTAAAACAACGCATGATTCTTTCAAGTCACATTAAGCAATCCTAATTGTTTGGAACAAGTCATGCTACAGCAATAATCACTAAGCATAAGGTCAAAACAACACCTAGCATGACATGATAAAGTCTAAGTCATAGTCAAACCAAGCTCCTTCTTGTACTACTGAAGCAAGAACTTCCTACTCCTTTCCAACACCAATCAACTTATTTGAAGCAACACAGCGAGAACAGGGGTCCAAACTATTTTATTCAATCAAACTAAGCAAACAAAAACTAAAAATAAAAACTAAGACGCTCCAAGAACAACACAACAGTGCATGAAACAACAAAAATGGAGTATCTAGAAAGACCTGAGTTTTTTATTGATGAAGAAGGGGATGCCTTGGGCATCCCCAAGCACTGACGCTTGTACCTCTTGAATATTTCTTGGGGTGACACGAGGTGGCATCCACAAGCTTGAGATTTTGTCCATTCTTCATCTCATTACATCATTCTTTCCTTACACCTGAAAATTTTCCTTCATACAAAACTTCACACAATCTTCATTAGCAACATTAGTGCATTCAAAAGATAATAGACCTTTGGGTTTTAGTTTTAAAACAGCAAAAATTTCAATAAATACACAATCTACTGTAGCGATTCCCTCAAAAAGATCAATTTCCCAAAAGGAATCAATAAGAAGCAAATGCAAATAATGGCAGAAATCTATCAAAACAGACCAGCAGGTAGAAACCGATTTTTAGAAGACTTTATGTTGATCAAATAAAAAAATGTTGAACTAACGAAAGTTAGATAAAAACCTGGGGGATTTCTTCAGAAAATTACACCTCAATCCGACTTACAGATATTTTACACGAATTTTTACAGTGGAGCACAAAAATCTGTTTCGGGACAGCAACTCCCCAAATCTTACTTCCCTCTCATTAGAGGTTAATATTGGCACAAAAAGCAAATAAAAAGGATAAGGAGCGGTTATTGCATAGGTAATAACTTTCAAGACTCAAGAAAACTATTGGGTTATCTTCCAAGAAGAACTTTTCTTTAACGCCTTTAAGTTAGGCATGATAGTTTGAGAAGATGCTCACATAAGAAATATGAATTGAAGTAGAAGAGAGCATCCAGAAGCAAATTCAAAACACATTTAAGTCTAACCCACTTCCTATGCATAGTAATGTTGTAATAAAATAAATCAAAGAAGCACAAAGCAACAAGCATAGGACAGCAAAACAAGTGCAACTTCAAGATTTTCAACATAAAGAGGGGAAACTTAATATTGTTGAGATACATAAGACCATGTTTCCCTCTCTCATAATAACTTTCAGTAGCCTCATGAATAAACTCAACAATATAACTATCACATAAACCATGCTTTTCAAGATCTACAGACACATAATTTCTATCAAGCTCAAAAATAGTGGGATTAAAACCTTCAAACCCACTTTTAATAATTTTATAACAAGGTGACTGATTATTCAATATAGGACCATCATCTAGAGCTTTATCATAAAAAATTTCTAAGCAAAATCTTTAGTACCATGCATTTCTAAATTAGGCACAAATATGGGATCATCATAGATAACATGAGCATAACTATTATCACAAGTTTTACCCATAGCAGATATTTCAAAGGAATCCACAGGAACATAACATTCATCCTCCTTTGGTAAGCATGGGAGACAATCAAATAATCTAAGGGATAAAGAGTTACTCTCATTAGAAGGTATACATGGGTAGATCCATTCTTCCTCCTTTTTTCATCACTCTCCTCCTCTTTTTCATCTAATGAGCTTCAGGTTCAGTAATTTCTTCTCCCATAGGCTCCTGCATTTTGTGGACACATTCTTGTGCATGACTAAGTCTCTCTTTATAATCAATTATATAACACTTATTGCTGAAATTTTATATGCAATGATCAAGGATAGAAGAGACCATATCTTTAAGGTATTTACAAGCAACACAGGTTTCATAGTTTTTAGACATGAAGGATTCTATTTCAGAAACTCCCATAAACAAAAAAAATTGTTCTACTTCTTCAAATCCAAGATGAATAAAGTTATTCCAATGATAGTTCATAATTAAAAATTCTTTACTAAAGCCACATTGGAATTTAAGATGTTTAGTATCATGTTCAGAGCAACAATTTATATTATGGCATTTTAGAAAAAAATTAGCAATTAGGTCCAACCTTTTTAACACGGATCTCATGACTTTACCCTTATAAGATTATCTATACCTTATAAAATCTTCCATGGAGGTTATAGCAGGCGGTGGTTCATCTACTACCTTAGCAGTGATAGTAGTTTTCCCAAATAGGAAACCGAGTGGGTTATCCATAATGAAATAGTGATCAGAGCAGAACTAGACATAAAAACAACTTGAAGTAGGAACTAATTTTTTGTGTTTTTGATAAGAGAAAGCAAACCAAACGAAACTATTTTTTTGTGATTTTTGATAAAAAGTGGCAAACAAAACCAAGCAAAAGAAACTAAGCAAAACAAAAACAAAGTAAAGATGAGCTTCGTTGGGAGACCCCAGGAGGAAGGTATGATGAGCACAGCAGCAAGTCCTCCCTTAGAAAGAAACCAAGGTTACGGAACCAGTAGGAGGAAGGAAACGACTCAAAGGTGTTGCTAGCAACTGGAAACCTGCACAACACAAACTCAAGACTTTGCCCCAACGAACTATGAGGTTGTCAATCTCACCGGTTTGCTGAAAACAAAGGATTAACTGCATGGTGTGGAAGGTAATAGTGGTTTGTAGAAAGTAAACAGTAATAGTGGAAGATGCATCAATGGTAAAGATTGGACTGGGGTCCATAGTTCACTAGAGGTGTTCTCCTTAAGATAAACAACATGACATGCTGGGTAAACAAATTACAGCGGGGCAATTTATAGGACGGAGCAAGGCATAACAATGCAATACTAGACATTCATGATCCTATGAGATTCGATTGGGCAATACAACAAGATACATAGACCTCCTCCAACTGCATCTATGACTAGTAATCCACCTTCATGTTATCATCCGAACCCCCTCCAGTATTAAGTTGCAAGCAATGGATAAATTCTTTAAGCAAAGTGTGTAAGGTAAACAATCCACTTGTTCCATGAACAAGAGATCATTCTTTTCTCCCTAGTAGCAACAACACATCTATAACCTTAGAGATTTATGTCACTTCTCCAGATTAAATAGAGGCATGAACCCACTTGTTGGGGATATGCTAAATGGATATCACCATAGCATGTCTCTAATCCGGATAACCCGGATGGACCACAGTTGGTAGCAAGACCTATGGCTTGCTGGGTGGCCCAGTTAGATGGATCCATAAGGGAGGCCCATGCCGGATAAAGGAAGGCTACGGAGGAATCACCAGCGTATCCGGAGCCTTGGAGTGCAGGACATGTTAGACTAGTTGTGTACCGTGTAGGACTCTGTAACCTATCCGGCTAGGAATTTTCCTGTAACCCTAGGATATGGTGACTATATAAGCCGGACCTATGGGAGCCTTTAGGGCACGATACAACTCATACCTCGCACAGTGAACCAATCCCTATAACTCGGCATATTGCCATCTAAAGATATGGTTGGGGGAAGTACAAAGTCCCACGAAAATCCGAATTTTTCAGCCGTTTGATTCGGAAACAAAGGTCCAGATCTGCTCGCACGTCTCCCTCTGCCTACTGGACCGACAGTTTTCTACCTGCCTTGTGCTCTATCTCGCTGTAGCTGGACCCCACACGATCACTGGCCCACTTGTTGGCGGCTGCTCGGTTGCTGGGTACATTGTGCCTAGGGTATCTAAAGACATGGTTGGGGGCAGTACAAAGTACGGACCAGCTCTGTTCATGCGTCTCCCACTACCTACTGGACCGGCAATTTTCTACCCGCCTTGTGCTCTGTCTCGCTGCAGTTGGGCCGCACGCGGTCGCCGGCCCACTTATCGGTTGTTGGGTACATTGCGCTTGGGGTGTGATGGTTGCACGCATGCATCCCATGCGCAAAGGACGGCAGGCGCGCGTGGTGGTTGGTGGATTTTGCTTGACCGGCGGTGTTCTACCTGCCCTATGCTCTGTTTCGATGTGGACGGACCCTGCACGGCCGTTGGCCCACTTGTCGGTTGCTGGGTTCGTTGCGCCTGGGGTGTGATCGTTGCGCGTGCGAAACGTGGAGTCAAGACGGCATACGTGCGTGGCGGTGGGTAGATTTTGCTGGACCGGACATGTTCTACCAGTTTTGTTCTCTGTATCGCTGCTGCTTGGTCCTGCTCGGTCCTTGGCCCACTGCTCAGCCGATGTGTTATCGGTGGGTTCGTTTCGATTGGGTTGTCAATTGTTGCGCGCGCAAATTGTGGAGCCGCGCGAATCATGGAGGCAGACACGCCGCGCGCGTGGAGGGAGACGTGGGTAGGTGTTTTTGCTGGACTGGACATCTTCTACCCGTTCTGTACATTGTGTCTCTGTTGATCGGTCCCACCTGGTCCTTAGCCCACTGCTCAGCCTTTGCATTGCCGGTGGGTTAGTTTCGCCTGGGTGTGCGCGCGTGGATCGAACTGTGGGTGCGTGGAGCAGATGTGAGTGGGTGAGCGTTACTGTGTCGTGCCGCTGTTGCCTGACGTGGGTTGGACGCGACACGTTCCTGCTTTTGGACCGGCCTCGTGTTCTACCCGCCTAGCAGCTCGGTCGCTGCTATTGGGTCCTACGAACGTATCTGGCCCCTTAGTCAGCTGTAGTTCAGTTGCACGGATGTGCTTTCTGTGTGTAGAGTCAGTTGTGCTGGCTTTTCGCGTCTGCCCATCTTGACAACCGGCACTGGCGCCTCGTTTGTCTACTTACCCGTTACATCCGTTGACTGGTAGCGCGCCCCCCTTCCATTGCATCTCGTCTCGACCACCGCGCATCCTCATCTCCTCCGCTTTTTGCCTCGCCTACTCGTCTCTTCCCCGGGCTCTTCTGCCAGTCGAGGCCCTCGCAGTTTCTTCCGTTCCCGGCGGCAGGGGTATTCGCGATGGTCGTCCGCCGCTCTGGGTTTGGTTAAGGTGAGCCCTTCTTCCTCGTGTGGGTCGATCTGGTTTGTTTGCTCGGTATTTTAATCTGTTGTGGCCGGTTGCTGCATCTGTTGTTCACCTTCGACTCATGTTTGTCAGGTTTTGCTTGTGCTTGTTTGTGTCTTTTTGTGTTTGCAGGTGTACGTGTTGCTGGAGATTGTGCCATCCCATGTTCTTTCCCTGGTGAGTTTGTCGCGGCTCCGCCTCTGTTGTTTTTTTTGGGCTCAATGTTTTACGGATTTAGTTTGTGTCAGTGATGCTCGTTGGTTCTTTTTTCTTGCAGGTGCTCATCTTGCTGGAGGTTAAGCCATCTAACCATCGACTGCTTTCCTGGTGAGTTTTACATAGCTCAACATTTGTTCTTCCTCTATGGCTCGATTGTGTTTCCGGGTTTGGGCTCTACCCGTGACTGCTCGCTTGTGGTCTCTCTGTTCCTGCAGGTCCACGTCTTGCTGAGAACTTGGTAGTCCAAGGACCGCATGCTATTTTTGGTGAGTGTTCCTCGGCTGCCTGATTTATGTGGTCTTTTGCTTGTAGGCCAGCCCTCGAACACATTGTTCTGAGCATATTTGAGTTATTTGTTCTGGATATAGACAGAAGGTTAGGGGACACATTATATGAATATTGTTCCCTGTTGGTGGAGCTAGAACTATTCATGGGAATAGGCAGAAGGTCACTTATACATGTATATGCAGGTTGGTAGCTTTTTCACGTGTAGAACAGAGGAAAATTTGTACAGAGTGCCCTCCCGAGCCATTTCGTGCCTTGCTGCTTGCCTGGGTATAGAAGTACCTTCCTGACCCTAGAAGTGCCTCTGGCCTGCTCCCAAATGGCCCAAATGCATGCTAATTAGAAATTTGCCGAAATACTAGCCCAGACGGAGAGTGTTGCTTCTTTCTCCTTGCTCGTTGTGTTTTTCTATGTTTGGTCTTTTCCAACTTTTTTTTTAATTCCTCAATATTCATGTAAAAAAATCTACCAACCTGATAGATGATACTTTCCTTCCTCAGTATTCATCAAAAAAGCTACCAGTCTGATAGATGACGCTTACTTTATATTAATTTACTAATTTTAACATAACATTCAATTAGAACAGATGCAACAGTTTGTTGGTGTATATACTTCTCAATTTTAATATTGACTTTGTGCTTGCAACCCTAACGAAATTATTAGACATTATGACTAATGTAAACAACTTCAAGTTTTGTTGCTTTATTGTGAACATTCGTATCTCATATTGTTTTGCTGGAAAAAATTATAACCTTGAATAGCCAATGATTGAAATTAATTTTTTTCCTTCCTATAATTTAACTAGGCTCTATTACCGGAGCAAACTTAGATAGAAGAATGGGTAATTTTACTGGCAGTATAAAGAATAGGATGGAAATTATTTAGGCAGCGCTTCTTCTAGAGTAAATATTTTTCTTTAAGCGGTTCTTCCTCTAGATAAATATTTCTGTAAGCGTAGATACATAATGCTTTTTGATTTATTGCAAAACAGTAAAACCACTAATGGATGCAAGGGAAGGTCGTGTAGAATCTTCTGCCTCTAACATGATGGTGGCCTTAAATAGAAGGGTGGATAATTTTACTAACGGTGTAAAAAATATGCTTGAATTTCTTTAGGCAGCTCTTCCTCTAGAGTATATATTACAGAAAAACTCATCGGGTTAGAAATAAGATTGGTGTATTATGTGAGTATAGTCATACAACTTCACGGGACAAGTTAAATATGTATATACATACAAAATTAGCGCCTCTTTTTTGGCGTGCGCGCTCTGATTCTTTCATTTTAAATATGCACCTCATGGTAGATTAACTTGCTGAAAATTTAGAACTGGCCTACACATATATCCAGAACGGTTTATGAGCCAGGAAAAAAATAATTAATACACCTGGATGGCTTCACTAGACACTTCTTTGATTTAGCTTTAGTAATTCGATTTGCTGACTATAGTATCCTGTCATGTCCATCAGTTTGGTTCCTTTGTGTTTGTATATTGCAACTTTGGTGAAATTCAAGTTTTGTCTTCAATCTTGTCCCTGTGTTTTACATTAACCGGTGTTTCTTCTTCAAATACACCATATTAGAACCATGAATGTTGGATATCCCTATATGGGAGCAATTCATTGTATTGCCAGCCATCATCGTTTTGATTTCTTGATGTCAAGAACTTAAACAAGAATATACCAAGGTAGTTAGGAAAGGGCAACACTTCTTTCAGAGTATGCTGAACCTCGACTCTGAAAAGTCTAGTAAAATAGCATTAAAAAGGCTAGAATTTCTTTAAGCAACGCTCCCTCTAAAGATTAAATAGAAGAGTTGGTAATTTTGATAACAGTTTAAAAAAAGCCAGAATTTCTTTAGGCGGCGCTCTCTCTAGAGTATATATTACAAATAAAATTCATCAAGTCAGAAATAAGATAAGTGTATTATATGAGTATAACCATACGACTACACGGGACAAGTTAAATATTAGGTATAAACATACAAAATTAGCAGCAGCAAGATGAAGTGGTACCGGAAGGGTGACTATATGTTAGCTGGTCATTCGTGTGCCTATTGACTTGGATGTGGCGTCTAGAGGGTGAATGTTTGTTCTGAACTGTTTGGTTCTAGCTTCCAGATCTTCATGCGTGGTTTTGATTGTCAGTGTGCTTGCCTTGCGCCTACACCTTCTAGGGTTTTACCTGCTTTATGTTCTCTTTTCTTTATCTTCTGTTCGGTAGTTCTTGGATAGGTTGTGAGATTTTTTCCTTTTTGTTTCAGGTTTTCTGCTGCAGCATGTTGTTGTTGGGTTTGCTCTCTTTCGGTAGGTGGTTACTTTTTCCCCCGCTCGTGCCTCTTTTTTTTGTTCTGTAGTATTCTTTGTTCTGCATTGGTATTCTTAGGTTGCTTCGCTGCCCATGTGCGTGTGTAAGAAACCTAAATAAAATATTATTGGGTCGCTTGATAATATATTAGCCATCCCGGTTTTTTATTTCTTGTTCTTTCTATATTTTTTGATTAATCTTTCCTTGTTGGGTTGTTTCTGTATTTTGAGTTTTCCTAGATGGTCTCGCATTAGCATATCATGTAGCGGTGTTGCTACGTCCTTCGAGTTGGGTTATTGGCAGCCAGTGTTCCTTGGTTTTCCTCTGGTTCTTGGGCCCGTGTGGTGTATGTGCCAGTTCAGAGTGTACTACTTCTTGTTGATGTTATCGATTTTCGATTTGTTTGTTTCTTCTCAGGATGTGTTGTTTATGCATTATGTTGCTTCCTTGCTGACAATATTCCCCCAAGATGTTTGCCTCCTCGTTGGGTGACTCCGCTGTAACGCCCCCGAATCGGGTCTATGCAGATCTCAGCATTTCCCGCCAAAACCCGCATAGAAGCGATTCAGAGACGCCCACCAGACACTTTCGTGTGGGTGGGATTTGAATACAAGTAGTTACATCACAGGAGTTTACAATAGAGTCCACGAGAACTTACATATAAAACAACGACTCCACGAGTCAAGAATACAAAAGATACAATACGAAGATACAACTCAAGAAGAAAGCAAAATAGTATCCGAGTACGGACAAGATCCGAAAGGGACTAAGAGTCCTGAAGAATAACCAAACGGTGTCCAACCCTGCCCAGGCCAAACCTGAAGGGTAACCTTGCTAACATCGTCAATCACGTACCTGTCAAACCAAAAAGGGGTGCCGACAAAGGGCAAAGGAAAACAGAAAGAGAGCGGTCAGTACTGAGGCCAGTACACGGCGAGACTAGAATTCGGCGGTCCTCGCCTACATAGGTATGGTGGGCTCAGCGGCAGCAAAGCTTGCACTATCTAACTTATAGAGACACGCTACAACTTCGGCTATTAGAGCGAGATAAGAGAGAACTATACGGTATATATAATATAACACCAAACATAACCCATCCGAAGATTTCCCCCTCGAAGACCAGTCGAGGAAGTCCCCTTGCGGAACACACGCGGTGGCAATTTTAGTTAAGCAGGTGTTTAGTTGATAAGGCTATTTACTAATCATATTATTAAAGAGCGAAACATTAGTGGCGTTGTCTATGATCATGACATTGTACTCCTGAGGCGCCCATAACCGTGGACACACGGCTTCTCGAAAAGATTTACCCTGCAGGGGTGCACTACTGTACCCAAACGCATGCTCAACCCTTCAGGCAACATATAACGCGTGCCTTCCGAATCTCACAACAAGAACTGTCCCATAACTACGCGCATATCTAGAGGCATCACCTACTGTGGCGAACCAACCAGGAGGTACGACGATTCTCGAGGAAGGCACAGCATTTGCGCCTACTGGTGGATCGGGCCCTGCGGGGTAACCTGTACACACCGTGGGTGCCGCCACCGTGTACCGTGGTTTATGTATGCAAGCCATGGCAATCCACCAAAATATCGAGTCCGAAGACATATCAACTCACCCATGTCCGAGGACATATTATGCGTATGCACCAAATAGAAAACCAATTTTGTAACCCTCTGGATATACGAATAGCGCCGGTAGTTGAGGGAGGATCCCAGAGGCCCCACGTTTGGTTAGCGCGATCAACTCAGAACTGGTATCGTAGAACGAACGGGTCCTAGGTCGGCTCAAGCAGTTCCCAAAGGTGGTCCCTGCCGGGGCCTTATCATTAGGTGAAACCATAACCATATCCAACATCACCAGATTAATTATCTTATCACCAACAATATTCAAGTATCATGTTCCACCTGTATGAGAGCGATACTAAGCATGCCTACGACTCGCAAGGACAATGCTAGCTAGTCAAACAAGGCAATAGGATAGCCAAGGCAATATAGTGGAGCAGGTAATTAAAGGGGACAATACTAAAGCATCGGCAATAAGGATAGCAATAGATCAATTGGAGGAAGTAAAGACTATAAATGCAAAATTGGTAGAAGAGGGAGAATGCTCGCTTGAAAATATTGCCAAAGTTTCATAACCGAAGAACTTGTTGAAGCTCACAACATCTCATCGTCCTATCCGGGAAGAAGCAAAACACTAAAAGGAACAAGCGATGCAGCAATTACAACTAATGTGGAAGAATCGGCATGATCATGATATGATGTATGACATGGCAAGTTAACGATGCAAACTATGTCAGAGGCATAGCACATTGATAATATAGCATTCATGAGACATCATTAATAATAAACAATTAGTTCCCGATTTTATTTATCATGTTTTCCTTGCATAAACAGTACTGATATAAAACTGCTCTTAATGCATGATGCAAATGATAATATGGATATCATGGTTGGAGAGTTCTCGTCGCGCTGATCGATTTAGACATATCATTTGTTGAATTCGAAGTTACGGATTTAAAGTTATGCAATTATTAAAAAATAGGCATTTATTAGCATTTATTAATTCGAAATTTTTAAATTGCTCAAATGATATTATGAATAGCATAAACATATTCCTCACATTTTTCTGATTCAAAAACATATATCATTTGTATTATTTCAAATTATGAATTTAAAATAGTATTAAAGTCAACTTATTAAAAAGGGGTCAAAGTCAAAGGTTGACTAGATTGAAACAGATTTGAAAACATTCAAATATATGGTTGGATTCATATTTGAAAACCAAACACTTTTCATATTGAGCAAAAATTCAAATTCGAATTTATTTAAAAGTTATAAATGAATTTGATATGTATCATATTTCTGGATTTTATTTGGATTTAGAAAAACAGGCAAAAACTTCTCTTACCCGGGCAAACCTACACAGAGAGAATGACAGGTGGGGACACGGGGTAGCGGGTCCACCTCATGCTCAACCAGCAGCTGGATGACACTTGGCGGATCCAGGGAAGGTGGAAGGAAAAAGGGAAAAACGGAGGGGCCTTTTTGCAAAGGGTCCTGGCACACGCGGACTGAACGAAGAACAGGTTTGATCGGTTCGTTTTGGGCTAGCTGGTCCAATATTTGAATGACTATGGCGAGCAATCCGCTGCGAATCTCGATATTCCGCAAAAAGCAAAGTTGTAGAGGGGGTCAATTTCAACAATATTGGTTCAGGAAGTTTTTCTTCAGGAGAGCTTTAGAGACGGTAAAACAGTGACGAACATAAGGCGAAAGTTGCTCGAAACTGAACATGGCGTCACTGAATTTTCTGACAGATTTTCTACGAGATTGTATCGATTTCGGAGGATGATTTCAAGAGATTTACTACTCCGTTTCATGCGCCGTTTGATCCTACTGAAAGCCTGGAAGTGCCCTCTTTGTAATAGTGCAAGGGTATGTGCCTAAATAGATCTATGTAGGCCAGGAGATGAGTGGGAACTTCGGTACTGCAGGTATCGTGCAGGGTGCTGCTGAAACTGTCGAGCTCTTGTCTGGGCCTGACGTGCGTGACGGTGACGAGGGAGGGGGAACTATGGCTGCGGTGGCGAGCTCTCGGGCGGCAGGGAGGGCATAGGAAGGAGGGGAATGGAAAGGGGGGGCTTACCACGAGGCCGGAGGTGTACTCGGTGGGCTCGAAGGAGGCCGGAGACGACGACGACGCTGAGGCATGGCGGCGGTGCTTCGGCAGTCGTCGATAGGGAAGGGGAACGGCGTCGGCACTCTGGGTGCTGCAGGGGAAAAGAGTGGCGGCGCACGCAGAGGGAGAGAGAGGAGAACTAGGGTTCTTGGGATCGATGCGGGATAAGAAGGGGAGGCAGGGGATGTGGTGACGCGGCTGACGGAAGGGACGGCGACCTGCTCCGTTTGCTGGTCTTCAGAGAGGAGGGAGCGAACGGAGAAGAGGCACAGGGGCGACGGCGTCGAAGCGGTGAAGGGGTACGACCAAGAAGAAAAGGTTTGGGGACGGCCCACTAGGAGGAGGAAGGAAGAATCCATGGTGGGCTGGCTTGCTCTTCCCCCTTATTATTCGCTATGTTCACTTTTTTTTTATTTGTATAGGTTTCTTTCAAATGCAAACCAACAAACTAACTCAAATTCTTTTGCAACTTTTCCAGTAATTTTGAATAGAGGGATGTGGCATCCAAATAGGGATTAAGAGGGAATAGCTCAAAGGGGAGGAGATGCCCGCATACATAATATGTGTACGTGCCAATTTGGGCATTTTATCAGATTAGGGTTTTAGTAGAAGAACAAAAATATTTATGGAAATATTGGAACCTAGCAATGGATCCTCCTTTGTAGAAAATAAGATAGAGATATCAAAGAGGGGTAGATTTGGTTAATAGAAACATCACAAGCAAGATAAGCATATGCAATGTTTGGTATAAGGCTCAAATGCAATGTGGCATGATGACATGAGTATGATACCATGATGATGCACAAAACAAAAAACACCAAGCGATTTTCTAGTAGTGGTTTTACCCGGGGTGCTACATCCGCACTAGGTTCCTGATCCCCCTGCTGGTCAGTCACGATACAAGAGGAAGAGTAGGTCTTCTGCACTGCCAGATCTGTTTTGTGTGTTCTCTGAGACGGCTTATGTATTACCTGGATTCTATGTACTTGTGTGTGTTAGGGGATGGGTGGTATCCGTTTCTCTCTCCACATGTCAGTAGGTTTAATCGGAAGAAGATGAGGCTTATGATTAATCTGAGGCGTAGTAACTACAAAGGTGTGGGGTTTATATGTGCTGAGCTTTCGTTTTTATTGTAGATTTGTTTTGAATCGCATGGTTATTTGTTTGGTTATGTTGTTAATCATAGAGCATGCTGTGCGACGGCCACTACCCGAGCACTGGGAGGGTTTCCCTACTGAACTAGCTGAGAGTATTAAAGGTAGTAGTCTACGTACAAGTTTCATGAAAAAAAATTCTGCTTGTCTTCGTGTGTCTAACAGTGTTCCCATGTTTCCTTTGTTCATAGCCACTTATGCGGAGCGGTCGTACCATGGTGCTCCTGAGTTTAAGTGTTATCACTGCGAGGCGGCTTTCTGGTGGGGTGAGCATGTGAAATATAAGTCTTCTTTTCGCCAGCGAAGGGTTCTCTTTACCAAATGTTGTAAAGGCGGGAAGGTGTACATTCCACCTTTTAGAAAACCTCCTGATTTTCTCGGAGATTGTGAGACGAGTGACCGAGGGTGTTACAGAGATATTCTACACAACGATGGTGATACACGCGCTTGACGTTTTGTTTCGAAAATTCGCCGGTACAACTGTTTGTTTTCTTTCACATCAATGGGTGCAAATATTGATAGAACTTTGAAAAACTCGCGTGGTCCTAGCATTTTCAAAATCCAAGGGGTTGTTTGTCACCGTATGGGTTCGCTTTTACCTGGCAAAAGTGATGAGGTTGGCTCTGTTAACGGTAGGAACCCTCTAAATTTGCTGAGTTGTATATCTATGTCAACACCCGGATTTTTCAATCCTAGATGCCTGTTATGCCATACATCGCAATCTCAGGATTACCATTTTTGCGAGACATAACATAATTGGATACCATAGTACATCATACAATACAACGATACATAAGTTCTTACACAAATAGGGATCTCATGATCCAATTCTTAATACAACATCAAGCAGCGGAATACGTAATAATAATGGTAACGTAGGCGAAGCTCCATCTTCGGGGTCACAGGCAATGCTGACGATGGGAGATGATCCTAGTTGTCGTAACCTTCCTGGGGTCCATCTTCCAGGTACTCCTCTTCATAGTCTAGCCATGGGAATACCCAGGGACAAAGCCATGAGTACTCTTTAAGTACTCGCAAACTAATACTAGTAGGTAAAGGGGGTTTTTGGATAATAGGACACTAGGCTCTAGGGTTGTTTTGCAAAAGCCAGATTTATCTCTACTGAGCTCCGAAGCTAGTCATAATTTTATAAATCCTAAGCAGGAACTTCTATTTCATATCACAACTCTGTTGTGGTCAAGTCAAAGTCTAAATTCATTTCACAGGTCATTTTGAAAAGTCTGACGGGGGAACAGTATGGCCACTCCAACTGTCCATAACCGCGGACGCGGTTATTCGAATAGTTTGACACTCTGCATAGATTGTACACTTTCACCACAACATTTGATACATCCGTCAGGAACAAATCCTGAATTCACCATACTCAGTATGCGGATAATCAATCCTAACCTTTCAATTACACGCCCTAGTATAAGCACCTCTCCTATGAGTTTGGACTCCCAACCATGACCAACTGTCATCTTGGGTACTGCACAGGTGGACAATCTTCACAAGGTAGCCTTAGCTCAGACCTTGGCCGTGAGGGAACTAATACTAAGGTACATAAGTTTCCAGTCAAGCCCTACCCAATATTCGGGTATTGTGGTTGTACGATAAAATTGGAATGGTATCGCATCCAGACAACCATCAGTTTTATAAAGGGCTAAGGCTCATGCCTCAACATTTTTATCACCAAAATTCTCAACTATTTGGAAACACATGTCCAAAACATTTCAATAGAATGATCCATCATTCCAAGGTTTTCATAACCATTTTTCCACCAAGTATTCCCATCTAAAAGTTGATCAAGTTTTATGCTTAGCACTAGCATCTACAGGTGGGGATAGTAATGATGAGGGGTGGTAACTAGTGGAGTTTCAACTAAGTACAACCGCATGTCTCAGGATAATGTCAAGATTTCTAACTTAGGCCAAATTTTATGCTCTTTATGCAACCTTCAGCATCTTTCCAAAATCTACCAGTCACTTAAGTAAACTCTAAGTAAGATTTGATAAAGAAATAGAGTAAGAAGCTTGCAAGTAAAACTAGGATTGGTTTATCGAGTGGGTATGATCACATATGCTTAAGGCATATAGTAGGTATAGTAACAAGTATGGGTTTGTTGCATCAGTAGGGTATCTTGCAAGGGTTAGCTTGCAGGGTTACTAGCTTGCCTTGTGCAGAGCAGTGGTTGAAGTTCTCCTCGGCTTCTTCTTCGTAGTATCCTCCTTCCTCCTCGTATCCTTGGTCGGTACTAGCGTCTATGAATAAATACGAGGTACACAATCACAAAACAATACTTAACTACTTGCAATCATCACACACAAGGGTCCTATGGATGATCTAGCATCATCCCTAACATTACAAGGTTAAGGCTTGGTTTAATTCCTTTTATTTTTAGAAAAGTAATTTCTACTCATTGAAAAACTACTTAAGATTTAATATTCTCCAAACCCAACATGGGATCATGTTGAGACATGTCATCACCACATATTGTAGTCCATGAGAATGTGATTTAAAGTGGTGTCACAATTTAATAAGGTTTTACCCTTTTATTTTAATTAATTAAAGTGGCTAGAAATGCTTATGTAGCATTCTTTTATTCCTTGAACATTATTTCTGCAAGTAAACCTATATATTTTTATATATTCTGAAAGGTATGGTTAAATGTG
Organism: Avena sativa; assembly: GCA_916181665.1. Taxonomy (NCBI): domain Eukaryota; kingdom Viridiplantae; phylum Streptophyta; class Magnoliopsida; order Poales; family Poaceae; genus Avena; species Avena sativa. The sequence goes on from OV702281.1 coordinate 269,133,020, forward strand.
ATTTTTGAGAGTTGGAATCAACTCAAAAGATATTATGGTTTAAATTTGAAAAATGTTTGAATGCAGAAAAGCTTATGCCTTGTTATTTTTACCATGGGTGATCTATAGATCCAAATGACTTGAATCCAACGGGATTGGATTCAGCATTCCTAGGCCTTTACAACAAAATTGGTTTCATTCAATTTGGTGCACTGAATCGATCTGGGTTGATTTTTGAAGTTGGGTACAAAAGTGTGTTTGAATTAAAATAGAAAAAGGTTTAATTTGAATAACTGGGCTGCGCGGGAAAAGTTACTGGGCCGGCCTGCTAAGCGCAGTGCTCCCGCGGGCTGCTTAAGTGGGTGTCCCCACTCGTCAGTGACACGGGGCTGGGCGAAGCGGTATGGGGCAATGTGGATCGTTCGATCTAGTTCTAATCTAACGGCTGGGAGTCATCGTCGACGCGAGACAACTCCGGCGAGAACAAAACCTAGCGCGGCTAGTGAGGGTCGCTGGGGGATCACCGGGGTGCTGGCGAGGGTTGGCGAGGCGGGCGAACGACGAAGTCGACGACGGCGAACTCAGGGGTGGTCGCGGCAGCTCCTGGGGCGGCTCTAATCGCTGGCTCCCTTCTTCTCCGGCAGCGGCAGGCTCCAGTGAAATTCCAGCGAGGTGGTGCTCGCCTTGCTCTGAGAATGGTGTGGCACAATCAGTGAGGAGAGGGAAGTGAGATGGTGTGAAGAAATCGTGCGGGGGTGGCCTCTATTTATAGTCGAGCGAGGGGACTGTCGGGGCGCACGGTGAGCTCGTCGGGGGCGAGGTTACAGGCGGCTAAAGGCATGGGCAAGGGTAGGGGACGGTGCAGTGTCTCCTGACGATGCTCAACGACATGGTCTCGAGGCATGGGGCGGTGTGGTTTGGTCTAGAACGGGCGGTGCTCTGCGCGGCAGAGGCGGCGTCTTTGACGGCGGGCGGTGGCTGTGCGGCACGGGGCGGCAAACGGGGATGTCGGGCGGTCTCCTGGGTCGGTGGGGATTGTGTATGCACGCGGCGAGGGCGGTGTGCGGTCTGTGGGTGATGGTCGAGGGTGGCGCTCCGGCGCACGCTCGGCATGGTCTGGGCGCGGCTTGTGCGCGTGGTCCAGGGCTTGGCAATGCTCGCGGCTGGGACAGTGAGTGGCAGTGGACGGTGGGCTGCCTCCCAGACATGCTGGCTAGGCTTGCTGCTGCTCCTAGCTTGATGTCGACTATGGGGTGGCAAGAGGGTGCTCGGCTATTCACCATTGATGACAATGGCAAGCTCACAGTGGTGCTAGTGCCTGGCTAAACTTCCTAGATGATCTAATGAGTTGTGTGTGAGCTAAATGGGGAACCAGTTAGGCAAAAATCACTGCTCACAATAGTGTTTGATGTTTGTTTGATTTGTGTCTGCAACCTGTTTGATGAAATGGCCGCATGAAATCAAGTTTTGAATTTCAAAATGATTTTTGGTGGGTTTGCTAGATTGGTGCTGGTGAGTCTGCAGATGCTTGGGTTTTGAAAGTTGAGCTTGTTTGAGTAGTTTTTGAAAAAGTGGGATCTTCCCATATGATAAAGATTCAATTTTGAATTGTCATTTAAACTATGCATTTGAAAGTTTCTGGATGATCACAAAGTGGGCCTTGATACCTTGTTATGAGTACATTCAAGGGGCGCAAAGATCCAGAAAATTTTCTGTTAGGTTCTGCAAGTTTGAGACAGCCAGAGTAGGCATGGGAGTTAAATTGGCCAAAATGACCATTCACTTCATATATGTGTTTTGATTTACTTGTCTTTAGGAAAAGTGTGGGAAATGTTTTAGATGATGTTTATTTCACCTAAGAAACATTTTACAAGAAATGGAACAAACAAACAAGGTGGTTTTAAAGGATTTCAAAATCCATGCATACACATATGCATGCATGCATTCATGATTTCATTTAGAAAAGTTTTTTGTTAACCCTAATTTTGATGATTAGAATTTGATGATCCAAGATTAGTTATTTTGGGATGTTACAAACCTTACCCCCTTAAACAAAATCTCGTCCCGAGATTTGAAAAAGGACTAAAAGATTACCTAGGATTTGAAGAGATTGGGAAAATCCGTCCTGATGTGATCTTCGCGCTCCCAGGTAGCTTCCTCTTCTGTGTGGTTGCTCCACTGAATCTTGAGAAACTTGATGCTTCGGGTTCGGGTAGTTCAAAAAGCTTCTTCCAAAATGCGGATGGGTACTTCGGGATAGGTCAGGTCATCGTTGATCTCTATGGTCCGGTGATCGATATTCTTGAACATTTCGATCTTCTCGGGGACTTCGAGACATTTACGAAGTAACGAGATATGGAACACATTGTGCACAGCTGACATCTCTTCAGGTAGTTCCAATCGATACGATACTTCTCCTCGACGGTTCAGAATTTTGAAAGGTCCAATATATCTGGGGGCTAACTTTTCTTTGAGTTGGAAACGCTGCATTCCCTTCAATGGCGACACTTTCAGATAAACAAAATCTCGTATGTTGTAGGCGAGGTCTCGACGTCTCTTGTCGGTGTAACTCTTCTGTCGGGATTGGGCGGTCTTGAGGTGCTCACGAATCTTGTGAACCTTCTCTTCTGCTTCCCGGAGGATGTCGGGTCCGAAAATCTGACTCTCTCCTACTTCCGACCAGTTCAAAGGGGTGCGACACTTTCTTCCGTACATGAATTCAAATGGGGCCATTTGCAAACTGGCTTGGTAACTATTGTTGTAGGAAAATTCTGCAAACGGCAGACAGTCTTCCCACTTGGATCCATATTCTAGCACACATGCTCTAAGCATATCTTCGAGTATTTGATTTACTCGCTCCGTTTGTCCATCGGTCTGAGGGTGATACGCGGTACTGAAATCTAGGCGGGTTCCTAAACCTTCTTGAACTTTCTTCCAGAATCTCGAGGTAAACTGAGTTCCTCGATCCGATACTATATTCTTGGGGACTCCGTGCAAACTGACGATTCTAGCGATTTATAACTCTGCTAGCTTCGAACTCTGATAGGTGGTTTTGACGGGCAAGAAATGGGAGACTTTGGACAATCTGTCCACTATGACCCAGATAGAGTCATTTCCCCTACTAGAAGTAGGTAGTCCAGTGATAAAGTCCATTCCTACAGAATCCCATTTCCATTCTGGAATTTGCAAAGGTTGCAACAATCCAGCAGGTCTTTGATGGCCTGCCTTGACTCGCTGACATATATCACACTTGGCGATATAGCTTCCGATTTCTCTCTTCATCTTATGCCACCAAAATTGCTCTTTCAAATCTGGATACATCTTAGTTCCTCCTGGATGGATAGAATAAAGAGTATCATGAGCCTCCTTCAAGATAACTTCTTTCAACTCCGAATCTGTTGGTACACAAAGGCGTCCTTTGTACCACAGAACTCCTTCTTCGTCCTCGGTGAATCCGGGTACTTTGCCTGTACCGATACGACGCTTGATTCCGTCGATACTGGCATTTTCCTTCTGCGCCTCCTTAATCTGACTGATCAAAGTGGGCTTGAGTTCTATACTAGCCAAAAATCCTTCACTTACTAATTCCATTCGAAAATCTTCCATCTCCTTGTGCAGACTTGGTTGCTCCTTCAAAATCAAGGAGTTCAAGCGGCACGGCAATCTGCTAAGGGCATCGGCTACCACGTTGGCTTTACCAGGGTGATAGTGAATGTCCAGGTCGTAATCTTTGATTAGTTCAATCCACCTTCTCTGCCTCATATTCAACTCCTTCTGAGTGAATATATACTTTAGGCTCTTCTGATCCGAATAAATCTCACAACGGTTTACCATTAGGTAATGTCTCCATGTCTTCAGGGCTAGGACTACTGCTGCGAGTTCGAGGTCATGGGTTGGATAGTTTTGCTCGTGTTGCTTCAATTGTCGAGATAGATAAGATATAACTTTGCCTTCTTGCATTAGCACACATCCGAGACCAATCTTGGATGAGTCACAATACACATCGAAGGGCTTCGTGATATCCGGCATGATTAAGATTGGGGCTGATATCAATCTCCTCTTGAGTTCTTGAAAACTCGCTTCACACTTGTCTGTCCATTCAAACTTCTTGTCCTTCTTCAGCAATTGGGTCATGGGTCGGGCGATACTCGAGAATCCTTCTACGAATTTGCGGTAATATCCCGCCAATCCGAGAAAAGCACGAACTTGGGTTTGAGTGGTTGGGGCTTGCCAATCTTCTACATCTTTCACTTTGGCAGGGTCAGCGGCAATTCCTCCGGCTGATACAATGTGACCGAGGAATCCTACTTCCTGTAACCAGAATTCACATTTGCTAAACTTTGCATACAACTGATGCTCTCTAAGGGTTCCAAGAATGGTCCTTAGGTGTAGCTCATGTTCTTCTTCTGATTTGGAATAAATCAGAATGTCATCGATGAAAACAACGACAAACTTATCCAGGAAGTCCATAAAAATCTTATTCATGAGGTTCATGAAATAAGCGGGGGCATTGGTTAATCCAAAATACATGACTGTATACTCGTACAATCCATATCTGGTGGTGAAGGCAGTCTTTGGAATATCCTCTGCACGAATTTTGAGTTGATGATACCCAGTTCTAAGATCAATCATAGAAAACACTTTGGCACCGGTCAACTGATCAAACAAATCTTCTATCTTGGGCAAGGGGTATTTGTTCTTGATGGTGACATCATTCAACTTTCGATAATCCGTACACAAACGGTTACCTTCATCTTTCTTGTCCGCAAACAAGACAGGTGACCTCCATGGTGACGAACTTGGTTGAATCAATCCAATTTCCAACATGGCATCCAGTTGCTTCTTCATTTCCTCTAGTTCCGACGGGTTCATACTATATGGTCTCTGGGCTATGGGTCCCGTTCCGGGGATTAGTTCAATGATAAACTCGATATCCCGATCTGGGGGCATACCGGGCAAAACATCTGGAAATACATCAGGGTATTCACAGACTATCCGGACTTGGTCAATGGTAGGTTGGGCTATACTCTTGTTGCACTTGAATTGGCGAGGTAAGGTTTCAGATATATGCTCGACTGATTTTCCGGCTGTACTGGTCATGGTTATCGCTTTCTTAGCACAGTCAATCAATCCTTTATGTTTGGACATCCAATCCATTCCAAGTACTACTTCCAAACCTTTAGTTCCGAGTACTATCAGATTAGCATAAAAATCTATGCCATGGATTCGGATAGGGACGGCTTTGCAAATTTGCCTAGCCTTGGTGGTTGAACCGGGAATTTGGATGATGATAACATGCTTCAGTTTGGTTGGTTAGATTTTACTAGTGCATGCAAATTCTTCGGTGACAAATGAATGCGATGCACCAGAGTCAAACAACACTCTTGCAAGTACTGAATTAACAGAAAACATACCCAGCAAGACGTCTGGCGCTTCCTGAGCTTCTTCAGCATGCATGAGAAAAAGACGGCCATTGCGGTTGAGTGAATTCCCTGGGGAAAATCTTCTCCCTGGCTGGACACGACGCTGCTGCTGAGCTGGGGCATTGGCATTAGGGGCTGTAGCATTCTTCTTGTTGGGGCACTCGTTGGAATAGTGGCCTTTATTTCCACAGTCATAACAGGTCACTTGTGACTTGTCCTTGGCTGCTACAGGCACAGCATTGCTTCCAGTCCTCGGGGCAGTGTTGGTTATGGCGGTAGCATTGTTGGGGTTGAACTTGGGTGGGGCACGGGTGAAATTGCTAGAGTTGCCGGGGTTGTTGTGATTTCCTCCGGGTCTAGGGTTTCCACGGTTGGGGTAGGTCGGACGGGTCATAGGGGGTCTGTTGGTTCTTGGGGCAAATCCTGGAGATGGGTTGGGGCGATACTTTGGGGTCTGATGGGTTCCGGGTTGATGCATCATGCGACGCTTGCGGTTCTCATTGGCTTGGTTGATCTTTCCTTCCATCTGGATAGCAGAGTCGACAAGAGATTCAATATCAGCAAAGGGGATATTGACTAACACCGTATGCATCTCGTCATGCAGACCATTCAGGAATCTTTCTTTCTTCTTGGCTTCGGTGTCTATCTCGTCCGGGGCATACCTAGCTAATGACAAAAATTTGTCACGGTATTCCACTACAGTCATCCTTCCTTGCTTTAGCTCTCTGAACTCGTCTCTCATTCTCTTGATCAAACCTGGTGGCACATGGGTTCTGCTAAACTTGACCTTGAATTCCTCCCAAGTCATCATCTGGCCTCCGGTCATTGCACGAACACTGTTCCACCATGCCCTGGCATCTCCGGCAAGATAATGGGTGGCGAACAGGACTTTCTCGTTGGCTTCCACTCTGGCGACTTCTAGGTTGTTTTCCATGGTTTGCAGCCAATCATCGGCATCTAGGGGTTCTTCTGACTTGGTGAAAACGGGTGGGTTAGTATTCTGGAAATTCTTGAGCTTAGATCCATGGTTGTCCTGATTTCCGTGGCCTTGGTTGTTGTGGGCTAGCTGGGCTATCTGTTGCAGAGTGGCTAGGTTGGCTTGACGTTCCGCTCTTTCAGCTTCGCGGTCAGAAGTCAACATTTGCAGGATCTGCAACATCGGGTCCGGGGCTGAACCACTTCCTCCACGTGGCATCTGAAGATTGATATAGATCATGAGAAAAGAGGGAAATTTCTAAGGTCTTGGGTCTTTGAAAAGTTTTAAATGTTTGACTCAGATTTTTCTGGCAACTTGATTTTTCATCCATTCACTCATAGCACACAGTACAACACACACCACAACAAAGAAAAACAGATGGTTTTAAGAACCATTCTGGAAACTACGATACAGGGGGACCGACTACTACTCACTACGCTAGTGCTCAGTGCTACTACTCCTTGGAGTCTGTGGCTTCATCATCTTCAGCATCATCGATGAAGGCGAAATCATCCTCATCGGTGAAGAAGTCCATGGCCTGATCCTCCAGAAAATCATCGTCATCGCTGAGATAAGAGTAAGGGTCTCCACGAAGATCCTCTTCGGCATTCTCCCTTTCCTCCAACTGCATGTCTCTCTCGTGGATGGTCTCCTCCAGAGATGAGATGTGGTGGCGAAGACGGGCAATAATGCGCTCCTTTTTGTCGAGCTGACGGCGGCGAGACTTGCGATCCTTTGCTAGCATGGCTATGGTCTGATCCTTTGTCTTGATGATGGCAGACTTGTGGTTGCAGTAGTCACGGCAGTTGTCCAACTCCTTCCGACGATCATACATCATGAAGCTAAGGTGGTCCAATTGAGTCTTCAGCTCGGGGTGGTATGGGGCTTCTAGTGGTTGTCCATTTGCATCACGCCTTGGGCAAAACTCAAAGCGAGTACCCTTGATCTGATTGATGCTCTGCCCACACAGACGAGAAAGAGCTTCCTGCATTGCTCTGGCAAGTCCATCGAGCCAGTTGTTTTCCCTCAAGGTAAACTGAATTCCCTCCACAGTGGGAGGTTCAATCTTTCCTCAGAGACTTGCAACAATTAGCCACTGCAGATCTTCTCCTCCTTGATCATTGAGCTGAGATCCAAAGAACTCGGGGTGCGGACGCTCCAGAAGTTCCGAAAGCTGATCCAGATCCCTCTCAAAGATAAGGTCTCCCCCATTCCCAAGTTGGTAAAACTTGCTGTACTTCACGTCCATCTATAAAAATAGAGGATGAGTAGATTAGCAGAGTGATCAAGTGTGTCAAAATTTTATGTATTTTGCAAGAGTTTTTGAGGAACATGAATTTTTATGAAAGAATCAAAGAGATAAGAATGAGAATAAGTTTTTGTAAATATTTGTTTTCTTTGGTTTTGAAACTAAGTTTTTGATTCAAACGTCCAGTCTAACTAGAGTCTCCTATGGTCAGGATGGCTCTGATACCAACTTGTCAACACCCGGATTTTTCAATCCTAGATGCCTGTTATGCCATACATCGCAATCCCAGGATTACCATTTTTGCGAGACATAACAGAATTGGATACCATAGTACATCATCCATTACAATGATACATAAGTTCTTACACAAATAGGGATCTCATGATCTAGTTCTTAATACAAAATCAAGCAGCGGAATACGTAATAATAACGGTAACGTAGGCGAAGCTCCATCTTCGGGGTCACGGGCAATGCTGACGATGGGAGATGATCCTAGTTGTCGTAACCTTCCTGGGTCCATCTTCCAGGTACTCCTCTTCATAGTCTGGCCATGGGAATAGCCAGGGACAAAGCCATGAGTACTCTTTAAGTACTCGCAAACTAATACTAGTAGGTAAAGGGGTTTTTTGGATAATAGGACACTAGGCTCTAGGGTTGTTTTGCAAAAGCCAGATTTATCTCTACTGAGCTCCGAAGCTAGTCACAATTTTATAAATCCTAAGCAGGAACTTGTATTTCATATCACAACTCTATTGTGGTCAAGTCAAAGTCTTAATTCATTTCACAGGTCATTTTGAAAAGTCTGACGGGGGAACAGTATGGCCACTCCAACTGTCCATAACCGCGGACGCGGCTATTCGAATAGTTTGACACTCTGCAGAGATTGTACACTTTCACCACAACATTCGATACATCCGTCAGGAACTAATCCTGAATTCACCATACTCAGTATGCGGATAATCAATCCTAACCTTTCAATTACACGCCCTAGTATAAGCACCTCTCCTGTGAGTTTGGCCTCCCAACCATGACCAACTTTCATATTGGGTACTGCACAGGTGGACAATCTTCACAAGGTAGCCTCAGCTCAGACCTTGGCCGTGAGGGAACTAATACTAAGGTACATAAGTTTCCAGTCAATCCCTACCCAATATTCGGGTATTGTGGTTGTACGATAAAATTGGAATGGTATCGCATCCAGACAACCATCAGTTTTATAAAGGGCTAAGGCTCATGCCTCAACATTTTTATCACCAAAATTCTCAAGTGTTTGGAAACACATGTCCAAAACATTTCAATATCCATCATTCCAAGGTTTTCATAACCATTTTTCCACAAAGTATTCCCATCTAAAAGTTGATCAAGTTTTATGCTTAGCACTAGCATCTACAGGTGGGGGTAGTAATGATGAGGGGTGGTAACTAGTGGAGTTTCAACTAAGTACAACCTCATGTCTCAGGCTGATGTCAAGGTTTCTAACTTAGGCCAAATTTTATGCTCTTTATGCAACCTTCAGCATCTTTCCAAAATCTACCAGTCACTTAAGTAAACTCTAAGTAAGCTTTGATAAAGAAATAGAGTAAGAAGCTTGCAATTAAAACTAGGATTGGTTTATCGAGTGGGTATGATCACATATGCTTAAGGCATATAGTAGGTATAGTAACAAGTATGGGTTTGTTGCATCAGTAGGGTATCTTGCAAGGGTTAGCTTGCAGGGTTACTAGCTTGCCTTGTGCAGAGCAGTGGTTGAAGTTCTCCTCGGCTTCTTCTTCGTAGTATCCTCCTTCCTCCTCGTATCCTTGGTCGGTACTAGCGTCTATGAATAAATACGAGGTACACAATCACAAAACAATACTTAACTACTTGAAATCATCACACACAAGGGTCCTATGGATGATCTAGCATCATCCCTAACATTACAAGGTTAAGGCTTGGTTTAATTCCTTTTATTTTTAGAAAAGTAATTTCTACTCATTGAAAAACTACTTAAGATTTAATATTCTCCAAACCCAACATGGGATCATGTTGACACATGTCATCACCACATATTGTAGTCCATGGGAATGTGATTTAAAGTGGTGTCACAATTTAATAAGGTTTTACCCTTTTATTTTAATTAATTAAAGTGGCTAGAAATGCTTATGTAGCATTCTTTTATTCCTTGAACATTATTTCTGCAAGTAAACCTATATATTTTTATATATTCTGAAAGGTATGGTTAAATGTGATTTTTGAGAGTTGGAATCAACTCAAAAGCTATTATGGTTTAAATTTGAAAAATGTTTGAATACAGAAAAGCTTCTGCCTTGTTATTTTTACCATGGGTGATCTATAGATCCAAATGACTTGAATCCAACGGGCTTGGATTCAGCATTCACAGGCCTTTCCAACAAAATTGGTTTCATTCAATTTGGTGCACTGAATCGATCTGGGTTGATTTTTGAAGTTGGGTACAGAAGTGTGTTTGAATTAAAATAGAAAAAGGTTTAATTTGAATAACTGGGCTGCGCGGGAAAAGTTACTGGGCCGGCCTGCTAAGCGCAGTGCTCCCGCGGGCTGCTTAAGTGGGTGTCCCCACTCGTCAGTGACACGGGGCTGGGCGAAGCGGTATGGGGCGACGTGGATCGTTCGATCTAGTTCTAATCTAACGGCTGGGAGTCATCGTCGACGCGAGACAACTCCGGCGAGAACGAAACCTAGCGCGGCCAGTGAGGGTCACTGGGGGCTCACCGGGGTGCTGGCGAGGGTCGGCGAGGCGGGCGAACAACGAAGTCGACGACGGCGAACTCAGGGGTGGTCGCGGCAGCTCCTGGGGCGGCTCCAATCGCTGGCTCCCTTCTTCTCCGGCAGCGGCAGGCTCCAATGAAATTCCGGCGAGGTGGTGCTCACCTTGCTCTGAGAATGGTGTGGCACGATCAGTGAGGAGAGGGGAGTGAGATGGTGTGAAGAAATCGTGCGGGGGTGGCCTCTATTTATAGTCGAGCGAGGGGACCGTCGGGGCGCACGGTGAGCTCGTCGGGGGCGAGGTTACAGGCGGCTAAAGGCATGGGAAAGGGTAGGGGACGGTGCGGTGTCTCCTGGCGATGCTCAACGACATGGTCTCGAGGCATGGGGCGGTGTGGTTTGGTCTGGAACGGGCGATGCTCTGCGCGGCAGAGGCGGCGTCTTTGACGACGAGCGGTGGCTGTGCGGCACGGGGCGACAAACGGGGATGTCTGGCGGTCTCCTGGGTCGGTGGGGATTGTGTATGCACGCGGCGAGGGCGGCGCGTGGTCTGTGGGTGATGGTCGAGGGTGGCGCTCTGGCGCACGCTCGGCATGGTCTGGGCACGGCTTGTGCGCGTGGTCCAGGGCTTGGCAACGCTCGCGGCTGGGACAGTGAGTGGCGGTGGACGGTGGGCTGCCTCCTAGACATGCTGGCTAGGCTTGCTGCTGCTCCTAGCTTGATGTCGACTATGGGGTGGCAAGAGGGTGCTCGGCTATTCACCATTGATGACAATGGCAAGCTCACAGTGGTGCTAGTGTCTGGCTAAACTTCCTAGATGATCTACTGAGTTGTGTGTGAGCTAAATGGGGAACCAGTTAGGCAAAAATCACTGCTCACAATAGTGTTTGATGTTTGTTTGATTTATGTCTGCAACCTGTTCGATGAAATGGCCGCATGAAATCAAGTTTTGAATTTTGAAATGATTTTTGGTGGGTTTGCTAGATTGGTGCTGGTGAGTCTGCAGATGCTTGGGTTTTGAAAGTTGAGCTTGTTTGAGTAGTTTTTGAAAAAGTGGGATCTTCCCATATGATAAAGATTCAATTTTGAATTGTCATTTAAACTATGCATTTGAAAGTTTCTGGATGATCACAAAGTGGGCATTGATACCTTGTTATGAGTATATTCAAGGGGTGCAAAGATCCAGAAAAGTTTCTGTTAGGTTCTGCAAGTTTGAGACAGCCAAAGTAGGCATGGGAGTTAAATTGGCCAAAATGACCATTCACTTCATATATGTGTTTTGATTTACTTGTCTTTAGGAAAAGTGTGGAAAATGTTTTAGATGATGTTTATTTCACCTAAAAAACATTTTACAAGCAATGGAACAAACAAACAAGGTGGTTTTAAAGGATTTCAAAATCCATGCATACACATATGCATGCATTCATGATTTCATTTAGAAAATTTTTTTGTTAACCCTAATTTTGATGATTAGAATTTGATGATCCAAACTTAGTATTTTTGGGATGTTACAATCTACTAGATGGACCTAGCGCGCTCTGCCGCGCCGTCCTCTGCTAATAATAAGGTTTAAATTTTGTGGTAGAGATGTTATTTGCTAGAGTATTTAAAGTTTTGTTTCTGATTCGATGTGCCCTAGGGCTTGTTCACAGTACACTCTACAAATTTTAAGCCACCACAAAGGTAGGGGCAAACCAAAATCCCACAAAAAAAAGCAACTCGTGACCTCCAATTCGTTGATAGGGAAACAACAACACACAATCAGGTTGCCCCCAAACAGCGGGATATGGCCCTAGCAACCACTGGGTGCCAATTCCACCAGCTACGAACAAGTATATCCCACTGATAGCTAGGCCCCATCCGGTGAGATATAGCCTGGCAGCTACAAGCTCTCAAAACCAGGGAGCGGAGAGCTCTTTAGATTTTGCAACTTTCTAATTAAATTGGACATCATAAGTTTTCAGTATCTAACAAGACTACTGAAATGAAACCAAAGCGTAGTCGATATGACAAAAACATAGTTCGTAGTGATGCCTACCTCCCTTCATGACATAGAAAAAATTGCATTTTCACTATAAACGTACACAAAATTGTATCATTGCATCTCAAAATCCGTTTAACTGAACAAAGATATACCAACATATATGAGGAAAATGATTACTTTGATTCAACCACATTGAGCATATAAATGGTAAAAATAAATAGGCACAAAAATATAATAATAACTTGATAACCACCCATATAATAGTTGATTTCAATAGCTAACCTAGGTGTGTTCAAAGGAAACAATGATGGATGGAGTTCAGCCTTAGTACTCGCAGCTTCTCATGTATTTGCTTGGTCATTGTATTGAAAAAAGGGCAAGTCCTCAAATGATAATGCACAACACTGCATATAGGTAAAATACATGTCCGTCCTGCGTACAGAACTGCAGCCCCACCCCTTTTAAAAATGTAGAAAGAACACAAAATGAGCTACTGTGATATGTCTCTCTCTCCTTTAAATCTAAAGCTCTGCTTCCTGAACTGTAGGTAGGAAACAAAAATAAATTATGAATTGTTGTTTTCTCTACATTCTAGCTACAGCTCCACCTTAGGAAGAAATCGTAATACTGTTAAATTCATCTCTTCTACTATCTGGTTCATCCATTTTTTCTACACCGAGTTTTGTAAGCTATAAACCAATTAACAACCGCAGAGATGCAGGTAGCCAAACAGAGGGAGAAACTAAGACACGCTGTAAATGAAGGCTCGCAATTTTGTTAAGTCAGCACAAGTGTACCAACTGAATGATATAGACTAAAGTTTCACACAAAGATGGAAGAGCTCGCGATTAATAACGTATTACTAATACTTATAACCATGTTCAAACTCAATCTTTTATCAACATGTCAGCAATGTTGATGGTTATGAGTAATTTAAGCAAGAAATGTACATAACAAAGTGTGTCCTATGGACGGAGCGGGTACTCTAGGAAAATCTAAATAATTTGAGGCTACACACTAGCTGACAAAGAATCGAAAAGGATGTAGATGCAAAGGAAATGCAACTTCCTATCTGCATTTGACTAAGAACTTTCTTACTAAAACAACAGAATAATCAAAGATGAGTTGCACATAAAATTACTGGAAAAATACATTTTATAGTGGAAAAGCAAACACGAGCAGGGAGAAAGGAACCCCCTCCCAGATGCGAGCCATGACTACGCCCGCGAAACAAGGCGCAACAACTTGACATCAAGGAGGCATAAGAGTACATTCGTTGCGGAGAAGCTGTCGCCACGCCAAAAACCAGAGGGGAAAGACCGACTTCACGGTCAAAAGATAGGAGCGAACTGTTGAATAATAGAGCAATTTACCAAGCGAATTATCCATAATAAACGCTAGATAAAACATGATTAGAATAATAGGCAATATACTAATCATGTGAAATAGCGAATACATATTAAGGCATATAACCAAACAAACTGCAAGGCATAAAACTATGGATACGATCAGAACAAGATTGAGAAAGAAGATATACACGGCAGTAGCAGAAGAGGAACCGCCGGCGCTGGAACCGTCGTTGGCCATGTCGTCGAGGAAGAGGGTGCTGATGTCGGGGAAGACGTCGCCGCAGTCGCTATCCGTGAGGGAGTCCGTGACGAAACCAGTAGCTGCGCCGATAGCGCTCCCCAAAAACCTTATCGCCCTTCTCTCGTAAAGGACTCGAAGCAGCGGGGTCTCGGAGGCCTACTGTCCCGGCTCGCGGTGCACGCCGCAAGACGGGATGGGGAAGATCTAAGTAGCGCAGTGCTCTGGAACTGGAGGCGCGACCTCTCTCTTATATAGACACAGAGGGGTAGGCAGACAGACTGCGCAGAAGATGAAACGAACGGACAGAAGTTGAAGCGAACAGGCGGCAGCCCACCGGACAGCCTCCACTCAGTTCGTATTAAAAGTCCACTCGAGAAAAACGTTTCAACTTCTGTACGACTATTTATATACCATTCATGCATGGCAAAATAAAGCTTGGCTCGGTGATATTCCCGCAACCCGCGGCCTGCGGCGCGCGTCGTGACGAGGCGAGGCGTGGTGTGGCGAGGCAAGCGAGGAGGAGGAGCGCGCGTGTGGAACTCTCTCCTTCTCCTTCTCATCCTTTTTACCAAGTGGTAGGAGAGCTCACCTTATAAGCTGGTCCAACTTTTACTCAACTAGCAATATAGGACTAAACATTTGTCCCAGGTCTTGCCTTGCATGAATGGGCCAAATGGGCCTCTAGGATTTCAGAAATTTATTAACATATAATAAATGGGCTGGGCCTAATTAGGCAAAAATTCCAACACGAACCAACTCATTGACCCCACGAACAATGCGCAGCTACGTCGGTTGGCAAGAAGGCACAAGAGCATCGCTGGTCAATGAGAAGCCACCACACCAAACACCAGAAGTGGAAGATCGACCCCACGGTAAAAAGATATGACCTGCATCGACTTCTCGCGTACGCGGCATGCACCACTCCAGCGCAAAACAAGTAGGCAACAACACATACACCAATGTAGTAACATTGCCACACGAGTTGGAAACCAAGACCTAAGAGGCTGACGGTTAGTGGAAGAAACCAGCGATCTCCATCTTAGTACGCTTGGAAGATATGACACAAATAATTTAGTAGAAAAAAGCAAAAGAAATACCATGTACTACCAATGCTGTTTCTCAAATAAAATAATTTAGATCATAAAAAATCAATTTTACATTAGTTGGTTACAATAGACATGATGTTCAGAAACACTTATAACACATCTGAATTGTTACACACCACTCAATGTCATTTCACTTTCAGTTCGGCAATTCAATTTACGGTAGACAATTTAATATCACTTGCATGACAGCTTTCTAAAAGTTACATTCAACATGAAAAGAGTATTCTTCAATGACCTTCTTGCATGGACATATCAAAAGCAACACAAATATTTATCAGACAACATCCTAGGAATTTATTAAGTTCATAGGTACAGGCAATGTGTCACTCAACCACGAAATTACTTGAGGCTCTTAGTCAGATTTCTTCTAGTAGTATCTGGTCGAGATAGGAAGCACGGGGAGTTGAAACTAACCCTTTGGTAAGTGATACGGTAGAGACACTTAGGAGAAAAATCATTATATTACAGAATATATAAAAAACGAAACGAAAATAGGGCCCACCTAGTTTGAATAATAATCTAACATTTGAGACAGATAAACTGCACCACTTATAGTTACTCCAATGAATCATAAATTATACTAAGATGTGCACCGGTGCATCCACCACTATATATATACTTATGTTTCGTTCAATGAATCAATTCCATATATTAACTCCCTACGAAATCTTGCTTACTTTTCTAGATTTTTTTTGTTCTGGTTGCTTGACTCTATTGTTGAATGCAAGACCAAGCCGTTCAACCTTTTATCCTTTGTAATCTTACTGCCACTAAACTTATACACGACCGTCCTATCAAAGTATAAAACAAAGAAAGTGAAATAAACCTCAGAGCATCAGATTCCTCTCGGTGTGTTTAATTAACTCAGAAGGAAGTGAACCATCCAAGTTGTATGATCGATCAACCATAACATCGTCTGGTTCACTTGTGAGATCTTGAGAAATCCAGAGAAGAAGACCATTTCAAGTTTTCAACCATTAATGGTTTATCTGACGCTATAACTCATACCTATATATCAAATAGAGAGTGTGCTGAAATGACAGAATTTATCTTGTACTTGCACTCTCGTTATGTCAAGTATATTTCATACATTTCTATTTGGACTTGCTTCAGAGTATCATCCAAGCAGAACTAAAGCAGATGATAAGCATGTCCTAACCACTGCATTGGTTCCATTGATGTTATAACTGGCCATGCATGCTAGAACTATATATACTCCACACAACAACTTGCATACATATATAGAGGCAACTAAGATAACTTGATTTCATCTAAACCTCTATTTTATAAAGTTCATCTCAAACAGACCTAAAGCAAAGGGAAGGAAATTAAATACCAAAGCAACTAACAAAATATAATTTAAAGTTTTAAACTATCATTATGCTCTTACTGTGTTGATTCAAGATGCTTAAATAAATAAACAGAAATAGAACCATGGCATACTACCATCAAATTGATATGACCTGAAAACATAAAGTATAATAAGTCTAAATAACCCACGGAAGGAAGTAGATATGCATGTACATCTACCTAATAACATGACACGGTCCATGATCAGTGTATAGAATTTTAAATCCTGGCTCAGAAGTAGAAAAGAAAGGCATAACTCTACACCAGACTGAATAACCATATCCAAACAAAGTGGAAGCCTCTTCACTTGCAGCCAGGCCAAGGCCATAACCATCATGTGTAAAACACATGATAATCTGAAATGTTTTTTCATGCACAATGCAAATCTTCATATTTATAAGCATATAAATGGCAAAATAAAATCACCTTTAAATACAACATTAGAAGGGCATACTCCACATTTCTAAGTGTTGCAAACACTGAACAATAATATATACTCACACTTCTGAACAAATACACACTATGGCATGCAAACTTCAAATTTAACATCAACTGGTAGATGATATATAATCTTCTGGAACCTTCTTTATTCCTAAATGCTGCAAAGAAACACTACCGTCCATGTTTGGTCAAGCTTAACACAAATGAAGGAATAAAAATAATTGAATGATGCGGAAAGAAAATTATTGTATTCACAACAGATTTGATTCGGTAGACACTTAAACTTGTTCTGCCACCCCTCCTCCACCTAAAACTCATAAGAAATCAACTGTACATGGAAATTCCTTCCAACCTCTAATTCCCTGAAGTCCACACCACAAAGAACACCCAAATCAGTTTGCAATGTCAAATTCACTTGCAGAGAGGCTCAATCTTGGGCGCCACATAGTCCATTCCCTTTGCACGGCAGAGATCGGGTTCACGGTATGAGCCCCCATGATGTCGTAGGGGCTTGTTCATGGCCAAACCAATCTAGTACAACAATTTAAAATAATAATTACAGCGAGCAACCACACCAATCAAACACAAGGATTCTAATGTATTCAATCAAATCACAAGATGAGGGAAATAATCAAGAAAGGGTGGGCCAGCTAGAGTAGACCGTCCTCAATGGAGATGGTGATGTACCGGTGTCGATGCGGTCGACGTCGAGGCTGGCCTCATATCAGGCGTGAAGGTACTCCGTCCGGACGTACATGGCGCTTGTGTCGTTGGCGTCCCACTGGATCCTAGACTTGGCCAAACCCAACTTCTCCCACACAAGCTACTCGAGTACTTGGAGCGACCGAGATTCACCACTAGTGGGGGACGGGAAAATCGTGAAGGAGATGGAGAGGTTGTGCTTGTGGGGAAGAAGGGATGAGAGGAGTCGATGAGAAAGATTCGAGAGAGAGCGAGATGCAAGCTAGGGGAAAGGATGAACCAGAGATTGGAGCCAGCATGGCCATGCCGCGCAGAAGCGACAGGACCCAGTGGACAACGGCGCCAATGATTCCGAATCAGCGGCAGCACAACGGCGAGAGCGAAAGAGGAATAGAGGCCACCGGCCCAAAAATAAAGCGGAGAAGAAGACCCATGAGTCAAAAGGGCAGAACCGACCCTGGGTTACCAAGCCACGTACGCTTAGAAGTAATACGTCTAGGCTCCCAATGTCGACAATAGAAACCTAACTCAACGCGCTAACAGATCCACAAAAACATACCGCCTTCCTTAGAGCAACCACAGCTCGCCAATCCTAGGGAGCTTAGTGCTCCTTAGAGATGACACCACTAATAAGGTTAAAAACAGGATTAATGTGGTCAATCCAGACAATGATAGGTCTGGAGATTTAAACCCTGCTATCGTTGTTGGTCTTCTAACTATGCTTAATTCATGCAACGACTTGGTGAAAATATTTCGGTAGGCTAGCGAACGTATTAGAGGTCATGAGGATGAACGTGTGGCTATACGCTTGGTTGCTCCCTCTGAGGGTGATGGTGCTCAGTACAGTTTGCCAACAACCAGCCATTTGGCGGCTTTAATTGTTGGTGATATTGATCTCGAAACACCTACTCGTGATATCATTATTGATAACAAGAGAACAGGTTTACAACGGATTTCTTCACTGCACCCTTCTTATATGTCTTTGCAATATCCATTGTTGTTCCCTTTTGCTGAGAGAGGCTACCACATTAAGATTCCTTACCTTGGTTCCGACGAGGCTGGCTCGACTTTTTGAGTAACGCTTACCATGCAGGATTATTACTCTTTTGTGTGCCACTACCGGCCAGCGCATACGAACCCTTATTTGTGTTATGGCTTGTTGTCATTGCAAGCTGTTGTTGACTCATGGGCATGCATAGATGAGGGTCGCCTATGGTTCATCATTAATAATTAGGAAAACCTTAGAAGTGAGCATTTCTAGGGCATTACAGACGCTGTTGGTGAGGGTTTTGTGGACGGCTGTGATGTTGGTAAATCCATTATTTTGCCTTCTAGTCACACTGGCGGGCATCGTTATTTTCAAGAAAAAATCCAGGACGCTCTTGCAATTGCGCGGGTTTACGGGTCTCCTGATCTTTTTTTCTACTTTCACTTGCAATCCCAAGTGGTCTGAGATTACTGAGGCGCTTTTGTACGAGCCTGGAAAGCGGCCCTCTGACAGGGCTGATATTGTTGTTAGATTCTACAACCTGAAGCTTAATGAGTACCTCGACGATATTAAATCGGGCTATGAATATGGTCCCATCGTTGCTGGTACTGTTTGGTGGCTTTTTGTTAGTGCTTCCCTACATGTTTCTTTCTTTGTTGTTTTGCAATTTCTTCTGTTTCTGTTTGTTTGGTCCAATGTATTCTCGCTTGTCTTATGGTTGTCTTTTTTGCAACAGTTCTTCATACGGTCGAGTTCCAAAAACGGGGTCTTCCACACGCTCACATCCTTATCTGGTTGAAGAGGGCATACACCAAGGTCAGTGCAAGATTGATTTATTCGTTTGTTACTGCTGAAATTCCAGATCCCGTGGAAGATCATCTTGGCTATATTTTGGTTTTTGAGTTTATGATGCATGGCCTTGCGGAGAACTTATTGATAAATGTGTTTGTATGAAAAGTGATAAATGTTTCAAGCATTTTCCAAAGGATTTTCAAGATGAAACTACTGTTGATAAGGACGGTTATGCTCTTTATAGGCGTCTTGACAATGGTCGGCGTGTGTTTAAGAATGGGAAATGACTTAACAATCGGTGGGTGGTGCCTTACAATTTGTCCATGTTGAAAAAATACCAGGGCCATATGAATGTTGAGTGGTGCAATAAAGCCCACGTAATAAAGTATCTAACTAAAGGACCAGACTATTCAAAATTGTATTTAGAAAGGATTAAGGCAAGGGTGTCCTTAGGGATGGTAAGGCTCGTCCCCCAGTTAACGATGTTAGAGAGTATTTGGAGGCTAGGTATATATGTGAGTACGATGCTTTGTGGTGAATCTTTGCTTACACTATACACGGGAATACTCCATCTGTTTAGAGGTTGTCCGTGCATCTCCATGGGATGAATACTATTAGGTTTAAGGCTATTGATGATCTCACTAAGCTTAATGATAACGAATTCTTGAGAAAGACTAAACTAACAGAGTGGTTTGTGGCCAACAGCTTATTTCCTGATGCTCGGTCCTTAACGTATTGTGAGTTCCCAACGGAGTGGACATGGGAGGCAGAAAGTAGGTCATGGCATCCGAGGGGAGGGGGCGATAGGATAGGTTGTATTTACTATGTCCAGCCAACTGTTGGAGAGTTGTATAATCTATGTATGCTACTTATGATTGTCAAAGGGTCTACATCTTATGCAGACCTCGGGACATTTGAGGGTGTTATCTATGCTTCTTATGAAGAAGCCCGTGCTGCTCGGGGTTTGCTTGGTGATGACACAGAGTGGTACCGTGCTTTCGATGAGGTTGTTACCTGGGGTTTTGGGACACGTTTGTGCCTCCTATTTGTCACGATTTTATTGTATTGCGGGGTGAATAGTGAGAGAGATTTCTTTGAGAGGTACTGGGAAGCTATGTCTGATGATTTGCAGTATAACATTAGGCAGGGTTTGGGTAATCCAAGTTATGATGTTCTTGTTGTCCAGCTTAGGGATGAACTTCTTGACGCACTTGCTGAAGTGTTTCTTAGAAATGGTTCTAATATAACTCATTTTAATCTGCCCCCAAAATCAACCTACAGTGGTCCTTTCCATGGAAATCGGTTGGTCCAGGAAGAAATGTCATATGATTCTGTTGCTCTTGCAAAATAAGCGTTTATCTCATTTGACAAACTTAATGCCGGCCAACGTGCTGCTTTCAAAAAAATTGTTCTGCCTGTGTTGAACCAGATGTCAGGTCTTTTCTTTGTCTCCGGATTTGGCGGAACTAGGAAAACTTTTCTATGGAATGTCATTTGTTCTTATCTTCGAGGAAAGAATAAGATTGTTCTCACTATTGCGTCCTCCGGTGTTGCCTCGCTTCTTTTGTCTGGTGGTCGAACCGCTCATTCACGTTTTAAAATTCCTATTGCTATTGAGGATAGTTCTGTTTGTGAGATTAAGAGAGGCACACATTTGGCTAATCTCTTAAAGGAAACCTCCCTCATTATTTGGGATGAAGCACTAATGACAAACCGTATGTGTTTTGAAGAGCTGGATAGAAGTTTGCGGGACATCTTGTCTATGGATGATCCCGAACTTGCTGATGTTCCCTTTAGTGGTGTTGCCATGTTTTTGGTTGGGGATCTTAGGCAGATACTACCTATTATTGAAGGTGGTTCACGGGCACAAATAGTTTATGCAACTATTACAAATTCACCGCTGTGGCGTTCCTTTACTGTTTTGCCTCTAACTGAAAATATGAGGCTTGCTGTACTGGGTGTTGACGTTGTATTGCAGCAGGAGATTGCTTTGTTTAGTAAGTGGGTTCTTTCTCTTGGTGAAGGGACGTTACCAGCTGTACTGCGTGCCGGCGAAACAGATTCTTCCTGGATAGACATACCCGATGATCTTTTTGTTAAAACTGATGGTGATGAGATCTCGGCCATTGTTGATGTTGTTTACACAGACTTTGCTTTTAACTACCACGATTCAGTATACTTGCAGCAGCGAGCTATACTAGCACCCACGAATGAAATAGCTGAATAAATTGATAGACATGTTATAGGTATGGTACCTATTGAAGGTAGAGAATACCTGAGCACCGACTCCAAGTCTTCTCCTGCTGGATCGATTAAAGAAGATGATATATTCTACCCTCCTGAGGCCCTTAATGCAATTACAGTTCCTAAATTTCCAAATCACAAGCTTTATCTTAAAGTGGGTGCTCCCATTATGTTGCTTAGGAACCTGAGTCAATCTTCTTGTTTATGCAATGGGACGCGTCTTATTGTTGTTGAGCTTGGTGATTGTGTCCTCAAGGCGGTTGTAATACATGTTCACACATAGGGGATGTAGTCTATATTCCAAGGATTGAGTTGTCGGCAAAAAAACCAAATGGCCTTTCATTCTTACACGCCGGCAGTTCCCGATTCGTTTGTCTTATGCTATGACAATAAATAAGAGTCAGGGCCAGACTCTAGCTTCTGTTGTACTATACCTTAAAACACCAGTATTTTCGCATGGAAAGCTATATGTGGCTATCTCACGTGTTACCTCTAGAAAAGCTCTGGAAATCTTGATAACAAATGAAGACAAGACCTGTGGATCCCAGACCAAAAATGTGGTGTATCCAGAGGTCTTTCGATCTGTTGATTTAACTCGCTTTTGAACCTTTGTTCTGTGTTTGTGTGTGTGTGTGTGTATATATATATATATATATATATATATACTATCTCTTCTTCATGTTTTTGTGTTAGTGTTAGATATACCCTTGTGTCCTATATACTATGAAGTTTATAAGTTTAATATGTGCTTTGTTTACCTTGGTTGTCTGCTTTGTTTATATCTTAGTTAGCCTGTACTTTTTTATTTATCTGGTTTGTTCATATGTATGTATATAGCTCGATTATATGCGTCTATGTGGGTTCTGTGTACTATGTTTTTGTCTCCTCTTTGTTGATTTTGCAGATCCTCCCTCTGTACGTCCTTTTTTATATATGTGGTCATTTGGTTTGATGTTTGCATGTGTCGTGTTATGTATGTATTGTTTTTTGTTCTGCCTGACTTCTTTCCTTCTGTACTATAGATGGGGGTCAACCATCTTAGTGAGCTAAACCCCACCAGTCGAAATTGGATGGTCCATGTGTTTGTCTCTTGGCTCTGGAAGCACCGTGGGGCTACGGACGATGGTCCTATAAGGCACACTGATATTTTCTTCCAGGACACACAGGTTCTGATTCTTTCTTTTGCTGTCTCTATTAGTCATACCTATTTTACTATATGGTTTGTGATCGTTGTGGATTCTTAATGATCATGGGGTCCTTTAGGTGTTGTGGACAGTGCTTGCTTGTGTTGGTGTAGTAGATTTTCCAGTCTAGACTTGTCATCTGCTATTGATGAGCTACTTCTGGTTGTGTGTTCCTTGTGTCTGGGTAGTCCCAATATTGGGGGTATGCTTTATATTGTACAACTGCTCTTGCTTTTATGGTGTACTTCCTAGTTTCCTACGAGTTCTCGCTAATCATAGGATGTGTAAAATTGGTATCTTGTCTACTGCTGCCTATTCTGTTTCATTGTTTTGGTGATAATGATGTCCACTAACAAATTGTCGTCTACTTGATCTAGGGAAACCATATGTACGGGGAGATAACGGAGGCCTTGGTTAACTTTTTCATGCAAAAAATCGAAGAGGGTCGGGTCTATGAGATGACACGGTTCCTGGTATGTCCAAAGAAGGAAACATATAGGCCAGTAGAGGCTCAGTTCATGATTAGGTTTAGTAGGTACACAGTCCTGCGAGAGCTACTTGATAATGTCATGGATTACGCACTCTGTACCTATGCTCTCATGCCAATTGATGATCTTACACACCCATCTGACATACCAGAAAGATTCATAGGTTCGTCCTTTTGTTCTTGGACCTATTTTTCCTAAACTTTGCTTGCGCGACATATTTCCCTTGGTGATCCCTATGGTCTTATCACTTATTTCTGTTGATCCTTTTTCATAGATGTGGTTGGCATTGTGACTGGTGTTTCTCCGATCACTACTTATCATAGTGCTACTCGTGCCACTCCTTTTATCAAGCGGGTTGTTTACTTGAGCAATCTTAGGTATTATTGCTTTGTGATGTTATGCCAGCTTCTTAGTTTCTTGCTCTCTGTTGGCTACTGTTCTTGCATCTGACTGTTGTTTCTGGTGTTGCTTCCGGCGGTTATCAGATTGGCCTTGTTCTCTGGGATGAGCGAGCGACTCCTTTTGATGGCGAAGACGTGCTCCAGACTACTGAGACGGGACCTATTGTGGTGCTTTTTGTGGGCACCTTGGTCAAGCCATTTGTAGGTTAGGACTGATATTATTCTTGGGGTTTTTTATTCAGAGTTGTTTTTCCTGATTCCTCTCTTCTAAAGTTTTAACTCTATCTGGTCATAGGTCGTAGAGGATTAAGTGGTGGTGCTCCGTGTTGCTGGTTCATTAACGAAGAATTACCTGAGATCACCGAGATCCATACACAGTAAGTTATTGTGCTACAGTATATATGCTTCTTTCCTCGTGTTTGGGTCCGCCTGACTGTCCGGTTTGCATAGACTAAGGGAAAGGGTTCCTGCTGACCAAAACATCTCGCTCCCGGGCCAAGCTGCTGCTCAAATAAGTGCTCAGGTTGATCCTGAGATGAAGACCGTTAGAGAACTGCTAGAACTGAACATTTGGGATAATGAGGTGTGTGCTCATGCTATTATATTCTATCTAATCTCTTGTTTTCTATACCATTTGTTTACGGTTCTTATTTTCTTGCAGGAAGCCAAGTACTATTGCACTATCGTCTTAACAAAACTTAGTCCTGGAGAACGTTACTGGTTTTTGCATTTACAATATGTAACAGGGGAGCGGTTCCTTATGGTTCTGCGTACAAGTGTCCAGTACCAGGTTGTAAGGGCACGGGTGGAGCAACTAGGTAATTATTGTTGTTCCATAACCTTCGTGCTTTTAGTTCCATATGTTTTGTGCTTGCCAATTTTGGAGCTTGCATAATGTTTGGCTTAGTCTTGCCGGTACTGTGTCTGGTCTTATTAGTATTGTGCATGTGCATCTGCTTTTACGATGTTCTTGTCTTAATCTTGTCACCGAGTGTGTCTTGTCTGTTTTTTTAACCATTCCTGCTGATTACAGGTACAAAATCTGCTATGTTGGTGCTGATGATACTGGTGAGGTTAAACTCGTGTTCTTTGATAGGGCTGGCAAGGAGCTGGTTGGCAAGGCGGCTCTCACCGTTCTCCGCTCCAGGGTTCCCTAGGGTGCATCGATTGAGGAGGTCGTTCAGTTTGGCCGGACGGATCAGTCAACTCCAAAGGAACTTGCCTCTATTGTGTCAAGAAAGTATCGCTTTGTTGTTTCTGTGACAACCAAGAGTTTTGACGCAAAGTCCCTTGAGCTGTCTTACCAGGTTCATAGAATTGACAAATTCTATGGGAAGCAGACCCATTCCTCTGTTCTCCGTCGTAGGTCTGGCACAACCATTGCTTCCTCCAGCAGCTGTGCTGGTAGTGGTTCTGGTTTGGCCTTCGTTCCTACGGACAGATCTGTTGATGGTGGTTTAAATTCCATTGGTCTTGCTTTGGCTGAAGATGCCACCGCTAGCCAGGTTATGTCTCCTCCTAGAGGTGTTGATGCTCGGGTCACTGAAATAAGTGATTAATGTTTTATTTCTCCTTTTGTCTTCACGTCTGAATTGCTGGTCACATTGTTGTGTTTTAGCTTCCTGTATTATATTGTTAGGCTTAGATA
Organism: Avena sativa; assembly: GCA_916181665.1. Classification (NCBI taxonomy): domain Eukaryota; kingdom Viridiplantae; phylum Streptophyta; class Magnoliopsida; order Poales; family Poaceae; genus Avena; species Avena sativa. The sequence goes on from OV702281.1 coordinate 269,158,289, forward strand.
ATGTCTCCTTTTCTGTTTATTGCCTCTGCCGCCTTGTTTATGCTCAAGTAGAACTTAATCCTCTATACTATGTCAGCAGGTTGGTTCTAACACGCCGCTTACGCAGACACCAACATCAGCCATAAAAGACACTGAACTTAGGTGTGACTTCACACACTCATGCTCTTTCTATCATTTAGTCTTTTTGTTAGAAAAACTGATACGTTTTAGGTGTTGTTTTCCACTAATTACAGGCATGGCAAGAATGTAGTTCCTTCTTCTGTCTAAAAAACATGTTCCCATCATCACCGACTCCTGATGGATCAGCTTCTATGGTGGATTTGGACTCTCAGGTTGACGTTGGAGAGAGTTCGTCTCTGATTGATACTAGCGCTTCTCCCACCCGCTGAGGGTTTGGCCCTCAAGGAACCAAAGTTAGTTTCCTATTTCCTTTCGTACTATTTCGGTTGTTTGCTCGTGTGTCTATGCTGATTTAGGTGTTGACCAAAATGTTTGTAGACGCAGCGCATCCGCGCGTAAGGGTCAGGGGAATGTTAATTCCAAGAAGCTGAAGAACTAAATCAGCAGAAGGTATACTTCCTTATTTGTATGGAATATTCTTTCTTTATTTCTTGCTGGACTTTGCCGTTGCTGATCCGAACTCTACGTTTCAGGAGTCTGCCTTCTGGTGACACGTGTTGCTCGTGTTGTCTTCTGCAAGTTATCTATATCGTGTAGGATCTGTGTAACGCCCCCGAATCGGGTCTATGCAGATCTCGGCATTTCCCGCCAAAACCCGCATAGAATCGATTCAAAGACGCCCACCAGACACTTTCGTGTGGGTGGGATTTGAATACAAGTAGCTACATCACAGTAGTTTACAATAGAGTCCACAAGAACTTATATATACAACAACGGCTCAACGAGTCAAGAATACAAATGATACAAATCATAAAGAAAGCCAAATAGTATCCGAGTACGGACAAGATCCAAATGGGACTAAGAGTCCTGAAGAATAACCAAGCGGTGTCCAACCCTGCCCAAGCCAAGCCGAAAGGGTAACCTTGCTAACGTCGTCAATCACATACCTGTCAAACCAAAGGGTGCCGACAAAGGGCAAAGGAAAACAGAAAGAGAGCGGTCAGTACTGAGGCCAGTACACGGCGAGACTAGAATTCGGCGGTCCTCGCCTACATAGGTATGGTGGGCTCAGCGGCAGCAAAGCTTGCACTATCTAACTTATAGAGACACGCTACAACTTCGGCTATTAGAGCGAGATAAGAGAGCACTATGCGGTAACAATAATATAACACCAGACATAACCCATCCGAAGATTTCCCCTCGAAGACCAGTCGAGGAAGTCCCCTTGCGGAACACACACGGTGGCAATTTTAGTTAAGCAGGTGTTTAGTTGATAAGGCTAATTACTAATCATATTATTAGAGGCAAAACATCAGTGGCGTTGTCTATGATCATGACACTGTACTCCTGAGGCGTCCATAACCGTGGACACACGGCTTCTCGAAAAGATTTACCCTGCAGGGGTGCACTACTGTACCCAAACGCATGCTCAACCCATCAGGCAACATATTACGCGTGCCATCCGAATCTCACAACAAGAACTGTCCCATAAATACGCGCATATCCAGAGGCATCACCTACTGTGGGGAATCCAACCAAGAGGTACGACGATTCTCGAGGGAGGCACAGCGTTTGCGCCTACTGGTGGATCGGGCCCTGCGGGGTAACTTGTACACACCGTGGGTGCCGCCACCGTGTACCGCGATTTATGTATGCAAGCCATGGCAATCCACCAAAATATCGAGTCCAAAGACATATCAACTCACCCATGTCCGAGGACATATTATGCGTATGCACCAAATGGAAAACCAATTTTGTAACCCTCTGGATATACGAATAGCGCCGGTAGTTGAGGGGGGATCCCAGAAGCCCCACGTTTGGTTAGCGCGATCAACTCAGAACTGGTATCGTAGAACGAACAGGTCCTAGGTCGGCTCAAGCAGTTCCTAAAGGTGGTCCCTGCCGGGGCCTTATCATTAGGTGAAACCATAACCGTAACCAACATCAGATTAATTATCTTATCACCAACCATATCCGAGTATCATGTTTCACCTGTATGAGAGCAATACTAAGCATGCCTACGACTCGCAAGGACAAAGCTAGCTAATCAAACAAGAAAATAGGATAACCAAGGCAATATAGTGGAGCAGGTAATTAAAGGAACGGTACTATAGCATCGACAATAAGGATAGCAATAGATCAAAGGAAGGATGTAAAGACTATAAATGCAAAATAGGTAGAAGGGGGAGAATGCTCGCCTGAGGAACAAAGTCGGATAGCCGGAGGCTTGTCGCAACTCGCATCCACTCATCGTCCTATCCGGTGAATAAGCAAAGTACTAGAAAGAACACCCGATGCAATATTTAATAATACCGCAGAAGATCCAGCATGTTTACGATATGATGCATGGTATGGCAATATGCGGCCTAAATTGGCAATATTAAGCGGAATCGGGATTCCAACATTTAATTAGTAGGTTCAAGTTATTTATCTACCCCTCAAATTAAATATTGAATTAACAAGACAAATCATGGCATTGGTTCGCTACACAATATTAAATGGAACCGGGACAAGACAAATAGCACTCCCATATATTTCATATTTATTTAGTAGATGAATCACCATTTAACCCCCGAGCAACAATATATGCATCCAAACATGAATGATTTAATATGCGACGAGTTTAATATGGCAACTTATAAAATAGGGGCTCGGATTTGGGATCACACATGGGTCCGACGATCTTGGGCTCTGGCGGTTCGGCTCGTCGAGATCGGTCTCCGGGCGCCGGGAACGGGGCCTTCGTGTTTTGGATTTGATAACCGAGTATCAAAGATCTTGGCGTCGGGAGGGGTAGCACTTGACATCGCCACAACACCACCACGCCATCTGCACCTCACGTCCTCATGGACAATTACCAACAGCATATCAGCACAAGAAATTACACTGTTCCAGAATCAATTAGAACCCAAGATTATGAGGCCCGAACACCTCAGAGGCTACCTTGGCAAAAAGAATCAGCAGAACCAATAGGAAGATGCGCTTGGATCCACACAAGAAACATCAGCCTGCTAAAGAGAGCAGGCCTGGTCTTGTCGGCGACACAAAAATAACCGGAGAAGAGCACGTCGTGCACTACAGAGCACGTTCCCTGGAAGAAGAGAACTGCGGGGCATAGGAGCGTCCAGCGCTGGCGGCCACACGGCAGCGGTGCTCGAGGATGGCGTCGATGCAGCGCCGATGGGCGGGCAGCGTGGCCAAGCAGGGGCGACGAGTACGGAGGTTCCAGGTCGACGGGAGGCGGACGCCGGCGGTGCTACTACAGAGAGGGTCGAGGACGCGCAGGCCGCAGCAGCGACAGTTGCGGCAGGCAAGGAAGGAAGCTCACGAGGTGGGGGCGCCAGAGGTCGACGCGGATGGGACGGCACTCGAGCCAGGGATGCGAGGCCGACGAGAGAGGGCGAGGACGGGACGCGGGCGCCGGGGAAGAGGACGACGCAGGCAGGGGAGGCGACGCTCTCACGCCCCTTGCGGCGACAGGGAGACGAGGGGATTCGGCGACGAGCGCGCACGGGGCGGCGCCTGGGCGAGCTGTGTGGCCAGTGACGGGAACGCGACGAGGAGGCGTGGCGGCGATTGAAGGGAGAGCGGCCCTGGTGAGGCGGCGGCCAGGCGAGCTTGGGCTTGAGGGGGTGCCAGGAGACTTGACGACGACGGGCACGACAGGCAGTAGCTCGCTGCAGTGTCTTGGCCGGAGGAAGCGCCGGCGACGCTGGCCTGCAGCAGAGACAGGAGGAGGGAGGCCGGAACGATCGGGGGCGCGGGGAGAGAGCCAGCGACGGGAGGGGCGCGGTGCTTGCGGGGATGGATCCAGGCGGCGGCGGCGGTGATGCAAAGGGCGTCGGGAAAAAGGGTAGGTGGCGATGGGCAGTTGCGTGCGTGTGTTGTGTGGTTGTGTGTGTGTCCTGGGTGCGTGTGTGAGAACATGTTGTGTGTGTTTGTGTTGCGTGTTGGGGCCAGGTCAAGTGTGTGTGTTCACCAGGTCCATGGTGTGTGTCGCTTGCGTGCTGGTGTGTGTTCGGCGGCGGAGCGGTGTGGTTCTGTGGTGATGGGTAGCTAGGGTTAGGGTTAGAAAGAAAAAAGGAAAAAAGGATTATTTTTATAGTCCAAAGTAGATTAGATGAAGCTAGTTTTGGGCCAAAATTTTAGACGGGCCTTTAGCCTAGTTTTATTTTAGTCAAATAAGAAAAACTTTTGTTGCGAGAAATATTATTTCTTTTAATTTTAGAATAAGAACGAGAGACGGGTTTAATGAAACCACATGGATATTTAGTAAAACAAAAATAGGTTTTTAGCAAAATAGTTTGTGATCAAAATGCGGACAAAATATGCATGATGATGTCATGGTGATGCACAAAATAAGATAACAATCAATTTCTATTTTTTTTTAAATATTTTCCGGACATTACAACTCGACACCACTAACAAGGATCGCGTCCCGAGATCCAAGCATGGACACCGGGGGGGGAGGTTTGATGATCGGATCTTTTTGCACCAGGGTGATGGTCGCGACACCACTAACAAGAATTCTTGTTCCGTCTTGAAATTGTCGACACCACCAACAAGGGTTGTTGCTCACCTTCTTCGAAAGAACACTCCGGAGAGACAAAGGCAAAGAAAGAGATCACAAGGTCATCTCTAACTTCCAAGGAAAGAGTATTAGTCACATTAATCCACCTGTTCAATGCTCGAGAGCTAATGATAAGAGTAGTGGTATGGTATCTACTCCATCCCGCACTCTAAGCGTTACTATGTACATGAATAGGAGAATTATGCAACCATCTCTCGGAATTCAGACTGAAGATCTTGACAATCGGTATTAGCAAAAGATTCAGGTAGATGATGTCATCGCAGAAAGTTGCTTGACACCGGAAAACATTTGAAAAGGGGTCAAGTAGAATGAAATCCAGAAGTAGCTCCACCGTTACAAAGATAGGAAGCGAAACCCTAAAGGTACGACGGAAGCCTAACCACGAGAAATCCTAGACTTGAAGAAGGTTAAGAGATAAGAGTAAAACTCGCAAAGATAAGAGGAGAAAGAATGGAGATAAGGAGTAAAACCAGAGATACTCAGATCTATCCAACGCATTTGTAGCAAAATAGTTTTGACACTAGACATCGGCTGTTAGCTAGGTTATCCTACAGGCTGGACTAGTGGAGTATCGTAAACCTTTGCTCTGATACCACTTGTAACGCCCCCGAATCGGGTCTATGCAGATCTCGGCATTTCCCGCCAAAACCCGCATAGAAGCGATTCAAAGATGCCCACCAGACACTTTCGTGTGGGTGGGATTTGAATACAAGTAGCTACATCACAGTAGTTTACAATAGAGTCCACAAGAACTTATATATACAACAACGGCTCAACGAGTCAAGAATACAAATGATACAAATCATAAAGAAATCCAAATAGTATCCGAGTACGGACAAGATCCAAATGGGACTAAGAGTCCTGAAGAATAACCAAGCGGTGTCCAACCCTGCCCAGGCCAAGCCGGAAGGGTAACCTTGCTAACATCGTCAATCACATACCTGTCAAACCAAAGGGTGCCGACAAAGGACAAAGGAAAACAGAAAGAGAGCGGCCAGTACTGAGGCCAGTACACGGCGAGACTAGAATTCGGCGGTCCTCGCCTACATAGGTATGGTGGGCTCAGCGGCAGCAAAGCTTGCACTATCTAACTTATAGAGACACGCTACAACTTCGGCTATTAGAGCGAGATAAGAGAGCACTATGCGGTAACAATAATATAACACCAGACATAACCCATCCGAAGATTTCCCCTCGAAGACCAGTCGAGGAAGTCCCCTTGCGGAACACACACGGTGGCAATTTTAGTTAAGCAGGTGTTTAGTTGATAAGGCTAATTACTAATCATATTATTAGAGGCAAAACATCAGTGGCGTTGTCTGTGATCATGACACTGTACTCCTGAGGCGTCCATAACCGTGGACACACGGCTTCTCGAAAAGATTTACCCTGCAGGGGTGCACTACTGTACCCAAACGCATGCTCAACCCATCAGGCAACATATTACGCGTGCCATCCGAATCTCACAACAAGAACTGTCCCATAACTACGCGCATATCCAGAGGCATCACCAACTGTGGGGAATCCAACCAAGAGGTACGACGATTCTCGAGGGAGGCACAGCGTTTGCGCCTACTGGTGGATCGGGCCCTGCGGGGTAACTTGTACACACCGTGGGTGCCGCCACCGTGTACCGCGATTTATGTATGCAAGCCATGGCAATCCACCATAATATCGAGTCCGAAGACATATCAACTCACCCATGTCCGAGGACATATTATGCGTATGCACCAAATGGAAAACCAATTTTGTAACCCTCTGGATATACGAATAGCGCCGGTAGTTGAGGGGGGATCCCAGAAGCCCCACGTTTGGTTAGCGCGATCAACTCAGAACTGGTATCGTAGAACGAACGGGTCCTAGGTCGGCTCAAGCAGTTCCCAAAGGTGGTCCCTGCCGGGGCCTTATCATTAGGTGAAACCATAACCGTAACCAACATCAGATTAATTATCTTATCACCAACCATATCCGAGTATCATGTTTCACCTGTATGAGAGCAATACTAAGCATGCCTACGACTCGCAAGGACAAAGCTAGCTAATCAAACAAGGCAATAGGATAACCAAGGCAATATAGTGGAGCAGGTAATTAAAGGAACGGTACTATAGCATCGACAATAAGGATAGCAATAGATCAAAGGAAGGATGTAAAGACTATAAATGCAAAATAGGTAGAAGAGGGAGAATGCTCGCCTGAGGAACAAAGTCGGATAGCCGGAGGCTTGTCGCAACTCGCATCCACTCATCGTCCTATCCGGTGAAGAAGCAAAGTACTAGAAAGAACACCCGATGCAATATTTAATAATACGGCAGAAGATCCAGCATGTTTACGATATGATGCATGGTATGGCAATATGCGGCCTAAATTGGCAATATTAAGCGGAATCGGGATTCCAACATTTAATTAGTAGGTTCAAGTTATTTATCTACCCCTCAAATTAAATGTTGAATTAACAAGACAAAGCATGACATTGGATCGCTACACAATATTAAATGGAACCGGGACAAGACAAATAGCACTCCCATATATTTCATATTTATTTAGTAGATGAATCACCATTTAACCCCCGAGCAACAATATATGCGTGCAAACATGAATGATTTAATATGCGACGAGTTTAATATGGCAACTTATAAAATAGGGGCTCGGATTTGGGATCACACATGGGTCCGACGATCTTGGGCTCTGGCGGTTCGGCTCGTCGAGATCGGTCTCCGGGCGCCGGGAACGGGGCCTTCGTGTTTTGGATTTGATAACCGAGTATCAAAGATCTTGGCGTCGGGAGGGTAGCACTTGACATCGCCACAACACCACCACGCCATCTGCACCTCACGTCCTCATGGACAATTACCAACAGCATATGAGCACAAGAAATTACACTGTTCCAGAATCAATTAGAACCCAAGATTATGAGGCCCGAACACCTCAGAGGCTACCTTGGCAAAAAGAATCAGCAGAACCAATAGGAAGATGCGCTTGGATCCACACAAGAAACATCAGCCTGCTAAAGAGAGCAGGCCTGGTCTTGCCGGCGACACAAAAATAACCGGAGAAGAGCACGTCGTGCACTACAGAGCACGTTCCCTGGAAGAAGAGAACTGCGGGGCATAGGAGCGTCCAGCGCTGGCGGCCACACGGCAGCGGTGCTCGAGGATGGCGTCGATGCAGCGCCGATGGGCGGGCAGCGTGGCCAAGCAGGGGCGACGAGTACGGAGGTTCCAGGTCGACGGGAGGCGGACGCCGGCGGTGCTACTACAGAGAGGGTCGAGGACGCGCAGGCCGCAGCAGCGACAGTTGCGGCAGGCAAGGAAGGAAGCTCACGAGGTGGGGGCGCCAGAGGTCGACGCGGATGGGGCGGCACTCGAGCCAGGGATGCGAGGCCGACGAGAGAGGGCGAGGACGGGACGCGGGCGCCGGGGAAGAGGACGACGCAGGCAGGGGAGGCGACGCTCTCACGCCCCTTGCGGCGACAGGGAGACGAGGGGATTCGGCGACGAGCGCGCACGGGGCGGCGCCTGGGCGAGCTGTGTGGCCAGTGACGGGAACGCGACGAGGAGGCGTGGCGGCGATTGAAGGGAGAGCGGCCCTGGTGAGGCGGCGGCCAGGCGAGCTTGGGCTTGAGGGGGTGCCAGGAGACTTGACGACGACGGGCACGACAGGCAGTAGCTCGCTGCAGTGTCTTGGCCGGAGGAAGCGCCGGCGACGCTGGCCTGCAGCAGAGACAGGAGGAGGGAGGCCAGAACGAGCGGGGGCGCGGGGAGAGAGCCAGCGACGGGAGGGGCGCGGTGCTTGCGGGGATGTATCCAGGCGGCGGCGGTGATGCAAAGGGCGTCGGGAAAAAGGGTAGGTGGCGATGGGCAGTTGCGTGCGTGTGTTGTGTGGTTGTGTGTGTGTCCTGGGTGCGTGTGTGAGAACATGTTGTGTGTGTTTGTGTTGCGTGTTGGGGCCAGGTCAAGTGTGTGTGTTCACCAGGTCCATGGTGTGTGTCGCTTGCGTGCTGGTGTGTGTTCGGCGGCGGAGCGGTGTGGTTCTGTAGCTAGGGTTAGGGTTAGAAAGAAAAAAGGAAAAAAGAATTATTTTTATAGTCCAAAGTAGATTAGATGAAGCTAGTTTTGGGCCAAAATTTAGACGGGTCTTTAGCCTAGTTTTATTTTAGTCAAATAAGAAAAGCTTTTGTTGCGAGAAATATTATTTCTTTTAATTTTAGAATAAGAACGAGAGACGGGTTTAATGAAACCACATGGATATTTAGTAAAACAAAAATAGGTTTTTAGCAAAATAGTTTGTGATCAAAATGCGGACAAAATATGCATGATGATGTCATGGTGATGCACAAAATAAGATAACAATCAATTTCTAATTTTTTTTTAAATATTTTCCGGGCATTACAATCTGGGACTATGTTCCTCTCTTTTGAAGTGGACCTGTACATATGAACACCAGGGTGCAATGGTTGTTTGCTGCGCCATCCGTTGTCCTTCCGTTTACTAATATTCGTAGTATGCTGCCACTTTTGGCTTAGGCTTGTACAGGATACCATGTAATGACGTGCTCGTGAATAAGACTACTATAAATCCCTGGCACGATTCCGCCCTACGCCTGCTGCTATATAGTTTGTTCTGCCCCAACGAGACTAGCTCGGGGCATCACTCCTGGAACCTTAGTTTTATGGTACTGTGCGCAAAAGCGTGGATGCTTTTGCCTATGTTAAGCGCAGTGACTTCCTCTGCTAAAGATTGGTTATGTATATTATCTTATTAGCTGATCTCCACGTGACTTGCTAGTTGGTTCTGGTTGCTTTTCTTGTCCCCCTCTTTGGTTTTCGTACTTCTAGCTTATGTTTTATTTGCCTCATTGTGTTTATATTACTCCCTCTGACCAAAATTGGTTAACTTGGTTTATTTTACATCTAGATGTATCTACTACTAAAACAAGGCTAGATACGCCCGAATTTAGACAGTATTTTTTTTAGTTTGCAAGCCTCCTGATGTTTTTCTGCTTTTCGTTTGCAAGCCTTCTGATGTTTTTTTGGAGACTCTAATTGAAATGATCTCATATGTTGCTGCCACGAGATATCCTGATAAGTCAGTCTCGGTTGTTTAGAACATAAATTGTTTAGATCAAATATTAGGCTTTAACTTTTTTCCTCCAACTAAGTACGTGGTGTTCATGAGGGTTGCTTTTTGATGATTTGTGTAAGCCTGCAAGTACGTCAGGGTTGAATTTACCTTTTCAGATTTGGACTGGTCCTGCATTGGCCTTATGACATCGTGAGATCAGATTGACATATGTTACAAATGTGCTTGCCTGCTTTGACTGAAGTCTTGCTGGACGACACCCACAGAATCATTTGTGATTAGTCATGATTCTTTTTTTTTTTCCTAGAAATCTAAGATGATGAATATGATATTTATCTCATATTTTAACTGTGTAGGTTCCTCGGGTGCACTAAAGCTTTGATTATTTAAGCCGTATCAACAGCAACTTGGACGAGACTGTTTTGTCAACAGAATCTTTAAAAAGAGGAAACAAGACAAAGGTTCTTGTCCAACATGGTGTTCTATCCAAATTTTCTTGGATCCCAAATGTGATTTGGTTCGGAGGGAGTAGTAACTTGCTTGGTTTGGATACCTGGCACTATAAGTTGTCATTTTATCTAGATCATTTTTCCGAGTAGCTTACCTTCCATTTCACAATGCCCCTCCTCTCCCTAATAAAGTCCAGTAGAAAATGTGTCTTGCCCTAGGCCAAACGGAGGCCTCTCTCACCAGCATTGCCGGTGAGAGATAGCGAAGGATGGTGCCGGCGGCAGTATAGCAGGTAGGTTTAGCTTAGTTAGGGTTTTGTTTTTTCACTTGCTTGTTGAGGCTTCTTGTCCGAGTGTGGAACTCCAGGTTGTGCTGCCCTAATCTAGGTTGTAGGGTCTGATTTTGATGCGCCTAGGCTCCTCTGACTGCGGCGATGTCAGCCATCGCGTCGCCGAATAACACCAAGATCACGTGTTGCCTTCCCGTCTCGTTTGTCCCTGTTTTTCATTGTCTCTCTTTGGCCAGCTGTAACATCCCAAAAATACTAAACTTGGATCATCAAACTCTAATCATCAAAATTAGGGTTAACAAAAACTTTTCTAAAATAAAAATATGAAAGCATGCATGGTGTATGCATTTCATTTGGAATTATTTTGAACCACCTTGTTTGTGTGTTCCTTTGCTTGTAAATGGATTCTTAGGTGAAATAAACATCATCTAAACAATTCCCAAACTTTCTCAAAGACAAATAAATCAAAACGAATAAAATAAGGGAATGGTCATTTTGACCAATTTAACTCCCATGTCTACTTTGGCTGTCCCAAACTTTTAGAACTTAACAGAAACTTCTCTGGATCTTTGCACCTCTTGATTGTACTCATAACAAAGTATCAAGGCCCACTTTATGATCATCCAGAAACTTTCAAATACATAGTTTAAATGACAGTTTAAAATTGAATCTTTATCATATGAGAAGATCCCACTTTTTCGAAAACCACTCAAACAAGCTCAACTTTTAAAACCCAAGCATCTGCAGACTCACCAGCACCAACCTAGCACACCCACCAAAAATCTTTTCAAAATTCAAAACTTGAATTCTTGCAGCCATTTTATCAAACACTTTGCAGACACAAATCATCAAAATCTTAAACACTATTGTGAGCAGTGATTGAAGCCTAACTTGTCCCCTCTCTAGCTCACAACCATCTCAGTAGATCATCTAGCAAGTTAAACCAAGCACTAGCCTCACTGTAAGCTGGGCAATGACATCAATGGTGAACAGCCGAAGCTCATCATGTCTCCCCAGTGGAGACAACAAGCTAGAAGGAGATTTAGCCGTGCCAACCTTGTCTGGGAGGCAGCCCACCGTCCACCGTCCACCGCCACTCCCTGTCCCAGCCACAAGCGTTGCCAAACCCTGGACCACACGCACGGACCGCGCCCAGCTCGCCAGCAACCATGCCGAGCATGTGCCAGAGCGCCGCCCTCGACACACGCCCACAGACCGCGCGCCGCCCTCGCCGCGTGCATATATGATCGCCACCAACCCAGGAGACCGCCAGACATCCCCGTTCGCCGCCCCATGCCGCACAGCCACCGCTCGCCGTTGAAGACGCCGCCTCTGCCGCGCAGAGCATCGCGTGTTCCAGACCAAACTGCATCGTCCCTACGCGCGCATTAAAGCCGTAGAGCATCGCCAGGAGACCACCAAGCAATCGCCACCGCCGGCCATGCCTCTAGCCGCTCGTAGCCATGTCGCCACCGTCGCCTGCCCATCCCGTTCGGTCTCTCCGTCGCGACTATAAATAGAGGCCACCCCCAGCCGAATTGAGCACACCATCGCACTCCCCTCTCCTCACTGATCGTTCCACCCTGTTCCCGGAGCAAGGCGAGCAGCACTTCGCCGGAAGCTGCTGGAGAAGAAGGGGTCCGCTTCGCACCCCCTGTCTCACTGATGCGTGGGAACAGCAACTTAACTAGCCCGCGTAAACGCTGTGCTTAGCAGGCCGGCCCAGTATCGCTTCCCGCGCAGCCCAGTTATTTGAATTTAACCTTTTTCATTTTATTTCAAACACACTTCTGTACCCAGTTTCAAAAATCAACTCAGGCCGATTCAGTGAACCAAATTGAATGAAACCAATTTTGTTAGAAAGGCCTGGGAATGATGAATCCAAGCCCGTTGGATTCAAGTCATTTGGATCTGTAGATCATCCATGGTAAAAATAACAAGGCAGAAGCTTTTCTGCATTCAAACATTTTTCAAATCTAAACCATAATAGCTTTTGAGTTGATTCCAACTCTCAAAAATCACATTTAACCATACCTTTCAGAATATATAAAAATATATAGGTTTACTTACAGAAATAATGACCAAGTAATAAAAGAATGCCACATAGGCATTTATAGCCACTTTAATTAATTAAAATAAAAGAGAAAAACCTTATTAAATTGTGACACCACTTTAAATCACATTCCCATGGACTAAAATATGTGGTGATGACATGTGTCAACATGATCCCATGTTTGGTTTGGAGAATATTAAATCTTAAGTAGTTTTTCAATGAGTAGAAATTACTTTTCTAAAAATAAAAGGAATTAAACCAAGCTTTAATCTTGTAATGTTAGTGATGATGCTAGATCATCTATAGGACCCTTGTGTGTGATGAATGCAAGTAGTTAAGTATTGTTTGGTGATTGTATACCTCGTATTTATTCATAGACGCTAGTACCGACCAAGGATACAAGGAGGAAGGAGGATACTACGAAGAAGAAGCCGAGGAGAACTTCAGCCACTGCTCTGCACAAGGCAAGCCAATACTTGCAAGCTATTAATCTTGCAAGCTAACACTTGCAATTTAGCAAGCTTATACTGATATGCAAGCCAATACTTGCTTATTACCATGCCCACTATATGCCTTAAAGCATATATGATCATAACCACTTGATAAACCAATCCTAGTTTTACTTACAAGCTTTATACTTTATTTCTTTATCAAAGCTTTAACTTAGAGTTGACTTAAGTGACCTGTAGATTCTAGAAAGATATATTGAAGGTTGCATAAAGAGCATAAAAGTTGGCCTAAGCTAGAAAATCTCGATGTCATCCTAAGGCATAAGATTGAACTTAGTGGAAACTCCACTAGTTTACTATCCCTCATTAGTGCTACCCCCACTTATAGATGCTAGTGCTAAGCATAAAACTTGATCAACTTTAGATGGGAATACTTGGTGGAAAAATGTTTATGAAAACCTTGGAATGATGGATCATTCTATTGAAATGTTTGGACATGTGTTTCCAAGAACCAGATGATTTTGGTGATGAAAATTTTAGGCATGAGCCTTAGCCCTTTATAAAACTGATGGTTGTCTGGATGCGATACCATTCCAATTTTATCGTACAACCACAATACCCGAAGATTGGGTAGGGCTTGACTGGAAACTTATATACCTTAGTATTAGTTCCCTCACGGCCAAGGTCTGAGCTGAGGCTACCTTGTGAAGATTGTCCACCTGTGCAGTACCCAAGATGACAGTTGGTCATGGTTGGGAGGCCAAACTCACAGGAGAGGTGATTATGCTAGGGCGTGTAATTGAAAGGTTAGGATTGATTATCCGCATACTGAGTATGGTAAATTCAGGATTTGTTCCAGACGGATGTATCGAATATTGTGGTGAAAGTGTACAATCTCTGCAGAGTGTCAAACTATTCAAATAGCCGCGTCCGCGATTATGGACAGTTGGAGTGGCCATACTGTTTCCCCGTCAGATGTTTTCAAAATGACTTGTGAAATGATTTGAGACTTTGACTTGACCACAAAGAGTTGTGATATGAAATACAAGTTCCCACTTAGGTGTTATAAAACTTCAACTAGCATTTGTTGCTTCTAAACTTAGTAGAGATAAATCTGGCTTTTGCAAAACAACCCTAGAGCCTAGTGTCCTATTATCAAAAAACCCTTTCACTTGTTAGTATTAGTTTGCGAGTACTTAAAGAGTACTCATGGCTTTGTCCCTGGCTATTCCCATGGCCATACTATGAAGAGGAGTACCTGGAAGATGGACCCCAGGAAGGTTACGACAACTAGGATCATCTCCCATCGTCGGCATTGCCTGTGACCCCGAAGATGGAGCTTCGCCTACGCTACCGTTATTATTACGTATTTCCGCTGCTTGAGTTGTATTAAGAACTGGATCATGAGATCCTTATTTGTGTAAGACCTTATGTATGGTTTGTAATGGATGATGTACTGTGGTATCCAATTCTGTTATGTCTCGCAAAAATGGTAATCCTGGGATTGCGATGTATGGCATAACAGGCATCTGGGATTAAAAATCTGGGTGTTGACACCAGCTGTGGTGTTGGGGGGGGGGGGGGGGTTGGGTATGATGAGGGTGGGGATGAGCAGATCTGGTGGCGGCGGGAGTGAATCCGCTTTGGCATGTGGGAACGTCGCTGACCGATGGCTAGGTTTGCCTGTTTTGTCTTCAGTTTCTCTTTCGGACGACTGTGGTGGTAAGGGGAGAAGAAGCTTGATGTGCCGACGCGTGGCTGGCTTTCTCGAGCAAGTCCTGTTTTCCTAACTAGCCGTGGTGGTGTGGGGGAGAGCAATTCTAACTTAAAAGGCGCTAAAGCTTGCAGATGGTCTGGGAGGCTTTGTCTGGGCCTCCGGGAGCTTTTGGAGCTTTCACTCCTTTCGGTGTCTTCCAAGTGACAGCCTCAGGTCGTCGCCGCTATCCATAGACAAGAAGGTAGCCACGGCACGCTCGGCGCCGTCGATTGCTCGAGCTATCTCATCCTCTACGTGAGGATCTTCTGCAGTCCGGTACCACCCATGCAACCAAGTGGTTTCGTCCACGCTTGGTGCTGGGGTGCCGTCACCTCGGAACTACTCGTTATCGGCGGTCCGCACGGATTTAATTGCGTTCTGTCGCTCTGTTTTAGAGTGTTGCTTGAGAAACTGAGAGGCCTTGTTGTAACTTCTGTTTCCTTTTTTATCTCCTTGTCATTCTACATCCACCCAGTCAGCAATGGAAATCGAGCCGTCGTCACCCTTTCGTCTCGGAACCCCGCGGAGACCGCTGGACATTAACTGACCGTCGCGTCGGCCACGCGCCGTCGTAGTGCCACGCCACCGCCGCACCCTCGGCTCCCCTTTTTCCACCCTCGCTGCTACACCTCTCCCACCCTTGTCGCCTGCCTCGGCCTATAAAAGTCGTACCCCTTGCCAGAACTCTTCCCGCTCCCTCAAAGTTCCCCCTCCCCAACCCCAGCGACCTCCAACCTTCGGAGAACTCCGAGCTCACAGCCCCCGCACTTTACCATGGGCGAGAGGTTCCCCAGCGACCCAGCGGCAGCGGACGTCATCGGCCGCCACACCCTCCAGCCGTGGGACCCGACACTTCGGGGCCTCATCCGTTAAAAAAAGAATAGCTTATTTTTTTAAGACTTCCTTTTAAGAACTGGAACAATTGTGTGAAACAACTATAAAGCCTACAACCCAAAAAAACGGCCCTATTGGAACCTGTTGACCGGGAGTTGTGCGGAGAGAGGAAATAAACAATTTCGTCGAGGTTTTGAATGACAAGTTATGGGCCCAGAAGCATAGGAACGATGGGCTTAAAAGCCTCTCCCTTTTTAGGTCGCTGCTCTACCACGTAGGAAATGTGCTCTCTAAAAAAACTTCTAAGATATGGTGTGCCTCTTCCATGGGCCGTTGGGTAAGTGGATTGTCCGTTCTTCTTCCCAATATTCGTCTCGTGTTACTGGCAGAAGATCCTATTTGACCTAGATCCCCTTTTATTCTTCTTCCATTACTGGCTCGGCCAAGACGAAGCACACGCCTCTCTCCGGTCCCCGCCATTACCAGCCACCTTGCCCGCCGTTACTAATCATCCTTCGGTATATGGGCTGCCCGGTGTATCGGATATAGCATAGGTAGCCGAGAAAAGCTTGTTCTTCCATAAGTTCCCAGGTACCAGCTTACTCTAATGCCTAACGGCATCGCTATGGTTTGCTTGCGGCTATACCGCGCCTAGGGAATTTCTTAGCTAACATACTTGTACTCTTTCTGTGTTTCTGATTTACCCAGATTTGGGCAGTCATAGATGGAAAGATACACAACTCTTTGAAGCCTCTGTCCGCGTGGTGTTGCCGAGGTTTTCGGTGTTCGTCTCTGTCGCCTCTGGTACCACCGGGGTGGCGCCGATCGATGGCCTGTCAAGGATATACATATGGTCCTCGTCGACTTAGAGGTGATTTTTTCCTGATTGTGCACATTAGAGACCAGAACTGAACTCATTTACATTGTAAAATAAAGAAACAATTTTATCCTTAGCTTCGTAGTATTAGTATGGCTTCAACTACATATTTTCATGCTTTCACGCTGTTATATAGGCATGTCGTAGTTGCTAGAGTATTTTGGGGGTGCTTTATAAATTAGGTTTGTATCTTATGTTGAAGGTTATCCAAGAATATGTTCTAGGTGAATTCGATGCTGATGCAACTGATGCTTACCATGAAAATCACACCGCTGGGTCTGTTGTCGTTGATTTCGTAGACCGCTTTTTCATCTACATAGCTTCGGCTAACTTGTCAGCCTCTTGTTATAATTTAGGGTGATGCCGTTCATGCCATAGTACCGCAGGGGTTCTTACAGCCATTCATCGATGTGTTGCATGAGGGAAATGTCTATGAGTTCAGCAGGTTCCGTTTGGTAAAAAACTAGAAGTTCTGAGGCATGTTGACAATGAATTTGCAATTTCCTTTACACACTTGACAACTGTTCGACGTAGAGACGGTCTGTCAAGCACCTTGCCAGAGCATCACTATTCATTAACCCTGCTTTCATGTCTGCCTTCCTACCGCTGACCCGGGTTGTTTAGTAGGTATGATTAGATGTTGTTATGTGTTTCTTATGGTTCATGCTTTGCATTATTTGCACGGTTACAAATGTTGGCTGTGTTTTTTTTCCTTAGATGTCCTTGGTACTATATGCGCAATCTCCGAGATCCAGGCCCCAGCCCGAAAAAATTGTCTTGCTTAAACGACACGTGTATCTCAGGGATCTTAGGTAGGTACATACAAAGTGATTTCTCTCTATTCGTCTCCCCTGGATGTCCAGCCAAGCATTTCTTACCAGCTTGTTGTTCTTATGGGTCCAGTGGTCATGAGGTCAAGATTGTTCTATGGGGCAATTGTGCGCTGCGTTTCAATGGAGATGTTATTCGTGTGCTTGGACAGACGAAATCAATTGTTGCTATCTTTGTTGGTTCCACTATTCATGCATATGATGGTACTTCCTTCTTTACATGCTTCTTTTGATATGGGGTGGCCCGATCTTCTCAGCAAGCAGTTGTCGATGATGATGGTGGATGATACATAACTAGCCTGTAGCTATGAACTCTCCCGCTCGAACCCTGATGCCAATGCAACAGCTCTCGAACCCTATGGTATATTCACAACACCACGCTCTTGCGCACGCAGCCGTCGACCACGAACGGTAGTTTGCAATCTACTAATTCCCAATGGAACAGTAGATCATACTCAATTGCAGTAGTATAACTCGATCACAGGGTAATTCCAGAGGTTCTTCATAAGAAACAACTCGAAAATAGTTTTAACGTGGTCTAACCCTAACTATGGGGACGTCCTAGGGCTTATAAGGGTGGCTGGGGCGGCCAAAATCGCGAAACAAAACGTGTCTGATACAGTCAGATCCGTCCAGATCTGATGGTAACATTCAGGGTCGGACTTTCCTCCCTAAGTAGGGGCGGATAATCCCCCCCCCCCAGATTATCCTCCCCTGGGGCGGATTATCCGCCCCCCATACTGAGCATCGCGCACGAAGTCCTTAGCAGAAATTCTAGAACAGGGCCGGACTATCCGCCCAGGGGCCGGATTATCCGCCCCCTAGAGACGTGTAACTACTCGTTAGAAAGCTCTCGGAATGATCTTTCCAACAAGTACTTATTTGCTTGATTTGGAGTTCGTATGAAGAATCCACGTCCGTTTCAATTTTAGGGCTTCTGTTTGTCCGAACTAAACATTCCTTCTTGATGATCTTCTCTTGCGCCTTCCTCCCGCTCCTCCCTCGCGCATCCTTGGCGATCATCATGCTGGACTCCTTGCCTTCCTCCCTCTCCTTCCCGCTGGCGTTAGTCCGATGGATATTGAATCTAGTCAAACAATAACACCATGATTTAGGTAGTATAAAGTTCTTATAAATCAACGTATCTTGTACAACTAGGAATGAAGTCACCTTGTAATATTTTTCAATAAAGTTTAATATTTCATTCCAGCTGAGACAACTAGAATCAGCATGATCCATGATTGTATCCTCATCATCCTCCCTTTATTCAAGAAAAGCCGTCCTTGGCTTTGGGTAAGCTGAAAGTGGAATGAACAAAAAGAACAACGTGTACGCAGAGTATATGTATACATAACATGTTGTATTATTTGTGTTCACGTGAATAATATGTTTACTATACATCAAGCAACTTAAATTGCAGGTATAAGTGAAGTACAAAGAAACATGATCATGTTGAAAAACAAATAGATATATAGTCATGTTGTGCATTACTAAATTCAGTTTTCTCAAAGAAGATCTATGATCAAATTTGTGATGAACAAGATCAAACCAATTCAAAATATGTGAAAACCGAATTGATTCATGCCATGCTTCAACTGCGCTACTCTGATTAGTAGGAACATGATCATTTTGTTTAGTATGTAACATACAACTCAATTTGCAAATATAAGTGAAGTATACATCAGTAGCACACTTATGCAATACATTGTGGGACAAACACAAGGGTATGAAAAATCTGATTCAAATCTAGAAAGATTGAAACAATCCAACATAGGTAAAGTTACTTTTGTTGGGTGGACTATATCAACTAGATGAGAATGTACTTTCATATTATCAAAAATTGTAGTATCTATCCCACCATAAAGATATCTTAATAGATAGCATATATGGCTAAACACAACAAGTTTCAATTCAGCAATTCTATCACATGTAATGCATATGTGATCCACAAGAAAATTTTCATCCATGCTATATTCACCAATTAGATTAAAGATGAAACATGGAGAATATGTGTTTGAATTTAGACATGAAATTTTAGAAATCTTATCCACAGCACAACTCATATTCATAGGTTCATTTAGCATTATGGAATATACAATTTCAGTAGGTGGTATTCGAGCAAGTATTTCCTTATGTGTAATCAGTACCACATGATCAAAATGCGAATTTGGCAAACTATCACATGGTGCTGTAACATTATTGCACGACAAGTCACAATGAGGTAGCAACAAAGGAATAGACTCACAAAATGTTGTGCTTGTTGGCTGTAGCTCCAAATCAGTACCGATATATTCAGTATGCTCCTCACATGTAGTAGGCACTAGAACATCTTTCTCAAGTGATAATGCACAGTCCAACGATACAGGTTGTAAAATAGATGGCTCCCTTTCTTCAAAAGCAACCTGCATATCACAAGAAACAACACTAGAAGTAGAGATAATTACATTAGTAGAAACCTCATTTGTCTCATCAACTTTCACTCTCGATTCTTCTACGATAGGATCAACATGTGGGTTTATGTTGGTGATTACAGGTGAGCAGAGGTTTTGAAGCCTAATCTCCTGAAATTGCTTAATATGTGTACGTGATAACCAAGTGTGCTTATCATTCCAAAAGATGGAAGGATCAGAATACTCATTACCAAACACAACCTAGAATTTATTACACCAGTTTGTTCCCAACATGATATGGCAGGAGTTAGACGCTCTAGGAACGACAAAACAAGAAACATATCTGCTAGGGCCATAAATGGTGAGTGGAACACATGCGATTTGAGTAACCGGTAGTGCATGACCAGAACTTGCTAACATAAATGGGGTTGTTAATGCACGTGTGTATAATTGTAGCTTTTCAACAACCTCAACACTAACCAAAATTATGAAAGAACAAGTATCAATGGTAGTAGCAGCATGTCTACCACAAATTTCCGTCGTGAAGTGGAACAAACCCGGATTAGGCACTACTCCTGAATCCTCCTCCCAGAATGTATTACTGCAGTGGTATCGTAATGGAAAGGGATAATCATTTGTATCATTTTTCTGCATCACATCAACACTACTAGAAGACATGATTAGTATGTTAGTGCATAAAACAAAATCTGGTGGTGGAACTCTCAAAACTCACTCAAAACTAACAAGAAAGTAGATCTTACCGTTCCAAAGTGAATAGAGATGCTTTACCAATTCGAAATCAACAACTAATGCACTGATGTGATAAAGTGAATATCAAGGGTATGGAGAACGATCACAGGACACACATGTTATTTATGGTGGAGCTGTAGCTATGGTATCCTAACTATACCGCAAACAAGTCCTAGTGCTGATCATTATGATAACCCAAGAAACACACACGGTGGAGATAAACGTGGCAAAGCAATTTATGAACAGGAATATTGCAATGCACAAGAGAGACGCTAGTAATAGCTCAAAATAAACAGGCACAAGATTGCTCAATCTACAAGTGCTATGATCAACTAGGCCTCCAATAAAGCACACTTTGATATCTCTTTTTGATACTGAATAGCTTTTCCTTTTCTGTTTTTTTATTTTTTCAACTATATGACTCAATGCAAAACGAATGCAAACTAGGGGGCGGATAATCCAGTTTGTCGGGGGCCGGATAATCCGGTCTGTCAGGGCGAAAAATTGTGCACTTTCAAAACCCTAATGAGCAGCCTGTCAGAGCAAAGCAACTAGTCTTGTGGGTACATTCCTAGGCACGGATGCTGTAGATAGGCTGTAGCTAGGTTTGAAACACCAAAGTACGCTATGTGGACTCAGAAAAGTAGATGGAAACTTGCGGAAAACGGTGATGGTGGACTCGGTGGAAAACAAGATCAAAACCCTAAACTTAAACACAAACAAAAACTAGACTCCTCCAAGAAAAACCTGCAGATCGGATCTACAAGAAGACACGACCAGCAACTAAAACTTGAAAAACGATGCAACCTAGGCTAGGGCAAATATTTTTGTATGCCTTTTTCTGTATAGGACGAAAACAAGAACTAATCTATGGATGGATTTGTGGATGCTCTCCGAGTAAACGAGGAAATCTGATACCAAGATGATATGGGGTGGCCCGATCTTCTTAGCAAGCACTTGTCGATGATGATGGTGGATGATAGATAACTATCCTATAGCTATGAACTCTCCCGCTCAAACCCTGATGCCAATGCAACAACTCTCGAACCCTATGGGATATTTACAACACCACGCTCTTGCGCACGTAGTCGTCGACCACGAACGGTAGTTTGCAATCTACTAATTCCCAATGGAACAACAGATCACACTCAACTGTAGTAGTATAACTCGATCACAGGGTAATTCCAGAGGTTCTTGATAAGAACAACTCCAAAATAGTTTTAACGTGGTCTAACCCTAACTAAGGGGACGTTCCAGGGCTTATAAGGGCGGCTGGGGCGGCCAAAATCGCAAAACAAAACGTGTCTGATACAGTCAGATCCGTCCAGATCTGATGGTAACTTTCAGGGCCGGACTTTCCGCCCTAAGTAGGGGCGGATAATCCGCCCACCCCCCCCCCCCCCCCCCAGATTATCCTCCCCTGGGGCGGATTATCCGCCCCCCATACTGAGCGTCGCGCCCAAAGTCCTTAGCAGAAATTCTAGAACAGGGCCGGACTATCCGCCCTTGTGGGGTCCGGATTATCCGCCCCCTAGAGACGTGTAAGTACTCGTTGGAAAGCTCTCGGAATGATCTTTCCAACAAGTACTTATTTGCTTGATTTGGAGTCCGTATGAAGAATCCACGTCCGTTTCAATTTAAGGGCTTCTGTTTGTCCGAACTAAACCTTCCTTCTTGATGATCTTCTCTTGCGCCTTCCTCCCGCTCCTCCCTCGCGCATCCTTGGCGATCATCATGCTGGACTTCTTGCCTTCCTCCCTCTCCTTCCCGCTGTCGTTAGTCTGATGGATATTGAATCTAGTCAAACAATAACACTATGATTTAGGTAGTATAAAGTTCTTATAAATCAACGTATCTTGTACAACTAGGAATGAAGTCACCTTGTGATATTTTTCAATAAGGTTTAATATTTCATTCCAGCTAAGGCAACTAGAATCAGCATGATCCATGATTGTATCCTCATCATCTTTGCCTTTACATTTTCAGAGGATTACCAACCTTTTCTGTGACTCCTGAGTTTTTTTCCGTTATTATTATTAAGGTATCAAAGGTTTGGCTGCTGGAGCTCCCTGTTCATGGTACATTGATGATAATATCGTTGACATAAAAAAAATTCATGCGAGGTAATATATATGTTCTGGTTAAACGTTCTAGCTACCATTTGTGCTTAACATCTGGATATCCATTGCATAACACTGCCTTTTTTTTCAGTGTTCATGTCCTTTTCAGCCCATTGTACAGGCCCCAATACCGCATGTTATTTCTCTTCGGACTCAGGTTGGAGAGAATTGTCCTAGAAAAACTATTGCTCAGCTAGCTGCATTCAATCTTTTTGAAAACTAGGTGTTTGTTGGTTTACCTGGTAGAGTACATGCGTTCATACGAGTTTTTTTGGGTTATTAGTCTTCTGATTCTGCCATTCTTGTTCTCTCTCTAGGAAGCAAAGTTTCGCTGCAGCGTCACCATATCAAGAATCTCCTCTTGCCAGAAATGGTGATATGCTGGTTGCAATCGCTGTCATCGAATGGCTAGAGCATCCATATCATCCTATGCAGAACCACATACGTTTACTTGTTGTGATTGCTTCTGTCCATCTACGGATGCAACAGAATAATCCATTCTGTTATTTATGCTTACATTTGTGGTTAGGTATATAGCAGTCTATTGAACCAAACTTGCATTCTGTTTTCAGGTACTGGTTCTCGGTCATTGCCTCGGACCGAACAGGCGAGGCTGAATTTACTCTGTCTGGATCGCTCGCAACGCAGATGATTGGAAGTCATATTAAGCGAGTGATAGAACTTAACCATCCAACCAATGATCTGATATTCATTTACGAGGCTGCTGCTGGACAAGTACGGTTCCCACCTCCCGAGGTTTCTAGGATGCTATCCTGCAGGTATAGATTTGTTGTGTCGGCATTTGAAGGGAGTTTCCAGAAAATGCAACCATCATTCATGGTCTGAACGGTCGAGGCTTCTTTTCCGAGGATTCGCCACCTTTCCTTGATCGATACTATTACTTTCTTGGGCAAAAATTCCACCTGTCATTCCACCGGTCATTTCTACTCAGGACCCGTCTACAAATGATCCTGGGTCTTCTACTCGAGAATTGAACGTGTCCATCTGACTTCTTTTACTCGTGTGTTCGGAAATCGGCTTTCTTGGCTAATAACATGAAGGATTGAAGCGGAAGACTGGGCCCTTCTTTTCAACTGCTAGCCAATTTCTTTAGGATTTTGCATATGTACATATGTAGCCATCGAATGTTTAGGCTATGTAGTCGTTGTGGCGGTTCTTCAGTTCCTGCCTTGTTTCTTACGATCAGCACTGTTAGTGTATTATATGGAGATTGTTATGGAAGAACATGGAGTAAAAATATTTATTACACGTGTGTATCTCCTGAATGAAATATTATATGAAGACCGTCAACAAAGAACCCGGGCCAGCTTTTTGGTTGTACACCCGTATCTTCTATATCAAAAAACCTTTTTTTTTTTGAAAAAGAACACACTTCTGCGTGCAGATTTAAATAGCCATTTTGAGTTAGATTTATTTCAATGAGGTGGACTCGTACTGATCCTCGCCCTTTGCTGCATTTTTGGGTCAGCTCATCCTCAAACCAGGACTAATCTTGTATAGCATGAACCTTGATTGTTCATTTAGGTTATTGCTTGTTATTATTTTGTAGAATAAACGGGATGAAATTTGATATTCTCTTACCGTCGCAGGGGTGTTTGTTTTAATGACTGCTTGGGAACTTCTATTATAGTATAGTAGTGATATTATTTAGAAACAATCTAGGATAAAAGAAGAGACAGGTTCTGAATTTCATTCACTATTTCTGCAAAGAATTATTGCTTGTGACACGGTTGTTTTCCATACAGAAATAGATTAACCGGAGATACATAATTCCAAAAATATTTAGTGCTTAACTAAACACTTGGAACAGATCGAAGCAGCACAAATCTAAACACACACGAATCCAGTCAAATAGATTAACCGGAGATAAATAATTCTGAAAATATTTGGTGCCTAACTAAACACTTGGAACAGATCGAAGCAGCACAAAACACACACACACATCTCCAGTCGGTCCTCCACTTCGCTACTGTCGATGACGCTTCCTCTCCGATATATGCTTCCGCCAGAACTGGTTATGCTCGCGCTCCATCTCCCGTCGAGCGGCTACCTTCGCCTCCTGCCGGGCTAGCATCGCCTCTAACGCTTCCCGTTACGCCGCCACATTCCAACGATCCGCTTCCTCCCTCGCCGCAGTAATGGCAGAGAACTGTTTCACACGACGCAGCACGTACCTATCTGTATGCTCGAGAGCGGCAGCCCTCTTCTGCCGATCGGACTCGCTCTCAAACGACGCGAGGATGGCTGCCTGCTGTGGGTGCGTCGGTGGCGGGACGAACTGCTCCTCGCTCTCCCCCATCATCAGCAGAGTCGTCCCTGTCGGGATCGTCTTCATCGATCTTCTCTTCCCCATCACTTTCCTCCTCCACTGCCAGGTTATCTATATTGGAGTCGCGCTACTCGATCTTCTCTACAGCTTCATCGTCCACCGACAGAGGCCTTGGAACTGATGGCGACGCAAGGGCCCGAGGATCAAACCTCGCCCACGTAGTGATGAGTTTGCGAACCATGGTGGAAGCTAGAGCGGAAGCAGTACATCGTGACAGTCCGAAGGGCGAAACATATAGACGTGCCACCGCCTGCTTCTTTATATAGCAAAGTCTAAAAACTTCATGAACTAACGTTAAATAGCTTCGAAATCGATGGGCCATGCGCCGAGGCGCACTCCTAAATCTAATTATAGTGATTTATAGCAGGAGTAGGATTTTGCCACCGTCGTGAGATCTGAACCTGGGTAAGCTGTGTTACCTCATATCCGCCAACCTTCCGCATTACCCCACGTCTCTAAACACGCACTATGAGGATCCCTCCATGGCGTACTCGTCGACAATACCACGACAGTTGGTGCCCACCGTGGGGCAAGAGGCGCTTCAGGCTCTACAACGAGCGAGGTCCAAGCTCTTTGCGGGAATCGGCGAAACCGTAGCCATCGGCCGTGTTCTCTTCTCCGACAATGTTCCGATCGTCCCTCCCGACGAGTTTTGGATCCCGGCGAAGACGAACCCCACCCGCTGCTCGATTGTCCCTATCGGGGACATCCACCTCTTCATCGGTAAAAACGACTCGGGCACTAGTTCCCTAGAAGTCGGAGGATCGTCAAGGCCCGCACGGACAGCCTACGGCAGGATACGTTCGTGGAAGGATCAAAGTCGGATCTCTCTTTGGAGTTTGCCGGCTTAGGTCGGAAAAAATCAAGGCCCACCCAAACCGTCCCTGTGCAGGATATAATGGTGGAAGAACACTGCAAGTCTGTCGGCTTCACCCGTGCGTCTGGAAAGTAGAGATCCAAGTTCATCGGCGTGGTGACTATCTTCGATCTGGCGCGATGCGTTCAGAGATAGGGTGAAAACCCCCGCGATTACCTAGCCAGATGGCTCCGCATATGGGCCGACCTGGAACATTACCCCAATGATGATGCTATTTATCGCTTTGTGGAAGGGCTGGACCGCGGTACACTTCTCCGGCATATGCTAAGGCGGATGCAGGCCTCGGGACGCCTCACTTTTGAGGGCATGTTGCACACCGTCAACAAATTTGCGGCCGTTGATGCAGAAGCTCAAGCAGCGCTAGCGGTTGTACCCGGCACCCCTCCGCCTCAGCCACCACCACCGCTGCCTCCAGTCAACGTCCCTGCAGCCGCACCACCACCACCCATCATCGAGGAGGCTCCGCCACCATCCGACTCCATCTTGGACGCGCTCTACGCCGACATCAGCGTGGACTCGGAGGAGATAGACTTCATCCTGGAGGAACTCAACTCTTCTATGCAGGAGATGGAGGAGGACATCAGATGCGACGAGCAGGCCGACAAGGCCATCACATCCCGAGAGGTGTTCGTCGCCATTGGGAGTGTGATGGAGGAAGATCAACCCAGACAAGCTCCGCCTAAAGCACTGGACAAGGGGAAGGGACCACCCGTTGCTACCGACAATGATAGCACAAAGGCCATGCCCCCTCCGCCTAACTCAGTGCAGCAGCCGTAGGAACTCAACGTTGGTCCGAGTGACAACAACACCACAAACCCGCCGCCTCCGGCATACACGTCTGCGGCTGCCCAAATCACTCCAGCTGATAGAGTGATGTACGACAATTTGTTCGTCGAGCCCATGATTGTGGCTCACATAAGGAACGTAGTCCATCTTGACGAGAAGCGCCAGCAGCTGCTAGAGGAAGCGCAGGCCATCGCGGAGCAAGGCGCAAAGCTAGATCAAGATCTGGCCATGGCGTAGAAATCAATAGAGAAAGGTAGAGCCATGGAGGCCGAGTACAAGACTCTGCTCAAGAAGCAGAAGGCTAGGAAAGCTCTGGCTCGCATCATCAACGATCCTGGTGTACGGCGAAACCTAGGATGGGCTCCACCGAAGCCGCCACAAGCAAAGCCATACACTGACAGCGAGGACAGGCAGGTCATGCCCACTCCTATTCTCAACCTAGCCGTCTCCAAGACCCTTCTAGAGCAGGATAGATCACCCGTAGCTGTGGAACAGGTCTATGACCTTGTAGCAAAGGCGGTCAAACAGCAGGAAAAGGCCACCTCTCAGAGGCTTGAGTCAGACCCAGCATATTGCCAGTCTAGCAATCCTAAGCCGCCAAGGGACCGATCTCCTCAGGATGTCAGGTCCCGGACGGGTTCGTCAGAGTGAAGACGGAGGGATGCACGCAACAGGAAGGACGTTATCCCCATATCCTACGACCATGGAGGCAAGGCTCATCCTTGTCACCCATGCCCACCGCCCCGATCTCCCCGACATCGCGAAGAACCAAGGGCTCACCATCGTACGAGCATGCCTCCGTCAAGGCAAGGCGACATCGTCATCCGCGACAATGCGGAGCAGCCCCGTCACGATGGAGAGCGCAACCAAGGACATAAGAGTAGGTCGCGCCATGACCCTCCATGTTCGACAAGAAACCACGACAAGCACGAGGAGTCGCAGGATGGTAACAGCAAGAAGGCTAACCCACCTCCACCTCCGCCTCTGTTGCCACCTAGAAGCCACCATGGCGGAGGGGGGCCGCGTCATTCACGCAGCCCATCCCCTGGCGGCAAGAAGAAAAAAGCAAGCCCGGAGCCATACGACGCATGTTCACGCCTGGACAAGATTCACGAGGCCCGGGAAGGACCATATCTGGGACCATGTTGCTTTGGACCTGTAATATGGACCGCAACTTACCCCAAGGGTTTCCGGATTGACAAGATGATCAAGCCCTATGACGGCACCGCCAAACCAGCTACATGGTTGCAGGACTACGCAACGCGGTGGAGATCGCCGGGGTAACCCCAATGTTGCCGTCAAGTACCTCCCACTAATGTTGACGGGCACGGCCCGCCAATGGATTGATGACTTGACAGAGAAGTCCATCTGCAACTGGTTGGACATGCAATAAGCGTTTACCAAAAACTTTGAAGGTACTTATAAGCGTCCCTGCACTGTTGGCGATCTACAGCGGGGCGTGCAAGAGAAAGATGAGTCATCTCGAGCCTACCTCTCCCGCTAGTTGGATACGAAGAATTCCTGCACAGGAGTGCACGATCAGACCGCCATGGCCGCCTTCATCGATGGATTAGAAAAAGGTACGTTGCTCCGACATAAGTTGAAGCGCCTGCAGGACAATCACAGGCTCGATCTCAACCAGATGATTCAGCTGGCCAGTGAGTTTGCAACTGCCGACAACGATGCTCGCGGATCCTTGCCGGCAATAGTCGTTCCAACCCAAGCTAAGAGGAACAACACCACCAAGCAGAATAGCCCGCTAGAAGAAAATCAAACCTCCGACATGGTCGCCATGACGTTTGCAGGACGAGGTGATGGCGGACAGCATGGCCGAGGACGGGGGGCTAGTCGTGGGCAGCAGCGAGGTAGTGAAACTACCACGGCAGCGCTCCACGTTTCCCAAACGTACGAGGAGTACCGTGATATGTCATGCCTTGTACACCTCGAAGCCAACGGCAAATCCACTCACACCAATCGCCATTGCAAGTTCGTCAACAAACTCAAGGAGGACCCGGAGTCCGGTTACAAGCGAAGCCGGAAGAACAGACCGCGAGGCAAGGGCAAAGGGAAGAAGAAGGAAGAGGAATCCAAGGATTCAAGTGACATGGACGAGGATGTTGACCCCAAGCACGCCGACAAGGGCGATGGCAAAGGCAAGAACCCCTTCGAGAAGAAGGCCGCCGTCTACCACACTTTCCTTGGCACCCCTACTGTTTGGGCACAGAAAACCTCCATGAGGATATTGATGGCCACCCCACCCCCAGTTCCCCAGTACCTGCGCTGGTCGGAAATTCCAATCACTTGGGATAGGAAGGATCACCCAGACCTCATCCCTACGGAGGACCAGTACGCCATAGTCATCAACCCTTTGATTGACGGCAACGAGTTCACCAAATGCATGGTGGACAATGGAAGCAGCATCAACATCATGTACCTGGATACATTGCACAAGATGAACTTGACGGAGGCAAACCTAAGGCGGAATAGCACCATGTTCCATGGCGTAGTTCCTGGCCGGGAGGCTCGGTCCCTTGGGTGCATCACGCTTCAGGTCGCTTTTGGCGATGTTAATAATTACCACCAAGAACGCATGACCTTCGAGGTGGTCCTCTTCAAGAGCGTGTACCACGTCATATTCGGACGCGACATCTTCCACGCCTTCATGGCCAAGCCATGCTTCGTCTACAACAAGCTCAAGATACCCGGACCAAATGGCGTCATCACTGTATCTAGAAGCTTTACAAAGGCAAGGGACTGCGCGATTGGAGAACCAGCCTTTGCAGAAGCTGTCCTCTACAGCGAAGAATTCAAGGAGCTCCAGAGCAAGGTCGATGTCACAGAGATGTCGGCATCAAAGAAGCAAATTTCTGACTCCGATCCTGCCTTCAAGGCCGCCATCAAGACCAAGCCGGTGGAACTTGTGGTAGGCGATGCCTCCAAGACCACCGCCATTGGGACGAACCTGGACCCTAAATAGTAAAGCACGCTCATCAAGTTCCTCCGTGAGAATAGGGACATATTTGCCTGGCAACCTGCCGACATGAAAGGTGTACCTAGGGAGCTTGCGGAGCACAGCTTGAATATTGATCCAAAATGCAAACCGGTGAAACAACCTCTACGACGCTTCGGAGACGAGAAGAGATGTGCCATAGGCAAAGAGATAGCTAGGTTACTTAAGGATAGTTTTATCCGAGAAGTCCTTCACACCCGATGGGTGTCCAATCCTGTACTTGTCCCCAAAAACGGAACCAAAGAATTAAGAATGTGCGTTGATTACGCCGGCTTGAACAAAGCGTGCCTGAAAGATCCGTTTGCTTTGCCTCGCATTGACCAAGTCATTGACTCGACGGCTGGCTTGGAACTTCTATGTTTTCTCGATGCATACTCAGGATATCACCAGATAAAGATAAGGAAGTCGGACCAATTGGCCACTTCGTTCACCACACCTTACGGCACATTTTGCTATGTCACGATGCCCTTTGGGCTAAAAAACGTAGGTGCTACGTACCAGCGGACCATGCAACATTGCCTACATGATCAAATTGGTTGGAATATTCACGCCTACATGGACGATATAGCGGTGATGTCTAAAATTCAAACGACTTAATCTTCGACTTAAAAGAAAACTTTGATAATCTCCGAAAATACAACATGATGCTTAACCCTAAGAAGTGCGTCTTCGGGGTTTCAGCCGGCAAATTGTTGGGCTTCATCGTTTCCCAGCGCGGAATCAAGATCAAGGCCATACTAAACATAAACCGTTCGACACGCCTGAAGGACATTCAACGGCTTATAGGTTGCGTTCCAGCAGTAAGCCATTTCGTCAGCCGACTTGGAGAGAAGGCTTTGCCGCTGTACAAGTTGATGAAGAAGGCGGACAAATTTACATGGACAGACGAAGCAGATGATGCACTCAAGAAGCTAAAGGAGATACTTTCCTCGGCGCCTATACTTGCAGCACCCGAGCCTATGGAGCCTATGTTGATCTACATGGCGGCCATAACCGGGTAATCAACATCATCATCGTGGTAGAGAGGAAAGAACCAACGCATGAGTACGGAGTACAAAGACCAGATTACTATGTAAGCGAGGTCTTGACGGAGTCCAAGCAGCGTTACCCGCACTACCAGAAGCTAGATTATGGAGTGTTCCTTGCTTCTCGGAAGCTAAGGCACTATTTCCGGGAGCACCCTATCACAGTTGTGAGCAAAGCTCCACTGTCCGACATTATCAACAACAGTGACGCTACAGGAAGGGTTGCGAATTGGGCATTGAGCTTGCCGCCTTCGAGATCACCTACAAGAGACGCGACGCTATCAAATCACAGGTCTTGGCGAATTTCATTGCAGATTAGACAAAGATGCCAGATGCTACCCCTGTACCTGATCCAGAGTACTGGGTGATGCACTTTGACGGATCAAAGCTACTCAACGGATCGGGGGCTGGTGTACTGCTACAGTTACCAGCAGGGGAAAAGCTGCACTACGTTATGCAGATCCACTTTGAGGCTACAAATAGCATGGCAGAATATGAAGCACTCATTCACGGACTTCGCGTAGCCAAGGATATTGGCATCAAGCGCATAGTTTGCTGTGGAGATTCTGACTTGGTTGCCCAGCAGGTGGATGGTACCTGGAACGCGCAGAACCCTATGATGGCGGCATATCGAGACTAAGTGGATGATATAGCTAAGAGCTTCTTGGGCTATGAAGTCAAGTATGTCAAGAGGGAGGAAAATGAGGCGGCTGATCTGCTATCAAAGCTTGGATCGGGGCGCAAACAAATTCCGCCTGGCGTTTTTTTGGAGCATCTACGGACACCATCCATGAAGGGAGCGGACCCCGAGAACCCGGATAGAGTTGACTATTTTGTTCACACAGTAACAAAGGTCCCTCCGGCTTGGACAAAACCATTCATGGAGTATCTCGTACACAAAACTTTGCCTATCGACGAGGTCGAAAGTCAGAAAATAGTACGTTGAGCAAAGGGCTATACCATAATCAATGGACAGCTCTATAAAAGAAGCACCACTGGTGTATACCTCAACTGTGTTTTCCAGCAAGAGGGTATTGAAATTCTTCGTGAGATCCATCTCGGAGTTTACGGGCATCACGCCGCTCCTCGATCGTTGGTCTCCAAAGACTTTCGGCTAGGATTCTACTGGCTGACCGCTAAGGCGGACGCCGACAAGCTGGTTGAGACATGCATGGGATGTCAGTACTATGCCCGACAACCACATGTTCCAGCTCAAGAATTGCGAAGAATACCAATAACTTGGCCGTTTGCAGTCTGGGGGCTAGACATGGTTGGTCCATTACAGACGGCACCATGTGGGTTTACGCATCTGCTAGTAGCAATTGATAAATTCACCAAATGGATAGAAGCTAAACCCATTAGAAAGCTTGATGGGGCAACTGCTCTTAGGTTTGTCCGAAATCTAGTGGTGAGATTTGGTCTCCCACATAGCATTATCACCGACAATGGCAGCAACTTGTCACTCGGAGAAGTGGAAGCTTATTGTTGGGAGAAGGGCATCCGACTTGACTTAGCGTCTATGGCACATCCACATTCCAATGGGCAAGTTGAACGAGCCAATGGATTAATTCTGCAGGGAATGAAGCTACGTCTCGAGGCACTGCTACATAGAGCAGCTGGAGCCTGGGCGAAGGAGTTTCCATCTGTTCTGTGGAGTTTACGAACTACACCCAACAGATCTACCGGCTACACCCCTTATTTCATGGTATATGGAGCAGAAGCCATCTGCCTTCCGACATCCTTCATGATTCACCAAGAGTTGCCGCCTACGACGAAGATGACGCTGAAGAATCCAGATGCCTAGATGTGGACCTTCTCGAGGAAGAGCACGTATTGGCATGCCAAAGATCCGCCATCTACCAGCAGAAGCTACGCAGCTACCATAGTCGTTGCGTCCGGCATCGCTCGTTTAAAGACGGGGATCTAGTGCTCCGACTTAAGCAGAAGAAGTCACACAAATTATCCCCGCCATGGGAAGGATTGTTCATCATAAGCAAGGCGCTACTCAATGGGTCTTACTACCTTGTGGACAATCGTGAACTTGAGGATAGGCCAAACGAGGATCATAAGCGTAAGCGACATGACCCAGATGATGACTACCCGGAGCTTGATCGTCCATGGAACATAGCACAACTACGTCCTTTTTACACTTAGCATATTTTTATCTACTGTGTACCTCTTATATGATCAATGAAATAAAGCTCTTTGGTTCACTCATATGCTTGAGTCTTTTACCTCCTTTAGTGTTCATTTTTGGATCGTATAAAAACTCTATGCGCAAGTTTTGCATTTGCACTTGTGAAAATTCCGCCTATGGGCGTTAGCTTAAGTTTTCTGGTCTACACGTTCTTTGTCGTTTTTATATGGATTCTGGAGTGGTGACTTTTGGTACTCAAAGTCGGTGATTTTGTGGTTAGGTTTTTTACGGTGCCATTGGGCATCATCACCAGAGCGCATGGTTCCGACTACGAGTCTTCCGACTCACGAAAAGCCAAACATACAAACCAAAGTAATGGATAAGCCAGCACTTGCTTAAAAAATATATACATGCTGGAACTAGTACTTAAGTAGCAGGAAGCATATAGCTATTGTTTTCCGCCTTAAGATTAAAACCGTAGTTTTTCTGCATTCATACATCTAGAGGAAACAAATATTACAAAGTGTTTTTCATTCCTCTGGCGTAGGAGACTTTGAGGTAACGTCGTCGGCGGCAGGAGAGTCATCCTGATCATCAACAAAGTCGTTGGTCTTGAGGGACTCGGAGGAGCTGGGCTGGTCGCCATCAATGATCTCGAGAGGCACAAAGGAGTGTGGATCGACCAACTTGGATACCCTGGTGTCTTATCCGGCAAGCAATGACCAGATAGCTTTGTGATCAATCTTCTGGCCGTCATCGTCTACGTCGGTCAGACCCGAGGTCACCGTTTCAATGTCGGCATTCTCGTAGTGGGCCTTGACCATCGTCAATGACATTCTTGCACCATCCCGGGTACATTAAGCTTTCCAGCTTACGATATGCTCGGGGGCTTGGCGCAGAATCTCCGAGTACTTCATGACAGAATTCACCGCCTTAATGTTGATGTTCATGGGCTTGACAATTTCCTTGGCTTGCTTGATGGCAGTACTAATGAAGTTGCCAGCAAGGACCATGCATTCCTTTGGCGGAGGAGGAGTATTGGTTAAACCAATAGGAGCTGCATTTTTGTCCAAGCAATGGAGTACATGAGTTCAAATAACATAAAAGTTCAGATTACCTGGCTTATAGAAGTACAAGACGGAGATTGCTTACCAAAGATGCTCGCCTCGGCTTGTTAGAGTGTCTCCGCCATGGAGTCCCGTTCTTGTCGGAGGACCTTGTAATCCTCAAGGTTGCGTTTATTTTGCTCTTCGGCAGCTTTATTCTGCTCCTTGAGGATCAAAATTTCCTCCTTTATTCGGTTGATCTCCGTGTTGGCAGACTCCTACACGGCCTTCATAGACGCTTCATGCATCTTCAGAGTGTCAGCCTGTTGGAGATATGCCCTAGAGGCTATAATAAAAGTGGTTATTATTATATCTTTGTGTTTATGATAAATGTTTACATTCATGCTATAATAGTATTAACCAGAAACATTAATACTTGTGTAATTTGTAAACTAAATTAGAGTCCCTGGTAAAGCCTCTTTGTAATACTAGCTTGTTGGTTGATAGATGATTGTGGTTTCCTGATCATGAACATTGAGATGTTATTAACAACAAGATCATATCATTAGGAGAATGGTATGATGGACATACTCCTATAGATAAGCGTAGCATAAAGATCAAGTCATTTCAATAGTTCATTTGCTATAAGCTTTCTGATACATAGTAACCTAATTCCTTCGACCATGAGATCATGCTAATCACCATCACCGGAAGGATGCTTTGATGACATCAAACACCACACCGTAACTGGGTGGCTATAAAGGTGGCATTGAGTGTTCGGAAAGTATGTGTCGAGGCTCATGGATCAAGAGTGGGATTTGTCCATCCATATGACAGATAGATATACTCTAGGCCCTCTCGGTGGAATGTCATCCAATTAGCTTGCAAGCATGTGACTGGCTCACAAGGGGTCACATATCATAGGAACGAGAAAAGATTACGTATCGGTAACGAGGTTAAACTAGGTATGTAGAGATACCGACGATCAAACCTCGGATGAGTAAACTATCGCGATACAAAGGGAAATTGGTATCGTATGTAAGTGGTTCATTCGATCACAAAGTAATCGTAGAAATATGTGGGAGCCATATGAATTTCCAGATTCCTCTATTGGTTATTTATCGGAGAAGTGTCTCGGTCATGTCCGCATAATTCACGAACCATAGGGAGACACACTTAAGGATTCGATGTTGTTTAGTAGATATGAAATGTAAGTAGGGAGACTGAATGTTGTTCGGAGTCTCGGATGGGATCCGATATCACGAGGAGACCCAGAATGGTCTAGAGAATAAGATTCATATAAGGAAAGTCCGATTCCGGAGTTCAGGAATGATTCTGATGTTTTTCATCGGAGAGATTCTAAAAGGGTCTAGAAGGTTCACCGGAACGAAAGGGGAATGGTTCATGAATGTGTCATGGTTCAGTGGAATTATTGGATCATGTCCTAGGTCACTTGGTTGGGCATTTGCAAGAGAGGAATTGAGCTCCAAATTGCAAGTCAAAAGGCAGGTTTGAAAATTCAAACTGGAACAATGGTTTCCTAGTGGAAGAAGGAAAGAGTCCTTCTTTCCCTCCAACTTGGATAGGGATTTGGGGAAGGATTCAAACTCCCCTCTCCCAAGCTGCCCTCACTCTCATAAATAGAGGGGAGGGGCTGCCCCAAGAGGCCGCAACCAGCCCTCCCCACCTTGCGTCGTCGCCCTAGCGGCCTCCGACTCCACCTCCTCCTCTCTGGCCCACTAAATCTAGATCGCCGGAAACCCTAGATCCACCATAACCTGCTCCAGCTTAGGCAAAGCCCTGCAGGATTTTCCCTCAACTTCCGACACCATGCTGTCGTGCTGCCGGAATTGCGAGGGGAGAACTACAACCTCCGCTACCTGGTGTAACAAGGGAGAGAAATGTCTTCATCGAGTACCGAACGTGTGACCGACTGCAGAAGCACTGCCGGAACGCAGCGCCAGAAGGATCGTCTACGCGATCTTGAGATCGGCAAGTGTACGACTACATCACCCATGAGAATCTGCTCTTGTTAACCGCTTTGGAATCTTCGAGGGTGAGTACTCTAATCGACTCATTGCTACAATCTAGTAGATAGATCTTGGCTTGTTTGTGTGCATGCGGTAGAATTTTTTTGTTTTCCATGCTACGAACCACTACAGTGGTATCAGAGCCGTGTCTATGTTGGGACACGCAGAGATAAAACAAAACTTTTTCCTCTAACGTGGTGATCCCAAGATCTAGCCGAGGTAGAAAGCCACGAGGTTTACCACTAGACGCGCAGTTGCGGATTACTGATGAAGCGCGTCAGTTGATGCAGTGCAGTCCTTTGTGATCCGATCGTCCTAGTGCTGATCGTACAGCACCTCTGCTGGTATCCACACGTACAAGGAGGAGCACCGGCGGCGAACTGCTAGGTTCGATACGACGGCAGGACTGCTGTGGAGCTAGGGTTTCCAACGCATGAAATGACCTAACCGAACAACGATTAACCTTTCTGGGTTACGGTGCTCCACTATATATAGGGAGTGAACGTGGGCTCTGCTCGCGCGGCCCATTCACTAAAGCCCATATAATACTAGTCACCGAGAGTCCAACTCGCTGACTCAGTCCTAATCTAGCTTGGGTCCAACCCAACTAGATTTGTGGTTCAGATCTAATCCGAACTTGCTCCCGCTCTTAAGTGTGTGACCCTGCAGGCTCATGGCTACTTGGACACGATTAGAGTCCGACTCTTAATCGATCAGTCGGTAGCGGCTCCTAGCAGAACGTGCCGACTCCTAAGTACCAAAGAGTCATGACAACTTGCCTTTCCAATGTGACTTGCGTCCGAGTCCCTTTTGCCTCACGATATACCTTGTCAGACTATAGGCGAATAATTGTCATCCCTTAAATAGTCCGACTCTCTTCTCGATCCGAGATAAGTGATTCACTCGACTAACTCTTAGCCAATTGCCTTGGTTAACACTTAACCGAGTCGTGCATGGCCATGCTTTCCGAATCATATCATCCGAGAGGGCCCAGAGAATATCTCTCCAAGTGTAGGGGCAAAATCCCATCTTGGTTATTCACATCACGGAGCTTGATTCTCAGTCAACCCGAACTCTGCCTTTATAACTGCCCAGTTACGGATCAGCGTTTGACAGAAACTAAGTCGGTGATCCTCAACTCGGACTGTGTAATAACCTCAGGTCTAAGGATTACATTGATTGAGATATACAAATGACAACTTGTTCGTTGTACCTCAATATGGGTCAATCCGAATCGCTAAACTCTTTAGCCATATCTGTGTAAGTTGGAATAGCATCTCCATGCCCATGACAAGTGGAACCGAGTCATCAAGCCAACTTTCACATTGGTCTAAGTTGTGTGTCCAGCACAACCTCAATGACCAAGGATATTTAGTACAACGAACATGAATGTATAGTTCCACAACCGAATCACATATTCAATGATACACATCAGATGTTTATACAAGGACAACTTAATATCTTTATGAATACAATGGGAAAACTCATA
Organism: Avena sativa; assembly: GCA_916181665.1. Taxonomy (NCBI): domain Eukaryota; kingdom Viridiplantae; phylum Streptophyta; class Magnoliopsida; order Poales; family Poaceae; genus Avena; species Avena sativa. The sequence goes on from OV702281.1 coordinate 269,195,626, forward strand.
ATACATGATTGCCTCTAGGGCATATTCCCAACAGTCTATATGTAGATCTATTGCATGAGTAGAACACAATGATCATTGTGGGCGGTGGTGCTTTTATTTCAATTGCTTTTTGTGTACTTTGCATCTTGCGGTATGATGGGATGAAGCGGCCCGGGATAACCTTACATGACATCGTTCATGAGACTTGCTCCACGCTTGACATGCAACTTGTATTGCATAAGTGGCTTTGCGGGTGCCTGTCTCTCCCATCATAGTATAGATTCAATTTACAACGGGCACTTGATAGTTAAAGCATCAATGTTGTGGTTCTTGTTCGTAAGTTAGAAGGACACTTATTGAAAGCCCCAAACCACGTAACACATGCAAAGAAAATTAGAGGCGTCTAACTTTGTTTTGCAGGGGTGTGCTGTGATGTGATATGGCCATGATTGTGATTATATATGATGTATGCAATGTTCCTTATTGTAAGTTGGCAACCGGCAGGAGCCATATGGTTGTCTTTTAATTTTGTTAAGACCTGCGTGTCTATTATTGAAAGTAGTTGTAATAGTTGATGTTGGTGGACGACAACCATGGAGTGGCGCCATTGACCTTGACGCAATGCCGGTGATGATGGAGATCATGTTTGTGCTTGAAGATGGAGATCGGAAGCACAAGAAGAAAGGCCATATCATATCACATATTATGAATTGCATGTGATGTTAATCCTTTTATGCATCTTGTATTGCTTATTTCGTGACGGTAGCATTATAAGATGATCCCTCTCACAAAATTTCAAGTTATAAAGTGTTCATCCTTAGTAGGCACCGTTGCTAAAGCTCGTTGTTTCGAAGCACCACGTGATGATCGGGTGTGTTAGATTCTGCGAGTGTATACAATGGGAGCAAGCCAGATTTGCTCATGCGGAAGCTAAGGTTTGATCTTGACGAGCCTAGCATATACAGACATGTTCTCGGAACACGAATCACCAAAAGGTAAAGCATGAGTCATATAGTAGATATGATGAACATGTTGATTGTTCGCCATTGAAGCTACATCAACTCTCGTGATGATCATTTTGATGTGGTGGATTTGGTTCGTGTGGTCACTAAAACAATGTGAGGGATATTGTTTTGAGTGGGAGTTCACCTAGATTAATTTAACTATTAATTAGAACTCAATTTGTCATAAACTTAGTCTAAACTATTGCAAATATGTTGTAGATCAATGGCGGCCCCTACCATCAATTTTAATGCGTTCCTAGAGAAAGAAAAGTTGAAAAACAATGGAAGCAACTTCACGGATTGGCTCCGCAACTTGAGGATTGTCCTCAATGTTGGTAATTTGACCTATGTGCTAGATGCACCGCTGGGAGACCCACCTGCAGCTGATGCTACCGATGAGGTGAAGAATGTTTTCCTCGCTCGGAAGAATCAGTACTCCACAGTTTAGTGTGCTATCTTGTACGGTTTGGAATAGGAGCTTCAGAAAAGGTTTGAGAACCATGACCCACATGATATTGTCCGTGAACTCAAAATGATATTTGAGGCTCATGCAGCAGTTGAGAGTTATGAGGCTTCTAAAAAATTTATTTAACTACAAGATGGAAGAGGGCAGCTCCGTTAGTGACCACATGCTTAAGATGTCTAGGCACGCAAGCAAGATCCAAAGCTTGGGTATAGTGATTTCTAATGCTTTGGGGATTCACCGTGTCCTCCAATCACTACCACCAAGTTACAAGAACTTTGTGATGAACTACAATATGCAAAACATGGACAAGTCGTTGCCCGAACTCTTCTCCATGTTAAAATCTGCAGAAGTGGAGATCAAGAAAGAGCACCAAGTGTTGATGGTCAATAAGACCACCAAATTCAAGAAGAAAGGCAATTCTAAGAAAAAGGGAAACTTCAAGAAGGGCGATAAGAAAGCTACCACGCCGGCGAAGAAGACCAAGGCTGGGCCTAAGCCTGATACTGAGTGCTTTTACTGCAAGGGATAAGGTCACTGGAAGCGGAATTTCCCTAAGTACTTGGCGGATTTGAAGAAGGGCAACATCAAGAAGAAAGGTATATCTGATATATACATGTTATTGATGTGTATCTCACTAGTAGTTGTAGTAGTGCCTGGGTATTTGATACTGGTTCGGTTGCTCATATTTGTAACTCGAAATAGGTGCTGCAGAATAGACAAAAACTAGCAAAGAACGAGGTGACGATGCGCGTTGGAAATGGATCAAAGGTTGATGTGATCGCGGTCGGCACACTACCTCTTCATGTACCATCGGGATTAGTTTTATACTTAAATAATTATTATTTGGTACCTGCGTTGAGCATGAACATTATATCCGGATCATGTTTATTGCGAGACGGTTACTTGTTTAAGTCCGAGAATAATGGTTGTTCGATTTATATGAGTAATATGTTTTATGCACATGCAACTTTGATAGATGGTCTATTCTTGTTGAATCTCAATTGTAGTAATACACATATTAATAACATTGAAGCTAAACGTTTGAAATTGAGCGATAACTCAACCTATATGTGGCACTGTCGTCTTGGTCACATTGGAGTGAAGTGTATGAAGAAACTCCATTCCGATGGACTTCTTGAATCACTTGAAAGATGCGAAGCATGTCTGATGGGAAAAATGACTAAGACTCCATTTTCTGGTATGATGGAGTGAGCTACGGACTTATTAGAAATCATACATACCGATGTGTGGTCCAATGAGTGTAGCATCGCACGGTGGTTATCGTTATGTTCTTACTTTCATAGATGACTTGAGTAGATATGGGTATATCTATTTCATGAAACATAAGTCCGAAACTTTCGAGAAGTTTAAGGAATTTCAAAGTGAAGTAGAGAATCAATGTAACAAAAGGATTAAATATCTACGATCTGATTGTGGAGGTGAGTATCTAAGTTACGAGTTTGGCGAGCATTTGAATAAATGCGGAATACTTTCACAATTGACACCGTCGGGAACACCACAACGTAATGGTGTGTCCGAATGTCGTAACCGAACTCTCTTAGATATGGTTCGTTCTATGATGTCACTTACAGATTTACCGCTATCATTTTGGGGTTATGCATTAGAAACAGCCGCATTCACTTTAAATAGGGCACCATCTAAATCCGTTGAAACGACAACGTATGAATTATGGTTTGGTAAGAAACCTAAATTGTCATTCCTTAAAGTTTGGGGTTGCGAAACTTATGTAAAGCTTGAACCCAAAGCAGAAAAATGGGTCTTCATAGGATACCCGAAGGAAACTATTGGGTATACCTTCTATCATAGATCCGAGGGCAAAATCTTCGTTGCCAAGAATGGATCCTTTCTAGAGAAGGAGTTTCTTTCGAAAGAAGTGACTGGAACCTCGCAGGTCAACGAGAACTCGTACCACTCCTTATTGGTATGATCCCGTTATGAGTGTCATGTTGGTGGACAACACCGATGAACCTGCGACATATGAGGAAGCGATGATGAGCCAAGATTCCAATAAATGGCAAGAATCCATGAAATCCAAGATTGGATCCATGTACGACAACCAATTATGGACTTTGGTGGACTTACCGGATGGCCGGAAGGCTGTCGAGAACAAATAGATTTTCAAGAAGAAACAGATGCTGATGGTAATGTTACTGTCTATAAAGCTCGACTTGTCGCAAAAGGGTTTCCACAAATTCAAGGAGTTGTACGATGAGACTTTCTCACTGGTAGCGAAGCTAAAGTCTGTAAGGATTTTGTTAGCAATCGTTGCATATTATGATTATGAGATATGGCAGATGGATGTCAAAACGGCGTTTCTCAATGGAGACATTGATGAAGAGTTGTATATGGTACAACCCAAATGTTTTGTCGATCCTAAATATGCTAACAAGGTATGCAAATTTCAACGGTCCATTTATGGATTGAAGCAAGCATCTCGGAGTTGGAATTAATGTTTTGATAAAGTAATCAAAAGTTTTGGTTTTATACAAACTTATGGAGAAGCTTGTATTTACAATAAAGTGAGTGGGAGCTCTGTAGCATTCCTAGTACTATATGTGGATGACATATTGTTGATTGGGAATGATGTAGACCTTCTTAATAGTGTCAAGCAATATTTGAATAATAGTTTTTCAATGAAAGATCTTGGCGAAGCAGCTTACATATTATGCATAAAGATTAATAGAGATAGATCAAGACGCCTAATATAATTGTCACAAAGTACATATTTGGACAAAGTTCTAAAGAGGTTTGGAATGGAAGATAGCAAGAAAGGGTTCTTGCCCATGTTGCCCAATACGACCTTGAGTAAAACTCAAAGTCCTGTGACAGCAGAAGATAGAGAAAGGATGAGTAAGACTCCCTATGCCTCAGCCATAGGATCTATCATGTATGTCATGCTATGTACTAGACCCGACATTGCATATGCTGTTAGTTTGACTAGCAGATATCAAAGTGATCCAGGAGTGGATCATTGGACAGCGGCCAAAAACATCCTTAAGTACTTGAGAAGAACTAAGGATATGGTTCTTTCTTATGGAGGTGATGAACAACACGTTGTTAATGGTTACACCGATGCTAGTTAGAACACCGATCTGGATGATTCTAAATCTCAATCTGAATACGTATTTACTTTGAATGGTGCAGCAGTTAGCTGGAGGAGTGCAAAGCAAAGCATTGTGGCGAGATCTTCAACTGAATCGGAATACATAGCTGCTTCGAAGGCTTCTCAAGAAGTGATATGGATGAAGGAGTTCATTACAAAGCTCGGTGTGGTTCCAAGTGCGTTGTACCCAATGTCTATCTACTGTGATAACATGGGCGCCATAACCAATGCGCAAGAACCAAGGTCACATAGGAAACTGAAGCATATCAAGCTGCGTTTTCAAGCTATTCAAGAGCATGTCCAAGATGGTGACATAAAGATTTGCAAAGTACACACATATCTGAATGTGGCAGATCCGTTGACTAAACCTCTCCCGAGGACAAAACATGACCAACACCAAACCGCCATGGGTGTTCGGTATACTACCATGTAATCTAGATTAGTTGACTCTAGTTCAAGTGGGAGACTGTTGGAGATATGCCCCAGAGGCAATAATAAAAGTGGTTATTATTATATCATTGTGTTTATGGTAAATGTTTACATTCATGCTATAATAGTATTAACCGGAAACATTAATACTTGTGTGATTTGTAAACTAAGTTAGAGTCCATGGTAAAGCCTCTTTGTAATACTATCTTGTTGGTTGATAGATGATCGTGGTTTCCAGATCATGAACATTGAGATGTTATTAACAACAAGATCATATCATTAGGATAATGGTATGATGGAGATACTCCTATAGATAAGCGTAGCATAAAGATCAAGTCATTTCAATAGTTCATTTGCTATAAGCTTTCTGATACATAGTAACCTAATTCATTCGACCATGAGATCATGCTAATCACCATCATCGGAAGGATGCTTTGATGACATCAAACACCACACCGTAACTGGGTGGCTATAAAGGTGGCATTGAGTGTTCGGGAAGTATGTGTTGAGGCTCATGGATCAAGAGTGGGATTTGTCCATCCATATGACGGATAGATATACTCTGGGCACTCTCGGTGGAATGTCATCCAATTAGCTTGCAAGCATGTGACTAGCTCACAAGGGATCACATATCACAGGAACGAGAAAAGAGTACTTACCGGTAACGAGGTTGAACTAGGTATGTAGAGATTCCGACGATCAAACCTCGGATGAGTAAACTATCGTGAGACAAAGGGAAATTGGTATCGTATGTAAGTGGTTCATTCGATCGCAAAGTAATCGTAGAAATATGTGGGAGCTATATGAATTTCTAGATTCCTCTATTGGTTATTGATCGGAGAAGTGTCTTGGTCATGTCCGCATAATTTACGAACCGTAGGGAGACACACTTAAGGATTCGATGTTGTTTAGTAGATATGGAATGTAAGTAGGGAAACCAAATGTTGTTCGGAGTCTCAGATGGGATCCGGGATATCACGGGGAGATCCAGAATGGTCAGGAGAATAATATTCATATAAAGAAAGTCTGATTCCGGAGTTCGGGAATGATTCCGATGTTTTTCATCGGAGAGGTCCTAGAAGGGTCTAGAAGGTTCACCGGACCGGAAGGGGAATGGTTCATGAATATGTAATGGTTAAGTGGAATGATTGGAGCATGTCCTAGGTCACTTGGTTGGGAATTTGCAAGAGAGGAATTGAGCTCCAAATTGCAAGTCAAAAGGCAGGTTTGAAAAGTCAAACTAGAACATTGTTTCCTAGTGGAAGAATGAAAGAGTCCTTCTTTCCCTCCAACTTGGATAGGGATTTGGGGAAGGATTCAAACTCCCCTCTCCCAAGCTGTCCTCACTCTCATAAATAGAGGGGAGGGGCTGCCCCAAGAGGCCACAACCATCCCTCCCCACCTTGCGCCGCCGCCGCGCTGTCGCCCAGCGCTGCCGTCGGCTCATCGCCATCTCCCTAGCCGCCGCCGACTCCACCTCCTCCTCTCCGTCCCTCTAAATATAGATCGACGAAAACCCTAGATCCACCATAACCTGCTCCGGCTTAGGCAAAGCCCTGCGGGATTTTCCCTCTACATCTGACACCACATCGTCGTGTTGCCGGAATCGCGAGGGGAGAACTACAACCTGCGCTACCTGCTGGAACAAGGGAGAGGAAGGTCTTAATCGAGTGCCGAATGTGTGACCAACTGCGAAAGCGCTGCCAGAATGCAGCGTCGGAAGGATCGTCTACGCGATCTTGAGATCGGCAAGTGTACGACTACATCACCCACGAGAATCTGCTCTCATTAACCGCTTTGGAATCTTCGAGGGTGAGTACTCTAATCGACTCGTTGCTACAATCTAGTAGATAGATCTTGGCTTGTTTGTGTGCATGCGGTAGAAAATTTTGTTTTCCATGCTACGAACCCCTACACAGCCCTCTCCTGCTTAATGATCTTGTTTCTCGCTATCCAGCAGTTCTATGTGCTTGGATTGCTCGACAATGTCCTCCGCCTTGGCAATAGCATCTGCATGTCGGAGAAATAATAGTGCACAATGAGTAGTCAGAGGGTGATGGCACAAGACCAAGTTTGAGTACGAAGTTGAAAAGAAAAACAGACTCTTGCTCTTGGTGATTTGATCCTTCAAGAAGGCATTTTTACCCTTTTCAGCTTCCAGGTCAGCACACATCTTGTGGAACTTCTCGTTGGCGACGCCTCTCCGAGCATTCTCATTCTGTGAAAAATATCAAAGTTACTTAGTCTACTTAGAGCATCTAGCCGAATAAATATCCACCTAGAGGCTTGGGGGCTACAGTGAGAGTTTTTAACTCGGCAATATGCTTAGTCTTTCTTTAAGCATCTAGTCGGAACTAATTTTTTTTCAAATAGAGGCTTGGGGGCTACAGTATTGAAATTTACAAACACTGTGTATGCTACTCTAAAAAGTATCTAGTCAGAACAATTCATTCAAACTAAATACTTGGGGCTACAGTGCGAAGTTTTCTAGTTTAGTGTCTCTTAGAGCATTCAGACACAAAGACCTATGGTTTTCCGTCCAAATCCTCAGGGGCTACAGTGGGATACTACATATGAAATGCAAAAGGCATATAAAACTTAAAAGTGCGATGATCTTGAGGTTGGTGGCGCTCTCAGCAAGAATCTTGCTGAAAGCAAGACTATTGCCGTGCAGGATATCCGCCTGCTTGAGCAGCTCCTCAAGGCCGCATATCGGAGAAGTCGGCGTTGCACCAGGAACCAGAGTTGAGCTACTCGGTTTAAGCACCGGGTAGACGATCTTCGAAAACTCTGTCGGTGTCTTGGTTGCAGTGGTGCCGCCTATGATAGAAGTTCCGCCTTCCACCATCGTCTTACCGCTACCAGTGGCATCCTTAGCCAGAGCTTCGGCCACTTTGGATGCGGTGCTTTCTTGTATCGCCTTCTCGCTGATAACAGCATGTTCCGCGGCAACGCCTGGGTCCACTTCCATGGCGGAAGGTTCAGACGTTACCCTGGCTGGAGAGCTTGTCGGTGCGGTAGCAGGCTGGACACTCGGAGTTGTAGGGGCGATGGCGGGAGATTCTTGGTGAAACATTTCCTTGATGTTTTTAGAAGCCCCCCATGTTTTGGAGGTCTTGTTCAAACTCACACTGGCCTTCTTCCTGAAACATGCAAAAGTATAAGTACAGGAACAAGACGAGCAAGGGACAATGTCGGATGTTAAGAAGCTTACACAACGGTTGGTGCTTTGGTCAAAGGGATACCAATCATTCTTCTTTTCTCTGCCTCTAGGGAGGCGGTGGACTTCTTGGAGGCTCCACCCTCCGTCTTCGTCTTCTTGCCCCTATCGGCAGCGTCAGAGGTGGAGCTCTTCCGCTTTCGCGCCAACGGAACATCGTCGTCGAACATGATGGTGACATCCTTCATCTTGGGGTCGTAGACTTGGATAACCATGCTATCCTCGTCTAGACTCTTTAGCTGTTAAGTGAATCCCGAAGTGTTAGATGTAATTGTAATGGCTAGACGGAAGAACAGGAGTATATGTCATACACGGAAAATAAACACATACCTCTAGGCACGTGGTGCCCTCGAACATGTCGTAGGTGATGGTGAAGCCACGCTTCCTGTCCTTCACCTTGATGATGTCTTTGAGGTGGAGCTTGATGGAATCACTCTAGAAGTTATCCTCGGAGATGCGGAGGTTATCCTTCCTATCCTTGGTATACTGGTGCATGAGCTTCGCACGGTGCTGCAGAGGATGGATCCGCCTGATGAACCAGCACATGGCTAGGTCCAATCCGGTCAGACCCGTGTCTACGAGCCACTCAATCCGCCTAACAGCGTGGGAGGCTTCGTCATCGAAGGGAAGGAGGGCTTGGGATCTCCATGTCGGGGCTTCAGCAGCCGCTCCATCTACAAAGTCCGGGTACGTTCCTTCTTGGCCATCCAGAGGGATGTCTGGGCCGTAGAAGTACGTCCTCGGCCAGTTCTTGCAGGACTCGTGGCCTACAATGTCAAGGAACCGCCGGCCAGGACGGATCTTGAAGATAATAGTTCCACAATTTCTGAGCTCGTCCTTGCTCAGTCCGGCTTCCCTCTTAACAGTGAAGAAGTATATAAACAGATCTAACCTAGGCCTAATTCCTAGGTATCCCTCACAAAGCGTTGCGTAATTGCTAAGCGCGAGGATGCTATTCGGAGAAAGGTTCTGAGGTTGAACCCGGTAGTGACTAAGGACCTCTATGAAGAAGTCGGAGATTGGGAGGGAGACGTCGTGTACCAGTTGGGCTTTGAGGTACACCTTTTCTCCGTCTTGGGGAGAAGGGACGACCTCGCCGGCCGGTGCCACCCGCCAGACCAGCCCCTCCGTCGTGGGGAGGTACCCCTCGACGAGCATCTCTTTGAGATCGCTCTCGGTGATACTGGAGCCGCACCACTCTCCCTCATGGGAATCGCCCTCCTCTTCTAGCAGTTCTAGCCCCGCTGGAATATGGTCACCGCCGGTGGTTTCCACCACCGCGGTGCGTGGAACCACCATGCCCTATGGAGGCACGTGGACGGACCCTGCCGGCTTGGCCGTGGCTTCGCTCGTCGCCGCCATGGATGGTGTGGTGCTGCTACTGGCCATTGGTGTGGAAGGAGACTGGCAGAGAGATGGGAAAAGCTAGAGTTTTTTCCTTCGTGCGCGCAGAGAGCTCGAGGAGGCGTTTGCTGGAGGAAGAAGACGATGCGAGGAAGAATGCGATGAAAGAATAAGAATTACCACGGTTATAATTTATAGTACTTAACACCAAGATTCGTGCAAGTTGATCGAACGGTTGCTGTGTGGACAGCGCGTGCGCGAAAATTTCGCCACATTCCCACCACCGTCGCCAACATTTTGCATCCTTCGCACGGGAAAAACGGCTATGATTTCGTTATCTTCATGTCCGAGTTACGAGGCATCACTGACCTATGGTCTACATTGCTCTACTAACACAGGCAGGTGAACCATCCCATCTGAAGATTTCGGCATGGACGGATTCAGTCCGGCTACGAGAAGAGTATGATGGAAGATTCAGCAATTCTCCGACTTACATGTTGAAGACGGAGACCATTGCAGGGTGTTGGATATATGCCCTAGAGGCAATAATAAATGTAGTTATTATTATATCTTTGTGTTTATGATAAATGTTTACATTCATGCTATAATAGTATTAACAAGGAAACATTGATACTTGTGTGATTTGTAAACTTAATTTGAAGTCCCTAGTATAGCCTCTATACATCACTAGCTTGTTGGTTGATAAATGATTGTGGTTTCCCTATCATGAACATTGAGATGTTATCAACAACAAGATCATATCTTTAGGAGAATTATATGGTAGACATACTCCTATAGATAAGCGTAGCATAAAGATCAAGTCATTTTAATAGTTCAATTTCTATATGCTTTCTGATACATAGTAACCTAATTCCTTCGACCATGAGATCATGCATATCACCTTTACCGGATGGATGCTTTGATGACATCAAACACCACACCGTAACTGGGTGGCTATAAAGGTGGCATTGAGTGTTCGGAAAGTATTGGTTGAAACACATGGATCAAGAGTGGGATTTGTCCATCCATATGACGGATAGATATACTCTGGGCCCTCTCGGTGAAATGTCATCCAATTAGCTTGCAAGCATGTGACTGGCTCACAAGGGATCACATATAACGGGAACGAGAAAAGAGTACTTATCGGTAACGAGGTTGAACTAGGTATGCAGAGATACCGACGATCATAACCTCGGTTAAGTAAACTATCGTGAGACAAAGGGAAATTGGTATCGTATGTAAGTGGTTCATTCGATCGCAAAGTAATCGTAGAAATATGTGGGAGCCATATGAATTTCCAGATTCCTCTATTGGTTATTGTTCGGAGAAGTGTCTCGATCATGTCTGCATAATTCACGAACCGTAGGGAGACACACTTAAGGATTCGACGTTGTTTGAGTAGTTATGGAATGAATGAGAAAGAGACCGAATGTTGTTCGGAGTCTCGGATGGGATCCGGGATATCACGAGGAGATCCGGAATGGTCCGGAGAATACGATTCATATAAGGAAAGTCCCATTTTGGAGTTGGGAAATGTTTCCGGTGTTTTCATCAGGAATGTTCTAAAAGGTTCCGGAATGTCCGGCACTCCGGAGGGGAAGGGGTACATGAATGTGTCATTGCAAGTTGGAATGATTGCGTCATGTACTAAGTGTCATCGCTGTTCCAAATAAAGGATTAATTCAAATCCTAGTTTGAAAAGTCAAATAGCTAAATTGAAAAGTCAAACGGCTAAATTTGGAAAGTGGAAAAGAGGAGGAGGAGGTGAAACCGAGTTGGGGAGGGAGTCCTCCTCCCCAAGCCGGCGCACCACCCAAGCCGAGTTGGGGAGGGACTCCCCTCCCTCCCCTTGGCCGCTGGCCCCTCCACCTATATAAGGAGGGGCAGGGCTCCCTCCTAGCACACACAAGTCCCTCACCTCAAACCCTAGAAGCTGCAGCCCACCATAGCCGCCGCCGCCCCCCTAGGGTTTTGCCCTAGCCGCCGACTTGGGGGTCCCCGGAACCCTAGCCGCCGGCTCTAGCCTCTCCTCCTTTGTGTGTCTAAAACCTAGATCGCCGAGGAGCTCTCTCATACTCCACCATACTCGCTCCGGCTTAAGGCGAAGCCCTGCGAGATCTCCCCTCTACTTCCGGTACCACGCCGTTGTGCTGCCGGAATCGCGAGGAGAGTGCTACAACCTCCGCTGCCTGCTGGAACAAGGAAGAGGAAGGTCTTCGTCGAGTACCGAACGTGTGACCGACTGCGGGAGCGCTGCCGGAACGCAGCGCCGGAAGGATCGTCTACGCGATCTTGAGATCGGAAAGAGTACGACTACATCACCCACGAGAATCCGCTCTCGTTAAACACTTTGGAATCTTCGAGGGTAAGTTATTCCATCGACTCGTTGCTACAATCTAGTAGATAGATCTTGGATTGTTTGTTTGTATGCGATAGAATTTTTTTGTTTTCCATGCTACGAAACCCTACAGTGGTATCAGAGCCGTGTCTATATGTAGATCTGTTGCACGAGTAGAACACAATGGTCATTGTGGGCGTTGATGCTTTTATTGTCGATTGCTTCTTGTGTACTTTGCATCTTGCGGTATGTTGGGATGAAGCGGCCCGGGCTAACGTTACATGACATCGTTCATGAGACTTGCTCCACGCTTGACATGCAACTTGTATTGCATAAGTGGCTTTGCGGGTGCCTGTTTCTCCTAGCATAGTTAAGATCCAATTTACAACGGGTGATTAACAATACTAGTATCAATGTTGTGGTTCATGTTCGTAAGTTAGAACGACACTTATTGAAAGCCCCAAACCACGTAAAACATGCAAAGAAAGTAGAGGCGTCTAACTTTGTTTTGCAGGGGTGTGCAGTGATGTGATATGGCCAAGATTGTGATTATATTTGATGTATGCAATGTTCCTTATTGTAAGTTGGCAACCGGCAGGAGCCATATGGTTGTCTTTAATTCATGTTAAGACCCGCGTGTCTATTCAAAGTAGTTGTAATAGTTGAAGCCGGTGGACGAAAACCATGGAGAAGCGTCATTGACCTTGATGCAATGCCGGTGATGATGGAGATCATGTTTGTGCTTGAAGATGGAGATCGGAAGCACAAAGAAGAAAGGCCATATCATATCACATATTTTGAATTGCATGTGATGTTAATCCTTTATGCATCTTGTATTGCTTAGTAGACGACGGTAGCATTATAAGATGATCCCTCATGCACATGAATTTCAAGTTATGGAGTGTTCACCCTTAGTTAGCACCGTTGCTAAAGCTTGTTGTTTCGAAGCACCACGTGATGATCGGGTGTGTTAGATTCCGCAAGTGTATACAACGTGAGCAAGCCAGATTTGCTCATGCGGAAACTAAGGTTTAATCATGACGAGCCTAGCATGTACAGACATGGTCTCGGAACACGGATCACCGAAAGGTAAAGCATGAATCATATAGTAGATATGATGAACATGACGGTTGTTCGCCATTGAAACTATATCAACTCTCGTGATGATCGGTGTTGATGTGGTGGATTTGGTTCGTGTGATCACTAAAACAATGTGAGGGATATTGTTTTGAGTGGGAGTTCACCTAGATTAACTTTATTATTAATTTGAACTCAATTTGTCATAAACTTAGTCTAAACTATTGCAAATATGTTGTAGATCAATGGCAGCCCCTACCATCAATTTTAATGCGTTCCTAGAGAAAGAAAAGTTGAAAAACAATGGAAGCAACTTCGCGGATTGGTTCCGCAATTTGAGGATTGTCCTCAAAGCTGGTAATTTGACCTATGTGCTGGATGCACCGCTGGATGACCCACCTGCAGCTGATGCTTCCGATGAAGTAAAGAATGTTTACCTCGCTCGGAAGAATCAGTACTCCATAGTTCAGTGTGCTATCTTGTATGGTTTGGAATCGGAGCTTCCGAAAAGGTTTGAGAATTCAGACCCATATGATATTGTCGAGGATCTCAAATTGATCTTTGAGACTCATGCGGCAATTGAAAGTTATGAGGCTTCTGAAAAGTTCTTTAACTGCAAGATGGAAGAGGGCAGCTCCGTTAGTGAGCATGTGCTTAAGATGTCTGGGCACGCAAACAAACTTCAAAGCTTGGGTATAGTGATTCCTAATGCTTTGGGGATTTACCGTGTCCTCCAATCACTACCACCAAGTTACAAGAACTTTGTGATGAACTACAACATGCAGAACATGAGCAAGCAGTTGCCAGAACTGTTTGCTATGTTAAAGTCTGCAGAAGTGGAGATCAAGAAAGAGCACCAAGTGTTGTTGGTCAATAAGACCACCAAATTCAAGAAAGGCAAGTCTAAGCAGAAGGGACACTTCAAGAAGGGTGGTAAGAAAGTTACCGCACCGACGAAGAAGACCAAGGCTGGACCTAAGCCTGATACTGAGTGCTTTTACTACAAGGGAGAAGGTCACTGGAAGCGGAATTTCCCAAAGTACTTGGCGGATTTGAAGAACGGCAACATCAAGAAGAAAGGTATATCTGATATACATGTTATTGATGTGTATCTCACTAGTACTCGTAGTAGTGCCTGGGTATTTGATACTGGTTCGGTTGCTCATATTTGTAACTCGAAACAGGTGCTGCAGAATAAACGGAAGCTAGCGAAGAACGAGGTGACGATGCGCGTGGGAAACGGATCAAAGGTTGATGTGATCGCGGTCGGCACGCTACCCCTTCATCTACCATCGGGATTAGTTTTATACTTAAATAATTGTTATTTGGTGCCTGCGCTGAGGATGAACATTATATCGGGATCTTGTTTATTGCGAGACGGTTACTTGTTTAAGTCCGAGAATAATGGTTGTTCGATTTATATGAGTAATATGTTTTATGCACATGCACCTTTGATAGATGGTCTATTCTTATTGAATCTCGATAGTGGAAATACACATATTAATAACATTGAGGCTAAACGGTTGAAATCAAGCGATAACTCGACCTATATGTGGCACTGTCGTCTTGGTCACATTGGAGTGAAGCGTATGAAGAAACTCCATTCCGATGGACTTCTTGAATCACTTGATTTCGAATCACTTGAAAGATGTGAAGCATGTCTGATGGGTAAAATGACTAAGACTCCATTTTCTGGTATGATGGAGCGAGCTACGGACTTATTGGAAATCATACATACCGATGTATGTGGTCCAATGAGTGTAGCGTCGCGCGGTGGTTATCGTTATGTTCTTACCTTCACGGATGACTTGAGTAGATATGGGTATATCTCTTTCATGAAACATAAGTCCGAAACTTTCGAGAAGTTTAAGGAGTTTCAAAGTGAGGTAGAGAATCAACGTAACAAGAAGATTAAATTTCTGCGTTCTGATCGTGGAGGTGAATATCTAAGTTACGAGTTTGGCGAGCATTTGAAGAAATGCGGAATACTTTCACAGTTGACACCGCCGGGAACACCACAGCGTAATGGTGTGTCCGAACGTCGTAATCGAACTCTCTTAGATATGGTTCGTTCTATGATGTCACTTACAGATTTACCGCTATCATTTTGGGGTTATGCATTAGAAACAGCCGCATTCACTTTAAATAGGGCACCATCTAAATCCGTTGAAACGACACCGTATGAATTATGGTTTGGGAAGAAACCTAAATTGTCGTTCCTTAAAGTTTGGGGTTGCGAAGCCTATGTAAAGAAGTTACAGCCGGACAAGCTTGAACCCAAAGCGGAAAAATGCGTCTTCATAGGATACCCAAAGGAAACTATTTGGTATACCTTCTATCATAGATCCGAAGGCAAAATCTTCGTTGCCAAGAATGGATCCTTTCTAGAGAAGGAATTTCTCTCGAAAGAAGTGACTGGAAGGAAAGTAGAACTCGACGAGGTTGTCGAACCTTCTCTCGAAATTGCGAGTAGCGCGGCGCTGGTAGAAGTTCCTGTGATGCCTGCACCAATTAGAGAGGAAGCTAATGATGATGATCATGAAACTTCGGTTGAAGTTGCTACAGAGCCTCGGAGGTCAACGAGAACTCGTACCACTCCAGATTGGTATGATCCCGTTATGAATGTCATGTTGGTGGACAACACCGATGACCCTGAGACATATGAGGAAGCAATGATGAGCCCAGATTCCAATAAATGGCAAGAAGCCATGAAATCCGAGATTGGATCCATGTACGAAAACCAAGTATGGACTTTGGTGGACTTACCGGATGGCCGGAAGGCTGTCGAGAACAAATGGATCTTCAAAAAGAAAACAGATGCTGATGGTAATGTTACTGTCTATAAAGCTCGACTTGTCGCAAAAGGGTTTCGACAAACAAGGAGTTGACTACGATGAGACTTTCTCACCAGTAGCGAAGCTAAAGTCTGTGAGGATTATGTTAGCAATCGCTGCATATTATGATTATGAGATATGGCAGATGGATGTCAAAACAGCATTCCTCAATGGAGACATTGATGAAGAGTTGTATATGATGCAACCCAAAGGTTTTGTCGATCCTAAATATGCTAACAAGGTATGCAAACTTCAACGGTCCATCTATGGATTGAAGCAAGCATCCCGAAGTTGGAATCAACGTTTTGATAAGGTGATCAAAAGTTTTGGTTTTATACAAACTTATGGAGAAGCTTGTATTTACAAGAAAGTGAGTGGGAGCTCTGTAGCATTCTTAATACTATATGTGGATGACATATTGTTGATTGGGAATGATGTAGACCTTCTTAATAGTGTCAAGGAATATTTGAATAATAGTTTTTCAATGAAGGATCTTGGCGAAGCAGCTTACATATTAGGCATAAAGATTTATAGAGATAGATCGAAACTCCAAATATCATTGTCACAGAGTACATATTTGGACAAAGTTCTAAAGAGGTTTGGAATGGAAGATAGCAAGAAAGGGTTCTTGCCCATGTTGCCCAATACGACCTTGAGTAAAACTCAAAGTCCGACATCGGCAGAAGATAGAGAAAGGATGAGTAAGACTCCCTATGCCTCAGCCATAGGATCTCTAATGTATGCCATGCTATGTACTAGACCCAACATTGCATATGCTGTTAGTTTGACTAGCAGATATCAAAGTGATCCAGGAGTGGATCATTGGACAGCGGTCAAAAACATCCTTAAGTACTTGAGAAGAACTAAGGATATGGTTCTTTCTTATGGAGGTGATGAACAGCTCGTTGTTAATGGTTACACCGATGCTAGTTGGAACACCGATCCGGATGATTCTAAATCACAATCTGGATACGTATTTATTTTGAATGGTGCAGCAGTTAGCTGGAGGAGTGCAAAGCAAAGCGTTGTGGCGAGATCTTCAACTGAATCGGAATACATGGCTGCTTCGGAGGCTTCACAAGAAGCGATATGGATGAAAGAGTTCATTATAGAGCTGGGTGTGGTTCCTAGTGCGCTGGACCCAATGTCTATCTACTGTGATAACATGGGCGCCATAGCCAATGCGCAAGAACCAAGGTCACACAAGAAGCTGAAGCACATCAAGCTACGTTTTCACGCTATTCGAGAACATATCCAAGATGGGGATATAAAGATTTGCAAAGTACACACAGATCTGAATGTGGCGGATCCGTTGACTAAACCTCTCCCGTGGGCAAAACATGACCAGCACCAAACTGCCATGGGTGTTCGGTATATTACCATGTAATCTAGATTAGATGACTCTAGTGCAAGTGGGAGACTGTTGGAGATATGCCCTAGAGGCAATAATAAATGTAGTTATTATTATATCTTTGTGTTTATGATAAATGTTTACATTCATGCTATAATAGTATTAACAAGGAAACATTGATACTTGTGTGATTTGTAAACTTAATTTGAAGTCCCTAGTATAGCCTCTATACATCACTAGCTTGTTGGTTGATAAATGATTGTGGTTTCCCTATCATGAACATTGAGATGTTATCAACAACAAGATCATATCGTTAGGAGAATGATATGGTGGACATACTCCTATAGATAAGCGTAGCATAAAGATCAAGTCATTTTAATAGTTCATATGCTTTCTGATACATAGTAACCTAATTCCTTCGACCATGAGATCATGCATATCACCTTTACCGGATGGATGCTTTGATGACATCAAACACCACACCGTAACTGGGTGGCTATAAAGGTGGCATTGAGTGTTCGGAAAGTATTGGTTCAAACACATGGATCAAGAGTGGGATTTGTCCATCCATATGACGGATAGATATACTCTGGGCCCTCTCGGTGAAATGTCATCCAATTAGCTTGCAAGCATGTGACTGGCTCACAAGGGATCACATATCACGGGAACGAGAAAAGAGTACTTATCGGTAACGAGGTTGAACTAGGTATGCAGAGATACCGACGATCATAACCTCGGTTAAGTAAACTATCGTGAGACAAAGGGAAATTGGTATCGTATGTAAGTGGTTCATTCGATCGCAAAGTAATCGTAGAAATATGTGGGAGCCATATGAATTTCCAGATTCCTCTATTGGTTATTGTTCGGAGAAGTGTCTCGATCATGTCTGCATAATTCACGAACCGTAGGGAGACACACTTAAGGATTCGACGTTGTTTGAGTAGTTATGGAATGAATGAGAAAGAGACCAAATGTTGTTCGGAGTCTCGGATGGGATCCGGGATATCACGAGGAGATCCGGAATGGTCCGGAGAATACGATTCATATAAGGAAAGTCCCATTTTGGAGTTGGGAAATGTTTCCGGTGTTTTCATCAGGAATGTTCTAAAAGGTTCCGGAATGTCCGGCACTCCGGAGGGGAAGGGGTACATGAATGTGTCATTGCAAGTTGGAATGATTGCGTCATGTACTAAGTGTCATCGCTGTTCCAAATAAAGGATTAATTCAAATCCTAGTTTGAAAAGTCAAATAGCTAAATTGAAAAGTCAAACGGCTAAATTTGGAAAGTGGAAAAGAGGAGGAGGAGGTGAAACCGAGTTGGGGAGGGAGTCCTCCTCCCCAAGCCGGCGCACCACCCAAGCCGAGTTGGGGAGGGACTCCCCTCCCTCCCCTTGGCCGCCGGCCCCTCCACCTATATAAGGAGGGGCAGGGCTCCCTCCTAGCACACACAAGTCCCTCACCTCAAACCCTAGAAGCTGCAGCCCACCATAGCCGCCGCCGCCCCCCTAGGGTTTTGCCCTAGCCGCCGACTTGGGGGTCCCCGGAACCCTAGCCGCCGGCTCTAGCCTCTCCTCCTTGGTGTGTCTAAAACCTAGATCGCCGAGGAGCTCTCTCATAATCCACCATACTCGCTCCGGCTTAAGGCGAAGCCCTGCGAGATCTCCCCTCTACTTCCGGTACCACGCCGTTGTGCTGCCGGAATCGCGAGGAGAGTGCTACAACCTCCGCTGCCTGCTGGAACAAGGAAGAGGAAGGTCTTCGTCGAGTACCGAACGTGTGACCGACTGCGGGAGCGCTGCCGGAACGCAGCGCCGGAAGGATCGTCTACGCGATCTTGAGATCGGAAAGAGTACGACTACATCACCCACGAGAATCCGCTCTCGCTAAACACTTTGGAATCTTCGAGGGTAAGTTATTCCATCGACTCGTTGCTACAATCTAGTAGATAGATCTTGGCTTGTTTGTTTGTATGCGATAGAAAATTTTTGTTTTCCATGCTACGAAACCCTACACAGGGTTCTTGGGAGGACTACACGATATTGCTTGACGATTTGCCGACATTCATATAGATGGAGCATCCAACCTGAAGAGGCAAGACGACGCAAGATCTCGGAGTTCTCCGGGGGCTACTGTTGGGGATATGCTAAATGGGTATCACCATAGCATGTCTCTAATCCAGATAACCCGGGTGGCCCACAGTTGGTAGCAAGGCCCATGGCCTGCTGGGCGGCCCAGTTATATGGATCCAGAAGGGAGGCCCATGCCGGATAAAGGAAGGCTTCGGAGGAGTCACCAGTGTACCCGGAGCCTTGGAGTGCAATACACGTTAGACTAGTTGTGTACCATGTAGGACTTTGTAACCTGTCCGGCTAGGACTTTGCCTGTAACCCTAGGATCTGGCGACTATACAAGCCAAACCTACGGGAGCCTTTAGGGAACGATACAACTCATACCTCGCACAGCGAACCAATCCCTGTAACTCGGTGTATTGCCATTATAGTGATTTATAGCAGGAGTAGGATTCTGCCACTGTCATGGGATCTAAACCTGGGTAAGATGTGTTACCTCGTACCCTCCAACCTTACGCCTTACCCCACGTCTCTAAACACGCACTGTGAGGACCCCTCCATGGCGTACTCGTCGGCACTACCACGACACCACTATCGAGCATAAATACTCCCTCTTGGAGTCACTAGCATCTACTTGGCCAAGATTGATACTAGAAACAGAGAGCATGCAAGATCACAAACAACACAGACATGATAGAATCAATAAGATAGAAACATTAATCAATCTGACATAGTAATCGCAATATCCATCGGATCCTTACAAACACAACATGCATGATTACAAATAGATGATCTTGATCATGAACGGAGCTCACAAGATCTAAACATGGTAGCACAAAGGAGGAGAAAAACCATCTAGCTACTACATGGACCCTTAGTCCAAGGTGGAACTACTCAAGCTTCATACCGGAGGCTGGCATGATGATGAATAAGGCCTCTAGGATGATCTCCCCTCCGCCAGGGTGCCGGGAAGATCTTCAGATCCCCTCAATATAGGGACGATGGTGGTGGCGGCTATTGTTTCATGGAAGATTGATTGGGTACTTAGGGTTTTGGTATCGGGGGCTTCTTATAGGCGAAGATGCGAGGAAGGGGGGACCCGGGTGCCCCCCACAGGCGCGGGCCAAGCCTGGCCACGTGAACAGGGGGTGTGGCCTTGTTGGAGATATGCCCTAGAGGCAATAATAAAAGTAGTTATTATTATATCTTTGTATTGATGATAAATGTTTACATTCATGCTATAATAGTATTAACCGCAAACATTAATACTTGTGTGATTTGTAAACTTAATTAGAGCCCCTAGTAAAGCCTCTTTATAATACTAGCTTGTTGGTTAATAGATGATCATGGTTTCTGGATCATGAACATAGAAATGTTGTTAACAACAAGATCATATCATTAGGAGAATGGTATGATGGACATACTCCTATAGATAAGCGTAGCATAAAGATCAAGTCATTTCAATAGTTCGTTTGCTATTAGCTTTCTGATACATAGTAACCTAATTCCTTCGACCATGAGATCATGTTAATCACCATCACTAGAAGGATGCTTTGATGACATCAAACACCACACCGTAACTGGGTGGTTATAAAGCTGGCATTGAGTGTTCGGAAAGTATGTGTTGAGGCACATGGATCAAGAGTGGGATTTTTATATCCATATGATAGATAGATATATTCTAGGCCCTCTCGATGGAATGTCATCCAATTAGCTTACAAGCATGTGACTATCTCACAAGGGATCACATATCACGGGAACGAGAAAAGAATACTTATCGGTAACAAGGTTGAACTAGGTATGCAGAGATACCGACGATCAAACCTCGGATAAGTAAAATATCGCGAGACAAAGGGAAATTGGTATCGTATGTAAATGGTTCATTCAATCACGAAGTAATTGTAGAAATATATGGGAGCCATATGAATTTCTAGATTCCTCTATTGGTTATTGATCGGATAAGTGTCTCGGTCATGTCCACGTAATTCATGAACCGTAGGGAGACACACTTAAGGATTCGATGTTGTTTAGTAGATATGGAATGAAAGTAGGGATACCGAATGTTGTTTGGAGTCTCGGATGGGATCCAGGATATCACGAGGAGATCCGGAATGGTCCGGAGAATAAGATTCATATAAGGAAAGTCCAATTCCGGAGTTCGATAATGATTCCGATGTTTTCATCACAAAGGTTCTAGAAGGGTCTAGAAGGTTCACCAAACCGGAAGGGTGAGGGTGCATGAATGTGTCATGACTAAGTGGAATGGTTGCATCATGTCCTAGGTCAAAGGTATGTGCAAATAAAGAGTGAGATCAAACTCAGAAATTCAAAGTCAAAAGGCAAGTTTGAAAAGTCAAACTGGGACAATGTTTCCTAGTGGAGGAAGAAGAGAATCCTTCTCTCCCTCCACCATAAGCCTAGTAGGAGAGGTAGTTGGGGAAAGATTCAAAATCCCCTCTCCCAAGCCGCCCTCCCTCTCATAAATAGAGGGGAGGGGCTGCCCCTCTAAAAATAACACCACCACCCCGCCTCCAAGCCGCCGCTGCCTTCGTTCTTCGTGGCCTTTCACTTACTGTCCATGAAGCGGGCCTGATGGATGGTGGTGGCACCTGTTCTGGTAGGATGAGGGTGCCGGTCTGCCCCACCTGGAAGCAGAAGCCCCCGGACAGAATCTCGAGCCCATCGCATACGGTCTCGAAATCCCTCATGGTGGCTGGCGAGTGCGCGGTGAAGTCGAAGGTGCCGAAGAGATGACTCTCCGTTGCCGATGAATTATAGATTGCTCCGGATGGGACCATCACGATCGCATAATCAGTGCCCGCAATTCCCATAGATGGCGCCAATGGATGAGGTTTCGACTCGTCAATGCCCATTGTTATGGACTTAGGTTTTGGAGAAGATGGAGATGATGGAGATCGCGGAACGGTTAGCAAACAAGCAACACGGGGACACGAGGTTTACCCAGTTTCAGGCCCCCGAAGGGAAAACCCTACTCCTGCTTGTTTGCTCTTGATTTACGGCGGAACCGAAGGTTACAGGGGTGCGCAGATGCGATCTGGCGTGAGGTGTGTATGAGGTGAGTTGAGGCCCTCCTCGCCATGCCCTCCTAGCCTTTATATAGATAGGCAGGTCCCGGACATAGGTCGAGTCGGTTACGGATTAGGGTTTGTCCCCTTTGAAATTCTATCTACTCTAGTCTTGTTCTCCAAGGATCTGAAGGTGTCATGGGCTTGGGCCACCCGAAATCTCCATAGGTCGCGTATCTTTGTCGTGGGCCTTCCTTGGGATGGACTAGGTATGCCAATGTTGTTGTACCCGTGGGGTATAACCATGTCAGCCACCCCGCCGCCCATCGGCCATGCCTCATCCTCTTCGGCCTCTAAACCCTAGATCGCCGAAAACCCTAATTCTCCACCATAACCCGCTCCGGCTTAGACGAAGCCCTGCGGGATCTTCCCTCTACTTCCGACACCATGCCGTCGTGCTGCCAGAATCGTGAGGGGAGAACTACAACCTCCGCTGCCTGCTGGAACAAGGGAGAGGAAGGTCTTCATAGAGTACCGAATGTGTGACCGACTGCGGAAGCGCTACCGGAACGCAGCGCCAGAAGGATCATCTACGACTACATCAACCACGAGAATCTTCTCTCGTTAACCGCTTTGGAATCTTCGAGCGTGAGTACTCTAAACGACTCATTGCTACAATCTAGTAGTTATATCTTGGCTTGTGTGTGTTCATGCGGTAGAATTTTTTTTGTTTTCCATGCTACGAACCCCTACAGTGGTATCAGAGCCGTGTCTATATGTAGATCTATTGCACGAGTAGAACATAATGGTCATCGTGGGCGTTGATGCTTTTCATTGTCGATTGCTTCTTGTGTACTTTGCATCTTGCGGGATGGTGGGATGAAGCGGCCCGGGCTAACCTTACATGACATCATTCATGAGACTTGCTCCACGCTTGACATGCAACTTGTATTGCATAAGTGGTTTTGCGGGTGCCTGTTTCTCCCAACATAGTGAATATTCAATATACAACGGGTGATTGACAATACTAGTATCAATGTTGTGGTTCTTGTTCGTAAGTTAGAACGACACTTATTGAAAGCCCCGAACCACGTAAAACATGCAAAGAAAATTAGAGGCGTCTAACTTTGTTTTGCAGGGGTGTGCTGTGATGTGATATGGCCATGATTGTGATTATATATGATGTATGCAATATTCCTTATTGTAAGTCGGCAACCGGCAGGAGCCTTATGGTTGTCTTTTAATTTCGTTAAGACCTGCGTGTCTATTATTCAAAGTAGTTGTAATAGTTGATGCTGGTGGACGACAACCATGGAGCGGTGCCATTGACCTTGACGCCACACCGGTGATGATGGAGATCATGTTCGTGCTTGAAGATGGAGATTGGAAGCACAAGAAGAAAGGCCATATCATATCACATATTATAAATTGCATGTGATGTTAATCCTTTTATGCATCTTGTATTGCTTAGATCGCAAAGGTAGCATTATAAGATGACCCCTCTCACAAAATTATCAAGTAAAGTGTTCACCCTTAGTTAGCACCGTTACTAATACTCGTCGTTTCGAAGCACAACGTGATGATTGGGTGTGATAGAATCAACGTGTGCATATAACGGGAGCAAGACAGATTTGCTCATGCAGAAACTAAGGTTAACTTTGACGAGCCTAGCATGTACAGACATGGTCTCGGAACACGGATCACCAAAAGGTAAAAAAAGTGTCATATAGTAGATATGATGAACATGATGATTGTTCGCCTTTTAAATTACATCATATCTCGTGATGATCGGATTTGATGTAGTGGATTTGGTTCATGTGATCACTAAAACAATGTGAGGGATATTGTTTTGAGTGGGAGTTCACCTAGATTAATTTAACTATTAATTAGAACTCAATTTGTCATAAACTTAGTCTAAACTATTGCAAATATATTGTAGATCAATGGCGGCCCCTACCATCAATTTTAATGCGTTCCTAGAGAAATAAAAGTTGAAAAACAATGGGAGCAACTTTGCGGATTGGTTCCGCAACTTGAGGATTGTCCTCAATGTTGGTAATTTGACCTATGTGCTGGATGCACCGCTGGGTGACCCGCCTGCAGCTGACGCTACCGATGAGGTGAAGAATGTTTTCATCACTCGGAAGAATCAGTACTCCACAATTCAGTGTGCTATCTTGTATGGTTTGTAATCGGAGCTTCAGAAAAGGTTTGAGAACTTTGACCCACATGATATTGTCCGTGAACTCAAAATGATATTTGAGGCTCATGCGGCAGTTGGGAGTTATGAAGCTTCTGCAAAGTTCTTTAACTGCAAGATGGAAGAGGGCAGCTCCGTTAGTGAGCATGTGCTTAAGATGTCTGGGCATGCTAGTAAGCTCCAACGCTTGGGTATAGTGATTCGTAATGCTTTGGGGATTCACCGCGTCCTCCAATCACTACCACCAAGTTACAACAACTTTGTGATGAACTACAATATGCAAAACATGGACAAGTCGTTGCCTGAACTCTTATCCATGTTAAAATCTGCAGAAGTGGAGATTAATAAAGAACACCAAGTGTTGATGGTCAATAAGACCACCAAATTCAAAAGGCAAGGCAAGTCCAAGAAAAAGGGAAACTTCAAGAAGGGCGGTAAGAAATCTACCGCACCGATGAAGAAGACCAAGGTTGGGCCTAAGCCAGATACTGAGTGCTTTTACTGCAAGGGAGAAGGTCATTGGAAGCGGAATTTCCCCAAGTACTTGGTAGATCCGAAGAACGACAACATCAAGAAGAAAGGTATATTGGATATACATGTTATTGATGTGTATCTTTCTAGTAATCGTAGTAGTGCCTGGGTATTTGATACTGGTTCAGTTGCTCGCATCTGTAACACAAATCAGGTGCTGCAGAATAAACGAAGACTAGCAAAAGACGAGGTGACGATGTGCATTGGAAACAGATCAAAGGTTGATGTGGTCGCGGTCGGCATGCTCCCTCTTCATCTACCATAGGGATTAGTTTTATACTTAAATAATTGTTATTTGGTGCCTGTGTTGAGCATGAACATTATATCCGTATCATGTTTATTGCAAGACGGTTACTTGTTTAAGTCTGAGAATAATGGTTGTTCGATTTATACGAGTAATATCTTTTATGGTCATGCGCCTTCGATAGATGGTCTATTCTTATTGAATATCGATTGTAGTGATACACATGTTCATAATATAGAAGCTAAATGTTTGAAATTAAGCGATAACTCAACCTATATGTGGCACTGTCGTCTTGGTCACATTGGAGTGAAACATATGAAGAAACTCCATTCCGATGGACTTCTTGAATCACTTGATTTCGAATAACTTGAAAGATGTGAAGCATGTCTGATGGGTAAAATGACTAAGACTCCATTCTCTGGCATGATGGAGCGAGCTACGGACTTATTGGAAATCATACATATCGATGTGTGTGGCCCGATGAGTGTAGCATTGCGCAGTGGTTATCGTTATGTTCTTGGTTTCACGGATGACTTGAGTAGATATGGGTATATCTATTTCATGAAACATAAGTACGAAACTTTCGAGAAGTTTAAGGAATTTCAAAGTGAAGTAGAGAATCAACGTAACAAGAAGATTAAGTTTCTACAATCTGATCGTGGAGGTGAATATCTAAGTTACGAGTTTGGCGAGCAATTAAAGAAATGCGGAATACTTTCACAATTGACACCGCCGGGACACCACAACATAATGGTGTGTCCGAACATCGTAATCGAACTCTCTTAGAAATGGTTTGTTCTATGATGTCACTTATAGTTTTACATTTATCGTTTTGGGGTTATGCATTAGAAACAGTCGCATTCACTTTAAATAGGGCACCATCTAAACCCGTTGAAACGACACCGTATGAATTATGGTTTGGAAATAAACCTAAATTGTCGTTCCTTAAAGTTTGGGGTTGTGAAGCTTATGTAAAGAAGTTACAGCCCGACAAGCTTGAACCCAAATCGGAAAAATGCGTCTTCATAGGATACCCGAAGGAAACTATTGGGTATACCTTCTATCATAGATCCGAAGGCAAAATCTTCGTTGCCAAGAATGGATCCTTTCTAGAGAAGGAGTTTCTCTCGAAAGAAGTGACTGGAAGGAAAGTAGAACTCGACGAGGTTGTCGAACCTTCTCTCGAATTTGAGAGTAGCGCATCACCAGAAGTAGTTCCTGTGGCGCCTACACCAATAAGAGAGGAAGTTGATGATGTCGATCATGAAACTTCGGTTGAAGTTACTACAGAACCTCGCAGGTCAATGAGAACTCGTACCACACCCGATTGGTATGATCCCGTTATGAGTGTCATGTTGGTGGACAACACCAACGACCCTGCGACATATGAGGAAGCGATGATGAGCCCAGATTCCAATAAATGGCAAGAAGCCATGAAATCCGAGATTGGATCCATGTATGAAAACCAAGTATGGACTTTGGTGGACTTACCGGATGGCCGAAAGGCTGTCGAGAACAAAAGGATTTTCAAGAAGAAAACAGATGCTGATGGTAATGTAACCGTCTATAAACCTCGACTTGTCGCGAAAGGGTTCCGACAAATTCAAGGAGTTGACTACATGAGACTTTCTCACCAGTAGCGAAGCTAAAGTCTATGAGGATTTTGTTAACAATCACAGCATATTATGATTATGAGATATGGCAGATGGATGTCAAAACGACATTCCTCAATGGAGACATTGATGAAGAGTTGTATATGGTACAACCCAAGGGTTTTGTCGATCCTAAAGATGCTAACAAGGTATGCAAACTTCAATGGTCCATTTATGGATTGAAGCAAGCATCCCGAAGTTGGAATCAACGTTTTGATAAGCCAATCAAAAGTTTTGGTTTTATACAAACTTATGGAGAAGCTTGTATTTACAAGAAAGTGAGTAGGAGCTCTGTAGCATTCCTAATACTATATGTGGATGACATATTGTTGATTGGAAATGATGTAGACCTTCTTAATAGTGTCAAGGATTATTTGAATAATAGTTTTTCAATGAAGGATCTTGGCGAGGCAGCTTACATAGTTTTTCAATGAAGGATCTTGGCGATAGCCTAATATCATTGTCACAGAGTACATATTTGGACAAAGTTCTAAAGAGGTTTGGAATGGAAGGTAGCAAGAAAGGGTTCTTTCCCATGTTGCCCAATACGACCTTGAGTAAAACTCAAAGTCCTGCTACGACAGAAGATAGAAAAGGATGAGTAAGACTCCCTATGCCTCGGCCATAGGATCTATCATGTATTCCATGCTATGTACTAGACCCGGCATTGCATATGCTGTTAGTTTGACTAGCAGATATCAAAGTGATCTAGGGGTGGATCATTGGACATCGGTCAAAAACATCCTTATGTACTTGAGAAGAACTAAGGATATGGTTCTTTCTTATGGAGGTGATGAATAGCTCGTTGTTAATGGTTACACCGATGCTAGTTGGAAACCGATCTGGATGATTCTAAATCTTAATCTGAATACGTATTTACTTTGAATGGAGCAACAATTAGCTGGAGGAGTGCAAAGCAAAGCGTTGTGGCGAGATCTTCAACTGAATCGGAATACATAGCTGCTTCGGAGGCTTCACAAGAGGCGATATGGGTGAAGGAGTTCATTACAGAGCTCGGTGTGGTTCCAAGTGCGTTGTACCCAATGTCTATCTACTGTGATAACATGGGCGCCATAACCAATGCGCAAGAACCAAGGTCACATAGGAAACTGAAGCATATCAAGCTGCGTTTTCAAGCTATTCAAGAGCATGTCCAAGATGGTGACATAAAGATTTGCAAAGTACACACATATCTGAATGTGGCAGATCCGTTGACTAAACCTCTCCCGAGGACAAAACATGACCAACACCAAACCGCCATGGGTGTTCGGTATACTACCATGTAATCTAGATTAGTTGACTCTAGTTCAAGTGGGAGACTGTTGGAGATATGCCCCAGAGGGAATAATAAAAGTGGTTATTATTATATCATTGTGTTTATGGTAAATGTTTACATTCATGCTATAATAGTATTAACCGGAAACATTAATACTTGTGTGATTTGTAAACTATGTTAGAGTCCATGGTAAAGCCTCTTTGTAATACTATCTTGTTGGTTGATAGATGATCGTGGTTTCCAGATCATGAACATTGAGATGTTATTAACAACAAGATCATATCATTAGGATAATGGTATGATGGAGATACTCCTATAGATAAGCGTAGCATAAAGATCAAGTCATTTCAATAGTTCATTTGCTATAAGCTTTCTGATACATAGTAACCTAATTCATTCGACCATGAGATCATGGTAATCACCATCATCGGAAGGATGCTTTGATGACATCAAACACCACACCGTAACTGGGTGGCTATAAAGGTGGCATTGAGTGTTCGGGAAGTATGTGTTGAGGCTCATGGATCAAGAGTGGGATTTGTCCATCCATATGACGGATAGATATACTCTGGGCACTCTCGGTGGAATGTCATCCAATTAGCTTGCAAGCATGTGACTAGCTCACAAGGGATCACATATCACAGGAACGAGAAAAGAGTACTTACCGGTAACGAGGTTGAACTAGGTATGTAGAGATTCCGACGATCAAACCTCGGATGAGTAAACTATCGTGAGACAAAGGGAAATTGGTATCGTATGTAAGTGGTTCATTCGATCGCAAAGTAATCGTAGAAATATGTGGGAGCTATATGAATTTCTAGATTCCTCTATTGGTTATTGATCGGAGAAGTGTCTTGGTCATGTCCGCATAATTTACGAACCGTAGGGAGACACACTTAAGGATTCGATGTTGTTTAGTAGATATGGAATGTAAGTAGGGAAACCAAATGTTGTTCGGAGTCTCAGATGGGATCCGGGATATCACGGGGAGATCCAGAATGGTCTGGAGAATAATATTCATATAAAGAAAGTCTGATTCCGGAGTTCGGGAATGATTCCGATGTTTTTCATCGGAGAGGTCCTAGAAGGGTCTAGAAGGTTCACCGGACCGGAAGGGGAATGGTTCATGAATATGTAATGGTTAAGTGGAATGATTGGATCATGTCCTAGGTCACTTGGTTGGGCATTTGCAAGAGAGGAATTGAGCTCCAAATTGCAAGTCAAAAGGCAGGTTTGAAAAGTCAAACTAGAACATTGTTTCCTAGTGGAAGAATGAAAGAGTCCTTCTTTCCCTCCAACTTGGATAGGGATTTGGGGAAGGATTCAAACTCCCCTCTCCCAAGCTGTCCTCACTCTCATAAATAGAGGGGAGGGGCTGCCCCAAGAGGCCACAACCATCCCTCCCCACCTTGCGCCGCCGCCGCGCTGTCGCCCAGCGCTGCCGTCGGCTCATCGCCGTCTCCCTAGCCACCGCCGACTCCACCTCCTCCTCTTCGTCCCTCTAAATATAGATCGACGAAAACCCTAGATCCACCATAACCTGCTCCGGCTTAGGCAAAGCCCTGCGGGATTTTCCCTCTACATCTGACACCACATCGTCGTGTTGCCGGAATCGCGAGGGGAGAACTACAACCTGCGCTACCTGCTGGAACAAGGGAGAGGAAGGTCTTAATCGAGTGCCGAATGTGTGACCAACTGCGAAAGCGCTGCCAGAATGCAGCGTCGGAAGGATCGTCTACGCGATCTTGAGATCGGCAAGTGTACGACTACATCACCCACGAGAATCTGCTCTCATTAACCGCTTTGGAATCTTCGAGGGTGAGTACTCTAATCGACTCGTTGCTACAATCTAGTAGATAGATCTTGGCTTGTTTGTGTGCATGCGGTAGAAAATTTTGTTTTCCATGCTACGAACCCCTACACAGCCCTCTCCTGCTTAATGATCTTGTTTCTCGCTATCCAGCAGTTCTATGTGCTTGGATTGCTCGACAATGTCCTCCGCCTTGGCAATAGCATCTGCATGTCGGAGAAATAATAGTGCACAATGAGTAGTCAGAGGGTGATGGCACAAGACCAAGTTTGAGTACGAAGTTGAAAAGAAAAACAGACTCTTGCTCTTGGTGATTTGATCCTTCAAGAAGGCATTTTTACCCTTTTCAGCTTCCAGGTCAGCACACATCTTGTGGAACTTCTCGTTGGCGA
Organism: Avena sativa; assembly: GCA_916181665.1. NCBI lineage: Eukaryota > Viridiplantae > Streptophyta > Magnoliopsida > Poales > Poaceae > Avena > Avena sativa. Next base: position 269,225,992 of record OV702281.1, read on the forward strand.
CGCCTCTCCGAGCATTCTCATTCTGTGAAAAATATCAAAGTTACTTAGTCTACTTAGAGCATCTAGCCGAATAAATATCCACCTAGAGGCTTGGGGGCTACAGTGAGAGTTTTTAACTCGGCAATATGCTTAGTCTTTCTTTAAGCATCTAGTCGGAACTAATTTTTTTTCAAATAGAGGCTTGGGGGCTACAGTATTGAAATTTACAAACACTGTGTATGCTACTCTAAAAAGTATCTAGTCAGAACAATTCATTCAAACTAAATACTTGGGGCTACAGTGCGAAGTTTTCTAGTTTAGTGTCTCTTAGAGCATTCAGACACAAAGACCTATGGTTTTCCGTCCAAATCCTCAGGGGCTACAGTGGGATACTACATATGAAATGCAAAAGGCATATAAAACTTAAAAGTGTGATGATCTTGAGGTTGGTGGCGCTCTCGGCAAGAATCTTGCTGAAAGCAAGACTATTGCCGTGCAGGATATCCGCCTGCTTGAGCAGCTCCTCAAGGCCGCATATCGGAGAAGTCGGCGTTGCACCAGGAACCAGAGTTGAGCTACTCGGTTTAAGCACCGGGTAGACGATCTTCGAAAACTCTGTCGGTGTCTTGGTTGCAGTGGTGCCGCCTATGATAGAAGTTCCGCCTTCCACCATCGTCTTACCGCTACCAGTGGCATCCTTAGCCAGAGCTTCGGCCACTTTGGATGCGGTGCTTTCTTGTATCGCCTGCTCGCCGATAACAGCATGTTCCGCGGCAACGCCTGGGTCCACTTCCATGGCGGAAGGTTCAGACGTTACCCTGGCTGGAGAGCTTGTCGGTGCGGTAGCAGGCTGGACACTCGGAGTTGTAGGGGCGATGGCGGGAGATTCTTGGTGAAACATTTCCTTGATGTTTTTAGAAGCCCCCCATGTTTTGGAGGTCTTGTTCAAACTCACACTGGCCTTCTTCCTGAAACATGCAAAAGTATAAGTACAGGAACAAGACGAGCAAGGGACAATGTCGGATGTTAAGAAGCTTACACAACGGTTGGTGCTTTGGTCAAAGGGATACCAATCATTCTTCTTTTCTCTGCCTCTAGGGAGGCGGTGGACTTCTTGGAGGCTCCACCCTCCGTCTTCGTCTTCTTGCCCCTATCGGCAGCGTCAGAGGTGGAGCTCTTCCGCTTTCGCGCCAACGGAACATCGTCGTCGAACATGATGGTGACATCCTTCATCTTGGGGTCGTAGACTTGGACAACCATGCTATCCTCGTCTAGACTCTTTAGCTGTTAAGTGAATCCCGAAGTGTTAGATGTAATTGTAATGGCTAGACGGAAGAACAGGAGTATATGTCATACACGGAAAATAAACACATACCTCTAGGCACGTGGTGCCCTCGAACATGTCGTAGGTGATGGTGAAGCCACGCTTCCTGTCCTTCACCTTGATGATGTCTTTGAGGTGGAGCTTGATGGAATCACTCTAGAAGTTATCCTCGGAGATGCGGAGGTTATCCTTCCTATCCTTGGTATACTGGTGCATGAGCTTCGCACGGTGCTGCAGAGGATGGATCCGCCTGATGAACCAGCACATGGCTAGGTCCAATCCGGTCAGACCCGTGTCTACGAGCCACTCAATCCGCCTAACAGCGTGGGAGGCTTTGTCATCGAAGGGAAGGAGGGCTTGGGATCTCCATGTCGGGGCTTCAGCAGCCGCTCCATCTACAAAGTCCGGGTACGTTCCTTCTTGGCCATCCAGAGGGATGTCTGGGCCGTAGAAGTACGTCCTCGGCCAGTTCTTGCAGGACTCGTGGCCTACAATGTCAAGGAACCGCCGGCCAGGACGGATCTTGAAGATAATAGCTCCACAATTTCTGAGCTCGTCCTTGCTCAGTCCGGCTTCCCTCTTAACAGTGAAGAAGTATATAAACAGATCTAACCTAGGCCTAATTCCTAGGTATCCCTCACAAAGCGTTGCGTAATTGCTAAGCGCGAGGATGCTATTCGGAGAAAGGTTCTGAGGTTGAACCCGGTAGTGACTAAGGACCTCTATGAAGAAGTCGGAGATTGGGAGGGAGACGTCGTGTACCAGTTGGGCTTTGAGGTACACCTTTTCTCCGTCTTGGGGAGAAGGGACGACCTCGCCGGCCGGCGCCACCCGCCAGACCAGCCCCTCCGTCGTGGGGAGGTACCCCTCGACGAGCATCTCTTTGAGATCGCTCTCGGTGATACTGGAGCCGCACCACTCTCCCTCATGGGAATCGCCCTCCTCTTCTAGCAGTTCTAGCCCCGCTGGAATATGGTCACCGCCGGTGGTTTCCACCACCGCGGTGCGTGGAACCACCATGCCCTATGGAGGCACGTGGACGGACCCTGCCGGCTTGGCCGTGGCTTCGCTCGTCGCCGCCATGGATGGTGTGGTGCTGCTACTGGCCATTGGTGTGGAAGGAGACTGGCAGAGAGATGGGAAAAGCTAGAGTTTTTTCCTTCGTGCGCGCAGAGAGCTCGAGGAGGCGTTTCCTGGAGGAAGAAGACGATGCGAGGAAGAATGCGATGAAAGAATAAGAATTACCACGGTTATAATTTATAGTACTTAACACCAAGATTCGTGCAAGTTGATCGAACGGTTGCTGTGTGGACAGCGCGTGCGCGAAAATTTCGCCACATTCCCACCACCGTCGCCAACATTTTGCATCCTTCGCACGGGAAAAACGGCTATGATTTCGTTATCTTCATGTCCGAGTTACGAGGCATCACTGACCTATGGTCTACATTGCTCTACTAACACAGGCAGGTGAACCATCCCATCTGAAGATTTCGGCATGGACGGATTCAGTCCGGCTACGAGAAGAGTATGATGGAAGATTCAGCAATTCTCCGACTTACATGTTGAAGACGGAGACCATTGCAGGGTGTTGGATATATGCCCTAGAGGCAATAATAAATGTAGTTATTATTATATCTTTGTGTTTATGATAAATGTTTACATTCATGCTATAATAGTATTAACAAGGAAACATTGATACTTGTGTGATTTGTAAACTTAATTTGAAGTCCCTAGTATAGCCTCTATACATCACTAGCTTGTTGGTTGATAAATGATTGTGGTTTCCCTATCATGAACATTGAGATGTTATCAACAACAAGATCATATCTTTAGGAGAATTATATGGTGGACATACTCCTATAGATAAGCGTAGCATAAAGATCAAGTCATTTTAATAGTTCAATTTCTATATGCTTTCTGATACATAGTAACCTAATTCCTTCGACCATGAGATCATGCATATCACCTTTACCGGATGGATGCTTTGATGACATCAAACACCACACCGTAACTGGGTGGCTATAAAGGTGGCATTGAGTGTTCGGAAAGTATTGGTTGAAACACATGGATCAAGAGTGGGATTTGTCCATCCATATGACGGATAGATATACTTTGGGCCCTCTCGGTGAAATTTCATCCAATTAGCTTGCAAGCATGTGACTGGCTCACAAGGGATCACATATCACGGGAACGAGAAAAGAGTACTTATCGGTAACGAGGTTGAACTAGGTATGCAGAGATACCGACGATCATAACCTCGGTTAAGTAAACTATCGTGAGACAAAGGGAAATTGGTATCGTATGTAAGTGGTTCATTCGATCGCAAAGTAATCGTAGAAATATGTGGGAGCCATATGAATTTCCAGATTCCTCTATTGGTTATTGTTCGGAGAAGTGTCTCGATCATGTCTGCATAATTCACGAACCGTAGGGAGACACACTTAAGGATTCGACGTTGTTTGAGTAGTTATGGAATGAATGAGAAAGAGACCGAATGTTGTTCAGAGTCTCGGATGGGATCCGGGATATCACGAGGAGATCCGGAATGGTCCGGAGAATACGATTCATATAAGGAAAGTCCCATTTTGGAGTTGGGAAATGTTTCCGGTGTTTTCATCAGGAATGTTCTAAAAGGTTCCGGAATGTCCGGCACTCCGGAGGGGAAGGGGTACATGAATGTGTCATTGCAAGTTGGAATGATTGCGTCATGTACTAAGTGTCATCGCTGTTCCAAATAAAGGATTAATTCAAATCCTAGTTTGAAAAGTCAAATAGCTAAATTGAAAAGTCAAACGGCTAAATTTGGAAAGTGGAAAAGAGGAGGAGGAGGTGAAACCGAGTTGGGGAGGGAGTCCTCCTCCCCAAGCCGGCGCACCACCCAAGCCGAGTTGGGGAGGGACTCCCCTCCCTCCCCTTGGCCGCTGGCCCCTCCACCTATATAAGGAGGGGCAGGGCTCCCTCCTAGCACACACAAGTCCCTCACCTCAAACCCTAGAAGCTGCAGCCCACCATAGCCGCCACCGCCCCCCTAGGGTTTTGCCCTAGCCGCCGACTTGGGGGTCCCCGGAACCCTAGCCGCCGGCTCTAGCCTCTCCTCCTTTGTGTGTCTAAAACCTAGATCGCCGAGGAGCTCTCTCATACTCCACCATACTCGCTCCGGCTTAAGGCGAAGCCCTGCGAGATCTCCCCTCTACTTCCGGTACCACGCCGTTGTGCTGCCGGAATCGCGAGGAGAGTGCTACAACCTCCGCTGCCTGCTGGAACAAGGAAGAGGAAGGTCTTCGTCGAGTACCGAACGTGTGACCGACTGCGGGAGCGCTGCCGGAACGCAGCGCCGGAAGGATCGTCTACGCGATCTTGAGATCGGAAAGAGTACGACTACATCACCCACGAGAATCCGCTCTCGTTAAACACTTTGGAATCTTCGAGGGTAAGTTATTCCATCGACTCGTTGCTACAATCTAGTAGATAGATCTTGGATTGTTTGTTTGTATGCGATAGAATTTTTTTGTTTTCCATGCTACGAAACCCTACAGTGGTATCAGAGCCGTGTCTATATGTAGATCTGTTGCACGAGTAGAACACAATGGTCATTGTGGGCGTTGATGCTTTTATTGTCGATTGCTTCTTGTGTACTTTGCATCTTGCGGTATGTTGGGATGAAGCGGCCCGGGCTAACGTTACATGACATCGTTCATGAGACTTGCTCCACGCTTGACATGCAACTTGTATTGCATAAGTGGCTTTGCGGGTGCCTGTTTCTCCTAGCATAGTTAAGATCCAATTTACAACGGGTGATTAACAATACTAGTATCAATGTTGTGGTTCATGTTCGTAAGTTAGAACGACACTTATTGAAAGCCCCAAACCACGTAAAACATGCAAAGAAAGTAGAGGCGTCTAACTTTGTTTTGCAGGGGTGTGCAGTGATGTGATATGGCCAAGATTGTGATTATATTTGATGTATGCAATGTTCCTTATTGTAAGTTGGCAACCGGCAGGAGCCATATGGTTGTCTTTAATTCATGTTAAGACCCGCGTGTCTATTCAAAGTAGTTGTAATAGTTGAAGCCGGTGGACGAAAACCATGGAGAAGCGTCATTGACCTTGATGCAATGCCGGTGATGATGGAGATCATGTTCGTGCTTGAAGATGGAGATCGGAAGCACAAAGAAGAAAGGCCATATCATATCACATATTTTGAATTGCATGTGATGTTAATCCTTTATGCATCTTGTATTGCTTAGTAGACGACGGTAGCATTATAAGATGATCCCTCATGCACATGAATTTCAAGTTATGGAGTGTTCACCCTTAGTTAGCACCGTTGCTAAAGCTTGTTGTTTCGAAGCACCACGTGATGATCGGGTGTGTTAGATTCCGCAAGTGTATACAACGTGAGCAAGCCAGATTTGCTCATGCGGAAACTAAGGTTTAATCATGACGAGCCTAGCATGTACAGACATGGTCTCGGAACACGGATCACCGAAAGGTAAAGCATGAATCATATAGTAGATATGATGAACATGACGGTTGTTCGCCATTGAAACTATATCAACTCTCGTGATGATCGGTGTTGATGTGGTGGATTTGGTTCGTGTGATCACTAAAACAATGTGAGGGATATTGTTTTGAGTGGGAGTTCACCTAGATTAACTTTATTATTAATTTGAACTCAATTTGTCATAAACTTAGTCTAAACTATTGCAAATATGTTGTAGATCAATGGCAGCCCCTACCATCAATTTTAATGCGTTCCTAGAGAAAGAAAAGTTGAAAAACAATGGAAGCAACTTCGCGGATTGGTTCCGCAATTTGAGGATTGTCCTCAAAGCTGGTAATTTGACCTATGTGCTGGATGCACCGCTGGATGACCCACCTGCAGCTGATGCTTCCGATGAAGTAAAGAATGTTTACCTCGCTCGGAAGAATCAGTACTCCATAGTTCAGTGTGCTATCTTGTATGGTTTGGAATCGGAGCTTCCGAAAAGGTTTGAGAATTCAGACCCATATGATATTGTCGAGGATCTCAAATTGATCTTTGAGACTCATGCGGCAATTGAAAGTTATGAGGCTTCTGAAAAGTTCTTTAACTGCAAGATGGAAGAGGGCAGCTCCGTTAGTGAGCATGTGCTTAAGATGTCTGGGCACGCAAACAAACTTCAAAGCTTGGGTATAGTGATTCCTAATGCTTTGGGGATTTACCGTGTCCTCCAATCACTACCACCAAGTTACAAGAACTTTGTGATGAACTACAACATGCAGAACATGAGCAAGCAGTTGCCAGAACTGTTTGCTATGTTAAAGTCTGCAGAAGTGGAGATCAAGAAAGAGCACCAAGTGTTGTTGGTCAATAAGACCACCAAATTCAAGAAAGGCAAGTCTAAGCAGAAGGGACACTTCAAGAAGGGTGGTAAGAAAGTTACCGCACCGACGAAGAAGACCAAGGCTGGACCTAAGCCTGATACTGAGTGCTTTTACTACAAGGGAGAAGGTCACTGGAAGCGGAATTTCCCAAAGTACTTGGCGGATTTGAAGAACGGCAACATCAAGAAGAAAGGTATATCTGATATACATGTTATTGATGTGTATCTCACTAGTACTCGTAGTAGTGCCTGGGTATTTGATACTGGTTCGGTTGCTCATATTTGTAACTCGAAACAGGTGCTGCAGAATAAACGGAAGCTAGCGAAGAACGAGGTGACGATGCGCGTGGGAAACGGATCAAAGGTTGATGTGATCGCGGTCGGCACGCTACCCCTTCATCTACCATCGGGATTAGTTTTATACTTAAATAATTGTTATTTGGTGCCTGCGCTGAGGATGAACATTATATCGGGATCTTGTTTATTGCGAGACGGTTACTTGTTTAAGTCCGAGAATAATGGTTGTTCGATTTATATGAGTAATATGTTTTATGCACATGCACCTTTGATAGATGGTCTATTCTTATTGAATCTCGATAGTGGAAATACACATATTAATAACATTGAGGCTAAACGGTTGAAATCAAGCGATAACTCGACCTATATGTGGCACTGTCGTCTTGGTCACATTGGAGTGAAGCGTATGAAGAAACTCCATTCCGATGGACTTCTTGAATCACTTGATTTCGAATCACTTGAAAGATGTGAAGCATGTCTGATGGGTAAAATGACTAAGACTCCATTTTCTGGTATGATGGAGCGAGCTACGGACTTATTGGAAATCATACATACCGATGTATGTGGTCCAATGAGTGTAGCGTCGTGCGGTGGTTATCGTTATGTTCTTACCTTCACGGATGACTTGAGTAGATATGGGTATATCTCTTTCATGAAACATAAGTCCGAAACTTTCGAGAAGTTTAAGGAGTTTCAAAGTGAGGTAGAGAATCAACGTAACAAGAAGATTAAATTTCTGCGTTCTGATCGTGGAGGTGAATATCTAAGTTACGAGTTTGGCGAGCATTTGAAGAAATGCGGAATACTTTCACAGTTGACACCGCCGGGAACACCACAGCGTAATGGTGTGTCCGAACATCGTAATCGAACTCTCTTAGATATGGTTCGTTCTATGATGTCACTTACAGATTTACCGCTATCATTTTGGGGTTATGCATTAGAAACAGCCGCATTCACTTTAAATAGGGCACCATCTAAATCCGTTGAAACGACACCGTATGAATTATGGTTTGGGAAGAAACCTAAATTGTCGTTCCTTAAAGTTTGGGGTTGCGAAGCCTATGTAAAGAAGTTACAGCCGGACAAGCTTGAACCCAAAGCGGAAAAATGCGTCTTCATAGGATACCCAAAGGAAACTATTTGGTATACCTTCTATCATAGATCCGAAGGCAAAATCTTCGTTGCCAAGAATGGATCCTTTCTAGAGAAGGAATTTCTCTCGAAAGAAGTGACTGGAAGGAAAGTAGAACTCGACGAGGTTGTCGAACCTTCTCTCGAAATTGCGAGTAGCGCGGCGCTGGTAGAAGTTCCTGTGATGCCTGCACCAATTAGAGAGGAAGCTAATGATGATGATCATGAAACTTCGGTTGAAGTTGCTACAGAGCCTCGGAGGTCAACGAGAACTCGTACCACTCCAGATTGGTATGATCCCGTTATGAATGTCATGTTGGTGGACAACACCGATGACCCTGAGACATATTAGGAAGCAATGATGAGCCCAGATTCCAATAAATGGCAAGAAGCCATGAAATCCGAGATTGGATCCATGTACGAAAACCAAGTATGGACTTTGGTGGACTTACCGGATGGCCGGAAGGCTGTCGAGAACAAATGGATCTTCAAAAAGAAAACAGATGCTGATGGTAATGTTACTGTCTATAAAGCTCGACTTGTCGCAAAAGGGTTTCGACAAACAAGGAGTTGACTACGATGAGACTTTCTCACCAGTAGCGAAGCTAAAGTCTATGAGGATTATGTTAGCAATCGCTGCATATTATGATTATGAGATATGGCAGATGGATGTCAAAACAGCATTCCTCAATGGAGACATTGATGAAGAGTTGTATATGATGCAACCCAAAGGTTTTGTCGATCCTAAATATGCTAACAAGGTATGCAAACTTCAACGGTCCATCTATGGATTGAAGCAAGCATCCCGAAGTTGGAATCAACGTTTTGATAAGGTGATCAAAAGTTTTGGTTTTATACAAACTTATGGAGAAGCTTGTATTTACAAGAAAGTGAGTGGGAGCTCTGTAGCATTCTTAATACTATATGTGGATGACATATTGTTGATTGGGAATGATGTAGACCTTCTTAATAGTGTCAAGGAATATTTGAATAATAGTTTTTCAATGAAGGATCTTGGCGAAGCAGCTTACATATTAGGCATAAAGATTTATAGAGATAGATCGAAACTCCAAATATCATTGTCACAGAGTACATATTTGGACAAAGTTCTAAAGAGGTTTGGAATGGAAGATAGCAAGAAAGGGTTCTTGCCCATGTTGCCCAATACGACCTTGAGTAAAACTCAAAGTCCGACATCGGCAGAAGATAGAGAAAGGATGAGTAAGACTCCCTATGCCTCAGCCATAGGATCTCTAATGTATGCCATGCTATGTACTAGACCCAACATTGCATATGCTGTTAGTTTGACTAGCAGATATCAAAGTGATCCAGGAGTGGATCATTGGACAGCGGTCAAAAACATCCTTAAGTACTTGAGAAGAACTAAGGATATGGTTCTTTCTTATGGAGGTGATGAACAACTCGTTGTTAATGGTTACACCGATGCTAGTTGGAACACCGATCCAGATGATTCTAAATCACAATCTGGATACGTATTTATTTTGAATGGTGCAGCAGTTAGCTGGAGGAGTGCAAAGCAAAGCGTTGTGGCGAGATCTTCAACTGAATCGGAATACATGGCTGCTTCGGAGGCTTCACAAGAAGCGATATGGATGAAAGAGTTCATTATAGAGCTGGGTGTGGTTCCTAGTGCGCTGGACCCAATGTCTATCTACTGTGATAACATGGGCGCCATAGCCAATGCGCAAGAACCAAGGTCACACAAGAAGCTGAAGCACATCAAGCTACGTTTTCACGCTATTCGAGAACATATCCAAGATGGGGATATAAAGATTTGCAAAGTACACACAGATCTGAATGTGGCGGATCCGTTGACTAAACCTCTCCCGTGGGCAAAACATGACCAGCACCAAACTGCCATGGGTGTTCGGTATATTACCATGTAATCTAGATTAGATGACTCTAGTGCAAGTGGGAGACTGTTGGAGATATGCCCTAGAGGCAATAATAAATGTAGTTATTATTATATCTTTGTGTTTATGATAAATGTTTACATTCATGCTATAATAGTATTAACAAGGAAACATTGATACTTGTGTGATTTGTAAACTTAATTTGAAGTCCCTAGTATAGCCTCTATACATCACTAGCTTGTTGGTTGATAAATGATTGTGGTTTCCCTATCATGAACATTGAGATGTTATCAACAACAAGATCATATCGTTAGGAGAATGATATGGTGGACATACTCCTATAGATAAGCGTAGCATAAAGATCAAGTCATTTTAATAGTTCATATGCTTTCTGATACATAGTAACCTAATTCCTTCGACCATGAGATCATGCATATCACCTTTACCGGATGGATGCTTTGATGACATCAAACACCACACCGTAACTGGGTGGCTATAAAGGTGGCATTGAGTGTTCGGAAAGTATTGGTTCAAACACATGGATCAAGAGTGGGATTTGTCCATCCATATGACGGATAGATATACTCTGGGCCCTCTCGGTGAAATGTCATCCAATTAGCTTGCAAGCATGTGACTGGCTCACAAGGGATCACATATCACGGGAACGAGAAAAGAGTACTTATCGGTAACGAGGTTGAACTAGGTATGCAGAGATACCGACGATCATAACCTCGGTTAAGTAAACTATCGTGAGACAAAGGGAAATTGGTATCGTATGTAAGTGGTTCATTCGATCGCAAAGTAATCGTAGAAATATGTGGGAGCCATATGAATTTCCAGATTCCTCTATTGGTTATTGTTCGGAGAAGTGTCTCGATCATGTCTGCATAATTCACGAACCGTAGGGAGACACACTTAAGGATTCGACGTTGTTTGAGTAGTTATGGAATGAATGAGAAAGAGACCAAATGTTGTTCGGAGTCTCGGATGGGATCCGGGATATCACGAGGAGATCCGGAATGGTCCGGAGAATACGATTCATATAAGGAAAGTCCCATTTTGGAGTTGGGAAATGTTTCCGGTGTTTTCATCAGGAATGTTCTAAAAGGTTCCGGAATGTCCGGCACTCCGGAGGGGAAGGGGTACATGAATGTGTCATTGCAAGTTGGAATGATTGCGTCATGTACTAAGTGTCATCGCTGTTCCAAATAAAGGATTAATTCAAATCCTAGTTTGAAAAGTCAAATAGCTAAATTGAAAAGTCAAACGGCTAAATTTGGAAAGTGGAAAAGAGGAGGAGGAGGTGAAACCGAGTTGGGGAGGGAGTCCTCCTCCCCAAGCCGGCGCACCACCCAAGCCGAGTTGGGGAGGGACTCCCCTCCCTCCCCTTGGCCGCCGGCCCCTCCACCTATATAAGGAGGGGCAGGGCTCCCTCCTAGCACACACAAGTCCCTCACCTCAAACCCTAGAAGCTGCAGCCCACCATAGCCGCCGCCGCCCCCCTAGGGTTTTGCCCTAGCCGCCGACTTGGGGGTCCCCGGAACCCTAGCCGCCGGCTCTAGCCTCTCCTCCTTGGTGTGTCTAAAACCTAGATCGCCGAGGAGCTCTCTCATAATCCACCATACTCGCTCCGGCTTAAGGCGAAGCCCTGCGAGATCTCCCCTCTACTTCCGGTACCACGCCGTTGTGCTGCCGGAATCGCGAGGAGAGTGCTACAACCTCCGCTGCCTGCTGGAACAAGGAAGAGGAAGGTCTTCGTCGAGTACCGAACGTGTGACCGACTGCGGGAGCGCTGCCGGAACGCAGCGCCGGAAGGATCGTCTACGCGATCTTGAGATCGGAAAGAGTACGACTACATCACCCACGAGAATCCGCTCTCGCTAAACACTTTGGAATCTTCGAGGGTAAGTTATTCCATCGACTCGTTGCTACAATCTAGTAGATAGATCTTGGCTTGTTTGTTTGTATGCGATAGAAATTTTTTGTTTTCCATGCTACGAAACCCTACACAGGGTTCTTGGGAGGACTACACGATATTGCTTGACGATTTGCCGACATTCATATAGATGGAGCATCCAACCTGAAGAGGCAAGACGACGCAAGATCTCGGAGTTCTCCGGGGGCTACTGTTGGGGATATGCTAAATGGGTATCACCATAGCATGTCTCTAATCCAGATAACCCGGGTGGCCCACAGTTGGTAGCAAGGCCCATGGCCTGCTGGGCGGCCCAGTTATATGGATCCAGAAGGGAGGCCCATGCCGGATAAAGGAAGGCTACGGAGGAGTCACCAGTGTACCCGGAGCCTTGGAGTGCAATACACGTTAGACTAGTTGTGTACCATGTAGGACTCTGTAACCTGTCCGGCTAGGACTTTGCCTGTAACCCTAGGATCTGGCGACTATACAAGCCAAACCTACGGGAGCCTTTAGGGAACGATACAACTCATACCTCGCACAGCGAACCAATCCCTGTAACTCGGTGTATTGCCATTATAGTGATTTATAGCAGGAGTAGGATTCTGCCACTGTCATGGGATCTAAACCTGGGTAAGATGTGTTACCTCGTACCCTCCAACCTTACGCCTTACCCCACGTCTCTAAACACGCACTGTGAGGACCCCTCCATGGCGTACTCGTCGGCACTACCACGACACCACTATCGAGCATAAATACTCCCTCTTGGAGTCACTAGCATCTACTTGGCCAAGATTGATACTAGAAACAGAGAGCATGCAAGATCACAAACAACACAGACATGATAGAATCAATAAGATAGAAACATTAATCAATCTGACATAGTAATCGCAATATCCATCGGATCCTTACAAACACAACATGCATGATTACAAATAGATGATCTTGATCATGAACGGAGCTCACAAGATCTAAACATGGTAGCACAAAGGAGGAGAAAAACCATCTAGCTACTACATGGACCCTTAGTCCAAGGTGGAACTACTCAAGCTTCATACCGGAGGCTGGCATGATGATGAATAAGGCCTCTAGGATGATCTCCCCTCCGCCAGGGTGCCGGGAAGATCTTCAGATCCCCTCGATATAGGGAAATTGGGGGTGGCGGCTATTGTTTCATGGAAGATTGATTGGGTACTTAGGGTTTTGGTATCGGGGGCTTCTTATAGGCGAAGATGCGAGGAAGGGGGGACCCGGGTGCCCCCCACAGGCGCGGGCCAAGCCTGGCCACGTGAACAGGGGGTGTGGCCTTGTTGGAGATATGCCCTAGAGGCAATAATAAAAGTAGTTATTATTATATCTTTGTATTGATGATAAATGTTTACATTCATGCTATAATAGTATTAACCGCAAACATTAATACTTGTGTGATTTGTAAACTTAATTAGAGCCCCTAGTAAAGCCTCTTTATAATACTAGCTTGTTGGTTAATAGATGATCATGGTTTCTGGATCATGAACATAGAAATGTTGTTAACAACAAGATCATATCATTAGGAGAATGGTATGATGGACATACTCCTATAGATAAGCGTAGCATAAAGATCAAGTCATTTCAATAGTTCGTTTGCTATTAGCTTTCTGATACATAGTAACCTAATTCCTTCGACCATGAGATCATGTTAATCACCATCACTAGAAGGATGCTTTGATGACATCAAACACCACACCGTAACTGGGTGGTTATAAAGCTGGCATTGAGTGTTCGGAAAGTATGTGTTGAGGCACATGGATCAAGAGTGGGATTTTTATATACATATGATAGATAGATATATTCTAGGCCCTCTCGATGGAATGTCATCCAATTATCTTACAAGCATGTGACTATCTCACAAGGGATCACATATCACGGGAACGAGAAAAGAATACTTATCGGTAACAAGGTTGAACTAGGTATGCAGAGATACCGACGATCAAACCTCGGATAAGTAAAATATCGCGAGACAAAGGGAAATTGGTATCGTATGTAAATGGTTCATTCAATCACGAAGTAATTGTAGAAATATATGGGAGCCATATGAATTTCTAGATTCCTCTATTGGTTATTGATCGGATAAGTGTCTCGGTCATGTCCACGTAATTCATGAACCGTAGGGAGACACACTTAAGGATTCGATGTTGTTTAGTAGATATGGAATGAAAGTAGGGATACCGAATGTTGTTTGGAGTCTCGGATGGGATCCAGGATATCACGAGGAGATCCGGAATGGTCCGGAGAATAAGATTCATATAAGGAAAGTCCAATTCCGGAGTTCGAGAATGATTCCGATGTTTTCATCACAAAGGTTCTAGAAGGGTCTAAAAGGTTCACCGAACCGGAAGGGTGAGGGTGCATGAATGTGTCATGACTAAGTGGAATGGTTGCATCATGTCCTAGGTCAAAGGTATGTGCAAATAAAGAGTGAGATCAAACTCAGAAATTCAAAGTCAAAAGGCAAGTTTGAAAAGTCAAACTGGGACAATGTTTCCTAGTGGAGGAAGAAGAGAATCCTTCTCTCCCTCCACCATAAGCCTAGTAGGAGAGGTAGTTGGGGAAAGATTCAAAATCCCCTCTCCCAAGCCGCCCTCCCTCTCATAAATAGAGGGGAGGGGCTGCCCCTCTAAAAATAACACCACCACCCCGCCTCCAAGCCGCCGCTGCCTTCGTTCTTCGTGGCCTTTCACTTACTGTCCATGAAGCGGGCCTGATGGATGGTGGTGGCACCTGTTCTGGTAGGATGAGGGTGCCGGTCTGCCCCACCTGGAAGCAGAAGCCCCCGGACAGAATCTCGAGCCCATCGCATACGGTCTCGAAATCCCTCATGGTGGCTGGCGAGTGCGCGGTGAAGTCGAAGGTGCCGAAGAGATGACTCTCCGTTGCCGATGAATTATAGATTGCTCCGGATGGGACCATCACGATCGCATAATCAGTGCCCGCAATTCCCATAGATGGCGCCAATGGATGAGGTTTCGACTCGTCAATGCCCATTGTTATGGACTTAGGTTTTGGAGAAGATGGAGATGATGGAGATCGCGGAACGGTTAGCAAACAAGCAACACGGGGACACGAGGTTTACCCAGTTTCAGGCCCCCGAAGGGAAAACCCTACTCCTGCTTGTTTGCTCTTGATTTACGGCGGAACCGAAGGTTACAGGGGTGCGCAGATGCGATCTGGCGTGAGGTGTGTATGAGGTGAGTTGAGGCCCTCCTCGCCATGCCCTCCTAGCCTTTATATAGATAGGCAGGTCCCGGACATAGGTCGAGTCGGTTACGGATTAGGGTTTGTCCCCTTTGAAATTCTATCTACTCTAGTCTTGTTCTCCAAGGATCTGAAGGCGTCATGGGCTTGGGCCACCCGAAATCTCCATAGGTCGCGTATCTTTGTCGTGGGCCTTCCTTGGGATGGACTAGGTATGCCAATGTTGTTGTACCCGTGGGGTATAACCATGTCAGCCACCCCGCCGCCCATCGGCCATGCCTCATCCTCTTCGGCCTCTAAACCCTAGATCACCGAAAACCCTAATTCTCCACCATAACCCGCTCCGGCTTAGACGAAGCCCTGCGGGATCTTCCCTCTACTTCCGACACCATGCCGTCGTACTGCCAGAATCGTGAGGGGAGAACTACAACCTCCGCTGCCTGCTGGAACAAGGGAGAGGAAGGTCTTCATAGAGTACCGAATGTGTGACCGACTGCGGAAGCGCTACCAGAACGCAGCGCCAGAAGGATCATCTACGACTACATCAACCACGAGAATCTTCTCTCGTTAACCGCTTTGGAATCTTCGAGCGTGAGTACTCTAAACGACTCGTTGCTACAATCTAGTAGTTATATCTTGGCTTGTGTGTGTTCATGCGGTAGAATTTTTTTTGTTTTCCATGCTATGAACCCCTACAGTGGTATCAGAGCCGTGTCTATATGTAGATCTATTGCACGAGTAGAACATAATGGTCATCGTGGGCGTTGATGCTTTTCATTGTCGATTGCTTCTTGTGTACTTTGCATCTTGCGGGATGGTGGGATGAAGCGGCCCGGGCTAACCTTACATGACATCATTCATGAGACTTGCTCCACGCTTGACATGCAACTTGTATTGCATAAGTGGTTTTGCGGGTGCCTGTTTCTCCCAACATAGTGAATATTCAATATACAACGGGTGATTGACAATACTAGTATCAACGTTGTGGTTCTTGTTCGTAAGTTAGAACGACACTTATTGAAAGCCCCGAACCACGTAAAACATGCAAAGAAAATTAGAGGCGTCTAACTTTGTTTTGCAGGGGTGTGCTGTGATGTGATATGGCCATGATTGTGATTATATATGATGTATGCAATATTCCTTATTGTAAGTCGGCAACCGGCAGTAGCCTTATGGTTGTCTTTTAATTTCGTTAAGACCTGCGTGTCTATTATTCAAAGTAGTTGTAATAGTTGATGCTGGTGGACGACAACCATGGAGCGGTGCCATTGACCTTGACGCCACACCGGTGATGATGGAGATCATGTTCGTGCTTGAAGATGGAGATTGGAAGCACAAGAAGAAAGGCCATATCATATCACATATTATAAATTGCATGTGATGTTAATCCTTTTATGCATCTTGTATTGCTTAGATCGCAAAGGTAGCATTATAAGATGACCCCTCTCACAAAATTATCAAGTAAAGTGTTCACCCTTAGTTAGCACCGTTACTAATACTCGTCGTTTCGAAGCACCACGTGATGATCGGGTGTGATAGAATCAACGTGTGCATATAACGGGAGCAAGACAGATTTGCTCATGCAGAAACTAAGGTTAACTTTGACGAGCCTAGCATGTACAGACATGGTCTCGGAACACGGATCACCGAAAGGTAAAAAAAGTGTCATATAGTAGATATGATGAACATGATGATTGTTCGCCTTTTAAATTACATCATATCTCGTGATGATCGGATTTGATGTAGTGGATTTGGTTCATGTGATCACTAAAACAATGTGAGGGATATTGTTTTGAGTGGGAGTTCACCTAGATTAATTTAACTATTAATTAGAACTCAATTTGTCATAAACTTAGTCTAAACTATTGCAAATATATTGTAGATCAATGGCGGCCCCTACCATCAATTTTAATGCGTTCCTAGAGAAATAAAAGTTGAAAAACAATGGGAGCAACTTTGCGGATTGGTTCCGCAACTTGAGGATTGTCCTCAATGTTGGTAATTTGACCTATGTGCTGGATGCACCGCTGGGTGACCCGCCTGCAGCTGACGCTACCGATGAGGTGAAGAATGTTTTCATCACTCGGAAGAATCAGTACTCCACAATTCAGTGTGCTATCTTGTATGGTTTGTAATCGGAGCTTCAGAAAAGGTTTGAGAACTTTGACCCACATGATATTGTCCGTGAACTCAAAATGATATTTGAGGCTCATGCGGCAGTTGGGAGTTATGAAGCTTCTGCAAAGTTCTTTAACTGCAAGATGGAAGAGGGCAGCTCCGTTAGTGAGCATGTGCTTAAGATGTCTGGGCATGCTAGTAAGCTCCAACGCTTGGGTATAGTGATTCCTAATGCTTTGGGGATTCACCGCGTCCTCCAATCACTACCACCAAGTTACAACAACTTTGTGATGAACTACAATATGCAAAACATGGACAAGTCGTTGCCTGAACTCTTATCCATGTTAAAATCTGCAGAAGTGGAGATTAATAAAGAACACCAAGTGTTGATGGTCAATAAGACCACCAAATTCAAAAGGCAAGGCAAGTCCAAGAAAAAGGGAAACTTCAAGAAGGGCGGTAAGAAATCTACCGCACCGATGAAGAAGACCAAGGTTGGGCCTAAGCCAGATACTGAGTGCTTTTACTGCAAGGGAGAAGGTCATTGGAAGCGGAATTTCCCCAAGTACTTGGTAGATCCGAAGAACGACAACATCAAGAAGAAAGGTATATTGGATATACATGTTATTGATGTGTATCTTTCTAGTAATCGTAGTAGTGCCTGGGTATTTGATACTGGTTCAGTTGCTCGCATCTGTAACACAAATCAGGTGCTGCAGAATAAACGAAGACTAGCAAAAGACGAGGTGACGATGTGCATTGGAAACAGATCAAAGGTTGATGTGGTCGCGGTCGGCATGCTCCCTCTTCATCTACCATAGGGATTAGTTTTATACTTAAATAATTGTTATTTGGTGCCTGTGTTGAGCATGAACATTATATCCGTATCATGTTTATTGCAAGACGGTTACTTGTTTAAGTCTGAGAATAATGGTTGTTCGATTTATACGAGTAATATCTTTTATGGTCATGCGCCTTCGATAGATGGTCTATTCTTATTGAATATCGATTGTAGTGATACACATGTTCATAATATAGAAGCTAAATGTTTGAAATTAAGCGATAACTCAACCTATATGTGGCACTGTCGTCTTGGTCACATTGGAGTGAAACATATGAAGAAACTCCATTCCGATGGACTTCTTGAATCACTTGATTTCGAATAACTTGAAAGATGTGAAGCATGTCTGATGGGTAAAATGACTAAGACTCCATTCTCTGGCATGATGGAGCGAGCTACGGACTTATTGGAAATCATACATATCGATGTGTGTGGCCCGATGAGTGTAGCATTGCGCAGTGGTTATCGTTATGTTCTTGGTTTCACGGATGACTTGAGTAGATATGGGTATATCTATTTCATGAAACATAAGTACGAAACTTTCGAGAAGTTTAAGGAATTTCAAAGTGAAGTAGAGAATCAACGTAACAAGAAGATTAAGTTTCTACAATCTGATCGTGGAGGTGAATATCTAAGTTACGAGTTTGGCGAGCAATTAAAGAAATGCGGAATACTTTCACAATTGACACCGCCGGGACACCACAACATAATGGTGTGTCCGAACATCGTAATCGAACTCTCTTAGAAATGGTTCGTTCTATGATGTCACTTATAGTTTTACATTTATCGTTTTGGGGTTATGCATTAGAAACAGTCGCATTCACTTTAAATAGGGCACCATCTAAACCCGTTGAAACGACACCGTATGAATTATGGTTTGGAAATAAACCTAAATTGTCGTTCCTTAAAGTTTGGGGTTGTGAAGCTTATGTAAAGAAGTTACAGCCCGACAAGCTTGAACCCAAATCGGAAAAATGTGTCTTCATAGGATACCCGAAGGAAACTATTGGGTATACCTTCTATCATAGATCCGAAGGCAAAATCTTCGTTGCCAAGAATGGATCCTTTCTAGAGAAGGAGTTTCTCTCGAAAGAAGTGACTGGAAGGAAAGTAGAACTCGACGAGGTTGTCGAACCTTCTCTCGAATTTGAGAGTAGCGCATCACCAGAAGTAGTTCCTGTGGCGCCTACACCAATAAGAGAGGAAGTTGATGATGTCGATCATGAAACTTCGGTTGAAGTTACTACAGAACCTCGCAGGTCAATGAGAACTCGTACCACACCCGATTGGTATGATCCCGTTATGAGTGTCATGTTGGTGGACAACACCAATGACCCTGCGACATATGAGGAAGCGATGATGAGCCCAGATTCCAATAAATGGCAAGAAGCCATGAAATCCGAGATTGGATCCATGTATGAAAACCAAGTATGGACTTTGGTGGACTTACCGGATGGCCGAAAGGCTGTCGAGAACAAAAGGATTTTCAAGAAGAAAACAGATGCTGATGGTAATGTAACCGTCTATAAACCTCGACTTGTCGCGAAAGGGTTCCGACAAATTCAAGGAGTTGACTACATGAGACTTTCTCACCAGTAGCGAAGCTAAAGTCTATGAGGATTTTGTTAACAATCACAGCATATTATGATTATGAGATATGGCAGATGGATGTCAAAACGACATTCCTCAATGGAGACATTGATGAAGAGTTGTATATGGTACAACCCAAGGGTTTTGTCGATCCTAAAGATGCTAACAAGGTATGCAAACTTCAATGGTCCATTTATGGATTGAAGCAAGCATCCCGAAGTTGGAATCAACGTTTTGATAAGCCAATCAAAAGTTTTGGTTTTATACAAACTTATGGAGAAGCTTGTATTTACAAGAAAGTGAGTAGGAGCTCTGTAGCATTCCTAATACTATATGTGGATGACATATTGTTGATTGGAAATGATGTAGACCTTCTTAATAGTGTCAAGGATTATTTGAATAATAGTTTTTCAATGAAGGATCTTGGCGAGGCAGCTTACATAGTTTTTCAATGAAGGATCTTGGCGATAGCCTAATATCATTGTCACAGAGTACATATTTGGACAAAGTTCTAAAGAGGTTTGGAATGGAAGGTAGCAAGAAAGGGTTCTTTCCCATGTTGCCCAATACGACCTTGAGTAAAACTCAAAGTCCTGCTACGACAGAAGATAGAAAAGGATGAGTAAGACTCCCTATGCCTCGGCCATAGGATCTATCATGTATTCCATGCTATGTACTAGACCCGGCATTGCATATGCTGTTAGTTTGACTAGCAGATATCAAAGTGATCTAGGGGTGGATCATTGGACATCGGTCAAAAACATCCTTATGTACTTGAGAAGAACTAAGGATATGGTTCTTTCTTATGGAGGTGATGAATAGCTCGTTGTTAATGGTTACACCGATGCTAGTTGGAAACCGATCTGGATGATTCTAAATCTTAATCTGAATACGTATTTACTTTGAATGGAGCAACAATTAGCTGGAGGAGTGCAAAGCAAAGCGTTGTGGCGAGATCTTCAACTGAATCGGAATACATAGCTGCTTCGGAGGCTTCACAAGAGGCGATATGGGTGAAGGAGTTCATTACAGAGCTCGGTGTGGTTCCCAGTGCGCTGGACCCAATGTCTATCTACTGTGATAACATGGGCGCCATAGCCAACGCGTAAGAATCAAGGTCACACAAGAAGCTAGAGCATATCAAGCTGCGTTTTCACACTATTCGAGAGCATGTCCAAGATGGTGACATAAAGATTTGCAAAGTACACACAGATCTGAATGTGGTGGATCTGTTGACTAAACCTCTCCCGAGGGCAAAATATGACCAACACCAAACTGCCATGGATATTCAGTATACTACCATGTAATCTAGATTAGTTGACTCTAGTGCAAGTGGGAGACTGTTGGAGATATGCCCTAGAGGCAATAATAAAAGTAGTTATTATTATATCTTTGTGTTTTTGATAAATGTTTACATTCATGCTATAATAGTATTAACCAGAAACATTAATATTTGTGTAATTTGTAAACTTAGTTAGAGTCCCTAGTAAAGCCTCTTTATAATACTAGCTTGTTGGTTAATAGATGATCATGGTTTCTGGATCATGAACATAGAAATGTTGCTAATAACAAGATCATATCATTAGGAGAATGGTATGATGGACATACTCCTATAGATAAGCGTAGCATAAAGATCAAGTCATTTCAATAGTTCGTTTGCTATTAGCTGTCTGATACATAGTAACCTAATTTCTTCGACCATGAGATCATGTTAATCACCATCACCAGAAGGATGCTTTGATGACATCAAACACCACACCGTAACTGGGTGGTTATAAAGGTGGCATTGAGTGTTCGGAAAGTATGTGTTGAGGCACATGGATCAAGAGTGGGATTTGTCCATCCATATGACAGATAGATATATTCTGGGCCCTCTCGGTGGAATGTCATCCAATTAGCTTGCAAGCATGTGACTGGCTCACAGGGGATCACATATCATGGGAACAAGAAAAGAATACTTATCGGTAACGAAGTTGAACTAGGCATGCAGAGATACCGACGATTAAACCTCGGATAAGTAAAATATCGTGAGACAAAGGGAAATTGGTATCATATGTAAATGGTTCATTCGATCATGAAGTAATCATAGAAATATGTGGGAGCCATATGAATTTTCAGATTCCTCTATTGGTTATTGATCGGAGAAGTGTCTCGGTCATGTCCGCGTAATTCACGAACCGTAGGGAGACACACTTAAGGATTTGATGTTGTTTAGTAGATATGGAATGATAGTAGGGAAATCGAATGTTGTTCGGAGTCTCAGATGGGATCTGATATATCACGAGGAGATCCAGAATGGTCCGGAGAATAAGATTCATATAAGGAAAGTCCAATTCCGAAGTTTGGGAATGATTCCGTGTTTTCATCGGAAAGGTTCTAGAAGGGTCTAGAAGGTTCACCGGACCGGAAGGGTAAGTGTGCATGAATATGTCATGACTAAGTGGAATGGTTGCATCATGTCCTAGGTCAAAGGTATGTGCAAATAAAGAGTGAGATCAAACTCCGAAATTGAAAGTCAAAAGGCAAGTTTGAAAAGTCAAACTGGGACAATGTTTCTGAGTGGAGGAAGAAGAGAATCCTTCTCTCCCTCCACCACAAGCCTAGTAGGAGAGGGAGTTGGTAAAGGATTCAAACTCCCCTCTCCCAAGCTGCCCCCTCTCATAAATATAGGGGAGGGGATGCCCCTCTAAAAACAACACCACCACCCCGTCTTCAAGCCGCCGCCGCCGCGCCATCGCCTCCTCGCCGTCGCTGCCTTAGCCGCCGCCGGCCACGCCTCCTCCTCTCCGTCCTCTAAACCCTAGATTGCTAGAAACCCTAATTCTCCAGCATAACCCGCTCTGGCTTAGGCAAAGCCCTGCGGGATCTTCCCTCTACTTCCGACACCGCACCGTCGTGCCGTCGGAATCGCGAGGGGAGAACTACAACCTCCGCTTCCTGCTGGAACAAGGGAGAGGAATGTCTTCATCGAGTACCGAACGTGTGACCGACTGCGGAAGCGCTGCTGGAACGTAGCGCCGGAAGGATCGTCTACACTATCTTTAGATCCGCAAGTGAACGACTACATCACCCACGAGAATCTGCTCTTGTTAACCGCTTTGGAATCTTCGAGGGTGAGTACTCTAATCGACTCGTTGCTACAATCTAGTAGATAGATCTTGGCTTGTGTGTTCATGCGGTAGTTTTTTGTTTTCCATGCTACGAACCCCTACAGCACCCCTGGTGGCTCTCCTCTGTCTCGTCTTCTGACTCTGTGTTCCCCACGGTAAAATATTGACTTTGGATTTTATCCCGTCCAATACCGAGAATATTGATTTTTTGCCTTTTCTGGAACCAAAAACAGAAGAAAACACGCAACTCGCACTATGGCATCTTGTTAATAGGTTAGTCCCAGAAAACATATAAAAATACCTCAAAGTGAAGACAAAGCAAAGCAAAGTAGATACTAAACAAGCATGAAACATCAAAAATTATAGATACGTTTATGACGTATTAGCCATTGTTGGACGTTGCTCAAGGCAACCAAAAAATGGGAGACTAGCTTTGCCCTTTGGAGAGAAACGAACAAGAAGAGGGGAAAGGCCTGTGCTTCGACAGGCGGTGTCGTCGACCTAGACGCCGACAATAACGAAGGCTTCGTCCCATCTGCAAGCGATGGGACTGCCGGCCGTGCCCGCCGCCTTGGTGGCCACAAGGCCACGAAGGCCGACCTCGCCTGTTAGGCCGGTTCCTTGGCGTTCCAAGAGACCTTGAAGCAGATCCTGGAGAAGAAGGAAGAGGCCATCGCCGAAAGGGAGGAGAGGCGGCGCAAAGAGAAAGAGGCCGCCGCCAAGGCCTTTGTCGAGCTGCATACGAGATCCATTGAGGCGAAGGAGGCCAACGACAAGGCCAGGCTAATGGAGATCGAGGCCAAGGCGAAGTTGACGGAGGCCGAAGCCAATGCCAAGGAGGACAATGCCAGGTCTAGGATGCTGGAGGCCGAAGCCAAGGCCAAGGAGGCCGAAGCCAAGGCCAAGGAAGCCGAAGCCAAGATCATGGTCGAGGAGAACGTCATCATGCTCACCGGCCTAGATAGCATCGCCGACCCCGATCGCAGGGCTTGGGTTGCGAAAAGGCAGCATGCCATCAAGGCTCACGAAGCCTGAAGGGCAATGGCGACGACAGTTGCAACTTTTTAGATAGGGAAGCTGCCATTTTTTGGACATTGTCTATGATATTGTCCCTTCTGCACAGTTTAGATCCAATGGCCACTTGCTGGCGATGCCAAAGGGCGACGACACACGTATGCCATGTTATTTGCCAGTAATCTGTGCGTGTCTTTGACCAGCGATGATGCCATTTTCAACTAATTTGCATCTCTGTCCAGCGATGACGCTAACGCATGCCTGCGTGGACAAAAAGCTCGCGCCGCTGAACACGACTGACCGAACAGGCTGGACCTCCTATCCAAATTGACGAAGCTCGAGCCAAGCAGACATTTTTTTTTGAACAGAAACGGTCCCGAAGGACCTGGTGCTATCATTCATTCCAAAGCGGCATACAAATTACAAAAAGGGACATAAAGAAAAAGAAAAAATACAAACAGGTCCTGCAATAAGCACAACAGTCCTCAGAAAGAGTCAAAGAAACGCAATCAAGGACTTGAGCTCCAACACCACCGCGCTGAGCGCCGCCGTTGTCATCCTCACGATCGCCGGGGACGAAACCACTTGGGATCGAGAGGAGGAAGCCAACAACGACAACGCCATCAAGCCTCCGGAATGGCAACTTGGCCTGGAGGTTAATGAGGATCCCAAAATGTCGGCCTGAGCTGAGTATAGCCGACGCCGAAGGGAGGGGAGGCTGCCCTACAGCCATGAATTCCGGCGCGAGGACGACAAACGGCCGTCGAAGGAACGCCAGATAGTAACTCCCCGAAGATTGGAGCAGCTTCCAATCAGCATCAGGTGACGACGGCGAAGAAGCCGCCGGGGGATTGCTCCAATCGGACGCAGCATCAGCGTCCCCCTTACATGGTGCTCCAGGTCTGCAGCGAACAAAGGTTCTTCTTCTCCTCCCCTCGCCTCCACGGCCGGCCGGAGGAAGAGACTCACCAGAATCCCCGAAGAACTGAAGAACACCCCACCATGACTCCGATTCAGACAGAACCGCAGCGGCCTGCTCCCTCCCCTCGCCACCAAGGCCGGCCAGAGGGTGCCCGCTCGCGATTCCCGTCCTCCACAGGAGATGGTGGCCGCATCTGGCTTTATTGGAAATAGCGGTTGTTCTCTCCTCCGACGCCAACTCCCACCAGAGAAGCGAGCTCAAGATGGAAGAAGAACCCTAGAGCCAAGATCCAGCCAGCAGGACCTCGACTTCCGCTCCTAACAACGGGCAAAGAGCCCACCGGCACAAGGCCAAAACACCTACTACTAGTACTATATAACTGCCGGCCATCCTCCCCCTACTCTCCGGCCGGCGAGGTCCCCGAAGAGGAAGAAGGGAGGCGCCGGGACCACACGGCCGACTCTCAAGGGGGAAGAAGACGCGTGTCTCTTGTTTCGTGCGAGGGAGGACACGACTATGGTCAAACAGACATAAACTGACCTTTTAAGATGACCATATGGTCAGATCGGTGGAGATGTCCTTAGCCCTTCCGGGATAACAAGGCCGCCGGGAGCCCAAAATGGAAGCCGCACCAGCCATGGCAACCGTCCCGGCTTCTCCCTGCTCTGCCTCTCCATCGTCTGTGTTGTTCAGCCGCAGCTATTGCTGCTGGAGGTCGGCGCCAAGAGCGGCAGCCCGCAAATCGGCGGTGGCGGCAGCCAGGCGGACGCTCTCTTCTGGTTGGGACCTATCCAGGCTATCGGCAGGCCTACCGGCAGCTCGAAAGGCTCACCTGGAGGAGCTTGACACCAGCAACATGCTCCTCCGCCAGCGCATCATCTTTCTGGGTTCCCCGGTGAGCTAACTTCTATATTTCTTCCCCAAATCCCATTGTCTGTATTTGGTCCTTGCAATCCAGGTTAAATAGATTTATACAATTTTCTCGTGATAGATGCTTAAAAATAGGAAATTGATATACTTTGAAGCGAATTTTGTTCTTTGAAAAGATAAGATAAATAACACGATTTCTAGAAATTTGAATGGTATTGCAATTTAACTTACCACGTAAATCATTTCTACCTGCACAGTACCCAGTGATCCTGTTTCATCTGTGTATTCTAACATATTTTTTCCTTATTTCGCAATTTTTTTCCTTGGGTATTATGCCATGGTATGTGCATATGGTAAATGGTCAGCAAATCCAAGTTTATATGCTACCACCACTGCTGACAGGCCCATAGTCTAAGTTACGTGACCTTTAGTCATTGTTGCTATAGATATTCCAGTTATTGGTTCTTCGTAATACACATCAAAAACAGTAAATGGAATATTTGCTTTTTTGCTGCACCATCTATAAACTTCTTCGATTGTAAGTCATGCAGTCATATGAGTGATGCTTATTGATGGTTTATATGTTACCATAGCATCGTTGCACCTTATGTAACCCATTAGATGCTTTAAATGCTTTTGAATCGACTTGTTCTCTTTGGCGTCAACTGCTGATAATTGTGAAATCTAAGATAAAATAGGGGCTACTTCTTTGGGTATATTCTCTTTTTAGTTCCTTTCACCTGGCCAGCTGACTTACTACAAACAGGTCTGAAATACATCATTTAATTTGAGAATGGTTCTCGTATTTTTACGTGAAATTATTTGATTGCTTTAATTATTATACTGTAGACGTATAATCTTTAGGGAACTGGCCACTACCTTTATAGGATATCTGTTCTTGATATTACAGAGTATGTTAGCATCAAATGTCAAAACTAACACTAGCACCACTTATTTTGGCCTTAGTTAACAAATTACGCTCGTTTGCATGCTAAAATTTCCCATGTGCATGTTAAAAGTATCCCCTAGCATGCCTTGGTCAAAAGAAGGATTTTGTTATTCCATTAATTTGTGACTAAAATGGAGTTCAAACCAGATATTTATTCATTTGTTGCTTTCAAATGCCTTGTGCTAACCTCTGAACAGGTGGATGATTTGAGCGCTGATCTTATCATCAGCCAACTCTTACTGTTGGATGCAGAGGACCACACAAAGGACATCAAGCTGTTTATTAACTCACCTGGAGGCTCCATAACAGCTGGTGGGTACTCTTGATCTCATTATAAGAACTATTTCTGGAACAATAATTGAACACCATTACAATTTCAAGGATCTTGTTATATAAAATTATGAACTTTGCAGATCAAATTTGGATATTTGATGCATGCAATGGAATAATCTCTCTCTTTCCTGATTTCTTTGTGGGTC
Organism: Avena sativa; assembly: GCA_916181665.1. Classification (NCBI taxonomy): domain Eukaryota; kingdom Viridiplantae; phylum Streptophyta; class Magnoliopsida; order Poales; family Poaceae; genus Avena; species Avena sativa. The sequence continues at coordinate 269,253,005 of OV702281.1, forward strand.
ATTGGTCATTTGATGATGTCAGAATTTTCCCAAGCAAGGGTACAATGCGGGCTACAAAAAGCTGGCATCTTGGCTGAATGGAAAGATCGTGGGTTGTGATCATGTCATAATTTAATCAAGCAGGGGGGAGGGGGTATGGCTAAGGCATTTGACTTGAGATCAGTAAGGGGACAGTTGGGCCCATCCAGGTTCCCATGGATGAGATGACCCTTTTTTGATTTGTTCGATGAGCCAGTTTTTTTGTTTGGATGGAAAGAGGAGTTTGATTCGATGAACACATTTTCTGTTAGGTTGAAGGGTGCGGATGGATCAGTTGTTCATGACCCTTTTTTTTTTGAAATCTGGCGAGGTTACCTTTATGGCCTTATACATGGTAGGTAACAAAATTGTTCAAATTGTAGACTGCTATGCATGCTCATTCATGTAGCTAGTAATTCTGTGTTCTTAAAATCTATTCCAATCTATTGCTGCTAGCTCATCACTATTGTATTCTTTTCACCAAGTCATTTAGTCGCTCACACAGCAATATCACAATCTCCTGCTACCTCTCTCTCCGTATCGTGGCAACATCCAAGACACGGTGACAATACATCCTTATTCAACTCATGCGATTTTTATTACTGTAATGACTCAGTTGACATTGTTTCATCATAAGCACCAACTTGGGGATGATGAGATCATCTTTCGAGTCTTCCCTATATGCGAGCAAAAGTACATTGCAATTTGCATTGCCGACCCCTTACCTGTTCTGGTTCATCTGACAGTCGCCGACGCCACCTTCCACTATGTCCTCTGTATCTTTCTAGTGGCAGACGGCTCATGTTTATTGCTCGATTTGTCATTGTCACAATCATTCCTTCTGCTCCCGTCACGATATGTCGGAACTACCAATATATGAATAGATACAGGTCCTGACGGAGCAGTACATGTCGTGGTCACCACTGGCTGATGGACTACTCTTCTACGTGTACTGTTGGCGATGGCTCCAGGACAGCTCCAATGCATCGTTAAATTGGCCATCAGTACCTGCAGATGAGGCGAATGCACTCACGAATGGTGGATGTTCCCTCTGCCACCACCAATCGCTGCTGGAGACAAAGATGCAGGAGACTGGGAGATGTGAAACATATTGGGAGGGGGCAAGCACGGGAGGAAAGGGGGTTGTGCTGGAAGGGGGTGCGTAGGGGCAGAAGGGGTTAGCTCATTGCCTTCCTCTGGCTGTTTTTTCTGTCCAGCATCTAGATAGAATACTTTTAAACTGGTTGAACCAAACAGCTGGATGGAATAAGAATGTTGGATATCCACGATCCGTCCAGGGATATCCCTTGAACAAGACGCACCCTTACTGGATCATTAGGGAGGCTACCTATGGATCACTAGTCGGTCCACAAGTAATGATCATAACATTTGTCCTTCCACTCTGTGTGTAGAGGCGAAAGAACAAAATCAAGAATAGCCAATGAAGGCAGATTGTGTTTACCCTTATCAAATGGAGTATCCTAGTTAACTAACCTTCTCCGGCAAAGTTCTAAATTTGGAAAAAAGTTACTGTAGTTTTTATTAGTGGACAGTTATTGTGAAATCAGAATGAAATGAAGAGCAGTTATATTGATTAAGCTAAAAAATGAGCATATTGTTAACACATATGATTCTAGTCATATTGGTTCATAAAAAATGTATGCTCATAGTAACAGAAAAAGACTATGCTACCTGATAATGGCATAGGCCTAAAAATTATGTGTCCAGATAAAATATGTCCAGCAAATGATTTGGACTTGATTGAGGAGGTACCTTCTGATAGGATCCATCCATGTTTCATCCTCCTCTAGTAGAGCAACGAGTTCGCCTGCTACTCCCTTGTTGACGGCCTGGTTTGCTCGCAGCTTTCTTGTACAGTGGGTCATTGACTTTCAGTGGGACCAGAGCTGCCGGCTTCGGGTTCTTTTAGGCAAAGTTCTGGGTTGGACTTTAGGGCGATATGATGTTTGATAGGCCAGTCGGCCATGCAGTTGTCCTTACTCGGGGTATACTGGAACTCAAGTCGGCGGATTTTCACACTTCTTGGAGATATGTGGCAATTGTCGGATCCAGAGCTTGATATTCCTTGTTGAGTTGAGAGTCCCCTTTAACCTTTTGGTGGGCGATCTCTAGTAGGCATTCATGTTTGGTGACGTTGTTGGTTGCCAAATGAAGGTTGAATCGTGTATTGCAGCTTTTCGCCTATTGGCGAGGTGGCGATGACGCCAGCCCCGCGTTAGTGAGAGTTGATGAACCATCAAACGACATAGACCATATCTTGATTGCGCCAGCTGTTGAGGATTATTGTATTGCTGCCTCGCAAGCGTATGATGCTTGTATGAGATTTGTGGATGTGGATGTGCGCTCGGATCAACAGTGGTTACTGAACATGACTTTTCTCGGAGATATGCAAATCACAGAAGGCTCACTAGGAGGGAACAACCTCAGACCAATAGGGCCCACAAGATGACAAAGTGACACGTGGTCAGCCCATGGGCCTCCCTAGTGGGCTTACACAAAGAACAAGACCTGGGCCGACTAGCCTAGATCATAGTCGGTTCAAGGGAGTGAAGGAGAGATCCGGCAACCAAGACTTGATGTTAGGGTTGCCCCTCTAGGGTGGCCCGATCTTTCACGATTCTCGGTAGTTTGCAGGAATTCGTGAGGGATGAGGAGGGAGAGAGATGGATGCGAACGAACATGTGAAGAACGCGGCAAAAACACACACAACGCAAAGCAAAACTTGTCGTTGGATCACTCTGGTGGCTACCGGTTCAACACAATCTCAAGGATCGATGTTGAGCAAGACTCTCTCAAACCCAATCGGCGAGGGATAAGAACCTTGATGATATATTGATAGCTTTATTAGAGCTCACTCAAAGTAAATATCTTTTTTTTTTGACGAAAAACAATATATTAAAATTAAGCTAACAAGTCCGCCTCATTAAAAACCTTCCAGCCCCCTTCGGTACCCTGGAAGGAAAAGAGTGCGTCTGAAAACCTGCTGCTTTGGTCTGGATTACAATCAGTCCTAAGACTGTTATCTAGGAAATCTGGGGGTTCATCCCAAGACCTACTCTCTACATGTGTACAAGCATAGCGTGCACACTCATGAGCTACTTTGTTTGCATTACGACCCACAAAACTAAACTCGAAGAGCTCAAAAGAGGAGCTCATCTCATCTATTTCACTAAACATAGGGGCTAAAGCCGAGCGCTGTGTCTTCCTTCCTCTCCATAGATTCACCAACTCTGCACAGTCTGACTCACTGATGACTCGCACAAAACCATGTTGCTTTGCAAAGGCAACTGCATCTCTGAAAGCAAGTGCTTCGACAGAGAGAGGATCCGAAATGCTGTGGTAAACATGACACCACGCAGCCCTAAAACCCCCTGCATCCCTCGCAACACCTCCACCTCCGGCAATCCCCTGCTCCTCTCTAACTGCACCATCACAGTTCAGTTTTATAACATCTGGCCCTGGGCCATGCCAGGTACATGGTGGTCGACTAGCTCCCACCTTAGAAACCTTCATCTCCAGGTAACCCAATGTCTCAGCAATAGACTCCAGTGTTTTAGAAGGATCATATCCCGTATCTTCATGTGTTCATCGATTTCTTGAATCCCAAATTGCTGACATTATGGAAATCAATCTCTCTCGCTCCCCTTGAATGAACATAGCATCACATAAGATGTCCATTGCCCAAGTCTCGGGATGCAGATTTGGTAATGTCAAATGCAAGATGTCTCGGGCAGCCCTCCAGAATTGTTTCGCATGCTCGCACTCCATCAATGCATGATACAAAGTCTCTGATGTTGTCTTACATACCGAGCATGTACTATCTACTCTGGCATGCCGCCTGGTGAGAGTTGCATAGTCCGGCAAGATGCCTTTCAAAACCCGCCACCAAAAAACTCGTACTCTCGGTAAAACATCCAACTTCCAGAGTCTTTTCCACTTTTCATCATTGTGCATACTAGAATGTCCAACTCCACTGGTGATCGCTGCCTCTCTACCCTCCTTTGCTGACAAGAGCGCACGATAGGCCGATCTAACAGAATAAACTCCGTTTTTCTCATAATGCCAAGCTAGCCAATCTTCTCCTCCACTCCTCCGAAGAGGGATCTGCAATATCGCTCGAGCATCTGGGGCTAGAAAAATTTCCTGTATCTTCTCAGTTCTCCACTGATGCTGCACAGGATCAATGAGCTCATTAACTGTCACAACATCAGTGTCAATCAACCTACCCATTGGACGGCTAGCAGCCAAACCAGGGATCCACCGATCCTGCCATATAGACACAGTAGACCCATCACCAATCCGTTTTAACAGTCCCAATTCAAGTGCTTGTCGTCCTGCAAGAATTGCCCTCCAGGTTTTTGATGCAGTCCGAGCTGGGGTAACTGACATAAAATCACCACTTGGATAGTACTTGCTACTCAAAACTTGGGCACATAAGGATTGAGGTTGAGTGAGCAGCCTCCATCCTTGCTTCCCCAAAAGGGACAGATTGAATAGCTCCAAATCACGGAAACCCATCCCGCCGGAGGCCTTCGGTCGCGCAAGTTTTTCCCATGAAAGCCAATGCATAGCTTTCTTATCAATCGAGCCACTCCACCAGAATCGTGCAATAAGGGATACAATTTTCTGACAAGTACCCTTTGAAAGCTGAAAACAACTCATACTGAAAGTTGGGATAGCCTGGAGCACTGCCTTGATCATCACATCCTTTCCCGCATAAGACATCAATTTATCCCATCTAGATATCTTACTCCTTATGCGATCGGAAATATATACAAAGTCCTCATTAGTGAGATTGCCCACTGCTGTAGGTAGACCCAAATACTTCTCGCTAAAGGCCTCCACCATTATATCCAGCTCCCGTTTCACCAAATCACGGGTGTTGTCAGGCATTCCAGAACTGAAGAAAATGGAACTCTTCTCCCTGTTTACCATTTGACCCGAAGCCTCATTATATATATGTAGAATAGTGTTTAGACGATCTGCACCCTGGACAGATGCATCAATGAAGATGAGGGAGTCATCAGCAAATATGAGATGTGTGATCCATGGTGCACGATTGCACACCCGCATGCCTCGATCCACAAAGCCCCCTGTATAATTATTTAGGAGCGCCGAGAGACCTTCTGCACACATTAGAAAGAGGTAGGGAGAAACCGGATCGCCCTGCCTTATACCCCGAGAAGGACTGAACTGTGGCAGCAATTCACCATTAACCTTAACTAAGAATCTGACTGACGAGACACATCTCATAATAAGATTTATCAAGTGATCTGGGAAGCCCAGCTTGCGCATCATAGCCTCAAGAAAGGGCCATTCCACTCTATCATATGCCTTCATCATATCAAGCTTTACCGCACAAACTCCTTTTTTGGCTTTCTTTCTTCTCATTGTGTGGATGCACTCAAAAGCCACCAAAGCGTTATCTGTGATCAACCGTCCCGGAACAAAGGCACTCTGTTCCGGACTAATTGTTTCCTCCAAAACCGGCCTTAATCTCAAAGAAATCACCTTTGTACAAATCTTATAAATCACTGTACACAAGGAGATCGGTCGGTATTGCTTAATGGACTGGGGGTTTCGAACCTTCGGAATTAAAACAATGGATGTGTCATTAAGCTCACTTGGAAGCTCGCTCCCACTCAGAAATTCCAACCACTCAGAAATTCCAACACCGCCGGGACCACAGTTGTTTTCACGGTCTCCCAATGGCGTTGGAAAAACCCCGCAGTAAAACCATCTACCCCAGGAGCTTTAGACGGATGCATCTGAAAAGAGCGTACTTGATCTCCTCCTCCGTAAATGGTCTATCCAAAGAGGTGGGGGATAATAGGTCTTCCTTGGAAGGAAGATGAGACCAAAACTAAATAGATCCTCAAGGGGTAGTCTTCTATTTCTATTATCAACTCTAAAGTCAAAGGGTGAGCCATATGGGATATTTATAGTGCTAGGGGCGAAAGGATAGGTAAAGGGAATATTTCAGGGCATCAAACCTAGATCCGTGCACTGGGAGTCTCGGCGGTAAGTCCGACGTCGCCGGATTTGTGGTCGGGTCATTCCGGCGGTCGCCAGATTATTCTGGCTGGCGCCAAACCGGTGTACTATGAGCGTTTCTAGCGGGGAGCCAGAAATGGTGATCTTTTGCCAGGTCTGGCGTCGGAATGAGCGGCGATTCCGACGAGCCAGGTATGGCGCCGGAATGCTTTGGCGTTTCTGGCGGTACTTCTGGTTGGCCGGGTCTGGCGCCGGATTGTGCTACTGCTCCCTCTTTCGTGCACTTGGCTCCATCTTCTCTTGTCGTTCCATCTTGGCGTAGTCCTTGGGGTTCATAGCTAAGGATACACAAGGTGTTGGCATGAAGTAGCAGACCATTAAAAGGAGAGTCAAAGTCACACATCGAGAGGAGCGAGTTCACCTTGTCATGTAGGAGCTCGGCTCGGGTGCGGGTTATCGGTCCACTCGGGGGACTTGGCGTAGTAGATGGAGTGACGTTGATAGGACGGGCTGCATCACTTGAAGTTTAAGACACATAGTAGTTAGCCGGTATCTGTTAGGACTCCCATTCCCGTACGGACACAGGGTACTTGTAAACCCTAAGCCGGCCGTGTATATAAGGCTGTCTTGGATCGTCCGTAGAAGAACAATCCTGAATACTAGCAAATAGATCAGAAGCATAGAGAAGAACCCGTCGACTAAGCGTTGAGTTTTAGCCGGCGGAACCTTGTAATGACATACAATCAAAACAACAAAGCATGAGTAGGTATTTACCTCCAGAGTGAGGGGCTGAACTTGGGTAACTCGAGCATACCAATCTTGTCCCCGATTCCTTTGATGTCATTGCGTTTCGCTAAAGTACCTTCCATGGTTTTCCCACGACAACTTCACCAATGTTCAACCCCCCTCAAGATGGGTAACAACCCTACTTCGTTGATTGGATTATAGCTTGAGATAGAGTACAATAGCAATAAAAAGGGATGAATTCGGGGGATTAAATGGGCAACTCGACAGATCTATGTGGACAAAACTCTATGCGGACAAAACTGGGGAAAGTCTCTATCACTTTTGGCTTCTATATTCTGAAAGCTCATGCTTCCGTGGATGTGAACAACCGAGTCCTCTTGTGAGGTCTTGGCTTCTCCTTACATGCACATGTAAGGCAGTGTCCTCTCCTCCGAGTAGGTATCCTCTCCGTGTAGGAGTAGAACTCCAGATCGTACAAGAGTTTAACTCGTGGTCCCTTCCCAAGTACCCACAAGGCTTCCTTCCGGAACACATGTATATGGCATATACGCCCGTATATGGTGCTAGGAATATGGTAGTATGACTACCAATCATCAATTTTGTACACGAGGTCAAAGTATCTTAGCTTCCTTCATAGTTAAATCAACTAGAATTGTTACCCTAGTTTTATTGTATTCCCTCCGTCTTAAAATAGATGTCACAGATTTGTCAAAATTTGGATGAATATGAATCTAGACACTATTTAGCACATAGATTCATTCAAATTTTGACAAAGCCGCGACATCTGTTTTGACACCATTTTTGTCTTCTCTTATTGCCATTGCACTATGCTTTAATATAACATTTGGCATATCAATTTACAGGGATGGGAATTTATGATGCCATGAAATTTTGCAAGGCTGATATCTCAACTGTTTGCTTTGGATTGGCGGCTTCTATGGGTGCTTTTTTGTTAGCTGCTGGGACAAGGGGGAAGAGATTTTGCATGCCAAATGCGAGAATTATGATCCATCAGCCATCAGGGGGAGCTGGTGGGAAGGTAGGTATTTTTTATCGTGTTATGTTTGCTTTAACTAGTTACTGCTGAAATCATGAATTAGATTCTAAAAAAGATAGGTGCGTTTAATTATTGGATGTAGTTAGTTATATGAAACATCTTGTGTTCAAGTGGAGAAACTACGATGGCCTAAGACCACTGATAATTACTCATTTTTTGTATAATACCTTGAATTTTTCATGTATTTGCATAAGAATATATCAAGCATTTAAATCGGTTTGTTGACGAAGAACAAAGGTAGGAAGTCTTCTCTTAAAGGAGGTCTTGGTCATGGAGGAGCAAAGCTTTCATACTCTAAATATCAGGTCTCACCCTACTCGACGTACCCGTAAACCTAGGTTTTGGTGGGTCGAAACCCACTTACAGGCATGTGGGAAAGGTATTCTCGCGTGCAGGCAGATTCCCGGAACCTCCAACTGAAGTAACAGAGGTTCTAACACTCCTAGTGTGTCTATGTTGTGTTGGGTATCTGGAACTTCTGGCGTCAATCCCAGAAGTTTTGTGATAGTTTTCTGGATGCACATGTCTTCATCATGTCAGGACTTCCGTGTCGAAATTCGGAGGTTATGGATTGTTCTCTGGAATCTTCAGTGTATGAAGATGAGGAGCATCTCACGCCAGAGGTTCTGAGTTTAGTCTTCACCTAAAATGAAACTGAGTTCGCTCAGCCGGTCCATTGATCCAATTAAATCCGGGATGAAATTTGTAGGTGAGAATTTATCTCGTAGAGGAGGTACTGGGATCTTGAGTTCATCTCCACACAAGATGGCTTGGAGGTGGAGGCACATGTCTCTCATAATCTAAACAAATCATATCTAACCCTAAAAATTAAGGAGGGGAAGGGGTATTTGTAGCCTACCACCTAACCTTGAGTTTAGGTGGGTCAAGTAACTTACATTGCTGAGGCCCTTTTAGACTGCACACAGGCAGTAATGTGTTCTTCACGTGCTACTGAGGCATGAGATCAGACGGTCTGGCATTGAGTATGGACGGTCAGGCGTTAGTGCACATCCGGTGGCTTGGATGATCGTCTGAAGGCTGGACTTGGACTGTCCGGCTTGAGGTTGGGTCTCCAAATTTGTACATGTCGTGTCTTGGAGCTCCCAAAGTGATGTCCAACTTAAAGTCCCTCCTAGCTCAAGGTTCTCGTACCCTCAACCATAAGGATGCACACAGTTATAGCATTAAGTAGCATACCATCCTTGTTCAAATAAGTTGGACACGAGGCAAGGAGTAATTCATGTTTTGTTGGAGTGCCTTAGCTCGAACCCTTGTCATTGGTCCAATGGGTGTTGGGGAATTATTTGGAGCCCTCCTTTGAATTCATGGAGGTTTGCGGCTTGCGAAATTGGTGGTGTGCTTGACATGGTGATGGACATGGGTCCCTCTATATGACTACATTTATGTTGCAACTGATTTCCAACAATAATAGTATTTATGGAATCACATAGATAAGAATTGTTCAGAGATGGAGCACTTGGTCTTAAGCGGTCACTTGTTTCACCTCTCTGAAGCACTGGTACTGATAATTAGTATTTGGTGCATTGCGTTTTTCCAACACCGTGTCATCCCTAAAAAAAATCCATGGCGATGGTTATGAGAAATTTAGTGTTTTTTTGGGTAAATAGGTATATACTCACTAGATCTATCATGTGACAATAATTAAGTCTGCATTTGATGCAAAGAAGGTAACCAGAAAGAAATTTGGGCTTCAAAATTGGAAAGGGAAAAAATAAATAGGTAGCATTCACCACAATTTTTTATTTTTCCTCATCTGTATATTGAATTTTAATTTATACTTTGTGAAAGATTTGAGTATATATATACCTATAACCAAAAATATCGAAGTTTCTCATATCCATTCGCATGACCTTTTGTGGTGGATGCGCCGAAATGTACCTACAATATGACGCACCTGGTATATCCTTGATAAATACCCCTAAATGCTTTTCAAATGCAAGTTCTGAATTTCGTTTTTACTTAATATTGAAAATAACTCTCCTACCTGGATAACACTTTCAGTCTTCTCTTTTTGGAGTCATTCTGGACCATGTTGGCACTGATCATAGTTGGTCATATATGGTTCATAATCTTTAGGAGCATTATCCGGTGCCAGTTCATCATGATGGACTTATGACATGATTTCTACTATAAACGATTTTGATAAATTATTTTTATGGGAAATTTATATAACACTAGAAGTAAAGCTAAACACACAAACTGAAACTGGTAACATCCCTGCAGCAATATCAATTGCAATTGTGATTTTCAAAATGAAATTTTAAGATCATCCTCTTGAAGAGTGCGAACTTATGAATGCTGTAAAAAATCATTTGTACTAGCTAGAATTCTTTTATCATCAGACGAAATTTTATATCATTTGTTGAATGGCATATGCGCCTGTAAGTGAAATTGTGGAAATCAGTCCAACGAACTTCTACAGTTTAGAGCATTGGTGCATAGGGGTGAAGACAGAGTGGATATCATCCATCCATCCGTCCGATGGAAGGGTTTTGGAGCAGGTTCCTTGGATTATCTCTAGAATTGGAGCCAGAGTTGGATACTAAAAACCAGAAGTAGGATGTATGATCGGTCATAGGATAGTGCTATAAGTTGGAAATGGAGTTATCTGAGATTTCTAGGATAATATCCGGAAATCTTTTCATGGATATCCCGACATCTTCATAGCGCATGTTCTTTGTGTGCACACAATGTGGAGGATCAGAGGGGGATCATGGAAATATGTAGAAAATAAAATTCTGACCAGCAACTAACAAGTTTGTTCTTAGAATGGAAAAACAAAAGAGAACTCATTGTTCCAATTTAAGACATGCAAGGCTCCTCCCACGTACATGTTTCCGGCAGGAAGGGAGACATATGGCTATCTATTGCCGTGACCGCCACCTTTATATCTTTCGCAAACACCATGTGGCACTCTCCACAGCTCCGCTCTCGATGTGGCCACCTATCTGTGTAGCCACCTCGCCCTTCATCGAGGCAACATCCTCCTCTTCCTCTTCCTCTTCCTAGCTGGAAGTCTGGACTCTTAAGCGGCTGCAGCTGGTGTCATAGGGCAGAGTACAAATGTGTTGTTTTCATTTGAAGGAGTAGTGGCTGGTGCGGCCATCATGTGTGACTCCTCTATCGAATTACAATGGTCTTCCAAGGAGCATGTGGCAAACTGTCATTGGCACGACATCACACTCGACGGTGTCTTCATATGGACCAATCTTGAAAGAGACTTGGACTTTGTACTTGATCTTGAAGGTTCATTGGACATGATAGGGATGGGAATGCTTCATAGATGCCAACTTGAGTTTGTTGCAAAGCTCCTCGTTTGCCAAGTTATGACAGCTTCCTCCATCTATGATCATTTTGATAGATTTTCCATCCACACCGTCTAGTTTGGAAGAGATTGCACCTTTGGTCTTGCTCAACTTGGACATTGGTGGTCAATACTCTTGTGATTACGAGCGTTGGTTTTGAGTCGGGCTCACAAAGGAGTTCATCGTTATCACATCTTGTTCTTGTAGTAGGTGAACTTGCTTCAAAGCCTCATTTTGTCCTTCACTCATTTTCTCATGTTCTCCATTATCCATTAATATCACGACCTTGATGTTGGGGCATTCATAGGACTTGTGGCCATCATTCTTGCACTTATAACATATAAGTTCTCTTTCCCGTTGATGTTTGAGAGGAACTTGTTGATGGTGCTGTCTTCATGCTTGATTGGCGGCTCGAGGAAGTCGGAGGTCTTGTAGGAGAAGCTTGTTCCAAAGAAGATTCTTGTTGGGAGTACTTTGTGGCGTAGTCTTGCTTGGACTTGAAGTAGCGGAGATCATTTTGTACTCTTCTCTTGGCCTTGCAAGCTTGATGGACTAACTCAATAATGGAGTTGTAAGGTTGCAACTCGGTGACCCTCTTTATTGGATAGTTCAATCCATTCAAGAATCTTGCCATTGTTTGTTTTGAGGATTCCAATATGTTCGCTCTCATCATTGAAACCTCCATCTCCTTGTAGTACTCATCCACACTCTTGATTCCTTGTTTTAAGCTTTGTAGCTTGTTGAAGAGATATCTTTTGTAGTGTTTCAGGACGAATTGCTCATGCATGGTCTCCTTCATTTCTCAAGTTTCAATTTGTGGTTCCAAGTTCTCTTCATGCTCTTTTTACACTTGCTCCCACCAAAGGTTTGTATAGTTTTCAAACTCTAGAGATGCCATGGCAACCTTCTTGGCTTCGGAGTAATTGTGTATGCAGAAGATCTTGTTGACCTTGAGTGCCCATGAGAGATTGGATTCCAGGTCATTTTCTCCCGAGAAAGCAGGCATCGTGAATTTGAGCTTGCCGATCTTTTCTTCATTGTTATGGCGGCGACTGTGATGATCTCGCTCACTTTCTGCACTTGATTCGCGATGCCGATGTCGGTGGTGGTGCGATGATGAGGACGCTGTGCTTGGTCATTGCCTTCATCATCTCCATCATCGTCTTCGGGGTCACCGTCCGGTTTTCCATTTTGTTGTTGTCGTTCTTGTTTTGGAGGAGGTGGTGGAGGACGTTGATGATAACGCCGGTTGTCTTGACGATGTTGTGCTTTAGGATTGACAATTTGATGATCTTGTTCTTCACGTCTTGGTGGTTGTATGTTGTTGTCGCAACAAGGTTGAGGATTTGGTGGAGGCTCTTCTTGATGTCGTTGATATTCTTGGAGTGGTGCTTGAGGATGCTCTTGTTGTTCGTTTCTTGGGATAGTGTGACTTGCGTCACGTCTTTGTTGGGCTTCTTCAATCACATTTTTGTGTTGTGGGTCCAGACTTTTGCTCGCGTTACGGCTTGAGCGAGATCTTGAAGAGTGGTTGAAACGGCTTGAGCTTGATGAGCCGCCTTGAGCCATCCTCCTAATAAGTTCTTTAATGTGGTTGAAGCGTTGATCCAATCGTTCGTTCACTTCGGCTAAGCGAATCTTGGTCTCCAGTTGGAATTGTTGGACTCGGCCTTCATAGCTATTGAAGCGATCTTGTGTTGCTCGACGAAGTCCAAAGTATTCATCATGAGTGACAAATGGACCTTCATGTGGTTCTTTTTCCATATCGCCTTTACTGTCCCTAGCCATTATCTCATAAGACAAGATTTAAGTAGCACGGATGATATATTATCCGTCACCTTGCTTACCTTGTAGGTAGTATTGTCTCAAGTGGATTGGCCAAGAATAAATCGATAGGCACTAGGTAAAGTGGCTTGTCAAACAAGTACCAAGAGGCAACTCAACGCACACGCTTCAGTGGGTGGATAGGTTATAAAAAGTGCAAAGCAAATGGAACAACCAAACAAAAAGGTTATGTCAAAAGTGGGTAAAATCCAACAAGAAAACAATGTCAAAGGAAAAGGTCAAAAAGGGTGACGAGATCGTACGACTAGCACGATTATGGAGATAAATAGGCTTAGCACGATTATGGAAAATGAGCAACGAACAAAATGTTCCTAACAAAGACTAATGCTCGGTGTCGTGCCAACACAAGGAGAGATCGTATCTCGCTTGCCAAAAGTCGAGAAGCAACGGATTTGTACACTTGTCTTGCTCTATCTCGCGCTCTTGCTTACAAGCTTTCAAACTCTTTTGTATTGGAGGCTTTCTATTCTACTTTTATCTCCTTTTTTTGATATTTTTCTCTCCTTTTATTCTTTGGAGTCAACTTTTGCTATTGGCTATGCACTATCTTATGGATAAGTCTCTGTACTATGGTCTTTGTGGGGTTGCAGCACACATGGTCCTTGTGTCAAGGACTGGCAGTTAGGATAGAGCGTCAAGGACTGGCTGTTAGGATAGAATCCTTGACTACTGCTTTAGGATAGCATCTAGCATATGCTTGGCTGGTTAGCAGCCTATAAATATGTATCCCCATCCCCTCAGTTTGGCATGGAATTTGTGTGAGTTTGTGTGAGAAATAAAACTAGAAAATTGCCCCAACTCCTAGTGTCATCCTCTTCTTCAATGAGAGTAAATTTTGAAATCCTATCAAGTGGCATTAGAGCGAGGTTGTCTTGTAGGCTGAGTGTTTCATGCTCATCCCCTTCACCGGGCGTGGAGCAGCCCTAGCGGGCAAGTGCAGCAGCTCAAGTTGTCCCTAGTGGCCTCTCTCCTTCCACGCAGTCAAGCAACAGCTCTCCCTCGACGCAACAGCCCCCCAGCGGCTAGCCATGTCCACAGGTCGCTCTCAGCACTCAGCTACCTCGAGCGTGCGGCGTCAGCGGGAGGCCAAGCTCGCCGCAGCAGAGGAGTGTGAGCGGGCAGCGGCAGCAAGCGTTGCGGCGGTAGCAAGGGTGTCAAGGCTGGCAACGGCGGAACTGGCAGCAGCCAGAGCGGAGGAAGAAACAGCAAAAGCGGTGGAAGCAGCACGTGCGGAAGCCGCGGAGGTCCAGGCTCTGCGCGGCAGCATCAACGGCTCCGTTTCAGGCGACGGTAAGCGTCGATGCAAACCATGACGACGCAGCCCACAAGCGGACGGTGCAGTGGGCAGCCGAGCACGCCCAAGTGCACGACGGTGGCACTCTTGGAGGAGGCGCGCACGGTGACGGTGGCTGAAACGACCAAGACCGCAGCCTCTATGGGGTTCGGACTGTGGTGACAGACGTTGGTCCCATTGCTAGGTGGCCTACCCTCACCAAAACCAACTACGTCGAGTGGGCCGTGGTCATGAGGGTCTGGCTCCAGTGCGGCACATGTGGGAGGCAGTCCAGGATGCCAACGTCGACCACCATGACGATTGACGGGCGCTGGACGCCCTCATCGCTGCAGTCCCGCCCGAGATGCAGTTCTCGCTTTCCAACAAGCGGATTGCTAAGGAGGCCTGGGATGCCATCGCTGCGTCGCGCATCGGCAGCGACCATGCTCGCAAGTCCACTCCGTAGGAACTTTGCAAGGAGTGGGATAACTTGACCTTCAAGCCAAGTGAGGACGGTTGCTGCAGAAGATGGTGCAGTTTGGCGATGTCACCTACGACGAGGAAAGAGTTGTCGAGAAGCTCTTTTGCCGCGTCCCCGCGAAGTACAAGCAGATGGCTCACTCGATCGAATCCCTGCTGGACCTTAGCACGATGTCGATCGAGGAGGCAATAGGTCGCCTGAAGGTCGTCGATACCGACGAGCCACAACTTCTCTCGAGTTTGTGCGGCATGCGGCGCGGTTTGGCAGAGGTGCGCCGGGTATGAGGTCGATGCGGTGCTCGATTTCGCAAAGGAGATAGTCCATGAGGGAGCTCTTCGGGAAACACATCCTTGAATTCCTGCAAAATAGCCGTCAAAGAGGGAGGAACATTTGTCAAGTCATTAGTTCCTTGTGCTAGTCCCTTGCAAATAAGGACATAGTGCAAGATGGATGGGTTCTTCCGCACTTCTCTCATCTCACTTTTGGTGGCAAGAAGAACACTCTTGTTTTTCCCACTCAAGTTTGGCTTGTGGCTCTCACTCTCTATATGGTGGTTCTCTCGCTCACCGCTCTTCTCACAAGATGGTTTTGTGTTTTGGGCCCTCGCTAAAGCCTTTGCATTACCGTTTATACGACCATCATGCAAAGCACCCTGTCGTATTGCCACGGCCTACCAAGCAAACTATGGCACACCGTCATTGGGACCACATCACACTCTACCGTGTCCTTGTATGGTCTAATTGAGAAAGTGACCGAAACAGTGTGCTTGATCTTCACAGACCCTTAGTCACTTAGCCATTGTATATGGTAGGGGTGCTTGTGTGGATGGAGGGTGAGGTTGAGCTTCTCACACAACTCGGTGCTTGCAAGATTGTGGCAACTCCCTCCATCAATGACAATTTTAATTGATTTCCCATTGATACCGGCACGTGTTTGGAAGATCTTTGATCTTCATGTTCTTGGGCTTGAGTGGTCAAGACCCTTGTGACAACAAGCGATGGACTTGCGTCATGCTCACACATGACTAGTTTTTGGTCATCTTCCACATGTTGCCTTGTCAATGCTTCTTTGACTCTTGCATCGAACTCATCTTCACTTAAGTATTCTTCATCGCCATTGCCATGGATGAACAAAACTTTCTTGTTTCCACATGTGGCCGACTTGTGTCCTTTGCCTCCACACTTGTATCATTCACCGTTGAATGGTGGGTTATCCTTTGTATATTTGCCACTTGGGGGCGGTTTTCCTTGAGAAAGTGTTGGTTTGAAGGGAAGCTTGGAGGTACTTGAGGAGCTTCAATTGAGGTTGGTTGGTATAGTGGTTGGTGCTTGCTTGTAGGTGAAGTACGTCTTTGGCTTGTGGTACTTGATGTCCTTTTGTACTGATGCTCGGTTTTTGTTGCGATGTGCACAAGATCAACCATGTTCTTATACCTTTGGAACTCGGTGATGCGCTTGATTGGATGGTTCAAGCCATTAAGAAAACGCGCCATTGTTCGCTCGTCGCGCTCTTTAATGTTGGCGCGGATCATGTTGAGCTCTATTTGCTTGAAATACTATTCCACGGTCTTTGTCCCTTGGATAAGCGTTCGAAGCTTGTTGAAGAGGTCACGCATGTAGTGTGAGGGAACAAAGTGGGATCTCATATGAGTCTTCATATCTTGCCAAGTGTTGATAGGGGCCTCTTCCCTTGCTTCACGAGCGAGTTGAATTTGTTCCCACCAAAGGTTGGCGTACTCATCAAACTCTAGGGATGCCATGGCCATCATCACTCATTGCTATAGTTGTGCATGCAGAAGATCTTGTCAACTTTGAGTGCCCATGAGAGATACTCTTCGGGATCATTGGAACCGGTGAACTTGGGCATGGTGAATTTGAGCTTGCCAAAAGTTTCTATTTCATTGCGGTTCCGGTATCGGTGGTTGCCATGATGGTGGTGGCCATCTTCATCATCCGAGCTATCACGTCTTGCTTAGTGATGGTGTTGTTGCCCTTGCGGTTGTTGTTGAACCGCGTTTGGTGGAACTTGGTCCTCGCGAAGAGCTTGGGGAGCTTGCTCTTGCTCTTGGCATGATTGTTGACGAGGTTGAGGCGCTTGGGCCTCACGAGGTTGTTTAGGATCTTGGCCGTCATGGCGACGAGCATGGTCTTGAGCCACGTGACGAGGAAGACGTTGTGCCACATGTACAATTGGACGCTCCCTTTCTTCATGTTCAGGGGGAGGCTCATCATGGTGACCATGTTGTCGGCGTTGATGATCATGATGATTATGACGTCTTGGTGGGTCTTCAAGTGCTTCACGTTAACGGCGAGCTTGTTGTACCAAGTCAGAGGCATCACTTGTTGTTGAGAGAATGTCTTGTGGCCTTTGACGAGGGACTTGAGGTTCCACTTGAGGTCGCTCACGTGGATGCTCTTGTTGGTTCTAGTGCCCTTGCGTGGTGACGTTGCGCTTCTCGTCTTGGAGGTCGTGCAGAGAGGTCACCATCATAGCTTGACGTCGCGGCGTGCCGAGGAGAGGGTACCGCTTGCGAAGAGCTCATGGAGTGGAGTATTGATCCTTCGTTGCGCCTTGCAGTACGATGGTGCGAAGAGCTTGACGCACTCGAGGAATGCCTTGAAGAGCTTGATGCGTGAGAACGCTGCCTTGCCAAACCATCAATGAGATGTTGGAGTTTGTCGTCATTTGCGGCGACGGCGCGTTGAAGAGCTTCATTTTGATGCCCGATGTTGTATTGCATTGCATGCGTTTGTCCTCGGATCTCCTTGAAGCGGTTGTCGATGCTCTTAAACTCCATTTGAGTTTCGCTAAATTGTTCATCTTGGCGCTTCTCAAGGGCGTCGCAATGGTAGTTGAATTCTCCTCGAATCTTCCAATGATTTGCTCTTGTCATGTATTGGTCTTCGTCCTCTTGAGCTGGAGGTGGTTGGTTTGTCTCATCGTTCCTATCCATGATGCAAAACCAATAAGGATTGTATATGGAAGGTAATATGTCCTCTTGAGGTGGAGGTGGTTGGTTTGTCTCACCGTTCCTATCCATGATGCAAAACCAATAAGGATTGTATATGGAAGGTAATATGTGGTGGGGGTTAGCCTTTTACCTCACCTTGGGTATTGTATCAAACTAGTTGCCACACGTGCGAACTAAAAGTTTGCAAAGTGAAATCGCAAAGAAAACTCACACTAAAGGAAGAACTACAACTCTCAAAAGCTTTTGATGGAAAGTTAGGATTATGGAAAACCAAACGAAACGATCCAAAGAAAAGGCTATTGATAAAGGTGGTAAATAACCAAATATCAAAAGCAAAAAGGATACGATCTACAAAAACACGAGGGAACACACACGTTGAGATGAATGGGGTTAGCACGACTAAAAATGAGCACAAAATGTCCTAACGAAGACTAAGCTCGGTGTCGTGCCAACGCAAAGCAACAAATTTGTGCACCTGCCTTGGTCGCGCTTCTTCTCTCTTTTTGCTTACAAGCTTGATACTCTCTTTATATTGGGAGACTATGTATCCTACTATTTTTCTTTTGCTTTTTATCTTTTTTTTATTCTTTTTCTCCCTTTCTATACTACTATGTTAGCTTTTGTACTTGCTTACACACTCTCACTTTCCAAAGGCAAGTATACAATGCTTAACAAAATGAGCTGCTCTCATGGGATAGATACAAACAAAGGAAGATATGGGTCTAACAAAATGGTGCAAGTTATACCTTTGGTATTGTTGACGACTTGCTACCGGTGTTGGGGAAGATGTTCGGGTGTCGCGGTGTTGAAGAGCGCGAGATATACTGAGGTGTGGAAGCTTGCTGTTAGTTTTGACGACACACACGAAACACGAACACACAAGGAAGGAAACTGTCAAAATTGGTGGGGGCCAGAATTTTTTTTGGCGCAGCAGCTGGCGGCGCCTGTTCTGTCGCCAGAAATTTTGTTCGCGGGCCCGGTGGCGCCGGGGATTTCGTCGGAATTTCCGGTGGCAGAACCGGTTCGCCGGAATGCTCGTCGAACCTGTTCGTGACGAACTCCAAAAGGTCAAACTGAGAAATCCGTCAAAATTGGGCTGGGGGAAGGTCAAGGAATGTAGATCAACACCCAAAGCAACAGATCTATGGACCAAAACCACGAAAAACTCACCAAATCCAAAGATTGATCCGAAGGAAAATTGGGGCTCTTTTTTGGGGATTTTTGAATTTTTGGTGGATCAAAGAAAAATTTGAGGGGAAATTTGTGATCAACCTTGCTCTTGATACCAATATGTTAGGGGTAACCCCTTAGGGTTGCTCGATCTTTCAGGAATTCCCGTGGAAATCGAGATGGAGGCGAGGGGGAGGATGAAATCCAACGACTCACATGCGAAGAACTCGATGAACACACGTAAACACACGAAGGCGCGACACAAACCAATAGCTCAACGCCGACGGCAACCGGTCCGGCACAATCCCTAGGATCGGTGACAGGCAAGACACTCTCTCACAACCAACAACGGGGGTGAGAGGCTTGATCAGATCTTGAGGCTTGATGAGATCTTGACTAGGAGACGTGACACCGACTCCAAGGACCAACAGGTTGGGATAATTGGTGCTCCTTGTCAAGGAGCATGAGACTAGCAATAGATAGATCCTCTAGGGTTTCTTCTATTACAATTATCCAAGTCTAGGGATTACAATGGAGGGTAGGGGCTATTTATAGGCTAGCCACTTAAATTTTTTTTTTTGAACGAGGGGAAGGACCCAAAAGGGTCCCGAGCTGCATTAATAGGTGGGCATGATTACAAACAGGGCATCAGACTTTAGGAAAATGACACACAAGCCCTGGTCTTTTACAAAAAGGACCTCAAAATAAAAATAAGAAATGCAATCGAGTCCTCCACCGGGGACGAAGATGCACTCGACGCCACGGCCGCCAGCACCGACGCCGGGGACAGAACCACTTGGCGATGGTGAGGCGAGAAGCGCCGTGACGGAGTGGCATAGGGGCCTCCACAAAGGCAGGAACGCCAGGAGGTTGAGGAATCCGCGGCTCGTCCAGAACCACCGCGCGGAGTGGCATCCAAGACCAAGAATAGCAACGGCGCATGTTCGCCGTCGCTTGGGAGCTTCGCCAGTTGCAGCAAGAAATCCCCACCGGAGAGGGGAGAGGAAGACACCAACCTTCACACCACTTTGACCACCACCATGATGGCTACAGAGGAGAGGAAGGCGGGTAGAACAACCCTTCTCCTCGCCAGAAGCGCAGTCCTTCAATAGCTGTCGAAATAGTCGCTGGCCACCGTCGGGATCCGGGCTGCTGCCACAAGCCGGAGGAGGTAGCCGAAGAAGAGAGTTGCCGAAGGTGCGCAGAGCTTGGGCTTTATTTAAGGGGTGAGTAGTGGTTCCCCCGGCCGCCGCCTTTGGCTCTCCCTGTGAGAGCGCCGCCGCGGAGGGGAAAGGGACTACATCGAGCAGGAGGAGGCCCGACTCCACCCGCTTGAAGCACCCATGGCAAGCCTTATTCAGAGAGATGCTCGCCCTCAACCAGCTTCTCAGCACTGCCGCTTGCCACCATCGGGGTGCGTCGAAGCAGGGGAGGCGCGAGGTGCGGTGGATCTGGCCGCCGGAGTCCACCGACCTACTCTCAGACGCCACAGGGGCAGACACCACCAGGGAAAAAACTATAACTACTATAATACAAAGGGGTGGGACCCTCACCCAGTCTCGACGCCGGCCATCGCCGGAGAAGAGAGGGGGAGGGGCCGGACAACCCCGGGAAGGAGTGAGCTTTGGACGGGAGATGGGGGAGAGGAGAGGAAGAGAGGAGAGAGAGCGCTCGTCGGCTGGATCACTGACACAGCTAGCCACTTAAATAGGGGTAGTTTTGGAACAAAAAGGTAAAGTCTAGGCGAAATAGGGGAGTACGCGGGCTGAGTCCAAGAGTTGACTTGTTCCTGGGCGGTTCCGGTGGTAAGTCCGGCGGCGTCAAAGTTGTCGCCGACGGTATTTTCGGTCGCGTACCGAAACGCCTTACAGAAGCATGTTTCGGCTGTCGTTGGGTGGCTTCAGTGGCTGCCCCGGTAGTTCCGGCGAGGGATCGGTTCGCCGGGCGCTGCACCAGAAATTCCGGCGGGGAAACCGATTCGTCGATCCTGGCGCCGGTTTGTCCTGGAGCTTCTTCTCATGTTGCCTTGAGTCCTTTTCATGGCGATGCTTCATGGGGTTCATGGCTGAGGATGCACAAAGTATTGGCATGAAGTAGCAAGCCATCCAAGGATGTATCGAAAATTCAAAATTACACGAGGAGAGGAGCGAGTTAACCTTAGCTTGTAGGAGTTTGGCCTGAACGCATGTCATTGGTCCACTTGGGGGCTAGGAGGAGAAGATGTAGAGGCGTTTGTGGGACGAGCTGCATCACTAAGTCAAAGGGATTAGCCACAGGGGCTATTTATTGCTAGGGGCGAAAGGGTAGGTAAAATGAATATTCCATGACATCAAACCCAAAGCTGTGCACAGATAGGGAGTTTTGGCGATAAGTTCAGTGTGGCCGGAGTTGGCGTCAATCATTTCGGTGGGTAGGTCGGCTAGGCCGGAGCTGTGGCCGGATGGTTTGGCTGCTGCCGGTTCAGTCGGTGGAAGACACACACCTATACTGTAAGGCTTTTCGGCGGGGGCCGGGCTCGACCGGTTCTGGCGTCGACATGTCCGGCGGTGGGGTTGGCAGGCCGGGCCTAGGGCTGGATTGGCTTACGATTCTGGCCGTGGGTTCGGCTGGCCGGACCTGGCGCCAGCTTCAGCGGTCCGTCTTGTACGTCCTTGTCTCCTCTTGGCATTCTGTCTTGGGGATCATAGCTGAGGATACACAAGGTATTGGCATGAA
This sequence comes from Avena sativa, assembly GCA_916181665.1. Classification (NCBI taxonomy): domain Eukaryota; kingdom Viridiplantae; phylum Streptophyta; class Magnoliopsida; order Poales; family Poaceae; genus Avena; species Avena sativa. The sequence continues at coordinate 269,274,623 of OV702281.1, forward strand.
GTAACATGCCATTCAAAGGCGAGTCAAAGTCATACATAGAGAGGAGTGAGTTCACCTTATCATGTAGTAGTTTGGCTTGGGCACGGGTCATCGGTTCGATGGCGTAGTAGATGGAGTGACGTCACCACTGGCTGCGCGAGTCCTTGGGAGCGGGGCCGGAGAGTCCAGGGTAGGGGTGTCAGACACTCCGGCGTGTAGGCCTTGGAGTCTCTGATCCTGGAGTGGTTGCTTTTTACGCCTTCTCTACCATGCTTCTTGCTTAGGGGCATTGGCTCCTCGGGCATCCTCTGCAGCTCCTCTTGTCGCCATGATCATGGTAGTCATACAATAGGTGTTTGGCTCAAGTAGGATCCCATTCAAGTGAGGACTAGCGAAGAGCAAGAGATGGAAGAAGTTCACCTTAGGTGCCATGGTTAGAGTAGCATGACATGGTTAAATGATGATTACCATATGATGGGCTACATCAAGATCCGTGCCCCGCCAACCTTGTCTCTTGTGTCGATCTTCACGTCCTTGCCGCCCATGATGGTGTCGCCATGCTTGCTGGTCATTACCATTCCAAAGCGGGACTCCACCGACTAGGCAAAGATCCATATCCGAAGATCCATATCTCTGGTCACACTGAAAACGAGTCGGCGGTGCAAGATCTATTGTTGTCAATGACGGTTGGCGCTGTAGAGATCCGCATTGGCCCTCTTGCGTGATCGTGCGCATCGAATCCCTCTACCCTCTTGTATTGATTGAGGGGTGAATGAATTGAGCTCCCACCTCTCCCCTTGGGGGGTTTATATAGAGAAAGGGTCTTTGAAAAACGATCAGTGCTACCCTTCATGGTGGTAGGTAGGAGGGGTACAATGGTAAAGTTTGGTCCACTAGCCCATGAGGGATGTGGATGAGAGAGGAGATGGGCCTTTAGCCCAAGGTTGACTAGTCCAATTAGGCCTCCACTTGATGGGCTTCTTGCTTCATGGCTATGGCTTCATCTTTGACTTTTATCTTTTATGTCTTGTAGATATCTTTGACATGTTGACCAGCCCATGACAGTGGGTCCTTGTTGACTGGTTCTTTGGTTTGGCTTCCACTTAGGTGCCTAATAGGCTTGGGGGATTCCATTAGGAGGGTGATTCCCATTCTTATGACAACTAGACTAGAGAAACATAGGTGTAACAGAGGTGTGTTTGCATGTGGTGTTTTCGTCTTATCTGTGTTTGCTGCCATCTTCATTCAAGAATGAGTTGCAATCAACTTCTTTGTGGAAGGTGTGAAACTTATGTGTAAAATTTCTAATTATAGTTGTGCTTCCAATATTCGAACCGTGAGCATAGATGACACTTACATGAGGCATTTTCAGAGCCACAGCATAGCATCTGAAATACGCAATTAACAATGAGACGTCCCACAAGCAGCCATAACTAGTCCGGAGCCTACAAACAGTGTTATACTAATAGCAACAAGTTTGGCATTAATGAACTGAGTAAATAAAAGGAAACAACAAGCATTTCCTTCTTCCAATGGTGCAGCGGTGCAGCTATGTCAAGGGCCGAGGAATGAGGCAGTGTTGCTAGGGCAGGCCGGCAGGGGAGGGCGGCATGTACCAAAGCTGCTAGGGCAGCAAGGGGGTGGATGCCAGACAGTGTGGCGCTGAAGAATCGGGAAGAGAGGATAGAACTGGGTCACTGGCGAGATTGGATATGACTGGGTCAGAGATTTTTTTTCTTGGTCGCTGCCTGAGGGGTATCGTGCTTTGGTCAGTTGGGTGGCTCAGTTGTAGTGTGGGTGTTTCTTCCAAGTGTTGTCTCCATGCGAGAACCAAGCGCTGGCTTGGTGGCAAGGCTAGCGAGTGCGCAGCCAGCCCACCTGGGTTCGATTCCCCATGGGGATCGAATTAAACGGGGTGTTATCCGAGCGCGTATAATTCGCTGCTGGAGAGGTCTCATCTACCTAACAACGTATAGCCCGCGTGGGATCATTCCCTGGGGGTCAACGTTGTCTCCACGTCACCATGGCCTCTTTTGAACCGGAATGTGTGAACTTTTTTGCAGTTCAGGGTTTGATTTCGACCAAACAAGAGATCTAGGGCGAATGTTGAGCTTTGAGGGTTTAAGGATGAAAAATGGACTTTGTCCCGTGTGTACATTATGGAAACGTTACATATTTAGGATGGTGTGGTGAAACTGTTGTAGAGGTCATGTCTGAGATCATATCTTTCTCCTTTATATAACATTAAGGACGACAGAGTTGTCCTCCGAGGATGAAACATGCTAAAGCAACGATTGAAAAGTATAGAGGCTGCAAACCGTTATTGGACAGGGTATCTCTATGTGTAGTATGCACACGTTATAACCCAATTTGCACTTGTGGCTAACATTAGTTGACAATTTCATATACCAGCTAGTGATCTAGTATCCTGGTGAAGTAATGGAGAGTATCGGTATTATAGGTGCGTAAACAGTGGCGTCCAAGCTCATTTGCCATCTTTTATTTATCTTGAAGCAGTTCGCTGTTCCTTAAATGTTGTGTTGATTTTTGTAACTTATGAGATGGAGGCTCACTGTGAGCAACATATACCACACTTGAGATGAAAGGTGTACAAAGCTGAGACCCAAAAGTATAGTTACAACCTGCCATTGTAGTTCCCAGTATCTGACAAGGCTACCTGATGAAGTACGTTTTAGAAATTATTGTAGATTAGCTTCGTTTCTTACTAGTATGCAAGTACTACCTTGGCAGGTGATGCCCTTTCTGCAAATGCACAAACATTCAGAATCGATGATTCTTCCATTCTTTCTTCAGAAGTGTAATATGTTGATACACCCATCTGCAGGCCACCGAGATGGGATTGCAGATAAGAGAAATACTGTACGAGAAGATAAAGATGAATAAGATAATGTCAAGAATCACTGGGAAGCCTGAAGAGCAGGTTGTCCTTCAGAACTTGTTTCCCATGCTTTGCTTATCCAGTAGCCACAGACTGTTGTGCTGATTGCCTTTTCTTGTAGATCGACGACGACACAAAGTTTGACTATTTCATGAGTTCTTGGGAGTCCAAGGATTACGGAATAGTTGACAGCATTATAGATGAGGGGAAACTAGGATTGGTAGCTCCTATGGCCAGGGCGGTGCCACCTCCAAAATCACGCCTATGGTACTTGTGGAACGCTTCAGGACCAACTAGGAAAGTAATGAAAAATCTGCCTTCGGAGGAAAAAATCATTCGAAATGGCAATGTCAGCGCAAGTGGGGATAATGGAAAGCTCAAGGAGGCCTCATCAACTTGAGATTTGTCTGCCAACTTACACTATCACCATGGATTTACGTTCGTAAGGCTTGCGGTATAGAGTAGAGTTTACAATGTGCAACGTTTAGTGCGCGGGTCAGCATAGAAGTTCAAGATTAGGTGTACTTCTCCTTGTTTTGTAAGCTGTAGTATTTATGCTCTTATCATAATTATTTTTCTTGACGTGAACATTGCTAGAATTTGTGCTGTCTACTCGGCAAGGGGATTTACTTTCCAGTGCTCTAGTTGACGAACCCGTGCTCTCAGGGAGTCAGGGGGCCAAGTTCACTGCAGCCAGATTTAGCTAGCCACAATTGAAGAGGCAATTGGCTAGAGGGAGTATTATGGCCTTTTTTTTTTGAGGGAAAGCCAATATGGCTAATTTTATTGATCAGGCATCAAAGATACATCGTTTGACAGAATAGAAACAAAAAACTCCGGTGAATCCTCATGCCATACAACGGACATTGGTCCCTTTGAGTGCCTAGCTACGGTATCCGCTGCTACATTGGCTTTCCTAGGACAGTGAAAAAACTGAACTGCTACGAAATTACGACAAAGGGTAGTACATTCCTCATATATCACCTATATTGCCGCTGCTGGCCCAAGTGAGTTTCCACCGTTCTGCATAACTTCAATCACATCAAGATAGTCTGAATTGACTTCAAGCCTGTTACAGCCAATCTGTCCCGACAGAATCAGGCCATCTCGGATGCCTCTGCGGTAGATGCATCAGAAACATATGGGAGCCCACAACAACTCGCAGCCAAGAAGAAGCCTGTCATCTCTCAGAATTGCACCAGTACTGCCTATACTCGAGTCTATTAAAGCCCGCATCTACATTCAACTTGACAAAGTCTTCCTTTGGTTTCATCTATCCATGTCTAACAACATAATTCTTTTTCTTCTTCTTCCTTGAGTAATTAGTTGCCAGAACGGAGATGGCTTGTGCTGATCGGACTGAAGATTGAATCACCTCTCCTCTCACAGTTGCCTGCGCTCCCACCAAATGTACCAGATGGTACGAACCCTTCCAAGCCAAGAAAAGACCAAATTTCCTTTACTCTTGGACATAAGAAAAGGGCATGATGTACGCTTTTACAGTCTGACTTGCATAACTGACACTGAGAGCTGTGTTGCATGTGGCGATTGGCAAGAACACCATTGCAAGGAATAGCACCTAAAAGGGCCCTCCAACAATGTATTTTAATTTTAGCTGGAACATTGAGAGACCATACCGTTTTCCAAACAGGTAATGATAAGGATGCGCCAGATCCACTTGTACGCCTTAGTTTACTACCATGTTGGTGTTCCCATTCAACATAATATGCAGTACGTGTTGAAAATATACCAGTTTTAGTATAATGCCATGAAATAAAATCTTGCATCAATCTATTTGCCAAAGGAATATTCAGAATCCTCTGCGCATCAATTGGCCATAAGATCTCTCGTATCAACTCCTCATTCCATGATTCTGTCTCTTGGTTGATGAGTTCAGACACTTTGGTGTACACTATATTTCTCCTCCTTGTCACAGTCTTTCTGTTTGTACTATCTGGAATCCACGGGTCGTTCCAAATATTAATTTGAGATCCATCACCGACGCCCCATATGCTTTGCCATGTATAGGAACTCCCCTTTTTTAGTTGACAATTCAGAATATCACCATCAGGAAAGTACTTAGCACGCAACACTTGAGCACATATCGAATCAGGTTCAGAAATCAATCTCCAACATTGCTTCGCAAGCATGGCCAAATTAAAGGAATGAAGGTCCCTAAACCCCATACCACCTTTTTTGGAGACACACATTTTCCACCACGCAAACCAGTGCATATGTTTCTGTTGATCATCATCTCCCCACTAGAACTGGGACATTGCAGTGATTATCCCTTTAATGATCTGTTTGGGGATCTTGAATATAGACATCGCATACGCGGGTATAGCTTGAATGACATCTTTAATGAGTACCTCTTTACCTCCAAAGGACATGTTCTTCTCCTTCCATCCCATAAGAATCTTGCATACCCTCTCAATCAGATGCTTAAAACAATCAGATCTATCAATACCAACAAGAGGGGGTAGACCAAGGTACTTATCCGTGAGCGATTCAGTCATAATATTCAGTATAGAGCATACCTCCACTCTTGTATCAACATCTGTGCAAGGGCTAAAGAATATACTCGACTTTCCCTCACTTACCAGCTGACCCGACGCCGCACAATAATCATCCAGTGCTCGTCGGAGACTTGTAGCATTATATTCATCCGCCTGCATTAAGATGAGAGAATCATCTGCAAAGAGAAGGTGTGATACATCCGGTGCTCCTCTACACACTTTGATTCCCTTTAGATTTCCTGCATTTTTCTCGAATTTCAAAAGACTCGTTAAGCCCTCCGCACATAAAAGAAATAGATAGGGAGAAAGAGGATCTTCCTGTCTAAGACCTCGAGTCGGATAAAAATATTCGGAAAGCCCATTATTGAGACGAACTTGGTATCTAACAGATGATACGCAAGCCATGATAAGTTCCACCCATCCTGGATCAAATCCCAGCTGCAATAATATTCTTTTTAGAAAATTCCACTCCACCCTGTCATAAGCCTTGTGCATGTCTAATTTCACCGCACATGTACCATACTTCCCAACCTTTTATTCTTGATTGCATGAGATGTCTCAAATGCAACAAGCACATTTCCTGGAACGAAGGCACTTTGTGTTGGTGATATGATATCCGAGAGTAGAGTTTTGAGTCTACCAGCAATCAGCTTTCAGATCACCTTATACACGACGTTACACAAACTGATTGGCCGAAACTGAGTGATATACTCAGGATTCTCCATTTTAGGGATCAGTACAGTAGTCATACTATTCCATCCCTCTGGTATAATGCGTGAGTTAACCGCAAGTAGGACCTCATCTGTCAAGTCTTCCCCTATAATGTGCCAAAATCGCTTGTGAAAAATTGCATGGAGGCCATCCGGCCCCGATGCCTTCAGATCACCAATATTAAACAAAGCCTTTTTCACCTCTTCTCTGGAATAGGGCGCTAAAAGGATACTATTCATAGCATGGGACACACAAGGTAGAACCTTGTCTATAACGCTTTGTTTAGGGTCTTGTACTTCTGACGTGAATAACTGCTCAAAGTAACCAGACGCTAGCAATAGCAGCTGGTTCTGATCATCAACGATATCACCTACAGAGTTCTTCAATTTTTTAATGAAGTTTCTCTTACGACGGCCAGAAGCAAACTGATGAAAATAGGCTGTATTCTGGTCCCCATGCTGCAACCAATTAACCCTGCCCCTTTGGACCCAATAGAGCTCCTCTTGCTCCAATAAATTCTCCATCTTCAGGTGAACCTCCTTTTGCTTTGATACAGCTTCGTCTCTAAGTGGCCTGGACATGATTTTATTCAGCTCCTTTTGAAGCTCTCTCAACCTCTTCCTCGGGCCCTTCAAAACCTCCCTGTCCCATTGATGTAGAGCTACATGAACCTCCTTCGTGTGAGCAGACAAGGAATCATCAGCATGGAGATCCTTAGCTCTATCCCACGCAGTCTGAATGATGCTTTCCACCGACTCTTCACACAACCAACGTGCTTCAAAATTCATGGGGCCTCTCTGATACCTATTCAAGCCAGCGTTAAATTCCGTATTAATAACCACCGGCCTATGATCAGATTTTCCAAAGTCATTGTTCACCACACCACACCACACAACGGAAACATGGCCAACCACCGCGGATCACACACCGCTCGATCCAAGCGTTCCCGTAATTTGCCACGTCTCCATGTAAAAATATCACCCGTGAAACCCAAGTCTTCCAGGTTACAATCACTAAGAGTGTCCCTGAATGCTTGCATGCAACGTTGTGGCCTAGGATTGCCACCCTCCTTTTCAGCACTATACAATATCTCATTAAAATCCCCTGCCATGATCCAGGGAAGATCAACTGCCGCATGCAATGATCGAATGTACTCCCAGGTCGAATATTTCTTGTCCCCACTTGGCTCACCATACAACCTAGTAAGGCGCCAAGCCCCCTCACTATGTTCATTGATGCGTATGTCGATGAAGTTCAGACTAATATCTTTTGATGTCATATTCAGACCATCGTTCCAAAATAACACAAGACCTCCACTACGACCATCGCTTACCGAGATCGCCATCTGATCAAACTTCAGACTTCTTCTCAATCGATCTGCCTTAGCATTACACAAGTGTGCTTCAGACATGAAAAACACATCTGGATAGAGCCACGCCTGGAGCTTCAGGAGTGCATGAACCGCTGAAGATTTACGCATACCTCGGCAGTTCCAACATACGATGATCATTGTTCCCGCCGGTGCCCTTCGGATGAACTCGCAGATCAAATCCAACCAAACAGATCAAACCACAATCACCTCAACTCTGGAGAACCTTTGTACCTCACTTCCAGACGGATCTAGAGGAGGGAGAAAAACTCAACCCTAGAACTTAGTCTAGGGTGAGGAAGAGAACCCTTAGGCCTCGTTTGGCAGCAGTGTTTTGTTGTGTTTTCATGTGTATTATCCCTAGGAAATTCGGTGAAAACACCTCCTCCACCCAATCCACTCTCCCCACCCAATCCACTCCCTAATAAGCCCCCTAGAACTAAAACACGTTGTTTGGAACACATGTGTTGCATACAGGTGTATCATAAATAAAAAACATGATCTTTTTCCACAGTACATGAACTCACAGTTCCAGCAAGACTTTTGATTCAAGGAATATCATCAATAAAAATCTATTCTTTATATCACCCGAGCACACTACAAGAACATCTCAAGCATTGACAATTTTGATTGCTTACACTACAGTAACATATCATCGGTTTAGTACAAAGGTGGTTTTTATCGGGAACAAGAACATGTGACATAGCATCACAGGAACAAGAACTTCTCATCAACCTTAAATTCATTGTTCTTTTTTGATTCATATGCAGGCATTTCCCTTTCGGCCTTTCCATTATCACTTTGCTTCAGCCTAGAATTCTATATCAAGTTACTGCAACACCAAATGGTCCTGCACAAAAAGCACCAGCATATTACCAACAAGCAGGTACAGCGTTAGTGATTCAACTCATGTATAGAAGATCAGAGTTTAGGAACACTTCAACATACAATCATACTACTAGTATCTAGTAATACTCACATTTGACAGGCAGAGAAACAGCCTATTTGTTTCACAACAGGAATGTATACCTCACTTTCTAGTTCACTTCACACATTGTATCCCAGAATATTCCTTCCCACCTCCTGATCTACATTAGCAGAATATATACCAAAATAGTGAAGGTTAGATTAACTACATTAGCAGGTTACCCATCTCCTGATCTTCCTCTCGTGATCAAAATCAAGAAAATAAAAAAAACAGCTACCAAGAAGCTCAAACATGAAATGTAAGTACTATGAACCAAGATTGTGCTTAAATCTGGGGGAGCCCCCACCTAAACTAAAATCTCTATAGCAGACCAGACATTTATCAACTCAACAACTAGTACTCTGTAATTTTCTCAAACAAAAGAACTCCACTAATCAGAGGAAAAGTTCAAGCAGGCGTATGGTTTTGAAAGGGTCTTATCAGAAAGTCTTTCCTCAATGTAAAGGCAGATAGAATGTTTGGCTATATATTGGTGGCATTAATAGCTAGATAAATATTGCCGCATCTGCGGCAAGTTTGCAATAGTCTGCAAGGTGAATCAGGTATGGCCATTGTCCACTTTTTTTTTTTTTGAAATTGATCTGTGCTGTCCATTTGGCAAAAATGAAAACATTTCAATATTCTCCTCGTTTCACCTTGTTTGTTCTTGAGCCTCGGGAAACAAGAATACAGTATAAAATTGCAATATTCCTACTTAATTAGTTTGGGAATGGCTGATTGGTTGCAGTGTGTCATTTAAAGCTAGTATATAGCTAACTTTAGTTCACAAACATCACCACAGATTCCAGATGCTCAGTCAAGGAACGCTCACAACATGGACACAAATCCCATGCTCCCGGACATTATTCTACAGCATCAGTACAGGCAAGATCTACTAAACAAGATGTGGATCAGTCCAAGGAACGCTCGCATCTAGTTCACTTCTTTTTAAAGGCTCTACAACACAGACTGGTACAGATTAGATCTTGCAGGTTTTGTAGAAAACGAATTTCGCATGCTTACAACAAGTGAACCTTTCTTCAGATCTAATAAGAACCCTAGTACAAGAAGAAAACGTACTGGTGAGAACGCCAGCCGGAACTGCTGGAGAAGCAGAGACGGTGGAGGCGACGGTGAAGCTGAGACGGCGGCGGAGGCGAGGAAGAAAAGGAGACGGCGGCGTGACTCGAAGGGGAAACGGAGGCGATGACGAATCGGAGATGGAGGAGGACGCGACGAGGAGGCAGGATCAAGCGGCGGCAGGGACTCTCCGCCGCGAGAGCTCGGTGCGTCGCCGCCGCGAGAGCTTGCTGTGATGACACAAGTGGAAGAAACGCGACTCTCTCCTCGCGTCTGGAAAACTCGTTGATCCGACGGGTTTCTAGGGATTTACTCGTGCTCACCGGATTGCAAACCAGGCTGCCAAACGGCCCAGCGAGGGGAATTTCGGGTAACCGACCGGGCTGGTAAAATTCAGGTGGAATTAGTTAGAAACACGGCTGCCAAACAAGGCCTTAAGGAAAAACAATACCAGAGGATGCCTGCCGGTACTAGATGAGAAGCCGCCACCGGCGGCGACTTCTAGGCCCTAGGTCGCCCCAACAGTCGCCATACAGGAAAAACTTGACATGGGCCCGAGGGAGTATTATGGCCTGAATTCGTCTAAAGCCGGTTTGAACCCAAAATATCTTCGTAACGTCCGTTAAGTTGGGCCCTGCCTTGTTATTTTTTTACCTTTATTTTGTTACATGTTGGGCCACTATATGAACTGCAATTTTGGCGCCCACATCTATTCTCCATTTTTCTTCTCGTCCTGGCTCTTCTCCCAAATCAGAGCTTGCTGTGACCTGTGGCTGTGGTCATAGTCATGGAGCTGGGATGAGAATTCCTTCCCAAAAGAGATCTGTCAACATGGTGAACTTGCTCAACCACGCTCTCCTCTTCAATTCAGAAGATGGAAATTTGGGGCTATGTTCTTGTGGCTACCATGTTGGTACCATAGCGGTAGATGTCGAGGACGGATGTCAGTTCTTCGTGTCAGAGTTGGCTAACATGAAAAAAAACCCTTCCCTCCCGCGTTGCCCCCGCGTGGTGACCGGGAGGAACCCTAGGTCCTTGCCGCCGGGCCTCTCCCCTTCCCCTCCCTCCCTCACCGCTGCCACAGGGTGTGCTAGGCCCTCTTCGTCCTCTTGTGTGGTAGGGTGTCTGCGGGAACATCCCCTGGGCCGGAGCTTGCCTCTCCCGCCGGGAAGCAAGGTGGCGGCGCTCGGTTCTAGCAGGGCGTCGACGCGACGCGCGGTGGAGCGGCGGTTCACGCCTGGTTCTGGGGCGGCGAGGGCCGTGGGCGACCAGTGGCGTTGGTCCTTGGGGTTGTTCGGTCCTGGTGGCGGGGGTGGACTCGCACGGTGGTGGAGCATGGCGGGGGTGGCTAGAGGGCTGGCACAGTGGCTGGAGTGAGTGGCGGCCGGCGGGGCTCAGTCAGCTAGATCTGGGCCAGGATGGGCCCAATCTAGGCTTGACGGGCCTTGGCCAACCCATGCTTGGGTGACCGGGAGTGGACAGGGAACAACCCCAGGCTAGGTGGGCCCAGCGTTAGTTGCTGCCGGGCAGACCATGGCGGGTTCTGTTAGGCGCGCCTCGCCGGTGACACAGAGGGGCTGTGTTTGCTAGGGGCGTCGATCGGTTGCTCCTTTGTGCTGCCTATTTTTGGTCGTCTTGGCCCGAGTCGTTGCTCGTCAAGGTGGTGTCTGGCCCTGCTAACCCATGGGGTGTACCTCAGACCGGTGGCGGTCCGGCAAGTCCGGGTAAACTCGGTGGCGATGACGCTGCTGCTTGGCAGAAGGGATCTGCGGTGGCAGCAGATTCACTGACGGAGAAGTAGGAACTGACACTCGGGTTGGCGGCGGCGGTGACACCCTTGCTGCAGTGTGGCGACAGGACTTCACGAGCCCTCTTGGGCGAGGCCGGTCCAGTGAGGGCCTGGTTTGTCCCTGCTGCTACATCCGTCGGCTATCGCCCTTCGGCGGTGGAGGTAGTCCCCTCCCGCGTGTGACTGTACCACCGACTCCCGCCAAAGTTCCTCCCTTTCGGTCGTACTAGTCTTGATATCGGCACGACGGAGGAGGTGCAGCCTAATTTCAGGACTCCACCAAGCTAGACATGTCTTTATAATTAAATAAATAAGTTTTACTATTCCTGATCATGTTTTGGGCCAATTAGGTTTTATTATGTGTGTGGGCTTGGTTTGGGCTAGTCCAACCAAGTCAATTCGTGGCCCATTAGTGGGGCGCCCCAACCCTCATATAAGGAGCTGGTCGAGTTAGGGTTTAGGGAGTTCAGTTGTTTAGTCTAAAAACTATATTGTGCTCCACCGTGTATCATCCCTCCAGGGACGGCGGTACCGTTTATCAGATTTTAGAGATTGCTGCGGAGGTTCTTGTGTTCATCAAGGATTATCGAGCTATGGTTTTGAGGCATGTTGTTTATCAATACGTTGCTTGCTGGATTGATTCCTCTTCTTCAGGTTGCATTCATCGCGTAATTGGGAGATTAGCTACCTGGTTGACTCACTGTGAAAGATCGGGACAAAATTGAAGGATCATCGGGACGGTCTGTATCATGTGGTATCAGAGCTCTCGTTGATCACAGCGTGTTTTTGGATCATCTGCGAATTGTTTTTGTACAAGCAATTTACAGATCGGTTGTGGAGAAGAGATTAGAAGTTGAAGTTTCATCCCGTGCCGTTTTCATATCGTCATTGAAGTTTCATCAGCGATCGAGTTGCTCGGTTTCATCAGCGATCTCAGATCTGATTGACTGGAAGAGTTCGGGCCGTTCACGACTTCACTTCCTGTCAGATCCGATCGGTTAAAAAAAAGGCATCAAGAGTCCTCCCCGTCGTACGCCTCAGGACCGCTCGGTTCCCTGCGTTCCCTGGCGAAGGCCGTCCGCGCTGATCGAAGTCCGCTCCCGCGCGTACCTGATAGTCGAGGCGAGTTACCCTACACGTGCGTGGTGATCAGAGCGACTTGGCGGACCGAGTCGTCCTGCGCGCCTAGCGACCAAAGGGATCACGCGAGCTTTTCCATGACAGTTTGCATCCTCTCTACACAGATCAGATTGAGGTAGTTAAAAAAAAACCCAGCGTGGCCAGAGTCTACCAGCCGTACGACTCACGTAAGTGAGTTTACTGCCGCGTCTCGTGCGCCTGCGATCAGGGGATCGCTAGGCCCCACTTGGTAGTTCGTGTAACAAACCATGTGCGTGCTACTCTGCTCGCACGCGTGCAAATAGAAAAAAAAATCAACTCTGCTCTAGGCCGGAATGTCTGTTTTGTCCAGAATTTTTTTGGTGCAGCGCCGTTTTGTTCCAAATATCCTCAAACAATCTACGGATATCACCAAAGTCTACAGAGAAAGTTTTTCTGCGAAGGATTAATATGGGCATAGCAAGGGAAGTTCGTAAGCTAGATAGAGCGAATGATGTGTTCTTTGACTACACTACTATTGTCGTGGGATTATCACTTAATTCTGCTGATATAAAATGGAAGTTGGACAGTTCTGCCACATATGCGGAGTTTAGATCTTGGAGGTCTGACGTGGATGGTGGTTTCGCCAAATGCCGTTCTATCGATTCCAAGTTTGGTGGTCGCATTGAATTTGCTCTTGCATACCGGCGTGTGGATGAGACCGTGGCTAGTTGGTGGAAGGAAGAGAGTACCCTAAATGATATAACAACACCTAGTTGGGCAGATTTGAAGCAATTTCTGCACAACAGATTTTGGGAGAAGTCCAAGGAGATGGACAAGGTGGTTAGTTCTGAGGATGATGTACCATTGAGTGGGCTGAATGTGCAACTCAAGAAAGTACATGGCGATGCTTGCATGACAGTTGATAGATGCCAGCAATGGAATTTATTTCAGGCGCAGTGCATGATCAAGGGAAAAGCATGCAAGTTGATGATTGACAGTGGTAGCTACTGTAATGGCATTATCAAAGCAGTTGTGGAAGCGTTGGGTTTATCCAAATGGCGTATTCCAGAACGAGGCATGTTGAGTGGGTCAATAGCTGCGGTATGATAAAGATTACTCACATGGTGCGTGTGCCATTTACAGTTGGTGACTATGTTGATGAGGTGGAGTGCAATGTGTTGCCATTGGAGGTTTGTGGACTGTTACTTGGACGTCCATGGCAATATGATCGCAACGTTACTCATGTAGGGAGAGCAAATACATATTCTTTTGTGCATGGTGACAAACAATAGACTTTGAAGCCTATGCAGGATGATCACATAAAGTCTGATGTGGAGCTGGTGGTACATAAGGAGAAGGTGCGCAAGGCTAAGCCAAAATCTGGCTAGCTAAGGTGCCGGATGGAGAGCATGATGCACAGTGTGACAATGTTGATATTGCTTCAGCTATGCCTGTAGATGACAAGCCAGTGGAACTTGTTAGTGACAAGCCAGTTGAGGTGCATTCTCTTATTGCTGAGAGGAAGGATGTTGCAGCATGTGTTCAGAAGGTTGTTTGTGTTGACACAGGTGTTCAGACAGATGATATTTGTGCTCCTGATGTTCCAGTGCATGTGGTGCAGCGGGGTAACAAGAGCAGTTTTGTTAGCACACCTGTGAGGCATTTTGTTGGGACAGATGTGCGGATGCATAGAGGCAAGGATGGACATGTTTGTCAGTTGTGTGGACCAGGCATTACTCATCTTATGCAGGTTCGTGCAAAGAAGGTCCATGTTCAGCAACCACGGGTTCCAACAAGAGTTGACAAGAAGAAGAAGATGGTGGCGCCTAGGTCCAAGATCATATGGAGACGCAAGGAGGTGCCGGCGCCAAGGACGGTTTCAAGTCAAGCAAGCCGAGAGGGAGGATGTGGAGTGGAAGGCAAGCAAGACTTGAAGATGGCGAAGACGCGTGAGGCTATTGTTCATATCACGCCATCTTTCCGACCCGACCCGCACGTGTTGGGGACAACACTTCTTGAAGTGGGGGAGGATGATATGGGCACGACGGAGGAGGTGCAGCCTAATTTCAGGACTCCACCAAGCTAGGCATGTCTTTGTAATTAAATAAATAAGTTTTACTATTCCTGGTCATGTTTTGGGCCAATTAGGTTTTATTATGTGTGTGGGCTTGGTTTGGGCTTGTCCAACCAAGTCAAGTCGGGGCCCATTAGTGGGGCGCCCCAGCCCTCATATAAGGAGCTGGTCGAGTTAGGGTTTAGGGAGTTCAGTTGTTTAGTCTAAAAACTATATTGTGCTCCACCGTGTATCATCCCTCCGGGGAAGGCGATACCGTTTATCAGATTTTAGAGATTGCTGCGGAGGTTCTTGTGTTCATCAAGGATTATCGAGCTGTGGTTTTGAGGCGTGTTGTTTATCAATACGTTGCTTGCTGGATTGATTCATCTTCTTCAGGTTGCGTTCATCGCATAATTGGGAGATTAGCTACCTGGTTGACTCACTGTGAAAGATCGGGACAAAACTTAAGGATCATCGGGACGGTCCGGATCAAGTCTCACACTATGGCTCACGGTGAGACGGCGGGGGTGACTGCAAGACCGTGGAAGCGTGTGCTGGTGGACGGCCTATGTGGTGGAGCAATTTGAAGTGTTCGGGAGTGTGTTTTTTGAGACATCAGGAGTAATCCTTGTCGTCTAGACACCGATGCGGTGATGCCTATAGGTGTCACCGTCCTTCCTAAAGGGCGTCGGGTGTATCTCTTCCCCACCTCCCGTAGCGTATCGAGGAAACCCTAGGACTAGTCCGGGCAGCAGTGTCGTTGTCGTCGCTTTCCTTCTTGGGAGTGCTATTTTGTACGCGATGCTTTAGAGCTCTAGGAGCGTGGTGGCAATCTTCTGGAGGGCGCCACGATTACGGGTCATTCTTGTATTCGTCAAGCCACTGTTATTGGCTTTGTTTTCTTTTTTTTGTTTTTTTTTGTTTTGTCTTTTGGTGTTGTGCTATCTGGCCCAATAGAGGTCTCAAACAGTTGCTATATTTAAAGCCTAATTCAAGAAGGAGAGTTGGCTAACGATGAAGCTTGCGGTTCTCCAATGAAATCTTAGTCTCCAGATCCCCGCAGACTGAGCTTGTTCTACTCGCATCTTGTACTTTCAAAGCCCCCTAAAACATTTATGGATTGAATGTACTATATGTAGGGATTTTTATTTTTATGCCCTTGATTTGTTAGTTGTTTTTAGTTTTTCTTAGCCACTTAACATTTTCTTACTTTTTCATTTTCTATTCTCAAACTCCCGCAGACGCTCAGACAAAGGGTTGCTGTCAGATTAAAGGTCTTAACCATTACATGCTAACGAGTGGGACCGCATTGGAATAGTTCCTGCATTGAGCGTTACGTGGTCTCGACCGTTAAAGCTGACGGGTGGAATCATGTTGGGATGGGTCCTGCATTCAGCGTTACGTGGTGCGAGCATCTCCAATAGACGCGCTAAAGCGTGTCATGCTAAATTGGCTTTGCCGCATGCGCGATACCAGTTTACCGCGTGGTGCCCGCTTCTCCCCCGCTGGAAGCGCTAAAACCGGCGTGCTAAAATAGAGCGAAAAAAATGCCCCCTACAAGGCGCGCTAAAATGTAGCGCGTGGCGCCGACGCAAACAACATTCAGAATGAACTATATCATCAACAAGATCAAACAAACCAAAATAATAGAACAATAAATGGCTCAAAATCTCCATATATCAACCTAGATAACATAGTTCAATTTCAAGACATAGTTCAAATGCAAACGAGAGTTCCACACAACCAAGTTCAACACAAATTTGACACAAACACACATGAACACAACATTTGTCAACATCTTCATACCTATCACCTTCTTGGGAGTCTTGGGCCGTGGTGTTGGCATGAACCGATGAATCTCCATATCCATCAACATTGGTACAAGGTGATGGATCAACCAAGGAGGCCATGAATCCCCCGGTGGTGCTCCCATGCCTAAGATGCCTTCAAGTCCTATGCCACCCATGCCTCCAAGCCCCATAGCACCCATGCCACCATAGCCTCCAAATCACCCCGGTGGTGCTCCCATGCCACCATAGCCACCCATGTCTCCATAGCCAGTCATCATCGGTGCATTCACCCCTTCACTTTGGGCCTTTAAGTAGTTTCCCATCATTCTCTTTTTGGCCAACACTTCATCGTGAGCAAGGTTGATGTACTCCTTTTTCCTTTCATCCATGTTGGATGTGTCAATGAAAAATAGGTTCCTCTCTTCTTCCATTAGGCATTGATGCTCGGCGGCGGCCATCTTCTTCTCCTCCATAGCCAACTTCCTCTCCTCGGCGTCCGCCACCCTCTCCCCTAAAGACACCCTCCGTGCCTCAGCCTCGGCCTCCATAGTCCTTTCTAACTTCCTATCCTCGTCGTATTCTAACCTTGCATTGGCCATCCTTTCTATAGGTTTTGCTATGTCATCATCTCCGGCCTTCCTCCCCTTCATCATCTCTTTGGTGGCCTTCTTTCCAAGAACGGGCCTCTCTTGTGTTAGCAACCGAGTGTGGAGTGGAGCTTCTCTTCTTGTTGTCACCACTTGATGCATCATCATCTATGATTGTGGCAGCTTCGGTTGCATTTATCCCTATCTTGTGCACGTCCAATCCATTAAGGGCCTTCCACTTCTCCTTATTCCCTAGCTCGTCATAGAAATGGTGAAGCACAAATGGCTTGCCAAGAATATTCTTCCCATTCCTGATTTTCTTCCCCTCATCCTTCAACAAATTTTGGGCAATATTCATCTACATTGTCAACATATAATAAAAAAATGAGTCACAGATAACAACAAACATATACGCGCAAAAATGAGATAGAATCACACAATGAACAACTTACCCTATCCACTTCACACATGCCACTTGGATTGATGACCTCAACCCCCGCCAAAGCATCCGTCCATTTTTGATAATCTTGGTTGGTGATCGACCACTAGGACCGAAGAGAACGATCAATGCGCTCATTTACACTTGTGTTGCGTGCATCGAAGTTGTCGTCGGTATGGAAACGACATTGCCTAAGGAGGCTAGATAGAGGTGTGGGAGCGAGCAGGGCGACTGCGACGGCGTCCGCAGGCGGGATTGGGTACAAGCAAGTGCGGTGAGACATAGGAAGTACCCAGGTTCGGAGCCCTCGTGGTGAGGTAAAACTGTTGGAATTATGCCCTAGAGGCAATAATAAAGATGTTATTATTATAATTCTTGTTCATGATAAAGTTTATATTCCATGCTAGAATTGTATTAAGCGGAAACATTAATACTTGTGTGGTTTGTGAACAACACCGTGTCCCTGGTACGCCTCTAAGGACTAGCTCATTGATCAATGATGGTTAAGGTTTCCTAACCATAGACATGAGTTGTCAATTGATAATGAGATCATATCATTGGGAGAATGATATGATGGACAGACCCAAACTAAGCGAAGCAATTAGATCGTTTCATCGTGTTCATCTTTGCGAAGCTTTTCCTATGTCAAATATTGTATTCCTTAGACCATGAGATAATGCAACTCCCTGGTACCGGAAGAAAGCTTTGAGGTCATCAAACGTCATCCTATGAGAGGGTGATCATAAAGGTGTCTCTCAGGTGATCGGAAAGTATCTGTTGGGTTGTATGTATCGAGATGGAATTTGTCCCTCCCAAGTCGGAGAGATATACTTCGGGCCCACTCGGTAATCGATATCAACACCGCTTGCAAGCATGTGGTTAAGGAGTTAATCACAAAGTGATATCGGATTACGGAACGAGTAAAGTACTTGCTGTGAACGAGATTGAACTAGGTATGACGGTACCGACGATCGAATCTCGGGCAAGTAAAATATCGCGAGACGAAGGGAATATATATATGGGATTGATTGAATCCTGGCATCGTGGTTCATCCGATATGATCATCGATGAATGTGTGGGAGTCAATATGGGTGCCCAGACCCCGCTGTTGATTATTGATAGAAGATCATGTCTGCATATTCTCGAACCCGCAGGGTCACACACTTAACGTATCTCGACGCTAGGATAGATTGGATAATTGGTTTATGAATTTTTGTTCGGAGTCTCGGATGGGATCCGGGACATCACGAGAGATTCCGGAATGGTCCGGAGAATAAGATTCATATAAGGCAATGCAGTTTTTGGAGTTCGGAATTGTTCCGGGTTAATCGGTATTGTACCAGAAGCTTCTAGAACCTTCCGGAAGGGTACCAACGTGGCCCCACCTTCCGGGAGGGGGCATGGGCCTATGAGGGAGTGTCCTGGACGCATTGGGCCAGGGGCACAAGGCCCCATAGGGCCCAGCCGATCCTAGAGAGTTTAAATCGTTTAAACTAGAGATAGGGTTTCTAGAAGAGGGGAGAGTCCATGCCCCCCACTCCTTATCCTTTGGGCTTGGGGGAGGGGCTAGGGCTGCGCCCCCCTCTATATAAAGAGGGGTGGGGGCGCACCAACCACACACACCTCTCCTCCAAACCCTAGCCGCCTTGCTAGCTTTCCTCTCTCCCTCCCGACTGTTTGTAGGCGAAGCCCTGCAGCAGAAATTCTCCACCATATACACCACGCCGTCGTGTTGTAGATCCAATCTATCTCTCCACCATACTTTCTGGTCCGAGGAAGGAGGAGACGTCGAGGTGCTGCACGTGTGCATCTCACGGAGGCACCGCCACTTGTGGTGCTAGATCGGATCGGATCGCGAGGAGGAGAAGCGAGTACGACTACATCACCCACGTTCCGACGAACGTTTCGCTGTGCAAATCTTCAAGGGTATGAAGATCTAATCCAATCTCTCTCGTTGATTGCATCTCCTAGATTAGATCTTGGCTTTCCCTCTGTTCGCATCCGTAGAAAACTTTGATTTACTATGCCGCGAAACCCTTCAGTGGTATCAGAGCTAGATCTATGCGTAGATGTGTTTCACGAGTAGAACGCAACATGGTTGTTGCGGGCGTTGATGTTTTCTGTTGCAAGCCTCTTATTTGTGTTCTTCTTATGACGCGGGATAGTGAGATTGAAGCGGTCCAGGCCAACCTTACGCGACGTCGTTCGCGAGACCGGCTCCACACTTGACGTGTGGCTTGTTCCACACATGCGGCTGGTGGATGTCAGTTTCTCTCACTATAGTTGTCATGGGATTAACACCGGAGTTTGGCAACCATAATATCACCGTTGTGGCTTTCCGTAGGTAAGAATCGTTCTTAGCATCTACTCCCATAAGCCACGTAAAACATGCAACAACAAAGTAGAGGCGTCTAACTTGTTTTTGCAGGGAGTGTTTTCTGTGATATGGTATGGCCCAAGATGTGATGTGTATATTGTATGCGATGATCATGTTTTGTAATGTTTCACGACTTGCATGTCGATGAGTACACAACCGGCAGGAGCCATATGGTTGTCTTTATAATTGTGTATGACCTGCGAGTCAACTTCTTATATGCCATGTAATAGCTTTACTTTATCGCTAAGTAGTTAGCAATAGTTGTAGTTGCTATTCGTGGTGGAGGCAATCATGGTGGAGTGATGGAGATCATGCCGGAACGCACAAGATGGAGATCATTGCGCGAAGATTGGCTATACCATGTCACATAAAGTTATATGCATGTGATGTTTATCCTTTTATGTATCTTATTATGCTTAGATCGCTACGGTAGCATTATAAGATGATTCCTCACTTAAAGATCAAGATAAAAAAACCGTGTTCTCCCCAAGTATGCACCGTTGCGAAAGTTCGTCGTGTCCAAGCATCACGTGATGATCGGGTGCTATAGACTCTACGCTCACATACAACGGGTGCAAGCCAGTTTTGCACACGCGGAAATACTTGGGTCTAGCTTGACGAGCCTAGCATGTACAGACATGGCCTCGGAACACAAGAACCGAAAGGTTAAGCATGAGTCATATGAGTGATATGATCGACACTTTGTTGTCCACCATTGAAACCACATCTCTTCTCGTGATGATCGGATTAGGTGTGGTGAATTTGGATCGTGTTCACTAAACAACTTGAGGGATGTTGAATTTAGTGGGAGTTCATCTAGTAATTTGATTAAATTGAACTATTTATCATGAACATAGTCTAAATTGTACTTGCAAATACTGTAGATCACATGGCCAAGTCCAACTTCAACTTCAACGTTTTTGCTGAGAAGGAAAAGCTTAGAAACAATGGGTCTAACTTCACCAATTGGTTCCGCAATCTAAGAATCATTCTGTCTGGCGGACAAAAGGACTATGTCCTTGGTAAAGCGTTAGGTGACCCCCCTGCTGCAACTGCGCCGGCTGATGAGAAAGCTGTCTATCAGTCGTGCAAAGATGATTATGGTGTGATTAAGAGCACCATGTTGTTTGCTATGGAACCGGAACTTCAAAATCGTTTTGAAACCTATCCCGGGCCCTTTGAGATTCTCGAGGAGCTGAAAACCATGTTTCAGACTCAAGCCCGTTCTGAGAGATATGAGATCTCTGAGAAGTTCTTTAACTGCAAGATGGAGGAAGGGAGTTCCGTTAGTGAGCACGCCATAAATATGTCGGGCTACACTCAACGCCTTGAGCAACTGGAATGCACGATTCCAGAGGAGCTCAAGTTTGACAGGGTTCTGCAATCACTCCCTCCCAGCTACAAAAGTTTTGTAGTGACTCATAATCAGATTGGCTCCACTGATACGATCACTGAGCTCTTCGCAAAGCTAAAGGCTGCGGAGGTGGACATCAAGAAGGATAATCATGTGTTGATGGTCAACAAGCCCTCCTTTAAGAAAGGTAAGGGAGCAAAGAAGCCCTTCAAGAAGGGCGGCGGCAAGCGCAATGCTCCTGCTGAGAAGAAGCTCAAGTCTGGTCCTAAGCCGGACACTGAGTGCTTCTATTGCAAGGACAAGGGTCACTGGAAGCGCAACTGTCCGAAGTACTTAGCGGACAAGAAGGCTGGCACCATCAAAGGTATATTTGATATACATGTTATTGATGTTTTCGTTACTAGCCCTCATTGTAGTGCCTGGGTATTTGATACCGTTTCAGTTGCTAATATTTGTAACTCGAAACAGGAGCTACGGAATAGACGGCGGCTTGCGAGGGATGAGGTGACGATGCGCGTTGGCAACGGATCAAGAGTTGATGTGATGGCCGTCGGCACGCTCTCCTTAGTTTTACCTTCGGGATTAGTTTTAAACCTTAATAAGTGTTATTATGTGCCTGCGTTGAGCATGAACATTATTTCTGGATCGTGTTTATTGCAAGATGGTTATTCATTTAAATCGGAGAATAATGGTTGTTCTATTTATATGAGTAACATCTTTTATGGTCATGCACCTCTTGTAAATGGTTTATTTCTTCTAAATCTCGAAAGGGATGAAACACACATCCATAACATTGAGGCTAAGAGATGCAAAGTAGATAGTGATAATACTACTTATTTGTGGCACTGTCGTCTAGGTCATATTGGTGTAAAGCGCATGAAGAAACTCCATTCTGATGGACTTTTGGAGTCTCTTGATTTTGAATCATTTGACACATGTGAACCATGCCTCATGGGAAAGATGATCAAAACCCCGTTCTCCGGTATGATGGAGCGAGCAACGGACTTGTTGGAAATCATACATACCGATGTATGCGGACCGATGAGTATTTCGACGCGCGGTGGATATCGCTATTTCCTCACTTTTACCGATGACTTAAGTAGATATGGGTATATCTATTTAATGAAACATAAATCTGAAACATTTGAAAAGTTCAAAGAATTTCAGAATGAAGTGGAGAACCATCGTAACAAAAATATTAAGTTTCTACGATCCGATCGTGGAGGTGAATATTTAAGTTATGATTTTCTCACGCATCTTAAAGCAAGTGGAATCGTTTCACAACTCACGCCACCCGGAACACCACAGCGCAATGGTGTGTCTGAACGCCGGAATCGAACCCTATTAGGTATGGTCCGATCAATGATGTCTCTTACTGATTTGCCGTTATCATTTTGGGGTTATGCATTAGAAACCGCTGCATTCACTTTAAATAGGGCTCCATCTAAATCCGTTGAGACGACACCGTATGAACTGTGGTTTGGTGCTAAACCTAAGTTGTCGTTTCTTAAAGTTTGGGGATGCGAAGCTTACGTCAAGAAGTTGATGCCGGACAAGCTCGAACCCAAAGCGGAGAAATGCGTCTTCATAGGATACCCTAAGGAAACTATTGGGTATACCTTCTATCACAGAACCGAAGGCAAAGTGTTTGTCGCAAAGAACGGTTCCTTTCTTGAGAAGGAGTTTCTCTCGAAAGAAATGAGTGGGAGGAAAGTAGAGCTAGACGAGGTTATTGAACCTTCTCTTGAATTGGAGAGTAGCGCAGCACCTGAAATTGTTCCAGTGCCGCCTGCACCAACAATAGAGGAAGCTAATGACAAGGATCATGAAGCTTCGGACGATGCTGCTACTGAACGTCGCAGGTCGACAAGGTCGCGTGCCCCTCCTGAGTGGTACGGCAACCCTGTCTTGACTGTCTTGTTGGTAGAAGACTGTGAACCTACGAACTATGAGGAAGCGATGATGAGCCCAGACTCTGAGAAATGGCTGGAAGCCATGAAATCCGAATTGGGATCCATGAGCGAAAACCAAGTATGGACTTTGGTGGATCCTCCTAGCGACCGAAAGGCCGTTGAGTGCAAATGGATATTCAAGAAGAAAACGGACGCGGATGGTAATGTTACCGTCTATAAAGCACGGCTTGTCGCAAAAGGTTTTCGACAAGTTCAAGGTGTTGACTACGATGAGACTTTCTCTCCCGTAGCGATGTTTAAGTCCATTCGGATTTTATTAGCAATTGATGCGTTTCATGATTATGAAATATGGCAGATGGATGTCAAGACTGCTTTCCTCAATGGGAACATTGATGAAGAGTTGTATATGATGCAACCCGAAGGTTTTGTCGATCCTAAGGATGCTAGTAAAGTATGCAAACTTCAGCGTTCCATTTATGGACTGAAGCAAGCATCTCGGAGTTGGAACCTTCGTTTTGATCAAGTGATCAAGAGTTTTGGATTTGTTCCAAATTGCTACGAAGCTTGTATCTACAAGAAAGTGAGTGGGAGCTCGGTGACGTTTCTGGTACTGTATGTGGATGACATATTGATTATCGGAAATGACATCAACATGCTTAACGATGTGAAGAGTTATTTGAACAAGTGTTTTTCAATGAAAGACCTAGGTGAAGCTGCTTATATATTGGGCATCAAAATCTATAGAGATAGACAAAGACGCCTGATAGCTTTAAGCCAGAGTACATACCTAGACAAAGTTCTGAAAAGGTTCAGAATGGATAAGGCAAAGAAAGGTTCAGTGCCTATGTTGTCAGGTAAGATATTGAGCAAGGCTCAGTGTCCAGCTACGGTAAATGATAGGGAAGCTATGAGAAAAGTGCCTTATGCCTCGGCCATAGGTTCTATCATGTATGCCATGCTGTGTACTAGACCAGATGTGTCCAATGCTCTTAGTTTGACGAGCAGATATCAAAGTGATCCAGGAGTGGAACACTGGACAGTCGTGAAGAACATCCTAAAGTACCTAAATAGAACTAAAGAAATGTTCTTAGTCTATGGGGGTGATGAACAGCTTGTCGTAAAAGGTTACGTCGACGCTAGTTTTGACACCGACAAGGATGATTCCAAATCTCAGACAGGATACGTTTATATTTTGAATGGAGGAGCTGTGAGCTGGAGAAGCTGCAAGCAAAGCGTGATCGCGGGATCTACAGTGGAAGCGGAATACATGGCTGCTGCAGAAGCGTCAAGTGAAGGAGTTTGGATCAGAAACTTCATCACTGAACTTGGCGTGGTTCCAAGTGCATTGGACCCACTGGAGATATTGTGTGACAACACTGGCGCCATAGCACTCGCTAAGGAACCAAGATATCATCCAAAGACCAAGCATATCAACTGCAAGTTTCATATAATCCGAGATTATATAGCAGATGGAGATCTGAAGATTAGCAAAGTACATACGGATCTGAATGTCGCAGATCCATTGACTAAACCTCTTCCACGTGTAAAACATGATCAACACCTCAGTGCCATGGGTGTGAGATTGTTGCCAGATGTAAACTAGATTATTGACTCTAGTGCAAGTGGGAGACTATTGGAATTATGCCCTAGAGGCAATAATAAAGATGTTATTATTATAATTCTTGTTCATGATAAAGTTTATATTCCATGCTAGAATTGTATTAAGCGGAAACATTAATACTTGTGTGGTTTGTGAACAACACCGTGTCCCTGGTACGCCTCTAAGGACTAGCTCATTGATCAATGATGGTTAAGGTTTCCTAACCATAGACATGAGTTGTCAATTGATAATGAGATCATATCATTGGGAGAATGATATGATGGACAGACCCAAACTAAGCGAAGCAATTAGATCGTTTCATCGTGTTCATCTTTGCGAAGCTTTTCCTATGTCAAATATTGTATTCCTTAGACCATGAGATAATGCAACTCCCTGGTACCGGAAGAAAGCTTTGAGGTCATCAAACGTCATCCTATGAGAGGGTGATCATAAAGGTGTCTCTCAGGTGATCGGAAAGTATCTGTTGGGTTGTATGTATCGAGATGGAATTTGTCCCTCCCAAGTCGGAGAGATATACTTCGGGCCCACTCGGTAATCGATATCAACACCGCTTGCAAGCATGTGGTTAAGGAGTTAATCACAAAGTGATATCGGATTACGGAACGAGTAAAGTACTTGCTGTGAACGAGATTGAACTAGGTATGACGGTACCGACGATCGAATCTCGGGCAAGTAAAATATCGCGAGACGAAGGGAATATATATATATGGGATTGATTGAATCCTGGCATCGTGGTTCATCCGATATGATCATCGATGAATGTGTGGGAGTCAATATGGGTGCCCAGACCCCGCTGTTGATTATTGATAGAAGATCATGTCTGCATATTCTCGAACCCGCAGGGTCACACACTTAACGTATCTCGACGCTAGGATAGATTGGATAATTGGTTTATGAATTTTTGTTCGGAGTCTCGGATGGGATCCGGGACATCACGAGAGGTTTCGGAATGGTCCGGAGAATAAGAATCATATAAGGCAATGCAGTTTTTGGAGTTCGGAATTGTTCCGGGTTAATCGGTATTGTACCGGAAGCTTCTAGAACCTTCCGGAAGGGGACCAACGTGTCCCCACCTTCCGGGAGGGGGCATGGGCCTATGAGGGAGTGTCCTGGACGCATTGGGCCAGGGGCACAAGGCCCCATAGGGCCCAGCCGATCCTAGAGAGTTTAAATCGTTTAAACTAGAGATAGGGTTTCTAGAAGAGGGGAGAGTCCATGCCCCCCACTCCTTATCCTTTGGGCTTGGGGGAGGGTCTAGGGCTGCGCCCCCCTCTATATAAAGAGGGGTGGGGGCGCACCAACCACACACACCTCTCCTCCAAACCCTAGCCGCCTTGCTAGCTTTCCTCTCTCCCTCCCGACTGTTTGTAGGCGAAGCCCTGCAGCAGAAATTCTCCACCATATACACCACGCCGTCGTGTTGTAGATCCAATCTATCTCTCCACCATACTTTCTGGTCCGAGGAAGGAGGAGACGTCGAGGTGCTGCACGTGTGCATCTCACGGAGGCACCGCCACTTGTGGTGCTAGATCGGATCGGATCGCGAGGAGGAGAAGCGAGTACGACTACATCACCCACGTTCCGACGAACGTTCCGCTGTGCGAATCTTCAAGGGTATGAAGATCTAATCCAATCTCTCTCGTTGATTGCATCTCCTAGATTAGATCTTGGCTTTCCCTCTGTTCGCATCCGTAGAAAACTTTGATTTACTATGCCGCGAAACCCTTCAAAAACTCGTACTCCTGCATGTATGACAGTATATGTATGTATAATCGGGCTACAAAGTTCCTCCTAGAGCTGTATCTGGAATCAACTAGCTAGCAGAGTGAGAGCTCGCATGAGAGAGGAAGCTAGCATGCAGCCAAGTGCTACCCATCGATGTGGAGTGCTAGTGGCGTGTGTGAGCATGGCTCTCCGGATAGGAGTGATAGGGCTCCCTTGGTGCCTTATAATGGTGGCCCAAGGGACAAGGGCGGGCCCCGCGGGCCTAACTATACTATGCATGCATCATCCAATATTACAAAGTGTCATGCATAGTGCTACACTATTTGCTACATATCATACATAGTGTTTACTATTGCATGTGTCATCTGATAAAGTAGTATGATCTTGGTACTCCTTGTCTTGTCCACGTCTTGTGCTTGTCCTTCTCCCTATCTGGTACTTTTCCTTCCGGTAGCTAGAATCCAAGGCAGCTAGCTGGGAGCTGATCGACGGGTGCAGCAGCCAGGTGCCTGGAAGAAGCTAGCGGTGGGCAGCGATCCGGCTGGGGAGGCCTAGCCAGGGTGGGTATCAGCCGGCCTGGCGGGGCGAGTAGGCCCAGCCGGGCGACCCTGGCAGGGGCGAGGCGGCCCAGGCGGGGGTGCCTTGGAGGGCCCAAGCGGGCGCGCTGGAGGGAGCCCAACCAGGAGAGGGGGCGCTGGCAGGCGCAGGGAGCCAGGTGGGCCGGCTGGGGCGGCCCAGCTGGGAAGGAGAGGCGGCGCGGGGAGCCTAGCCAGATGCAGGGGCGGCCCAGGAGGATGGGCCGGCTAGGGCGGCCCGGCCGGGGGGCACGCTGAAGGAGGTGGCGTCGAGGGGAAACCAGGTGGGCCGGTTGAGGCGGCCCAGTCGGCAAGGAGAGGAGGGCCCAGTCGGAAATGGCGCTGCAGACCGGCTAGGGAGCTCCTAATCGGTCCAGGGCGTCCATGACTGTTGTTTTCTTTGTTCTTACTTACATTTGGCCTTTTTTTGACTGTTCCGGAGAGCTTTTGGGTTGTCTTTGGGGTACCCGGGGACCATCCCCCGACAGAAGTACTCCTTCATTCTCGCCCAATAGGTATCTCTTGTTCGGTCTATGCCAACCGCCGGATCCATGCCAATTGCCAACCATGTTTTGCGAAGCACCCTATCCTCCTCCGTGATGTACTTGGCCTTCCTTCCTCTCGACGGTTCAATCAAACCCTCACCATGCTCATCCACTACATACTCTCCTTCGCCATTTCCTCCATCCACTTGTGATTGTGCAAAAAATGAGCCAACATTCATATTCATGTGTGCCATGAATGTCTCATTGTCGACACTACATAGCAATTGAATGATACATATCAAAATACATCTCTACATTCATATATATATATCACAACAACAAAAAGATATATTTTTTACCTTGTTGTCAATTCGTCGAGCACTTGGCGCGTGCATAATTCCCCTCTGGCCGAGGGCGCCGCCAGCGGCGGTTGCTGTGGAGCGCTCGCTGGCGCCTGTGTTAGGGTATGACCCTTAAGATGGCCGATCTTTCATGATTTCACGGGGGATTCGCGTTGGAGTGAAGGGTGAGGGGAATAGGATGAACCCGATGAACATGAAACGCGAAGAAAATGTCGAACACATGCAAAACATAAACACAATTAAAATGCCATTGGCTCACACCGGTGGCTACCGGTCCAACACAATCCTTCGAGATCGGTGTCGGGCAAGGATGAACTTGACGAGATCTTGATAACTTCACAAGGGCAAACCCAATACAAAGATCTTGTACAACTGAACTCTATTAGGCTAGATCCGAGAGGTTTGTGATACCGGGTGCCCCTTGTGGAGGATCATGAGACCAACTAGGAGATATATCCTCAAGGAGAAGTCTTCTTCTAGTCTAATATCAAGTCTCAATCTGAGAGGAGAGCCTTGGGGGGCTATTTATAGTAATAGGGGAGAAGGGGTAGGTGAAAGGAATATTCTGGGTCATTAGACCCGAATCTGTGCACAAACAAGTCGTTTCGGTGGTAAGTCCGGCGGCGCCGGACCGTGTGCCAGAATCTTCGACGGTGAAGTCAGCAGACCGGGCTGGGTGCTGAATCAGTTCGGCGGCGTGCCGGATCGGTTCGGCGTACATTGAACAGGTATACTGACGGTCATTTTGACAAGACACCTACTTGAGCTCGCTCCATCAGATGCTGCGCCGAATGGTTTGGTGCCATGTACAGCGGCATCGTACTGGCTACCGACTTGGCAGGTCCTTCCCTAGCGTGTTCTTGATGGCTGTTCGGTCGTTCCTTTGTCGGGCTCATACCTGAGGATGCACAAGGTGTGGGAATGAAGTAGCATGCCATTCAAAGGCAATTCGAAGTCACACGATGAGAGGAGCGAGTTAAACTTATCATGAAGGATCTTGGCTCTAGCTCTAGTCATTGGTCCACTTGGGGGGCTTCGTGTTAAAGATGTAGGAGCATCCGTAGGAGGAGCTGCATAAGCCCCCCCCCTTGGGAAAGAGTCGTCCTCGACTCGTCACCATCTTGAGTTTCATCGTCTCCATGGAATGGTGAAAGGTACGCCACGTTGAACGTGTTGCTCACAAGTTACTTGGAGGTGGGGATGTCGATCACGTAAGTGTTGTTGTTGATCATCTTCAAGACTTTGAATGGGCCATCTCCTCATGGTTTGAGCTTGGAGTCACGTTCATGTGGGAAGCGGTCTTTGCGCAAGTGGATCCACATGAGGCCGCCTTCTTGGAATATCATCTCTTTCTTGTTCTTGTTAAGCCTTGATGCTTGATGAAGAACTTATTGCTCGATAGTAGCTCTTCTTTCTTCATGTAGCTTCTTCATGGCTTGGGCACGCTTGTCGTCCATGTTTGTGCGTTCATGAAGAGGTAGAGGTAGCATGTCGAGCGCGGTCATGGGCTCAAATCCGTAGACGAGCATGAAGGGGATCTTGTTCGTTGTAGTGTTTGGCGCAATTGTAGGCGAACTCGGCGTGGGGGATGCATTCTTTCCAATCTTTGAGGTTCTTCTTGATCAATACTCGGAGTAGAGTGCCAAGGTTTCTATTGACAACCTCTGTTTGACCATCGGTTTGAGGGTGCGACGCAGACAAGAAGAGGAGCTTGATGTCAAGCTTGGCCATGAGTGTCTTCCACAAGTATCTCATGAATTTGACATCGCAATCCGATACAATGGTTCTTGGAACACCATGAAGATGGACGATTTCCCTGAAAAACAAATTTGCCACATGTGAAGCATCATCAATCTTATGGCATGGAATTAAATGTGCCATTTTGGAGAAACGATCCACTACAACAAAAGATGGAGTCGTGGCCATGCTTTGATCTAGGCAATCCTAACACAAAGTCCATGCTTATATCTGACCAAGGTGCATATGGAATAGGCAACGACATATAAAGACCAAATGGGTTAGACTTTGACTTAGCTTGGAAGCATGTTGTGCACCGTTGGACAAGGCGCTCCACGTATCGCTTCATCTTCGGCCAATATTAGTGAGTAGACAATATGTCAGACGTCTTGTCACGACAAAAGTGACCCATCAATCCTCCACCACGAGACTCTTGGAGTAGCAAAGTTTGGAGAGATGACTTCGGATGCAAACCTTGTTTTGTTTAAAGAGAAAACCATTGTGAAAACAGAAGTCATCAAATCCCTTGTCAGGTGATAACTTAGCCAATATTGGACCAAAGAACGAGTAAGAAGCATACGGCCTTTTGATATCCTCAAGACCCATAACATTCACTTCAAGGCGTGCGAGAAGGGTGGAGTTTTTGTTGTAAAGAGCATCTGCGACCACATTATCTTTACCCTTTTTGTACTTGACTATGTAGGGAAATGACTCCATAAATTCAACCCACTTGGCATGCCTTTTGCTCAAATGAGGTTGAACCTTAAGATACTTCAACGACCCATGGTCGGAGTGTATGATGAACTCTCTGGGCCAAAGGTAATACTTCCATACTTGCAAAACATGAACCAAAGCAAAAAGTTCTTTGTCATAAATTGGATATTTAAGGTGTGCTCCATAAAGTTTCTCGCTATGGTAGGCCACGGGACGTCCATTTTGCATAAAGACTCCTCCAATGCCAATACCACTAGCATCACACTCTCTCGAAAGTTTTTGTAAAATCAGGTAATACGAGAAGAGGTGCTTCAGTGAGTCGCTTTTTTAGCTCATCAAATTCTCTTAGTTGTACTTTTCCCCAGACGAAAGTGACATTCTTTTTAGCCAATTAGTTTAAAGGGAAACAATGGTAGAGAACTCCTTCACAAAGCAACTGAGACTCCCCCGAGATTAAGGCTAGACAAATCCTAGACCTTCATCTGATCATAAGCCTAACCTAATCTCAAAAGCGTACAAATAAAGAATCGGTAACACAACAGTGATCCTACGACATGCCTGGAACACCTAAGCTTTAAAAAACGAGACGATGTAGACAAACTTTTCCAAATCAACACAAGGTAAGATGACCTAGAGTTAGAGCGAAACTAGATAAGGAGTAAAAAGAAGCATACTAGAGTTTTCGCAAATACTTTTCACCTTTTAAATAGTTTTCACATACTCTAGACTCAACATTGACCAGTAGAAAGGTTTTCCTACATACGGTACGGCTTTCATACCCAAAACTGTGACACCCATACCTTCGTCTGATCATAAGCCTAACCTAATCTCAAAAGCTTACAGAGAAAGAATTGATAACACAACAGTGACACTACGACACAAAATTATTACAGCAAGCTCATAACTGAGCAAAGAACCAAAATATTACAAACATAGGTCACTGACCATAAACATCAAACAACGGAAGAAAAATTATGCTATTAAGTATAGCAAACTTAACAAATGGTCTAAGAGGCCTGAAGCATAACGATGACGTCCAATCCATAGATCCCAAACCGCCGACTAGGAACCCCAAGCTACTCGTCGATGTTGATGCTGTAGAGAACTCTTCTTCAGGGGAATGATTACTCTGCTAAAAAAGTATCAACAAAGCAAGGGTGAGTACGGGGTGTACTCAGCAAGACTTATGGCTGGTGGAGTTATTTTTCATAAAGCTGTCTTTGTTTATAAGACAAGAGGGAGGAGAATTTAGTCTATTCAGAATATTTTTAAAAGGGCATAAGAGAGCGGTATCTCTAGCTTTCATCATATATTGATATCCACCGAATCTTTATCAGATGAACCTACAAACTAGGATCACCCCCTCGATCCCTAAGGAAGCATCCTTAAGCACATGTTAATCCACCAAGTTTTACGATTAGGTTAAAGTTCTATATGATCTTAGAATTCGTTCCCAAGTCGTCCATAACCGTGGACAGGGCTTTTCGAAAATATTATTACCCTGTAGGGGTGTACAACTTTGCCCACACGTACTAACCGACTCTTAATGCCAGAACGTTATCCCTCTTCCTTGGAAGGCTGGAAGAGGGTGGTTAGACATGACCTTTAACTTGCTTTCACCGAGACCATGAGTCACGCACTAAGGAGATGCCGCCTAACGGGTCGAGTCCCAAGTCAGTCCCTAGAGATGTGAATAGGGATTGAGATTATGGAGGCTGGGCCTCTCCCATTCCCTGCCACGCTTACCTACCTATATGAATGCACCTCCTTCACCTCCTTCGAGAACAACCAAGATGCATATGTCGAATGGAACGCCCGAACTATGTGACTCATGGAATCTACTAGGAAAGTTAGTTGGCCGAGGGGGTTTCTAGGCCCCCGTGTGGCTATACGCTCGTCTTGGTTCAAGAGGCAAGAACTCAGGTCCTAGTGGTGGAAAGTATGGGACTGCAAAAACCACAACCCACCGCGGCCTCCCATACAAGACTTAGCATGTTTAACTTGCATCTCCGATCATACCACGTCATCTAGTCATACTAGGTTCATTCATAGCTCGGATTCATCAACCGGATGGACTAGTGGTAACAGCTAAGCATGGCTAAGCATAACAGATATAACAGCTCTAGCAATGCTTCACAAGCCAAACCCTAGTTATAATAGGAGAAGTGGATCAAGGAATATAGGCTACAAAGGAAACATGCATCATATAGGGTTACTCTGTCTATCGATAAAATACTTTTGAATCGTATGCACATGGAAAGAGTTAAAATGCTTGAAATCATAGGATTATAGCATGCGTGGGGCTACGCTTGCCTTTGCCAGTTGATACCCAGCTATAGATCTTTAGGTACATCATATGGACTTGTTCATTAAGGATCCATTGCTTCTCTTCGATGGTGTTGATCTCTAACTTTGATCTCGATACCGTATTCTACCGAGAAGAACCAAAACACCTGAAAGAAAGAGAAACAATCAACATATGGCATCGATGCAATGCTCAAGCAAGGATGATGATATAAAAAGTTAATAGTTATTGATATGAAACCCTAAAACATGCTCGGTCATTTTAAATAGGTCCGAGTGGTGCAAACCCTAATTCATGAGGAACCTCGGAGTCACCTGCGGGGTTCATTTTGTTCTTATAGTAAACTTGTTACTTGAAGTTACTCAACAATGCATGATTATGATTCTATGATGTAGATCTTATTTTTCTGAATATTTTTATATATTATTTGTATTTTTTTATTTAAAATTAATTAGTTATAAATTTTGCCAAATTTTAATTCATTTTAAATCATTTTTGAAATACTATAAAGTAATTTACATTTTGGAATTAATTTAATATTTTATTAATCAGAAAAATTTCTGAAAATGTTTAGTTGATTTACAAGGAGGCCCACCACTACTAGGAAACATGCTGTTAGTGGCGCACCCGAAATGCCCATCCGTGGCGCACTAGCAGTGCGCCATGGGCCTTGCGCTACGGCTATCTCTCAGCCGTGGCGCACTGCCTAGTGCGCCACTAAGCTTCCATAGTGCGCTTTAGGTGTAGTGCGCCACAGAAGGTAGACCATGTGCGCCACAGATGTATTTTTTGTTTTTTTTTAATTTCCGAGCCAGATTATATGCAATACAGATTATATACAATATTACAGCAGATATACACACATAGATACAAGATATACAATTGTATATATAAATACTCAATATGAAAAACAAGATTAAAACAAATACATATAGATAAGTCTCATACATGAATACATAGTCTAAGTTACATTGTTTCGATCATGTTACAAAGTAGTAGTTGGTGACATGCGAATACATGTGTCGATCGAAGAAGTTAGATATCGGAAGCTCGCCTAGACATCTAAACTAGCTAGCTAGACACAAACGCGGGATAAATAACCAAAGAAGATAAGCATGATCACCGCCGCGACGAAGGTGTAGGTCTTCATCCGGTTCCTTGTCCTAACTCCCGCTAGATAGCGCGTGTATCTAGCTTCCGCCTCCGCCATAGTGTTGTACCCTTTGTAGCTATTGCCGCTGAAACGGTGCACCTGTCTCCGGCAGTCTTCCCAATCATCGTAGACTCTGGGAACCCGTCCCTTGTACACGACGTACCACGTCATCTATAAGTTGACAATAATAATTAACCGATTATTGAAAAAAAACATATATAATTAAAGTCGCATATGAAGATACACTTATAGAAAGTACTCCTAAATCAAAAAGACCAAACTCAGAAAGCATGCCTCATATATAACTAGGTTGTTCGACACATGAATATGCTACGATGGAACTGTTCGCCAAGTAGGATGCACAACATCTGGACCTGTGCATAGCACAAGACGAACAATCCCATCGCAGCACATTCACATATAGTGTGCCACGACATTTGAATCATCGGCATTATTCTCGAAAAAGACCAAAGTAACTCAAAAAGCATGCCTCATATATATACATAGGTCGTTGGACACAGGAATATGCTACGATGGAACCGTTCGCCAAGTAGGATGCACAACACCTGGACCTGTGCATAGCACAAGGCGAACAATCCCATCGTAGCACATTCACATATATAGTGTGCCACGACATTTCAATCATCATCACTATTCTCGAAGAAGACCAAAGTAGCTCGAAAAGAATTCCTCATATATAACTAGCTAGGTCGTTGGACACAGGAATATGCTACGATGGAACTGTACGCCAAGTAGGATGCACAACACCTGGACTTGTGCATAGCACAAGGTGTACAATCCCATCGTAGCACATTCACATATATAGTGTGCCACGACATTTCAATCATCGGCATTATTCTCGAAAAAGACCAAAGTAGCTCGAAAAGAATGCCTCATATATAACTAGCTAGGTCGTTGGACACAGGAATATTCTATGATGGAACTGTGAGCCAAGTAGGATGCATAAGACCTGGACTTGTGCATATCACAAGGCTCACAATCCCATCATAGCACATTCACATATACATTGTGCCACGACATTTCAATCATCGGCATTATTCTCGAAAAAGACAAAAATAACTCGAAAAGAATGCCTCATATATATACATAGGTCGTTGGACACAGGAATATGCTACGATGGAACGGTGAGCCAAGTAGGATGCACAAGACCTGGACTTGTGCATATCACAAGGCTCACAGTCCCATCGTAGCACATTCACATATATAGTGCGCCACGACATTTCAATCATCGGCATTATTCTTGAAAAAAGAGTAAGGAAAAAAAGAAGGACCAAATTGAGCAAAGGACCAAAGAGTAAGCAAAAAAACTAAGCATTGATTGATATATAATAATAATAAGCAAAATAAGTAAGCGATGATTCATAAAACTAATAAGATAAGTACACTTGTCCACACACACACACAAAGGTCATCTATAGTTTGTAACTACAACTAGGCCAACATCAAGCCTTCTGGCTCGGCTTAGGGAACGGGAGGACGCCCTGTCTCGTCATGAACTTCCTATAGTCACCCTGCATCTCTAGGCGATCTTCTATGTCACGGTTATTCGGGATATTTTTTCCATAGAAGATCCCCCCCGAAGTCATGACATCACGAAAGATGATTGCCCCAAACTGCTGCTGGATGCGATACATCTCTTGTCTAATATCCGAATCATTGATCTTGGCCTTTGCTTCGGCCCACTGTATGAGATGATCTGGCAGCGTAGAATTTTGCTGGTCAAGTAGGAACGCCCTCATGTGATGGAGTGCGTAGTAGGCTTCCTTCTTATTGTTTTCCGGCTGCTTCACGCAGGGGAACTCCGTTACGTGGTTGAAGACGTGCCTGCCAAACTTGACCTTCGTACGCACGAAGGTGGTGCCTTCCGTCGAGGCAAAGCCAGTGAGAGCATCATCCAGAACTTCCTTGATCTTGTCGTAGTTTTTCTTCTTTTCTAGACTCCCTGAGTCGAAATACGTGGCGTGGGAATGCTTCGGTGATAAGGAGATGAGTGTGCAGTGTTCATCTCTGCGCAAAAAATTCAAATGGAATGTGTTGGAAAAATAATGATGATGATCTAATAAAGCCAATCGACGGTGGCGAGTGAATAACGACTTATTCGGGAAAGTAAGGCACGAGAATGTATTCCTTTGTCTTGTTCGCCACGAGGATTCTTTTTAGGTACGAGGCCACGATACGTCGTTCGGCGGGGGAACCCAAGCAGCCGTCACGCATGTAGTAGGGGTCCACTATAGCGATGCCCGGTGTGTTCTCTCTAATGATCTGCATGGCCAGGCTGAGAGAAAACAGACGGACCATGGTATAGTGCAGCGGGTATAGGTGGAACATATTGAAGATGTCGTCGAACCGCAGGAAGAACAGATCCGCAGGGGCATTGTCGACGAAGACCAAGCCTGGTGGCACCTTAACCACGAATACCGGGTGCGAGGGATCTATCTCCGATAGAAGGCGTCTCTCTATCGTCAGCACGCCGTCATGCACACTCTGCAGTTCCGAACTGGCGAGCTTCCGCAAATTCTTAGGTAGCATGGGCTCACCCGCCACATGAATCCTCCACATAATTCCCTCGGGTCTTGGTGGCCCGTCCCGAAACCTGATCGAATTTGCAGTTGTTGACACCACCGGCTGGCTCGAGCTGCTAGATTTTCTTTTCCTGCCCTTTTTTCCTTTTGGAGAGCGGGCAGGCACCGCAATCTGAGCACCGGCCGCCCTATGTAGTGTGTCAGGGCTTAGAATAAAGGGCCGGTTGGTTGTATCAGCTAGCTCTGTAAAGGCGCAAGCTGGAGGCGTCTCCTGAGAACCAAACAGACGCTTGGTGATAGTGGCTTTCTCTGTGGGGCCACCAGCTAGGTCTTCTTCTTTGCCAAACTGAGTGCTGAAGAAGTGATCATTCCAGTCTTCGTCCTTTTTCTTCTTGTGATGTATGTTGCTGCATCGTAGTCGTCGTCATCTTCAATCTTTGGATCGCCGTACTGGTCGAAGTCTTGCTCGTTGGAGACTCCATCCATTCCGATGATGTTTCTTTTTCCTCTCCTCACGACAACACGGCTAGGCTTTGTCGGGTCGGTAATGAAAAAACATTGGTCCACTTTGGTAGCCAGTACCCACGGTTCATTTTTCGCGGCCACGTTTGCACCGGCGGCCTTGGATTTGGCTGCTTCGGGTATAACCATGGTTCTGAAATACCGGTCTTCTCTTTCGACGCTCTTTGCCCATCTGACACGGAACATCGGCACCTTTTGTCCACAGTAGTCGAGCTCCCAGATCTCCTCGATTCTTCCGTAGAATCTTTCCTTCACGTTGTCATCGGTGTAGAATTCCGACGTTACGCCTGAGTTCTGATAATCACACTTGTTGTCCTTTTCCTCCGTGTAGAATGTGTAGCCGTTGATATCATACGCCTGATAGGTCACCAGGTTTTGCATCGGTCCCTGCGACAAGGTGAATATGATCTTTTCCGTGTCAGAAGAATGCGAGCGCGGGGGATTATCAAGGAGCGTCTGCCTAAACCAACGCGTGAAATCTGAGTTGTGCTCTTTGATTATTTCTCCTTGCGTCCTCTGTATGCCCCGGTCACTGTACTTCTTCTCGATTAACCTTTTGTGCTTCTGTACCCAAGGATCGACCAGTTCTAAATGCTGTAGCGCAACGAGGTTTGCTCGATCAAAGTCCGCGCGTCAAAAATCGAAGTCTGCATGCAGTATGCGACGACCCTCTCGGTGACCAGATCCGTCGAGCTTGCCAAGGTGTCTGTTGATGGGAAGACCGACAGGGTTCTCGATGTCTAGATAATTCGTGCAGAAAGAGATGCACTCTTCGGCAAGAAAGCCCTTGGCTATGCTTCCATCTGGGACCTGTTGCGAACGTATCCTTTGATGTGTCCGTTCATCCTTTCGAACGCCATCATGCTGCGGAGGAACATCGGCCCGAGTTGTACGATGTCCTCCACGACATGGACCAGCAGATGCACCATAATGTCGAAGAATGCGGGTGGGAAGTAGACCTCAAGCTCACATAGTATCACCACGATCTCCTCCTGTAGCCTTCCGAGCTGATTCAAGCCAATCGACTTCCTAGAGATGACGTCGAAAAACTTGCATAGGCCAAATAACGTTTCACGGACGTGCTCGTCCATTATCCCTCTTAGTGCGACCGGAAGTACCTGCGTCATTAGCACGGCACAGTCGTGAGACTTCATGCCACTGAACCTCTGCTTCGCCTCGTCTAGGTATCTGCTTATCTTGCCCGCGTAGCCGTAAGGAAATTTGACTCCTAGAAGGCACTTGAAAAACTGTTTGATCTCATCCTGGCTTAGAGTGAAGCAAGAAGGAGGGCAGTAATATTCGTTCTTGTTGAAATTTTTACCCTTCCGACGACCTTGTGTCGTCTCCGACTCATGATCATCGTCATCTTCCTGATCATCAGGAGTAGTGCGTCCTCCGTGAAGCTCCTTCCGGATACCCAAGCATATCAGGTCGTGCGTTGCTTTCGGACCATCTTTCGTCCTATCTGGCATGTTGATTATGGTGGCGACCAGACTCTCGCACACGTTTTTCGTGATATGCATGATGTCGAGGCTATGAGGCGTGCGGAGAAACTTCCAGTATGGCAACTCCCAGAAAACAGACCTTGTTTTCCATACCTTCATCAGCGGCTTGTCTTGTTGCTGCCTCTTTCGCTTCTTTCCAGGCTTAGGACAATCTTTCCAGTTTTTCAGCAAGTCTTCCACTTCTTCGCTGCTCCTACGCTCTGGGATTCCTCGGGTCTCTGATTTGCCATCGAACAGGTCTCCACGTTTTCTCCATGGATCATTCTTGCCGAGCCACCTCCGGTGCGCCATGAACACGGTTTTCGATGACCCTGGATCTTTCTCTAGTTGGAGATAGCTTGTGTTATCCATGCACCTAACGCATGCGCAGAATCCTTGGATAACCTGCCCCGAGATATACCCGCAACCTGGATAGTCTTGCACCGTAGTGACCAACGCGGCTCTCATAGTGAAATAATCTTGTGCGACGGCGTCGTAAGTATTGGCTCCAGATTCCCATAACGTGGCTAGCTCCTCTTTCAACAGCCCGAGATACAGATTGATGTCGGTACCAGGTTGTTTCGGCCCTTGAATTAGCATACTCATTTGTATGTACTTCTTCTTCATGCACAACCATGGAGGGAGGTTGTACATCCATACAAACACGGGCCAAGTTCTGTGCGTGCTGGTCTGGCTACCGAACGGATTGAGTCCATCGGTGCTCGCACCAAGCCTGATGTTCCTCGAATCTCCACCGAATTCTGGGAATTCGAGGTCCAATGCTTTCCACTGGCTAGCATCTGAAGGGTGCGTCAGTAGCTCATCCTTTTCGGGGTCATCATCATCTCCTGGCTTCTTCCTTTCCACATGCCATCGCATGAGCTTCGCTTCCTTAGGGTCCGCGAAATAGCGCTGCAGACGAGGAGTGATAGGAAAGTACCATACCACTTTTTGAGGTGCTTTCTTCCCTTTCTTGTATCGACTCATGCCGCACACCGGACATGTGGTTTTCTCCGCGTCCTCGCCCCAATAAATGATGCAATTGTTGATGCATACGTGATATCTAACGTGCGGTAGATCGAGAGGACAGACGATTTTCTTGGCATCCTCGATACTAGTTGGACATGTGTTCCCCTCCGGGAGACGATCGTGCCAGAATGCCATCATATCGTCGAAGCTTGCGTCGCTCAATTTGTGCTTTGCCTTCATCTCCATAGCCTTGAGCGTTACATTCAACCGGGTATCATCGGGCCTGCATCCTTCATACAATGGAGTAACCGTGTCTTTCTCAAGTTGCGCAAGCTTGGCTTTCTCTCTAGCGGCAGCCCTGGCGTTACTCGTCTGCTTGAGAAGCAGCTCTTGCACATAAGGGTCCCGCACCCAGCCTGACGTTGTTCCATCGTCGTCTGCTGCTCCGGCATCTAGATCATCATCATCCCGGTCTGCTCCCGCACCTTCACCATCTCCAGGAGACTCTTCATCATCTTGCCCGTTCTCGCCGTGATGATGATGATCGTCATGTTGGCCACCTTCACCGTCTCCATCGTCTTCGTCATCTCTTATCCAACGAGTGTATCCATCCATTAAACCATGGCGGAGCAGGTGCGCCTGCAGATTCCCGGAATCTGGGTCGATCACCCAGTTGAGTTTGCATCTTCTGCACGGACATCTTATATCCATCTTGTTATTTTATATCATTTCGGCCGTCGCACATTTCAAAATCTAGCCACAATGCCTTCGCTCATTATGCGGACCATTTTTGCCTGCACGGTGTACACGGTACAATTAGAAGTCTATTAGAACCACATAATGCATGCATGCATGCAATGGTCGATAGCAAATTTCGGCATGACCTATCCTAAAATTAGGACCTTTGCGAAATGCCAAAGTCTTGCCAAAATGGAAATGAATCAACATTTTGGCAAAACAAATGGCAACTTGTTCACATACAAACACAAGAGAGAGAGAGAGACCGATCCATACACACATGAACATATCATTATCCTCTCCATACGCACATGCATGAGCATCATCGATACTCTCCATATACACACACATATGACCATCCTCTCCACATACACACATCATGAGCATCGATCATCTACATACATATGAGCACATCATCCATATACACATGAACACATCCTTACATGGACAACTTACCGAGATGAGAGACCGATCGCGAGAAAGATGGAAAGGAGAGGTGTGCGCGTCGACCGGAGAAGGAGATGAGAGACCGGAGACCTCCTCTATTACTTATGTAACATCCAAAGCAAGTTTTACATGCTAAAAATGGTGAATGGGTGGAGAAATTGAGGTGGGAAGGAGAAGATCCCGACTAGATCTAAGGAGGAAGAAGAAGGGGAAAGTGAAGTGTGGGGTGGTGGATGTGTGGTCACACATGTGCACATAAAGTGCTGTCCTAAAAAAATCGACACATCCGTGGCGCACACGGCCCTAGTGCGCCACAGGGAGTAGAAACAACCGTGGCGCACTAGGCCATGTGTGCCACAGATGTTCCTACTCCCAGTGGCGCACTAGGCCGAGTGCGCCATAGAAGTTTGTGGCCGTTTCACAGCAGAGGGGGGCGTGCGCTTAGGCGTAGCGCACCCCCCCATGTGCGCCACAGATGGCACTAACAACCGTGGCGCACATGACTGTAGTGCGCTACAGATGTTTGGCGTGCGGCCAACAGGCCCCTGGCCCACACACATCTGTGGCGCACTATAGTCATGTGCGCCACGGTTGTTCTAGTTACTAGTAGGGCACTGCCCACAGGTGAGCCACGCCTGTTTTGGCCGTGGGGCACTTCAACCATGTGAGCCACGGATGTGCTGATTACCTATAGCCGTTTTCCTAGTAGTGCACATGTCATATAATTCTTATTTACAGAAATTATTACAAGAAAAGGAAAGGAATATGACGTCATGGTGACGTCATGATGATGTCATCAATGACGCCCTTCCCAGATGGAGCACGGGCAAGCGAAAGAGGGCGCGCGGGGTAGCGTGAATGGTCGCATTCGACGCGATGGCCCTGGCGAACCAAAAAGTAGCGGAGCCGCTTCCTTTTGGCCACCAGAACACGACCGACGACAAAGCTGAACGGTGGCGGCAGTAGGTGGTCGTCGGGAAGGTGAACCAGAAGACGAGGGACAAATCGAATAGGTCCACGAGGACCATGAGCTCACCGGGAAGCTAGCAGAGGGGTCGAGGAGGCGAGGCGAGCACGGACGGCGACAAATCGATGGCGGTGAGCTCCATTGGTGGTGGAGAAGACGATGATGTGGGGCTCAACTCAGAGCACCCTGGCTCGATTCCTTTTATGAGGAGCACCAACGAG
This sequence comes from Avena sativa, assembly GCA_916181665.1. Taxonomy (NCBI): domain Eukaryota; kingdom Viridiplantae; phylum Streptophyta; class Magnoliopsida; order Poales; family Poaceae; genus Avena; species Avena sativa. Next base: position 269,316,118 of record OV702281.1, read on the forward strand.
ACGAGGTGGAGTCAGCGGTGGTCTAAGATAGGCAAGGGGTGGTCAGGAATTTTGGGCCACGTAGAGATAAAACAAAACTTTTTCCTCTAACGGGGTGATCCCAAGATATAGCTGAGGTAGAAGGCCATGAGGATTACCACTAGACGCGCGGTTGCGGATTACTGATGAAGCGCATCAGTTGAATGCAGTGCAGTCCTCACGATCTGATCCGATCATCCTAGTGCTGATCGTACAACACCGCTGCAGGTATCCACACGTACAAGGAGGAGCGCCCGTGGTGAACTACTAGGTTCAATACGACGTCTGGACTGCTGTGGAGCTAGGGTTTCCAACCATGGAATGACCTAACCGATCAACACTCATGGGTTTCTGCGCCCCACTATATATAGGGAGTGAACGTGGGCTCCATGCACTCATGGCCCATTCACTAAAGCCCATATAATATTAGTCACTGTGAGTCCGACTCACTGACTCAGTCCAAATCCGGCTCGGATCCAACCCAACCAGATTTCTAGTTTAGATCCAATCCAAACTTGCTCCCGCTCTTAAGTGTGTGACCACACAGGCTCATGGCAACTTGGACATGATTGGAGTCCGACTCTCAATCGATTATTCGGTAGCGGCTCCTAGCAGAACGTGCCGACTCCCAAGTACCAAAGAGTCATGACGACTTGCCTTTCCAATGCGACTTGCATCAGAGTCCCTTTTCCCTCACGATATACCTTGTCAGACTATAGGCAAATATTTGTCATCGCTTAAATAGTCCAACTCTCCTCTCGATCCAAGATAAGTGATTTATCCGACTAACTCTTAGTCGATCACCTCGGTTAACACTTAACCGAGTCATGCATGGCCATGCTTTCTAAATCATATCATCTGAGAGGGCCCAGAAAATCTCTCGAATTGGAGGGGCAAAATACCATCTTGGTTATTCACATCACGCAGCTTGATTCTCAGTCGACCCGACTCTTCCTTTATAACTGTCTAGTTACGGATCAGCGTTTGATAGAACCTAAGTTGGTGATCCTCAACTCGTACTGTACAACAACCTCATGTCTAAGGATTACATTGATTGAGATATACAAATGACAACTTGTTCGTTGTACCTCAATATGGGTCAATCCAACTCGCTAAACTCTTTAGACGAATCTATGTAAGTCGGAATAGCATCTCCATGGCCATGATAAGTGGAACCGAGTCATCAAGCCGACTTTCACATTGGTCTAAGTTGTGTGTCCAGCACAACCTCAATGACCAAGGATATTGAGTACAAACAACATGAACGCATAGTTGCACAACTGAATCACATATTCAATGATACACATCAGATGTTTATACAAGGACAACTTAATATCTTTATGAATACAATGGGAAACACCATCATACATGATTGCCTCTAGGGCATATTCCCAACAAGGAACGGCAGGGCGGGGGCGATGCCTGTAGCTAGGGTTTTAGCCATGGTGGAGACGAGGAAAAGAAGGAGAAGTGAGGCACGCTAGGGATTATCGGTGGCGAGGCAGGGTCCTTATAGGCACCGGCGGGTGGTGGAGCGAATCTTAGTGCAGCTCCGGTGGCGGACAGCGGACGACGCAACAGTGAGATGGTTCCTTGTCGGGGATGAAGACGACGACTAACAGACGAGTCGAAACGGTATCGGGCTAGGGGAGGGATGCAGATGGGCCAGGTGGGCCGCGGCAAAGGAAGGCATGCAGGCTGCTGGCGGCTGCGCTAAGTGGCGGATAGAGAGGGAGGAGAGATGGGTTGCGACCTAGTTTGGTTTAGAAGCAAATTTTATTTCAGAAAACCTTTTCTTTTTCTTTTTCTGTTTTCTATTTTCTCTTTGTATTTTCAACTTCAGTTATGTTTTGTATATTTCGAAAATACCAGAGGGTTTTAAAAGTGATAAAAACACTCAGGGGCCCTTCCATACTATTTGGGCTCCACAATTTTGGCAGTTTTCAAAATACAAAACCAGTTGAGAGAGTTTACAAGAGAGGGCAAAATTAGGTTTTTGTGATTATTTCTTGCATGCATTTTAATATGATGCTCATGCTATGCTCAAACAAACCATAATTATTAGTAGAAGTAGGGGTGTTACAAATCTATCCCCCTTAAAATAATCTCGTCCCGAGATTCCTTGGTAGGAAGATAGAAGGAACAAGGTACACTAATCTTCAACGATATTCTCAAAGAGGTTGATCCATGCTACCATTATTGAATGAATGAAGCGCTTCATTTCCTCAGGGTTGCTACTCACACTAAGGAAGAGAGGGAATGACACAAAACCGCAAAACGAGTATCTCTTGGTCAACTCATAGATAGATGTTTTATGAACATCTGTGAAGCCAACGACACGAAACACGTCAAGATAAAGGAGGAAGCAAAAGGAGAAGGTTTCAAATTGATGCTTAGATGGTCTTCATAAGGATTGAGACCATGGAACTTGCAGAAGAGTTTTTACTTCTGAGGGAAGGATACTTCCAACAGAATGAATATGACCACAAACTTAGAAAAGTGAACCTCTAGTAAATAACTTAGGTAGAGATTTCACGAATACAAAGATGTAGATCGACAAAACCAAGCTGTTGAACTACTTTTGAAACAGAAGGGTCATTCTTTCGTTCAACAGAAGGCCAAGACAGAAAGGTGTTTTGTGGAGAGGACTCATCAGAGTCACAAGGAACATGTAGCAAGAGGATCTAAAATCATATTCACTCTTCTAACATGGTTGAGGAAACGGAGGAAACTTTTTATTCATCCAGGACTATCAGAATCTTTGCCAAAGATCATGATATCACTTTACACCACCAGGATGAATGGATAACAAGATTCCTGATGACACGAGAAAAAGAAACTTCATTCCCAGACTTTAATTACTTGGCACAGTAGAATGCTTGCCAACATAAAAGGGTCTGGAGGATCGATCGAGAGACATTTAGCAACTCTACTTTAAATGTCCTCCTTGATGTTTGAACTCTGATATCAGGCTACAAACAATCCTTTAACAAGTCATCAAGTAAAGGTGAAACTTCGAATACAAAGGAAACCATAAGCATAACTCCTATAATAAGTCATAGAAGAATCCTCATGAGGTGTGGTTGTTATTGCTGAATCAAGAGAATATGACAATAGGTATTCCGGCTAATTGTGTCAACCATTACATCAACCTTGCCATATTTTCAAAGAAATCTACATCAAAACCTTGAGGAACACCAACCATCATGTTTGCTTGATATTTAAATTCGGTTAGGTGGAGAGATTACTTCAGACTCAGCATGTCCAAATAGAAAGTATGCAACATTTACCACAAGGGTAAAGTTACTAGATTCTCAAGTCATGGACTACAATGTAAAGCTCCAAAAGATGAGCTAGATTGCGAAACACATGTGTTAGCAAGTTATCAAAAGACAATTGGACCTACATGAATTTTTTTGCAAGAAGACACAACTGAATCCTTGTTGGAAAGCATTTAGGAAGATACTAGAGTTATTGGAATTCTTCTCTTCCATAAAAAAATCAATTAGTGGCATAGTGTGCATCAAGGAACTTCTCGAAAATTAAGGTAACAACCTGTCATATCCAAAATACTTCACACATGCTTGAATAACTTGAAATGATTCCCGAGAAAACAAGAATAACTGTCCCCAAATCCATGATGACATCTTTCAACAATTGCACGTGAACCGCGAGGTTACTACTAGCATCCAGAACACATACTTCGAGATGACACAAAGATGGTTCTCAAAAGTTTCCAACACTAATGCTGAATGATCCATATGAATCTCTTATAGTATGGAGAAGGTAAGGATGTCATCGGTGGGCTCAATAACAAACTTATCAATACACTCCAAGAAGATGGACTCATATGTTGTATGAATAAAGCAGAAACATTGGTCAGACCAAAGGACATGAAGATATACTGAAGTGAAACATCAAGAATAGATGCACCATCAGAATAGTCCTTAAGACTGAGTTTGATTTGACAATAACCCATATCAAATCAAAGTCAGGGAAGATAACATATCCGCGAAGGAGATACTATCATTCTTCATCATGAACAAGACTAGACATCCCTTTTAGGATGAACATAGTCCTATAGAACTTTTGTCTTACAACTCTCCTAGTTGTTGTTTAAGCTCAACCAACTAGCTCAAGCGTATCCAGCACGAATCCTTGGAGAAAAGAGCAGTTCAAAGAACTTTCTTGGTCAAGAACCTGACATCACGGTCATGTGGCGACATGGCGATACTTATAGTAGACATATAGAATATAACGAACCACCGATATGACACTTAGTTCGAGAGGAAACTTGCTTTGTAAGGCAAGAAGACATAGTCTAAGAGTTTCGATACAAACCTAACTCTTTGACCGAAAAGAGTGTACCAGAATAACGGACTTGGTGGCACAATCAAACTTTGCTTAGTGATAGATTAACCATCACGCTAAGAATGACTAAAATGTCCTTGGGGTTCAAAGCATTAATATTTTCTAAGAATCTTGGATGACCACATTATTATGCACACGCATTATTCATGGGCATAAATAGCTCAGTGGAAAGGTGAGTATATATGTGTATGCGCATCACTTCATTAAGAGGGTCATGAAACTTAGCATGACCTCTTAGTATAAAAAGGGTGTGATACTTTAAGATAACAAAGAACAAAAGCTAACCGATGCCTCTTGATATGCGGATTACAACCCCTTGACCTGGTCTTATAAATGACGAGGTACTGGAGTTTGTTTCTTCTGACATCCCTAAATGGAATATCTTGACGAACCACAAGAGTATATTGCATCAAAATATACCAATGCACATTTACTACTTGGCTACCAACTGGTAGACAAAGGTCAGAAATAACAAGAGAAAGAAGGAACATGCTCAGGATAGAATCCCGAGATGTGGATGCATAATCAACAACTTCCGAAGGCCAATGCGTAGAAGAGGTAGGGGTGGCAGAGTCACGAGTATATATGCGAGACTCACAAGGAGTACTCTTGTTGTGATCTATTTGTGTTCCATTAAAAAATCCGCCATAGCTAGTGGTAGGGGAAGTCCTTAGTTGTCGCGACTCAATCACGACAATAATCACAAGCTTGAAGGCTAGAGTAGAAGGTACTAGCCATCCTTATGTAATGTTTAGACATTAACAACATGGATCAACAAAATGGATCTTGGGTTAAAGGTTAGCTTCATGTGCAAGATTCACAACACCAGAAACCACCACAATCAGGGATCTTAGGTTCAATTCCGAGGGTTAAAACCCAAAGAAGGAGTAACTACTATCTGAGTGACAGGGAGCGCACTACAATGTAGTAATCACAAGTTAGCTTCCAAAAGAAACTTCTGAAGTACCCAAACAAACAAAAAGGAGACACACGAGGCGAAAGGAAACCTCAAGGCATAGAACAGAACACTATGGCACCTACAATGAAACCTCAGCCCATAAGATAGAGAGTTCATGATGGAAAGGAATCTCTCAGGTGAAACGGAACAAGGGGAGCAAGGAACACACACACTAGACTCTAGAAAAGTCAACACTAGGTCAACTGCTTGAGAAATAACATGCCTGGAAAGGCACCTAAGCTTTGAAAAAAGAGACGATGTAGACAAACTTTTCCAAATCAACACAAGTTAAGATGACCCAGAGTTAGAGCGAAACTAGATAAGGAGTAAACAGAAGCATACTAGCGTTTTTGCAAATACTTTTCACCTTTTAATAGTTTTCACACACTCTAGACTCAACATCGACTAGTAGAGAGGTTTTCCTACAGATGGTACGACTCTGATACCAAAAACCGTGACATCCCCGGGATTAAGGCTAGACAAATCCCAGACCTTTGTCTGATCATAAGCCTAACCTAATCTTGAAATCTTACAGAGAAAGAATCAGTAACACAACAGTGACATAACGACACAAAACAATTAGAGCAAGCTCATAACTGAGCAAATAACCAAAATATTACAAGCATAGGTCACTGACCACAAACATCAAACAACGAAAGGCAAATTATGCTATTAAGTATAACAAACTTAACAAACGGCCTAAGAGGCCTGAAGCATAACGATGACGTCCAATCCATATATCCCAAACTGCCGACTAGGGACCCCAAGATACTGGTCGATGTCGTAAAGAACTCTTCTTCAGGGGAACACTTAGTCTGCTAAAAAGTATCAACAAAGAAAGGGTGAGTACGGGGTGTACTCAGCAAGACTTATGGCTGGTGGAGTTATTTTGCATAAAGCATCTTTGTTTATAAGACAAGAGGGAGGAGAAGTTAGTATATTTAGAATATTTTTAACAGGGGATAAGAGAGCGGTATCTCTAGCTTTGATCATCTCTTGATATCCACCGAATCTTTATCAGATGAACCTACCAACTAGGATGACCCCATCGATTCCTGAGGAAGCATCCTTAAGCACACGTTGATCCACCAAGTTTTACGATTAGGTTAAAGTTCTCTATGATCTTAGAATCCATTCCCAAGTCGTACATAACCGTGGACACGGATTTTTGAAAATATTATTACCCTGCAGGGGTGTACAAATTTACCCACACGTACTAACCAACTCTTAATGCTAGAACGTTAGCCCTCTTACATGGAAGGCCGACAGAGGGTGGTTTGACACGACCTTTACCTTCCTTTCACCAAGACCATGAGTCACACACTAAGGAGATGCCGCCGTAATAGGTCGAGTTCTGAAGTGTAACATCCCAAAAATATTAATAAAGGTTATCAAATTCCAATCACTCAAATTTAGGGTTAACAAAAACTTTTCTTAATAAAATCCATATGAATGCATGTGTGTATGTGATGAATGTATGAATGCATGAATGGACTTGTGTGATTGTTATGAATAGCAAGGAATGGTTTAAAGATGAAAACAACATCATCTAAATCATTTCCAAGCAGAATAAAATCAAGAGAAATTCAAAAACAAACCAAATGAGCAAATGGTCTTTTTTGCCAATCTTGCTCACTAGACCACTTTGGGTGTTTCTAGTCCAAAATTTCAAACAGAAACAAATCCAATTCTTTTCACCCCTTGATAGACCAAGTGAAAGTGAACGCAAGCCCACTTTGCAAACCCACAGAAACATTTGGCAACCCTATTCAAATGACATTTGAAATTTGAATCTATTTCATATGGTAAGATCACCTTTTCTCAAAATCTAACCAAAAACAGTGCACCTTGACAAATCCAAGCAACCAGAGACTACCTAGTATGTGACCTTTGCACCCACCAAGTTTCATCCAAAAATTCAAATTTAAATCTCTTGTGGCCATTTCATCAAACACCTTCTGAGCACAAATCAAATTAAACAAAAAACACTATTGTGAGCTGTGTGTGTGCCAACCTTGTTCCCTCTCTAGATCTTACTACACTCCCAGTAGATCATCTACCTTGTCTAAGCATCTCTAGCTCACTGTGAACTCGACCATGCCATCAATGGTCACCATGGCCGAGAAAACTTGCCACCCCAACGTCGACAGCATGCTACAAGCCTAACCAACCTCGCCAACCGTGTCTAGCAAACACGCCACCGTCCATCGCCACCCTCTATCCAGCCCTCGAGCCCTACTAGCCACTGGACCACGCAGAACGCACGCGCCCATTTTCTGTGCGACCATGCCGAGAGCACGCCAGAGCGCCGAGTTCGACACGCTCGCACAGACCGCGCCCCGCCTCCGCTCCTCGTGTATGTGATCACCACCGCCCTAGGAACCTCCCAGACAACCCCGTTCGTCGCCGCGTGACCCGTAGCCGCTGTACGGCATTAAAACTGCCGTCGATGCCGCTTAGAGCGTCGACGTGTTCTGACCGAACCGCACCGCCCCACGCCTCGCCATCAAGCCGTTGAGCTTCGCCAGGAGGCATCGCACCATCCCCTACCTTCGGCCATGCCATTAGCTCACTGTGAAGCCGACCCCGACGAACTCAGCCCGCACCCTTTGGTTCCCTCGTCGCACTATAAATAGAGGCCTCCCCCGCTCGAATTATTCACACCATTCCACTCCTCTCTCTCTCTCTCTCTCTCTCTCTCTCTCTCTCTCTCTCTCTCTCTCTCTCTCAGAACCACCCACTTCTTCCTCGGAGCAAGGAGTGCACCAGGTTGCCGGAATTTCGCCGGAGCTTGCCGTTGCTGGAGGAGAAGGGCGCCGTCGATTGGAGCCACTCCGGGAGGAGCCGCCAGTACCAGGAGAACCGCCGTCGTCGACTTTGTCGTTCGCCCCCATCGCCGACCATCGCCTGAGCCCCGGTGAGCCTCCCCAGATCCCCACTAGCCGCGCTAGGGTTCGTGCTCGTCGCGTTCTATTCAGACATGGACGATGATCAACCGTAGATCTTACTTCTAATCCTATGGTTATAATCGCCCCGTACCCCTTCACACCCCCTATCTCACTTACTGGTGGGGACAACCACTTAACCCGCCCGCGTGCGCTGTGTGCAGTGGGCCGGCCCAGTTAGCACTACCGCGTGACCCAGTAGTTTAAATTTAGATTTTTTATTTTAGTTTCAACCCTAGTTTGTCTATTGATTCAAAATTCAATCTAGAGAGTTTCACTGAACCAAATTACATGAAACCAATTTTGCTAGAAAGGTATAGAAATTCTTAATCCAAGCCCATTGGATTCAAACCTTTTGGAATTATAGATCACCTATAGTAAAAATAAAAAGGCAGAGGCTTTTCTGCATTCAAACATTTTTCAAAATTCAACCATAAATGCTTTTGAGTTGATTCCAACTCTCAAAAGTCACACTTGATAAGATCTTTCTGAATATATAAAAATATCTAGGTTTACTTGCAGTAATAATGGAGAAGTAATAAAAGAATGCCCCATAGGCATTTCTAGTCACTTTAATTAATTAAAATGAAAAGGTTGAACCTTATTAAATTGATACCACTTTAAATCACATTCCTAAGTATTGAAATATGTGGTGATGACATGTGTCAATATAATCCCATGTTTTAGTTGAAGAATATTAAATCTTAAGTAGTTTTTCAATGAGTAGAAATTACTTTTCTAAAATAAAATAAATATGACTTTTGCCTTAATACTTGTGATGATAGTGATGATGCTAGATCATCTAGTGTGAGCCTTTGTGTGCTAAATAGAAGTAGTTAAGTATTGTTTGGTGATTGTGTACCTCGTATTTATTTATAGATGCTAGTACCGAGCAAGGATACGAAGAGGAAGGAGAATACTATGAGGAAGAAGTAGAGGAGAACTTCAACCACTGCACTGCACAAGGCAAGCTTCACAATACAAGTTAACTTTGAAAGCTAACACTTGCAAGATAACTATGCCAAATAGATGCCTTAGGCATATGTGATTATACCACCTTATTATACCAAATCCCAGTTTTACTTGCAAGCTGTACTCTTTTATTTCTTTAGCAAAGCTTTCTATTTGTGTTTACTTAGTGACTTGTAGATTTTGGAAAGATTATTTAGAGGTAACATAAAGAGCATAAAACTTGGCCTAAGTTAGATAGATATTGATGTCATCCTAAGGCATGAGATTGAACTTAGATAAGTCAAACTTTATTACCACCCCTCATTAGTGTTTACCCCCACTTGTAGTGGCTAGTGCTAATCATAAAACTTGATCACTTTAGATGGGAATACTTGGTGAAAAGGATTATTAAAACCTTAGAATGATGAGTCATTCTAATGAAATGTTTTGACATGTGTTAGTGAACACAAGGTGACTTTGATGATAAAAATGTTGAGGTATGAGCCTTAGCCCTTTATAAAACTGATAGTTGTCTGGATGCGATACCATTCCAATTGTACCGTACAACCACAATACCCCAAATTTGGGTAGGGCTTGACTAGAAGTTTATATACCTTAGTATGGATTCCCTTGCGGCCGAGGTTTGAGCTGAGGCTACCTCGTGAAGATTGACCACCTGTGTAGTTCCCAAGATGACAAATGGTCATGGTTGGGAGGCCAAACTCATAGGAGAGGTGCCTATACTAGGGTGTGTAATTGAAATCTTAGGATTGATTATCCGCATACTGAGTATGGTAAATTCAGGATTGTCCTAACGGATGTATCGAATATGTGGTGAAAGTGTACCACCTCTGTAGAGTGTCAAACTATTCGAATAGCCACGTCCGCGGTTATGGACAGTTGGAGTGGCCATAATCTTCTGTCGTCAGATGTTTTCAAAATGATTTGTGAAATGAATCATGACTTTGACTTGACCACAACAGGGTTGTGAAAGTGAAAACTAAGTTCCCACTTAGGTGTTTTAAAACCTTCAAGTAGTTTTCTTTGCTTCTAAACTCAGTTAGAGATAAATATTGCCTTTTTCAAAACAACCTAGAGCTTAATATTCCTACTCAAACTTTCTACATGTTAGTGTTAGTTTGCGAGTACTTAAAGAGTACTCATGGCTTTGTCCCTGGATATTCCCGTGGCCAGACTATGAAGAGGACTATCAGGAGGATGGACCGCAGGAAGGTTACGACAACTAGGATCATCTCCCATCATCAGCATTGCCTGTGACTATGAAGATGGAGCCTCGCCCACGGTATCGTTATTATATTATTCCGCTGCTTGAATGTATTAAGACTGGATCATGAGATCCTTTATTTGTTGTAAGACCTTATGTATGGTGTGTAATGGATGATGTACTGTGATATCCAATCTGTTATGTCACGCAAAAATGGTAATCCTGGGATTGCGATGTATGGCATAACTGGCATCTGGGATTAAAAATCCGGGTGTTTACATGAAGTCGTTACCTAGATATGTGCAAAGGGTTTGAGATTACGGAGACCGGGCCTCTCCCATTCCCTGCCACGCTTACCTACCTGTATGAATGCACCTCCTTCACCTCACTCGAGAACAACCAAGATGCATATTTTGAATGGAACGCCCGAACTATGTGACTCATGGAATCTACTAGGCAAGTTATTTGGTGGAGTGGGTTTCCAGGACCCCGTGTGGCTGTATGCTCGTCTTGGTTCAAGAGGCAAGAACTTCGGTCCTAGTGGTGGCAAGTATGGGACTGCAAAAACCAAAACCCACCATGGCCTCCCATATAAGCCTTAGCATGTTTAAATTTCATCTCTGATAATACCACGTCATCCTGTCATACTAGGTTCATTCATAGCTCTGATTCATCAACCGGTTGGTCCAGTGGTAACAACTAAGCATGGCGAAGCACAAAAGATATAACAACTCTAGCAATGCTTTACAATCCAAACCCTAGTTATGCTAGGACCAGTGGATCAGGGAATATAGGCTACAAAGGAAACATGCATCAGATAGGATTACTCTGTCTATCGATAAAATAATTTGGAATCATATGCACATGGCAAAGAATTGAAATGCTTGAAATCATAGGATTATATCATGTGTGGGGCTACACTTTCCTTTGACAGTTGATACCCAGCTATAGATCTTCAAGTACATCAGATGGACTTGTTCATCAAGGATACATTGCTTCTCTTTGATGGTGTTGATCTCTGACTTTGATCTCGACACCGTATTCTACCGAGAAGAACCAAAACACCGGAAATAAAGGGAAACAATTAACACATGGCATCAATGCAATGCTCAAGCAAGGATGATGATATTACAATTTAAAAGTTATTGATATGAAAACCTAAAACATGCTCGGTAATTTTAAACAGGGCCCGAGGGGTGCAAACCCTAATTCAGGAGGAACCTCGGAGTCACCTGTGGGGTTCATTTTGTTCTTCTAGTGACTTGCTAATTGAAGTTCCTCAACAATGCATGGTTATGATGCTATGATGTAGACCTTATTTTTCTAAACATTTTGATATATTATTTGTACTTTTTGATTTAAAATGAATTAGCTATGAATTTCTCCAAATTTTAATTCATTTTAAATCATTTTTGGAATATTATAAAATATTTTACATTTTGGAATTACTTTAATATTTTTATAATTAGAAAACATTTCTGAAAATGTTATTTGATTTACAAGGAGGCCCACATGTCATATAATTCTTATTTACATAAATGAATTAACAGAAATTATTAAAAGAAAAGGAATATGATGTCATGGTGATGTCATGATGACGTCATCAATGGCGCCCTTCCCAGATGGAGGACGGGGCCAACGAAAGAGGGCAGCGCGGATGGTCACGTTCGACGCGGATGGCCCTGGCGAACCAAAAAGTAGCGGTGCTGCTTCCTTTTGGCCACCGGAACATGGTCGGCGACAAAGCTGAACGGCGGCAGCGGCAGGTGGTCGTCAGGGAGGTGAACCAGAGGGCGAGGGACAAATCTAATAGGTCCATGAGGACCGTGAGCTCACCAGGAAGCTAGCAAAGCGGTCGAGGAGGCGAGGCAAGCACAGATTGCGATGAATCAATGATGGCGAGCTCTGCCGGTGGTGGAGAAGACAAGGCCGTGGGGCTTGAATCAGAGCACCCTGGCTCAATTCCTTTTACGAGGAGCACCAGCGATATGAGGCAGAGCCGGCGGTGGTCTCAGATAGGAAAGGGGTGGTCGGGAACGGCAAGGCGGCAGCGATGCCTATAGCTAGGGTTTCGGCCATGGTAGAGACGAGCAAAAGAAGGATAAGTGGGGCACACTAGGGATTCTCGGCGGCGAGGCGGGGTCCTTATAGGCACCAGCGGGCGGCGGCACGAATCTTAGCACATCTCCGGTGGCGGACGGCGAACAACACAACAGCGAGCTGGATCCTCGTCAGGGACAAAGACGATGACGGAAAGATGGGTCGAAACGGTACCGGGCCAGGGGCGGGCTGTAGATGGGCCAGGTGGGCCACGGAAAAGGAAGGCAGGCAGGTTGCTGGCGGCTGCGCTAAGCAGCGGATAGAGAGGGAGGAGAGATGGTGTGCGGCCGAGTTAGGTTTAGCAGCAGATTTTATTTCAGAAAACCTTTTCTTGTTCTGTTTTCTATTTTCTCTTTGTATTTTCAGCTTCAATTATGTTTTGTATATTTCGAAAATTCCAGAGGGTTTTAAAAGTGATAAAAACACTTAGGGGCCCTTCCACACTATTTGGGCTCCACATTTTTGGTAGTTTTCAAAATACAAAACCATTTGAGAGAGTTTACAAGAGAGGGAAAATTTAGTTTTTTGTGATTATTTCTTGCATGCATTTTAAGATGATGGTCATGCTATGCTCAAATAAACCCTAATTACTATTAGTAGAAGTACGGGTGTTATAGCAACGATAAAACCCGGCAATCCCATGAAACCTTCAAAGTTCACCCACATTTTGTGGAATAGGCCAATCTCTTATGTCTTTGACTTTGGAAGTATCAACTTCAATACCATTCGAAGAAACAACAAAACTGAGGAAAACCAATTTATGTTTTGCAAAGGAACATTTTGGAAGATTTGGATAGAGCTTTTCCTTTCGAAGAATTTCCAAAACTCCCTTGACATGAGTAACATGCGCATCAAGCGACTTTCTGTATACAAGGATATCATCAAAATAAACAACAACACTCTTTCCAATGAGAGAACACAAAATATGATTCATAAGGATCATGAAGGTGGATGGGGCATTTGATAAGATAAAAGGCATGACCAACCATTCGTAGAACCAAGTTTGGTCTTGAAGGCGGTTTTCCACTCATCACCCTCGTCCATACATATTTGGTGGTAGCCACTTCGAATATTATTTTTGAGAAAATTGTGCTTCCACTCAATTCATCAAGCATATCATTGAGACGAGGTATATGATGTCTATAACATACAATAATAGCATTTGTAGGACAGCAATCCATGCACAACCATAACGTATCATCCCTTTTTGGCAGAAGAATCACGGGAACTGCACTAGGACTAAGGCTTTCTTGTATCAAACCTTTGGAGATGGGGTGGTGGATTTGTCGTTCTATCTCCTTTGTCTCCTCCAGTTTCGTGTGGTAAGCGGCACAGTTTGGTAGTGGCTCCCTAGGTATGAGGTCGATGCGGTGCTCGATTCCACAAAGATGAGGTAGACCGTGAGGAAGGTCTTCGGGGAACACATCATCGAATTCCTGCAACATAGACAACAAAGACGGAGGAAGGTTTTTCAAGTCATTAGTTCCTTGTGCGTGGCCCTTGTAAACTAGGACGCAGTGAAAAATGGTAGGGTTATCCCTCACTTCCCTCAGCTCACTTTTGGTGGCAAGGAGAACTCTCTTGTTTTTGTCACTCTAATTTGGCTTGTGGCTCTCAATTCCTTTCAGGTGGTTCTCTCGCTCACAACTCTTCTCACTAGTTTGTTTTGTGGTTTGCACCCTCCCTAAAGCCTTTGCATTGTCCGCAATTATTTGTCTAGGAGTCATTGGTTGCAAAACACATGTCTTATCGAGCCACTTGAATGTATACATGTCCGTGCGACCATCATGGGTAGCTCCTTTATCAAATTGCCAAGGGCGGCCAAGCAACATATGGCACACCGTCAATGGAACAACATCACATTCTACCATGTCTTTGTATGGTCCAATAGCAAATGTGACGGACACCGCGTATTTGATCTTGATGGATCCATTGTCACTTAACCATTGCACATGATATGGGTTCTTGTGTGGAATAAGGGTAAGGTTTATTTTCTCACATAGTTCCATGCTTGCAAGACTGTGACAACTCCCTCCGTCAATTATAACTTTGATGGATTTCCCATTGATGCCGACACATGTTTGGAATATGTTGCACCTTTGATCTTCATGTTCTTGTGCTTGTGTAGTTAACACTCTTGTGATGACACGCGATGGAGTTGCGTCGTGCTCACATACGAGGAGATCTTGATCATTGTTGGGCACTTATTGTTGAGCCATTGCCTCTTTGACTCTTGCTTCAAACTCTTCCTCACTCAAATATTCCTTGTCTCCATTGTCATTGAAAAACAAGACTTTGGTGTTGCCGCATTGGTGCGACTTGTGTCCTTTGCCTCCACACTTATAGCATTCCACTTGTGGCACGGAGTTGGATTCCAAAGGTTGCTTGCCACTTGGGGGCGGTTTTCCTTTAGACGTTGTTGACTTGAACGTGGGTTTGAAGCTACTTCGAGTGCTCACTTTGGGACTTGGTGTAGGAACGGGAGTAGAGGACTTACATGTGAAGTAGGTCTTCGTCTTGCTAGATTTGAGGTCCTCTTGCACTTGACGCTCGGCCTTGGTGGCAATATGCACAAGGTCCACCATGTTGCAATAAGCTTGGAACTCTGCGATGCGCTTGATAGGATGGTTCAAGCCCATATGGAAACGAGCCATGGTTTATTCCTCTCGTTCCTATATGTATGCGCGGATCATTTGTAGTTCCATTTCCTTGAAGTACTCTTCCACACTCTTGGTTCCTTGAGTAAGATTTTTAAGTTTGTTGAAGAGATCATGAGTGTAATGTGCTGGAACAAAGCGGGAGTGCATGTGCATTGGAGATATGATTAAGGGGCAATAATAAAGTGGTTATTATTATATATTTGTTTTTATGATAAATGTTTACATCCCATGCTATAATTGTATTAAGAGGAAGCATTAATACTTGTGTGTTTTGTAAACATAAAAGAGTCCCTAGTAAGCTTCTTGTTAAACTAGCTTGTTGATTAATAGATGATCATGGTTTCCTGATCATGGACATTAGATGTTACTAATAACAAGATCATATCATTAGGAGGATAATTTGATGGACATACACCCATAGTAAGCATAGCATAAGATCAAGTCATTAAGTTCGTTTTGCTACAAGCTTTCAAATACATAGTAACCTAATCCTTCGACCATGAGATCATGTTAAATCACCATCA
The DNA here is from genome assembly GCA_916181665.1 of Avena sativa. Lineage (NCBI taxonomy): Eukaryota > Viridiplantae > Streptophyta > Magnoliopsida > Poales > Poaceae > Avena > Avena sativa. The sequence continues at coordinate 269,331,870 of OV702281.1, forward strand.
CCGGATGAGTGCTTTGATGACATCAAACACCACTTCATAAATATGTGGTTATAAAGGTGGGATTGGGTATTTTGAAGGTATGTGTTGAAGCGCATGGATCAAGAGTGGGTTTTTTCCATACAAATGACGGATATATATTCTGGGCCCTCTCGGTGGAATGCCATCCAATTGGCTTTAAAGCATATTACTAGGTCACTAGGGATGTCATATAATGGTACGAGTAAAGCATACTTATCGGTAACGAGGTTGAACTATGTATGGAGATACCGATGGTCAAACCTCGGATAAGTAAAGTATCACGCGAAAAAGGGAATCGATATTGTATGTTAATGGTTCATTCGATCACGAAGTCATCGTTGAATATGTGGGAGGCATTATGGATCTCCATGTCCCGCTATTGGTTATTGATCAGAGAGGTGTCTCGATCATGTCTGCATAGTTCGCGAACCGTAGGGTGACACACTTAAGGTTCAATGTTGTTTAAGTAGATATGGTATGTGAGTTGGAGATCGAATGTTGTTCGGAGTCATGGATTGGATCCAGGACATCATGAGGAGATCCGGAATGGTCTAGAGAATAAGATTCATATAAAGGAAGTTGTCTTCCGGGGTTTAGAAAAGTTTTCGGTATTTTGACCAGAGCTTCTAGAATGTTCTAGAGGGGCCACCTATGGGCCCAACACCCCGGTAGGGGAAACTTGGGATGAGGCAATGCTTTGGGGGCTCATGGTCTAGCCACACCAAAACCTATAGGCCCAACCGGCAATCCCTAAAGGGTTTAGGGCAAAACCCTAAAAGGAAAGGGGAAGACTTGGGGGGCAAGTTTCCCCCTCTCTCTCCCTTGCACCGGCCCTAGGGGAAGTGAGCCAAAGGGGGAACCCTAGGCCGCACACCCCTTCTATATATAGAGGGGAGGGGTGGGAGCCTCCCCATTCCCCTTCTTCCTCAACCCTAGCTAACACCTCTCCTCCTCCTCCGCCTTCCTACTCCGGCTTAGGCGAAGCCCTGTAGGATTCTCTCCTTAAGCACCACCACCACGCCATCGTGCTACTGGGATTCCGAGGTTATCTACTACGTCCTCTACCCGCTGGAACAGGGAGAGGAAGGTCTTCATCGATTCCGTACATGTGACCGAGTGCGGAAGCGCTGCCGGAACAGAACGCCGTAAGGATCGTCATTGCGATCTTGAGATCGACAAGTGATCGACTACATCAACCACGAGATCAGATCTCCTTAAGGCTTTGGATCTACAAGGGTTCGTTCTCATCTATCTCATTGCACCTATCTTGTAGATTGGATCTTGGATTGACCATAGATTGGATCTTGGTTTTATTTGTTCTTGCGGTATAATTTTTTTGTTTTCTATGCTATGAACCCTACAGTGGTATCAGAGCCGAATCTACGCGTAGATATATTGCATGAGTAGAACACAATGGTTTTGTGGGCATTGATTCTCTTGTTGTCACTTGCTTTTTGTGTACTTTGCATATTTCGGGATGGCGGGATGAAGCGGCCCGGGTTAACCTTACATGTCGTCACACATGAGACTTGATCCACGCTCAACATGCAACTTGCATTGCACAAGTGGCTTTGCGGATGTCTGTCTCTCCCACGATAGTTAAGATCCAACTTACAATCTACACTTGATAACACTTGTATCAGTGTTGTGGTTCTTGTTCGTAGGTAAGAACAGTTCTTATTCGAAAGCCCCAAGCCAAGTAAAATATGCAAACAAAATTAGGGGCGTCTAACTTGTTTTTGCATGGGCATGTGATGTTATATGGATTATGATTATATATTTGATGTATGAGATGATCTTTATTGTAATATGGCAACCGGCAGGAGCCTAATGGATGTCTTTAAATTTGTTAAGACCTGCGTTTCTATTCATCATGTAATAGTTTTATTCCGAGTAGTTGTAATAGTTGCTGTTAGTGATGGACAACCATAAAGCTTCACCACAGACCTTGACGCCATGCTGGTGATGATGGAGATCATGTCCGTGCTTTGGAGATGGAGATCAAACGCACAAGAATAAAGGCCATATCATATCACATATTATGAATTGCATGTGATGTTAATCCTTTATGCATCTTATATTGCTTAGATCGCGATGGTAGCACTCTAAGATGATCCCTCTCACTAAATATAAAGTAATATTGTGTTCGTCCTTAGTAGGCACCGTTGCTAAGACTCGTCGTTTCGAAGCATCACATGATAATCAGGTGTTATAGATTCTATGTTTGGAAACAACGGGTGCAAGCCAGATTTGCACATGCGGATACTAAGGTAATCCTTGAAGATACTAGCATGTACAGACATGGCCTTAGAACACGGAATACCAAAAGGTAAAGCATGAGTCATATGGATGATATGATGAACATGTTTATTGTTCGCCTTTGAAGCTACATCTTCTCTCGTGAAGGTCGTACTTGGTGTAGTGGATTTGATTCGTGTAATCACCAAAACGACTCGAGGGATGTTGGTTTTGAGTGGGAGTTTAAATAGTAATATGATTAAAGTTGAACTCAACTTATCATAAATTAAATCAAAGTGAATTTGCATAATTTGTTGTATTCATTGGCATCCGTTCACCACCTTATGCTTAATTATAATTGAGATAATAGAACTATGGAATTTTGGATAGTTACTTTACGAATTGGTATCGTATTGTTTTGAGTGTCAATCTAAAGTTTAAAAGTCCTATTGCAAACTTTCAACAAACTCCATTTACTCTATGAATTTTAATAATTAGTATTAAATCAAGAGTAACAATTCTAGTGTTAGTGTCTAAGTATCATGTTTGCCTCCATGATCCTTGATATTCAAAAGGTTGATTTAGTATCAAGGTTATCTAGGAGCTTAAATAAATGTTTCAAAAACCATCATCTATGGAAGATATTGCGATATTTGAAAACAATGTTTTGGTTGCAATATGATAGAGTATGATTTAGAAAAATTCATATTCTCGTATTGTATGAGAATTTGCAAGGTAGGAGACTCTAGACGTCCTAATCCTCCAAAAGGGTTTTGGAAAGTAACATTATACTCGCGAGTCGCATTTATAAGATATATTAGCTAGATCATGAAATTTTTCATGATAAGGATGAATAGAAGATGTAGGTAAAATGTTTACTACACTAAAGATTACTAAATAATGGAGTTTGAAAGAACGCCAAACATTTGATGATGGTGATCTACTTCAAAGTGCAAGTCCAAAGGTATTAGTATTTGACTATACATGCTTTGGAATATGTGTCATGTGTATGGCGCCACTGTTGATGTTGATAGATTCTTTTAAAAGGGAAAGGAAATGCTGAAAGAGAATATTAGAAATATTTGGTAGAAAAATAAAAGACTAGAAATGTCCAGCTTAAGTACATAGATGATATACATGTTATGGTGCTATCCTTTGCTTGTTAAGCAATGTGGTTCTTGGGTATTGGATACCAAATTGGTTGGTGTGAAATGCCATACAGGACAACACAATTAATAAACTACAATGGCGTAAGTAACCAGCAAGATAATAAGTGATGATGTTCATCGAAAACAAACAAAGCGTTGTTGTGTTTCTCGTTGATATCAAAGCTTACCTTCAAGATTAGTTTCAATAAATTTTATTTTGATCAGGTATTATGAGAACAAAAGGTTGTTCAAATAATTACCGTATTCCATATAAGATGGTTGATTTACAAATCTAGTTGGAGAAATCATGTCCATAAAACTAAATACTAAAAATGTCGTAAGACAAATGATTGAAATATCACTTATGAAGTGACATCGCCTTCTAAATTATATTGGAAAGAAAACATGAAGAAACTTCATGCTGATGGAATTTTGGAGTCTTTTGATTTTGATCAAATGAAACTTGTGAGACTTTCCTAGAGATAATTGAATTTTTTTTCAAAGGCCAAAAGAAGAACGAACGAATAAATTATTGGAATTTGTACATATTTATGTATGTAGTCCATTATGTGTAGTCATGAGCGATGGATTTCAACTTCATATGCTTTCTATGATAATTTGAGTGAATATATGTGTATATTTACTTAATGAGGAAGAAGTGTGAAATATTTGAAAATGTTCAAAGACTTTCAAGATGTAGTGGAAAATCATTGTAACAAGAAAGTAAAGAATTTATGATTGGATCATAAAGGAAGATATTTGAGTTACAAGTTTAGCATAATACCTAAGATTTGAGGAATCGTTACATGGATTTGCATTTCCTGAAACACAATAGGAGTATGGAGTGCTCGAGATATGTAATGAAACCTTGCTTGACATGGTGAGATTAAAGGTTTTAGTTATAAATCTGCCATTGTATTTTAAAGATTAAACCTTTAGTGACTTTTGATTTTACACTGAAAAGAGCACCATCATGATCCATTGAAATGACACCATATGAGTTATGGTATTATTTAAAAACCAAGTTGTCCTTTCTTAAATATTGGTATGCTAGCATAAGTAAAATGTTTACAACCATAGTCAGATGAGAATGTATTTGTAGGTTATTTTGAATAACCGTTGGGTATTCCTCCATAAAACCAAAGACAAAAGTGTTTGTCGCTTAGAATGTCAAGTTTCTTGAGAAGGAATTTTTCGTGAAAAGTTAAGTGGGAGGACAATAGAAATTTGATGAGGTTGTTGAACCTTAGATATATGTACTGAGTTGTGCAGTGCCAGAAAGTGTCCCGGAGGCAGCAACAATGCTCATGGCTCACGTGCCTCAAAGGTTGTTGTCACAGATGTCTAAGTTCCTATTGAACCAAGTAGATCGGGTAAACAATCAAATACTAAGATTTGAAAGTAAATCATTATTGTTTAACATTGATGAACTGACTACATGCAAAGAAGCTATTATGGGCTCTGACTGTCAGATGGCTTGAAGCCACATAATCCATGATAGTTCCATACACAAGAAGTCAAGTTTTTGAAACTTTGAAGATCCTCTAGAAAGGTGTAAAATCTTTCAGTCGTATTTGGATCTATAAAGAAATAGACATGGATGTTTCACATCTATGAAATAGTCGACATGTAGGGAAAGAGTTTACGACAATGTTCAAGGAGTTGATCTTTCATAGCGATATTTAGTCTAGACGGATTAATGTAGAAACCACTACATATAATTTTGATATATAGTAGTTGAACAAACAAATTAAAGTTCTTATAATAGAATGGTTACCTAGGACGTGTACATGACATGATTTGAAGGGTTTTTTAAATTCAAAGGATGATAAAAGCGCATGCAAACATAAATGCTTGAAGTAAGCATCGCGGAGTTGAAATCTTCACCATGATGAAACTGCTCAAATATTTTAATTTCATTGGAGACGATGAAGATGCTTGCATTTGCAAGAAATTAAGTGGGAGAGCTAAGACATATTTCTAATACATTATGTGAAAGACATATTGTTGATTGGAAATGATGTATCTTCTATTAACACAGTTTAAGAATTTCATTTCTATGAAAGACTTAGGCAAAACCCGAATATTAGGCATCAATGTCTATATGAATAGATTGAGACACTAATATAGTTGTATCAGAAGTACATAGATGAGATATTGAAAGAGTTCAATATAGAAACGACAAGAAAGGTTCTCGTCGCATGGAAAAGGAATGAATCAAAATTCAAGTATTTTGATACTTGGTAAGTGAAACGAGATTCAAGTGTTTTGACACTTGGTGAGTGAAATCACAAGAATATTTTGATCAATTATATTGTGATATGTACACATCCAGATATGTCCTATGATCTAAATGTTATGAGCATATACCAGAATGACTCATAAGATGATCATTGGACGACAGTAAGGATATCCTTATGATCTTTGGAAAACTAAGAATATGTTATTTATGCAGAGGCGGCAAATAGATAGATAGTTCATTGTAAAGTGTTACATTCATACTAGTTTTGTCACAAGATACAAATTAAGTTTATCTCAATTTAAACTATCGGTGGCACAATGTAATGGAAAGGAGATTCCATAACGGATTTGGATGAGTTCCAAAGTTAAGACATTATGACAAATACTACAACAAAAAGCTAAGTATATGACTGCTATTGTAGCAGCAAAAGATGGCATTTGTGTCAAGTAGTTTGTTATCAAACTAGGTGTGGTTCACTGCAGGCTAATACTATGAAGATATATTGTATGACAATTGTATCGACATGATTTAACCCTAAGGAACTAAAGGTCTCACCAAAGGACCAAATTTATATAATGCCATCTCATTGGTGAATGAGTGATGTGTAGAGACGCAAAGACATGAAAATACACATGAACCTGGAAGTTTCAGATCCGAAGATTATGTTTACCACTAGCAATTGTGTATATACAACACTAGAAAGCCATAGGTGTTGAATGCACAAGTTTATCCAAACTAGATTATTGACTCTAGTGCAAGTGGGAGACTATTGGAGATATGCCCAAGAGGCAATAATAAAGTGGTTATTATTATATCTTTGTGTTTATGATAAATGTTTACATCCCATCCTATAATTGTATTAAGAGGAAACATTAATACTTGTGTGTTTTGTAAACATAAAAGAGTCCCTAGTAAGCCTCTTGTTAAACTAGCTTGTTGATTAATAGATGATCATGGTTTTACTGATCATGGACATTGGATATTATTAATAACAAGATCATATCATTAGGATAATGATGTGATGGACATACACCCATAGTAGTCATAGCATAAGATCAAGTCATTAAGTTTGTTTTGATACAAGCTTTCAAATACATAGTAACCTAATCCTTAGATCATGAGATCATGTTAAATCACCATCACCGGATGAGTGCTTTGATGACATCAAACGCCACTTCGTAACTAGGTGGTTATAAAGGTGGCGTTGGGTATTCTGAAAGTATGTGTTGAAGTGCATGGATCAAGAGTGGGATTTGTCCATCCAAATTACCCATAGATATACTCTGGGCCCTCTCGGTGGAATGTCATCCAATTGGCTTGAAAGCATGTGACTAGGTCACAAGGGATGTCATATCACAGTACGAGTAAAGAAGACTTATCGGCAACAAGGTTGAACTAGATATGGAGATACCGATGATCGAACCTCGGATAAGTAAAGTATCGCGCGACAAAGGGAATCGATATCGTATGCTAATGGTTCATTCGATCACGAAGTCATTGTTGAATATGTGGGAGCCATTATGGATCTCTAGGTACCTCTGTTGTTTATTGATCGGAGAGGTGTCTCGATCATGTCTGCATAGTTTGCGAACCGTAGGGTGACACACTTAAGGTTTGATGTTGTTTAAGTAGACATGGAATGTGAGTTGGCGACCGAATGTTGTTCGGAGTCTCGGATTAGATCCAGGACATCACGAGGATATCCAGAATGGTCCAGAGAATAAGAATCATATAAAGGGAGTTGTCTTTCGGTGTTCGGAAAAGTTTTCGATATTTTGATCGGAGCCTGTAGAATGTTATAGAAAGGCCACCAGTGATCCCACCACCCCGGGAGGGGCAACATGGGCTGAGGAAATGCTGCGGGGGATCATGGGAGAGCCGCACCAAGCCCTAGAGGCCCAACCGGACATCCCTAAAGGGTTTAGGGCAAAACCTTAAAAGGAAAGGGGAAGACTTGGGGGGCAAGTTTCCCCCCACTCTCTCCCTTGCTCCATCCCTAGGGGAAGTGGGAAAAAGGGGGAACCCTAGGCCGCACCCCCTTCTATATATAGAGGGGAGGGGTGGGATCCTCCCCATGCCCCTTCTTCCTCAACCCTATTCGCCACCTCTCCTCCTCTGTCTTCCTACTCTGGCTTAGGCAAAGCCCTACATGATTATCTCCTCCACCACCACCAGCATGCCGTCGTGCTTCTGGGATTCCGAGGGGATCTACTACCTCCGCTGCCCGCTGGAATGGGGAGAGGAAGTTCTTCATCGACTCCGTACGTGTGACAGAGGGCGAAAGCGCTGCCGGAACGCGGCGCCGAAAGGATCGTCATCGCGATCTTGAGATCGACAAGTAATCGACTACGTCAACCACGAGATCAGATCTTGTTAAGTCTTTGGATCTACAAGGGTTAGTTCTCATCTATCTCGTTGCACCTATCTCATAGATTGGATCTTGTCTTTGCCATATATTGGATCTTGGTTTTATCCGTTCTTGCGGTATAATTTTTTTGTTTTCTATGCTACAAACCCTACAATGTGATCCTTCATTGCTTGCCACATAGTAATGGGTGGCTCCCCTCGTGACTCTCTAGCAACTTGGACTTGTTCCCACCAAAGGTTGGCATAACCATCGAACTCGAGTGATGCCATATCCAACATCTTGGCATCGCTATAGTTGTGCATTCGGAAGATCTTATCCACCTTGAGTTCCCATGAGAGATATTCTTTGGGATCATTGGAACCGGTGAATTTGGGCATTGTGAACTTGATCTTGCCGAATGTTTCTTCATCTTGTTGTCGGTGACGATTGCCATTATGGTGGTGGCGTTCATGATCTTCATCATCCGAGCTATCATGTGGACGTCCTTGGTGGTTGTTCCGGGGTTGCCGCATTTGAGGAAGGGGACCTTAGGGGTTGCCGCATGGTGGAGGAACTTGTTGTTGTAGTGGTTGTGCCTCATTTGGTGGTTGAGGAGCTTGCGGGTTATCTTGCCGTGGAGGAGGATATGGTTGTTGTTGTGGTGGGTCTACCACATTTGGTGGCAGAGGAACTTGGTCCTCACTAGGATGACGACAATGTTGAGAATCGCGGTGTTGTTGTGGATCTTGAGGCGCACTCCTAGGTTGTTGACGACGTTGAGGCTGGTTGTCATTTGATCGGTGATGCTCATGATGTCATTGATGACAGTTATTGTGACGATGATGGCTTGGTGGGTCTTCAAGTGCTTCATGGTGACGGCGAGCTTGTTCATCATCGCTTGATGTCAAGTGAATGTCTTGTGGATGCTTGTGACGTGGAGGAAAAGCTTGTAGTGGTACGTCCTCGTGGATGATGAGTGCCATTTTATGATGATTGTCTACACGCCTTGATGGAGGTCGTGACAAATAATCGCCATCATACTTGATGTAGCAATGCATCTTGGCGAAGGCACATCTTGTTAATAGTTCTCATTAGCGTCCACAAGGTGCTCATTGTGTCTCGGAGCCCAAGGATCAAGGTCATGATGTTGATGCGATCAATGGCACGAAGAGCTTGAAGCACTAGAGTGGTGCCTTGAAGAGCTTGATGCATGAGAACGTGGCCTTATGTTGTGTGCGATCTCGGCCATGGAGCATTGGAGAGCTTCATTTTGGTGTGTGAAGTTGCAATGCATTGTGTTCATGCATCTCTCAAGACCGTCGAAGCGAGCGACCATTCACCAAAACTCGTTGCTAGTTTCTCCAAATTGCTCATCTTTACGCGTCTTGAGGGAATTGCAACGACTCCAAAACTCCTCATGAATGATGAAGTGGCTCGCACACGTCATGTATTTTCCTTCGCCATCTTGAGGTGGATCATGACTTGTCTCGTCGTTCCTATCCATGCTTCACCAAAAAAAGGATGGTATATGTAAGTGAAATATGTGGAGGGATTAGCCCATTACCTCACCTTTGGAAATGGATTGAGCAAGTATCCACGCTTGAAAGACCAATGATGAATAAAAGTGAATGTGAAAAAACCTCACACTAAAAGCAACTAAGACTCTCATAAGGCCTACGGTGGTAGGTTAGAAAAGTGGAAACCAAACGAAAATAATCAAAGGAAAAGTTTGTTGTCAAATATGGATAAGAACAAAAATCTATAGAAAAAAGGTATGATCTACAAGATACACAAAACACACACAACACACACATGGAGATAATAGGGTTGACACGACTATGGAAAATGAGCTAACAAAACCTATCAAAACTAAGCTTTCGTGTCGTGCCAACACAAGAGAGACGGTAGTTTGTTTGCAAAGGAAAAAAAGCAATGTATTTGTGAACTTTCCTTGGTCACGCTTTTCTTTCTCTCTTTGCTTACAAGCTTGAGACTCTCTTTGCTATGGGAGACTATGTAACTTTTAATATTTCTTTTTCTCTTTTTTTGATTCTTTTTCTCTCTTCTATGCTCTCAAATTATCTTTTGTATTGTCTTACACACACTCACTCTCCAAGGACAGTGCACAATTCTTAGGAAAACACAAAAGGAGATACTCTCATAGGATGGATATACACAAAGGAAGATATGGGGTTAACAAAGTGGAGGAAGCTATACCTTTTGGTGATGACTTGCAACCGATGTTGGGGAAGGTGTTCGGTATCATGGTGTCGAGACCGCGGGGATGAATAATTGTTATAGAAGCTTGAAGTTAGATTGGAGACATGCACATGAAACACAAAAACAAAAGGAAAACAATCAAAAAATGGGGTTGTCAGAAAAGTAGGCAACCAAACCGGCGGCACCGGACCTGGCGCCGGATGTTTTGGCGGTGATTTCGGTGGCTCCCGATCTCACGCCGAAGCGTTCGGCGGCAGGACCGGTTCGCCAGATTGCTCGCCGTAGTGAGTTCGTGAATAACACCAAAAGTCAAATCGAAAATTTCTTGGAAAATTGGGCTAGGGAAAGGTCAAGGGAGGTAGATAGACACCCAAAGCAACAGATCCGCAGATCAAAACCACGAAAAACTCGCCAAAACCAGAGATCGATCTGAAGGTTGTGAGGCTATTTTTTGGGGAGATTTTTGAATTTATGATGTGAGGAAGAAAAATTGGGGTGAAAATCATGATCAACCTTTGCTCTTGATACCAATATGTTAGGGTATGACCCTTAAGATGGCCAATCTTTCACAATTTCATGGGGGATTCACGGTGGAGTGTGGGGTGAGGGTAAGAGGATGAACCCGATGAACACGAACCACGAAGAAAAGGGTGAACACATGCAAAAAACAAACGCAATTAAAACGCCTTTGGCTTGCACCAGTGGCTACCGGTCCAACACAATCCTTCGGGATCGGTGTTGGGCAAGGATGAACTTGACGAGATCTTGATAACTTTGCAAGGGAAAACCCAATACAAATATCTTGTACAACCAAACGCTATTAAGCTAGATCCGAGAGGTTTGTGATATTAGCTGCCCCTCATGGAGCATCATGATACCAACTAGGAGATAGATCCTCAAGGGGAAGTCTTCTTCTAGTCTAATATCAAGTCTCACTCTGAGAGGAGAGCCTTGGGGGCATATTTATACTACTAGGGGCGAAGGGGTAGATGAAAGGAATATTTTTGGGCATCAAACCCGAAGTTGTAAAAAGACAGGTCATTTCGGCGGTAAGTCTGGCGGCGCCGGACTATGCGCCAGAAGCTTCGACGGTGAGGTCGGTAGACCGGGATAGGCGCCGAATCAGTTTGGCAGTGCGCCGTATCAGTTCGGCATACACCAAACATGTATACTGATATTCATTTCGGCGGGACACCAACTTGAGCTTGTTGTGCCGAATGGTTCGGCACATGGTCCGGAGGCGCCGGTGACGAGGTTTCGAATCGTCAATGCCCATTGTTATGGACTTGGGTTTTGGAGAAGATGGGGATGCTGGAGATTGCGGAACGGTTTACAGACAAGCAACACAGGGACATGAGGTTTACCCAGGTTCAGGCCCCCGGAGGGAAAACCCTACTCCTGCTTGTATGCTCTTGATTACGGCGGAACCGAGAATTATAGGGGTGCGCAGATGCAATCTGGCGTGAGGTGCGTATGAGGTGAGTTGAGGCTCTCGTCACCGTGCCCTCCTAGCCTTTATATAGATAGGCAGGTCCCGGGCGTATGTTGAGTCGGTTACAGATTAGGGTTTGTCCCCTTTGAAATTCTATCTACTCTAGTCTTGTTCTCCAAGGATCCGAAGGCGTCATGGGCTTGGGCCACCCAAAATCTCCACATGCCGCGTATCTTTGTTGTGGGCCTTCCTTGGGATGGACTAGGTATGCCAATGTTATGTAGCCGTGGGGTATAACCATATCAGTAGCCCCCGAGTGTTCAGTCAAATCGCAGATTCGGCTGAGGACTCTTCAATCTTTCGGGTGCAGTTGGACCTGTTTGTAAGAGAAAATAATTTAGTTCGTAGGGATTATTGATGCGCGTGCCTGACTCTCCTGACAGATCAGGGCCAGTTAACTGTCATAGGACAAAACAACACGATCTTCTTCAGATTTGAGTCCTTGGAATTGAATCTGGAACGAATGCTGGCGTTATTCGACTCAGGCCGTGGAGGTATTACAGGAGTTGAATCCCAGTGGTTTTTAAGTGATGTACCCAATGCGTCCATTCGGATTTTTCATCGTGCATGTTGACACGGTATTTTACTGGCAGAGCGCAGTCAGGTGCGTTACCAGGCCATCAAATGACATCTGTATGTCTTATCCTTGTGTCGCAGACACATCATCTGAAATTTTATCACCGCGGAGGTGTTTCGGGTGGCCAAGGAGAATATTTCTCAATTAGCGTTGGTTTGGGCAAAGTTGGCAGAATTTTTTTGTGGTACTTGATCCGAAGGATTGCAGTCGAATAATTCATAGGGTGCACGGCCAGCGCTCCCTGTGGGAGTAGCCCCCGAGTGTCTGTTCGAGTCGTAGACTCGAGCAGAGACTTTAGTTTAGTTGTTTTTAATTTAGGTCCGAAGGACACAATTTTTTCGGATGCTTGACCAAGACTCCCTATGGGAGTAGCCCCCGAGTCTTTAGTGGAGTCGTAGACTCGACGTGGGACTCGAAGATAATTTAGAGGTGCAGTACCTTAATCATGTCTCAGGTGCACGGTCAACAGTCCTGATAGGAGTAGCCCCCGAGTAGTTGCTCGAATCGTAGATTCGAGTGAGTACTTGATTGTCAGCCAAAGATTTCCAGCCATTTCTAGCTTAGTATCCATGACGTCATTGGTAACGATTGATGATCTCAGTTGTCTACGGCGACAGAGGTGACGCGAAGGGACGATCGTGGGTCCCACCGTCTGACTTGAATTTGACTAGTCACGCGCGAACGTGGTGAGAATTATGGCGTCTCCTCGGTTTCCGCGCATAGTGGACGGCGTGCTGGTGACAGTTCGTTGCTGGGCTGACACGTGTAGGGTTATATCTTTCTTATGTGCTAGGTATTATTGATCGACATCTCGTGTTCGTCGTCTTCGTCCTTTAATACCGTGGGTAAACAATGATTCTGTTTTACCCCTTGCCATTTGCTTTCTCGCCATTGCCTCCATTTTCACGAGCACTATCTCTCTAGCCTTGCGCACTGGAAGTTCTCCGCTCATTTCCTTCTTGCTTTCTCTGCTCTCACCGCCTCTCTCGACGCTGCGTGATGGGCAAGTCCAGGAAGGTCGCCACCAGAGCTGGCTCCAGCGCCGCCGGCGGCGGCAAGAAGGTTGCTGCTGCTGCTCGCTTCACCGATGGCAAGTGGAGGCGCACGGAGATGCGTGACACCGACCTGCACAAGCTGCACGACGCGGGTTTGATCCCGCAGAACAAGGGCAATGCCATCTTGCCCGACGATGAGGTAATCCCGCGCCCACCCGAAGGGTTTTGGCTCATGTTCTTTGCCTTTATCGTCCGTGGACTGTCTCTTCCTGTTCACAATTTTCTTCGTGTACTCCTTTTCTTTTATGGGATCCAACTTCATCACCTCTCTCCCAATTCTCTCCTCCATATCGCCTGTTTTATCACCTTCTGCGAGTGTTGGCTCGGTATCGAGCCGCACTTTGGCCTCTTTCGGAAGCTCTATTCCGTGAAGAGGCAGTCTGGCACCGGTGGAGTCTATCCGCTCGGTGGCTGCATCATCTCTATTCGATCTTCCATTCTTTTCTTTTCCTTTTCGATGTGCGAGTCCGTCTAGTACTGGAGGAAGAAGTGGTTTTACATCCGCGACGCCAAGGTGGACGGACAAGATTTTGTCCTTGCTCCCTTCGACACCTCCTAGAAGATCGTCCCGAAGAGATCCTGGAAGAATCATATCCTGGCAGGTGAAGTAGCGGAGGTGGAGGAGCTCTACCATCATGTGGAGGCGCTCCAGATGGTTGCTAAGAAAGAGGTCAATGGTGTGGATATCATCCGCACCTTCCTCAAGCATCGGGTGCAGCCACTCCAAGCGCAAGCATCCGATGTTTCTCTATATTGGTTGCAACGACCCGACAAGGGTCGCATCCGAGGAGCTGTCCAAGGGCGATCTCGATAGAGCCCTTCCGCCTCTGCTGAAGTTCAAGGCGGATGAGGACCTCTTGGGGAAGTCCTTGACCGCCCCCTTCAGTGCTGCGAATGCAGTTCCTCAGGTGTAGAATTGCGTCATGCGCGTTGCGACTTTTTTCGCGTGTTGTTTACTTGTGATTAGTGTGACTAATCGTGTTATTTTGTCGTCTTTGATTTCCAGGATCTCAAGGTACCTAGGATGATGCCCCCGCTGCCTGAGAATTTTCCGGTTGCGCCGGACAATGAAGTTGTGGATTCTGAGTCCGAACTTCCTCCGGCGCAATCTTCGACCCTAGAAGCCCCCGAGCCAAGTGAGGGGCGGACCCGAAAGCGCTCCCGGAGCGAGTCTTCGGATGCGTCGACTCCGTCGACTCCTAGGGGCCCTTCCTTCTTGGAGTAGCATGGTGAGGATGAAGGTCCTTCTTCTGCACCTTTCCCTGATGTGCCGCTTCGGGCGATGGCGCCGTAGCCGTCAGCCAAGAAGAAGAAGAAGGAGAAGGCGACGCCTGTCTTCAACTTGTTAGATATTGACTCGTAAGTTGTTCCGTCTACGCTGTGTTCTGTCAATTGGGTGTGTAATGTAGTTTGTTGTACTGATCAATCTTTTTCTTGCAGCCATATTTCGGAGGAGCCTCTCAGTGAGGGCGCTCGAGAAGCTGAAGGGGAGTCGAAGCTGACAGCTCCTCCCTCTCAGGTGGTGGCCGACTCTGAGGACGATGAGCCGAACCTCTCCAAGCGAGAAGCTCGGGCAGTCGTGACTCACAAGACCGCATGCGGAACTTCGGAGTCCCCGCCTGAACACGTAAGTAGTTTGCACCTTTATCTTGTGGGGGAAGCCCCCGAGCCCTTTTCGGATGACCTGTTGGTCCTTTTTATCTTGCGGGGCGCAGCCCCCGAGTCGTTTTTGATGGTTTCTTTTTGTTTGTGTTTTATTTTGTAGCCCTTCGTGCACAACGCTAATCTCCTTATCTGTAGCATCCCAATTGTCTAACAATTGCAATGCTACTAGCCTAGTCTATATAAATGCTACTTCCTATATATAATTGTTGCATCATAATTATATCATGCTCATGTCATCATGCCACCTTGCATTTGAGCATCATATAAAACCCTTTTGATTTGGTTCTTCTCTCATATGCATTGTTAATTGTATTTGCCTCTTGATATTGTATTTGGTTGTTGATATATTGTTAAATGCCCAAGTTGAGTTGGGGGCATATCTTTTATTTAACTCCACCACCTTTCTTGTCATCACCCCATAATTCCACCATCCAACTAAATATGAGCTTTGCACTTTATGGGTTTTACCTCTAGCTCATGTGGGTTGGGATGGATCCAATTCTTTTTCCACATGCTCTCATCTTAGCATCATGTTGTTTTCACATTAGTGATATGTGGAGCCACCTTTGCATGCATTATGAGTAGTGGCCTTTTTCCTAGTTTTCATATGGATTATCATGGATTTATGCTCATGTTGGGGTATTTTTGGGACTATTAAACATCTAGTGGAATAAACACACTAGCAAGTCCCAATTATAATCAAATGTGATCATATCCATCTACTCCATCTGGAACTTTCCTTTAACTTCTTTTGCTCGGCTTAATTCCACTTTTTGGAATGCATAGGAATAATGCCATGTAAATATTATTGTCTTCACAAGAATAAGCATGGCATTAATTGTTTTGCATGGGCCATGCAAGAACCACCACATTCTAGCCTTTTGGTTTTTAATTGAATCTTTGAGTGAATCTTCCCCATATCTCTCTCTTTAAACCCTAAGTCCCCTCCCTCATCTCTCCTCTCTCCTAAACCCTAGTCCCTCTCTAACCTAACCCGAGCTTCCTTCCTAGCTACCCTAGCTACCCACATGCCCTCTCTCGGCCTCTCTCCCCTCTTTGCCCTGCAGGCCCCACCTGACCACCCTGGACCCACCTAGCTGCCACCACACCAAGCCCTAACCCGAGCCATACCCCCTCTCTCCAAACCCTAGCATCTACCCGAGCCTACCCCCTATCTCCCTCTAGCTCTCTCTCTCTGCCGTGCATGCCCCACACCGAGCCTACCCTCCCTGGCCTCACCTTGCCCCACCTGCCAGCTGCCTACCTGCCCTAGACGAGCCAGCTCGAGCACGTGAAGAGGAGAGGGAAAGGTGGCACCCGAGCCACCTTTTTCCCTTCACCACCTCCCCACGGCATCTTCCTCTCCCTCTCTGCCTTGCCTCCGCCCCACAACCCCTCTGCCTCTCCCAGATCCGCCCAGGGCCTGGCCCTCTCCTCTCCTTCCTCTCCACCACCGGCCACCCTCTCTCGCCGGCCACCGTCGGCCTCCACCTTCCCTCCTATTCCCAGCCGGTGGCGTGGCGCTCAAGAGTGTCGAGGGAGTCGAGGACGCTCCTCTGCATCGCCCTGTACCCGCCGTCGAGGAGGAGAAGGGCTGGAGCCGAAGACCACCGCCGCCACCGACGCCAAACCCTAGCTTCGCCAGCCTCTGCCTCGTCGTCGATCCGCTACCCCTCCGCACGATCCACCACCTCCAACAACCTCTCGGTGAGCCATCCGACCCCGCCGACACCCTCGCGTGCTTAGTCGCGTCCTAGTCTCGCCGGGCCCCTGGACGAACGCCCTCTGGACGTGTCTGCATCTGCACGATCCCGTGACGCCCCGCGTTATCAAGCCGCCAGCCACCCTCCTAGCAACAACCCCAGCCCACCGCGCTGGTTACGCCCCGCAGCACGCACCCCCGCGACCCAGGATCGATCCCTCGCCTCGCGCCGGGCACCGATCTGTCGCTCGATGCAGAGAAAGAAGAGGAACAGTACGGGCTGTGGTAGTTTTACAGATCGCCCCCTTTTTGTTTTCTGCTCCACCCGCGGTACCTCGTGGCCCACCAGTCAGCCGCGCCGGCGCGTTTACAGGAAACCCCCCGGGTTTTCCCGTTCGCAACCCGCAGTCCCCCGCCGTGCCGCGTGGCAGCCCCGCACTCGCCCGCTGGCGTATGGGTCCGCAGCGCCTCGGACCCCACCTGTCATCCTCTGCGGCTGGGCATGCTCGCGGTGACAGAAGGTTTTCTACACGCTGTGGCGTCTAGTCAAGCCTGGCCCCACCTGTAATTGTCTGTGGCTAGATTTGAGCGAGTGACAAAAGTATTTCCGTATTTCTGTTTTAATTCAAACTTTTTCAATTAAAATAAATTCAAATTTCAAATCTGTTTACAAATAACTTTTAAATTATAATTCCAAATAATACAAATAATATATGTTTTCAAATCAGAAAAATGTGAGGAATTCAAATATTCCCTTCAAAATATATTTTGGACACTTTAATTTCCAAGTTGATTAAAATTACACTAAAATGCCCTTTTTCCTTAATTAATTAATAACTTTTGTTTTATAACTCCAAATTTAACAAATGATATGTCTAAAATGATTAGCTCGACAAGACCGTTCTGTTTAAGAATTCCATGTTCTGAATTGCAGCATGCATCATATAAATATAAAGTATACAACAACTTAATTGAGGATAAAAGGTGACTAAAGCCCCATAAAATGCTTTATTCTTGTATTCCACACCTCACCCATGCCATGCTACATTATTGCCATGCAAATTGTGCATCATTCATCATGGCATGATTGTTTGCTTGTCGCATTTTATTTATATGCTTGTGCACTTTATTTATGTTGGCCCTTGTTTGTTTGGTTCTTCATCGAATAGACACTGAGCAGGGGATATATCAAGAAACCCAGGAGCACTACCCAGATCCTTCTCTCGCTTCAACTGAGCTGCCAGGCAAGCACTACCACATGCTTGCATACATATAGCACCTATTGCCTCTATCTTATTCTTGCATCATTGAGTCGCGATTGCATTAAACTGAATCCCAAGTATTGCATAGCCTTTACTTTTAAACCCCACCGAAGCTTGTTCCTCCATCCCATGAGCCATTACTACAGGAGTTGTATGAGCCATGCGAGTCGTAGAACAGCATGTGTAGGGTATGTGAGTGTCTGATGGATAACGAGGTACCTACACAACTTAACCTGAGTAGTATGGGATAACTAATGAAAGTGGCACCGGTGAGCAATATCTGCTATTTGGTTTTTCATGCTCACTTGTGTCCCGTAGGACCCCGAGTACTTGATTCCTGTTCCTTGAATATTCGCGCTATCCACATCCAGGAGGCTTATGGACCCCCCTGAGCCAGAGCTTGATTCATTCTTATTTCTTGGGACCACATTTAGTTTGGGGCTTTATTACTATCCTGTACTTATGCCATGCTTTACTGCTTTATTTAAGATTGTGCGAGGAGCACCTGTACTGTTTAGGTAAGCGGAGTGTTTTCGCGGTATCGACAAGCCCAGTCACACTTTCGGGTTCCCAGTCGTTTACAGCCATTGAAGCAAACCTTGAGTCCGTCTCGGAGCCGGCCAACTTCGTTGCGGGTAGCTTAATGGGGTGGCCCCCTGAAATATTTCTGAATCCTGTGATCGCTTTGTCGTGAATGACTCGTTGGGTTTTGATTTGGTTTTTCTGAGGTTGATCGAGTGTGTGTTGCTATTTGTGCACCCCTGCAGGGTAAAACTTTCTGAAAGCCGTGTCCGCGGTTATGGACAACTTGGAGCACAGTTTCTCGATCATAGACAAGTATAACTAAAGTATCGCTTTTAATTTTACTAAGTAACTGACTAGTAAATAGTGCAACACTCATGGAATGGATAATAAAACTGCCAACGGATGGGGGGTGTTCGTCCGCTTCCTCGTTGGTAAGCGAGGAGGAGGATGGATCTGTTAATATTACTGTTATAACTGTTGTTATTAATTCACGGACATCCGTCTATCTTTGGTTAGGCGGATGGTTAGCGAGTATCTATAGAATTGTTAGGTATTATCTTTTGCTGCAATTGCGTCACCCAGGTTGTGTCCCCTTTAGAGGCATAAAGACTTGCTGAGTACCCCTAGGGTCTCACACGATAAATTATTTGATTCAGATGAACAGGTACACTCACAAGATGGATACTGGGTGGAGGAGACGGACGATGTGGGCAACGATCATTCGGTGTAGAGATTCCGGGAACGGGGATCCGTGAGATCTGTGGGCGGGATGTGTTTATTATGGGGCATCTTATGCCGATTTTCTTCTTATCCGTACTCGGATCTTGTTTGCCGCTTCCGCCTGATACTCTGATGTTTGATGTATGAGGAGATATCCTAAACTATTATATCTATCTAGGACATTTGGATCTTGCCGTATGGCGTTGCAATATTTCTATTTCTTTTAGATGGAATGGCTCTGAGGACTGTTGTATGGTGGCTTGCATACATACTCATTTGTGTATGTAGTTGATCCCTTCGCCTGCCGATTACGCCACCCGTTCTTGTCCCGATGTTTGGAAATGGTTAGGACGGCCGAAAGGTCTACCTGTGAGTGGAATTTGGGCCCCACCATACTATTTTAACCATTTCCGCTCGTCCAGGCTTGTAACTAGGAGCGTAATTCACCGAGGTAGTTACATTATCCAGCAGCACCTGGCGCTGGAGGCTAGCATGTGGCAGCTTCAAGGTGCGCAATGTGTTCACCCTTTTATAGTTCAACCGTATCTTTGGGTTTTTCCTCTGTTGATCATTTGGTTTTTGATGTTTGGAGATTAAAATAATGAAGCTCTCTGACGCCTGGATGCTCTCGAAAAGAGCCTTGGTCACGCGGAGAAGAAAGATGCAGATGCTTCTGAGGTGAAAGAGCGCCTGCAGAAGGAGGTAGCTGACGCTGCTGAAGCCTAGGAGCGCCTGCAAAAGGAGGTAGCTGACGCTGATGAAGCCCAGGAGCGCCTGCGGAAGGAGGCTGCTGATCGCATGGAGCAGCTCGCTGCTGCAGCGGCCACTCGCGAGAAGGAGGTAGCAGATAGGCTGATGGCTACAGCCAAAGCCTTCTCCGGTGAGTTTCCTTTACTTGCTTGGATCTTGTATTTTTTCGAATGCTCGTTGTCTTGTTCTTATTCGGGTTTTGGTCTTCTTTGTCTCAGATGCTTCAGGCATCACGTTTGATCGTGGTGCGCTAGAGCATGGAGATGCTCTAGATGATGCCACCGCAGCGGTTGAAGACACAGGAAGTTCTCCGATGCTTCTATACGGAGGCTGTCCCCAAGGGCGCTGCTCTTGAGGATGTCGACACTCTGGCGGATGCTCCATCGGAGGATGCTCCGACAACATACAAGCGCAAGCAGAAGGGCATCGACGCCTCCATGGGGTTGGCAATGGCGATGGCATCTGGAGGGGAGCTGGACCTGCCGCACATAACCTCCCAGGTGCCGATGGCTGCAGATGGCTCAGAGGTAGCATTCGCCCTCTTCGCCTCTCGCTGAAAGCGTTACAGGCCGAAGAGTATGCGGCTAAGCAGCAGGAGGAGGCCAAGAGCAGGCAATCTGGCTCTGAGGCCACTCCGGATGCGGGTGCCTAAGCCCAAGTACTGTAGCTAGGATAGTTTATCCTTTTGCCTTTTATAATGTAATCTTCTGCTGGTGAACAATCCCCACTTATGCCACGAGGTGGCCTTGATGTATATAAATTATCTTTCGATCTATCGCCAAAGATGTTTGTGATGTTCATGTCTTGATTTGCTTGTCTCTAGGGTCCTTCGGGTGAGGTTCCCATTGTCACTCCGAATACTCCTGAGACGCGTCCATCCTTGGATGATGCGTCGCAGCTGGTTTTTCTTCCCGACTATGTCCGTAGCCTGGAGAAGGATATCCTTGGAATTCGAGGCCACGCGGATGTGTGGAAGTCGAAGGCTAAGCGATCCACTGCCAGGGAGGAGTTTTTGATAGGGTAACTGCGGCAGATGAGCGAGCAACTGCAATGTGAGTCTTTTCTAACTGCTGCTCCTTCGAGTGGAGCTCTGCATTTTTCTTAGTGTGTGTGTTCTGCAGGCACGAATCTCATTCCATAGGAAGAGAAGGAGCGCGTCGCCGTTCGTATGAATTGCCTGACGCAGCAGGATCTGGAGGCTGGGTGTTTCTTCTAGATGGACCGCGACTGGGCCATCGTCCTTGCGACGGTGCAAGAT
This sequence comes from Avena sativa, assembly GCA_916181665.1. NCBI lineage: Eukaryota > Viridiplantae > Streptophyta > Magnoliopsida > Poales > Poaceae > Avena > Avena sativa. Next base: position 269,353,089 of record OV702281.1, read on the forward strand.
CGCGTGCACCAGGTTTCTCGGGTGCTGAAGTAGGCGAGAATTTCTCTGGCATCCACTTGGGCTGCCATGCTTCCCTTGGACGAGGCACCTTTCAACCTTTGGGGTCTGCTGGCAAAGTTTCAGAACGTGGACCACGTCAAGGAGTTGGTGCGGCGTCAGCTATTCGCTAGGGTGAAGGCTGCATTGTCTCTTGTTCGGCTGCATTGTCGTGATGTCAACATTGTGGCGGTCGCGACTGGGCCACCCCTTCGGCCTGATGGCACACTTTGGGATATGCGTCCTCATTATGCTGCTGTAGCTCAACATGCTGAGGAGATAGTAGACTTGTTTGAGCATCGGGCGAATGTGATTCTCCAAAATAGGTAGTTCTTGTAAATAAAATTTGATGTAAAACTTGTATTTTTTGAGTGGGCTCGTAGTGCCCTTTGTAAAGTTTGTATATAGTAGCACGTGATGCTTTGTTGTGTGCATGTCCTTTTCGTTAGCCTGACGTGGTCAGCTACTCAGGTTGTATGTGTTGTTCTCAGTCGACGAGGTCGTGAGGTGAGGCGTAGCCCCTGATCATATTATAGCGAAAAGTAATGCAAAGAAAAAGAAATTTCAGCCAAGGGACTTAGCTTTTATTCATAGCGTAACGAGGAGGTACATTGTTCGGCTGAGTAGCCTTACTGAAAGTAAAGAGGTAGCTAGGGGTAGAAGCGTCACAGACGTGCGACGTTCCAGGGGTTGGACTATTCGACTCCTGATGCGATGTCCATTAGGCGATAGGCGCCACCTGGGATGACTTCTGTGACGATGGTGGGTCCTTCCCAGGGTGACTCGAGCTTCTTCGGCCGGTCTTGCTTGAGTCGTAGGACGAGGTCTCCTTCGACGAAGGACCTTGGGCGCAGCCGACTGCTGTGGTAGTTGCGGAGGCTCTGCTGGTAGACCGCTGAGCGAGCCGCGGCGATGTTGCGTGCCTCATCGAGTGTGTCGACGACATCTTTGAGTGCGGTCGTTGTCGCGGCTTCGCTGTAGGCGACGACCCATGGGGATTTATGGCATGCCTCGGCAGGTAGTACGGCTTCGGCTCCATGCACTATGAAGAAAGGTGTGAAGCCAGTCGAGCTGTTCGGCGTTGTACGCAGGCTCTAGAGGACGGAGGTAGCTCTTCTGCCCAGGCTCCTGCAAGCCGTTCGAGCGGGCAGAGCAGGCGTTTCTTGATGCCATTGCCTATGAGGCCGTTGGCCTTTTCGACCTGCCCGTTGGTTTGCGGGTGCGCCACGGAGGCGTACGATATGTTGATGCAGAGGCCCTCGCAAAAGTCTTAGGACTCCTTTGAGATGAAGTTTGAGCCGTTGTCCGTGATGATGCTGTGGGGCACACCGAACCTGTAGACTTTGGACTCGAAGAACTTGACGACAGTTTTGCCGCTTTGGTTGGTGACGGGCATGGCCTCTATCCACTTGGTGAACTTGTCGACTGCGATCAAGAGGTAGATGTGGCCTCCTTTCGAAGATTTGGGCAGTTTGCCGATCATGTCGAGGCCCCATTGGGCGAAGGGCCAGGCCAGTGGTATGGGCCTTAGATCCGATCCTGGTGCGTGCGGCTTGTCTGCGTACCTCTGGCAGGCGTTGCATCTTCGGACGAAGTCCTTATCATCGTTCATGGCCGTTGGCTAGTAGAATCTAGCTCGTAGAGCTTTGGCGACCAGGGCACGGCTGCCTGCATGATGGCCGCAGATGCCCTTGTGGATGTCTTGGAGGATGGTTTTTCCGTCACTAATGGTGACGCACCTTTGGAGTACACCCGAAATACTGCGCTTGTATAGCTCGCCATTGTGGAGGGTAAAAGCTTTGGACCGACGAGATATGCGCCGGGCATCTGTCGGGTCATCGGGCAATTCCCTATTTATCAGGTACTGAAGGTACGGCTGTGTCCACGTGTCTTCAATCACCATGACTTGCATCGGGCTGACCAGCTCGGCTTCGGTGTCGAGCTTTTCGGGTCCTTTCTGTCCTTCGGGTAGCGCAGCTCCCGAGTGCTCTGCTTCTTCGGGCGATCCCTTGGGGAATTTCCTTTTGATAGAGGGGACACAAATTTGTTCGAGGAACATACCTGGTGGCACCCGTGCGCAGGTGGAGCCGATGTTAGCGAGTCTATCGGCTTCCTTATTGCTTTCCCTTACGACGTGCCGAAGCTCGTAGCCGTCAAAGTCCCCTTCCAGTGAGTTGTAGAGCGCGCGGTACGCGATCATGTTGGCGCTATGAGCGTCGCACTCATTCATCGTCTGCTGGACTACAAGGTTCGAATCACCGTAGATGACTAGGCGTGTTGCAGCGCAGATCTTGGCCATCCTCATGCCATGGATGAGGGCCTCGTATTCGGCCTCGTTGTTGGAGGCACGAAATTTCATCCGAAGGACGTATTTCATCTTGTCGCCTTGAGGGGACGTTAGTATGACGCCAGCTCCTGCTCCAGCCTCACGTTTGGAGCCGTTGAAGTGCATCATCCATGATTGTTTCATGTCCGGAGTGTCCGGCAGCTGGAGTTCCATCGAGTGGACGAGGAAGTCAGGGAGGACCTGAGATTTGATGGCCTTGAGCCGCTCATAGACTATGTCTAGAGGGGATAGCTCGATGCCCCACAGGGCTACGCATCCAGTAGCTTCGGGGTTGTTCAGGATGTTGGACAGTGGCGCCTCGTTGACAACCATTATCTGGTTCTCCTAGAAGTAGTGGCTCAGCCATCGAGCCGTCATGAGTACGTCGTAGGCGAGCTTCTGGTAGTGGGGGTACCTATGCTTTGTTGGGGTTAGTACCTCACTGAGGTAGTAGATTGGGCGTGGGACTCCATGGGTCTTGCCGTCTTTGGGTCGTTCGACCACGAGCACGATGCTTACCACCTGGTGCGTAGTTGCGATGTACAGCAGCAGAGGTTCTTGCTCCTTTGGCATGACCAGGATAGGCGAGGTGGAGAGCAGCCGCTTGAGGTCCTCGAATGCGTCGTCTTCTTGTTGTGTCCACTCGAACTTGTCCGCCTTGCGCAGCAGCTGGTAAAAGGGCAAGGCCTTCTCGCCCATGCGACTGATGAATCTGCTCAGCGTCGCGATGCGTCCAGCTAGTTGCTGGAAACCTTTGAGGTTCTTCGACTTCTCCATGGTCAGTATGGCCCGAATTTTCTTCAGATTCGCCTCAATCCACCATTGGGAGATGAAGTAGCCGAGTAGTTGGCCAGATGGGACACCGAAGGCGCACTTTTTTGGGTTGAGCTTGATCTTGTAGTGATCAAGGTTATCGAATGTATCACGGAGATCGTCGATCAGTGTCTTGGATTCCCTGGTCTTGATGACTATGTCGTCGACATAGACTTGGATGTTGCGACCGATCTGGTTTTTCAAACACGCCTACATGCAACTCTAGTATGTGGCGCCTGCGTTCTTTAGCCCGACGGGCATGGTGTTGTATCAGAACACCCAGAATGGTGTGATGAACGCCGTTTTCTCCTGGTCTTCGACCTTCAGTCGAATCTGATTGTAGCCTGAGTAGGCGTCAAGGAAGGAGAGTTTCTCACATCCTGTAGTCAAATCGATGATCTGGTCTATCCTCGGTAGAGGGAAGTGGTCCTTGGGACAGTACTTGTTGAGCGATGTAAAGTCTAAGCACATCCGCAGGATGTCCATGTCCTTCTTGGGGACCGATACAGTGTTGGCCAGCCACTCGCTCTCCTTAATTTATCAGATGAAGCTGGCATCGAGCAGTCTGTTGACTTCGATTCCAACGGCTTCAGCTCTTGGTTCGGACAATCGTCAGATCGACTGCTTCACTGGCGGGGGAACACATTGAGTGTGTGCTTGGCAAATTCCTTGGGAACTCCTGGCATGTCCGCAGGACACCAGACGAAGATTTCCCAGCGCTCACAGAGGAATTCGACGAGTGCGCTTTCCTATGCGGGGCTGAGGTCATTGGCGATCAGCACTGTCTTGGAGGCATCCGTTGGGTGGTCCTGCACCTTTTCCGTGTTGACCGTGGAGTCGAAAGACATATCGGGTTGCCTGGAGACTGGGGGTGCCCCATTGTCTGTCACCTCTCGGAGCCTCGTGAGCTCCTCTTGCATCCCGAACGACTGGGAGATTCTGTTAACGTCTCTATCGCAGTGGTACGATCGGGTGAAGCTTCCTTGGACGGTGATGACGCCCCTAGGTCCTGGCATATTTAGTAGCAGGTACGCGTAGTGCGGTACTGCGAAGAATCTTGCGAATGCCACACGCCCAAGGATGGCGTGGTACTGTGATGGCCAGTCCACCACTTCGAACTCCAATCGCTCGCGTTTGAAGTTTTCGGGTTGACCGAAGATGACGTCAAGCCATATCTTTCCTAGGGGGTATATGCCCTTCCCTGGGACTATGCCGTGGAACGTCGTGTCAGATTGTTCCAGGCTGCACAGCGGGATCCGCATCGCTGCAAGGGTGCTGGCGAACATCAAGTTGATGCCGCTGCCTCCGCCCATGAAGACGCGGCTCATCTCGAATCCTACGATTTGCGCCTCGAGCACCAGGGTAGCATGACCTAGGCGAGGGATTTGGCGGGGGTGATCCGAACGATCGAACGTGATGCAGGAATATGATCCACTAAGGTACTCAAGGATGGCTGGTGGGGATGCAACCACCAGGATCACTTGGCGGGTGATCTTCTTTTGCACCATGTTGGTTGGTCGTCCCTTCTGGATCATCAGGGACCCTTTTGGTGGCGGGTATCCTCCTGTACCATTGTTTGCTACAGGTGCGATCGCTAGATGCGACGGTCCAACGGGTGGTGGTCGAGGAGCTCTGTGGGTGATGTCACCTGGTGTAGGTGCGGGCCCAAATCCAGGATTCACGATCTAGCGTCTCATTTGGGTGAGACCCTCGCTTAGTTTCTGGAACTCGCGGAAGTCCTTTACAATGTGGCTAGCCTTCTTTTGCCATCTTGCTTGTCGATGTAGAAGTGGATGGTGCAAGGACCAGACAACTTGTCGTATGCCGAGGGCTCGTCATCACGGCTGTGACGCTGCCATGTTTGTGTAGGTCGCTGAAAGGATCGTATGGGCACCTAGAGGGGGGTGAATAGGTGCTACTTCAAATTTTCTTCTTTTTCAAATTAAGGTTTGACAATAAGGTAAATTCTCTAGATAATGCAACTAAGGTGAATTTACCTATATGACAATTATGCACGAGCTACCACAACACTAAGTAAGAACTAGTAAGTAAAGTGCGGTAAAGGATAGAAGTAACCAAAGTGGTGGACGCGGAGACACAAGGATTTGTTTCCCGTAGTTCCTTCCTTTTGAAGGGAAGTACGTCTACGTTTGGAGAGGGGGTGGTTTCAAACCACCAACGCCACGAGAGGCCTCCCTTGTTCTCCGATGAATCTCACCCCAACGGGATCGATTCACCTTCCACTAAATCGGCAACCTTCAATGTGGAAGCCGACACCTTTACAAGTTTGGGGCACACATCCACAACTTAATCGGAGGCTCCCAAATACAAGCAAGCTGTCAAAACAATCAAAGACAAGATTGTAAGAACCAAAACTAGAACTAGGGTTTCCAAGAAAACACTAGAGCAAAGGGGCCCTTAATTGAATGAGGGGGAAATGAAGATCTCTTTTGGTGAAGTAGTAGACCAAGGCCTCCTCCTTAGATTCCCCAAAGATCAAGGACTTTGGGTGGTGGATTGAAGAGATCTTGCGGATTTGGTGGCTCCAATGGTGGTCTTGACTTTAATGCAAATGAGCACCTTGTCCCAAGGTAGATGAGAGGATATTTATAGTCCTAGCTCCAATGTAGCCGTTGCAGCATTTAATGAAGCGGTAGTACCGGACATTCCAAGCGGTAGTACCGGAAACGACCGGTACGACCGGACCAGTACCGGAGATGCAATGCTGGGTTGCATAGCCAAGGTTTCCACCGGTATCAACATGGGGAGCTACCGCATGGCGGTAGTACCGCCCCTACAGAGCGGTACTACCAGACCCATGTGGTAGTGCCGCATTTTGATACAGGGGGGAACAACAATGTGAGTCAAGAGGCCAATCTCCTTAGAAGTGAACGGTACTAAAATGCGGTACTACCGCGTTTTGGTACCGGTCAGTTCTGAGAAGATTGGCAAGCTTGCAAATCGCTTCAGTCACTACTAGGAAAATGGTCGTCCGTGGCGCACCTAAAAGGACCATCCGTGGCGCACTGGTGGTGCGCCACGGGCCTTGCGCTACGGCTGTCTCCTAGCCGTGGCGCACTGCCTGGTGCGCCACGGTTATGTGGAGATAGGCGTGGCGCACTGCCTGGTGCGCGACGGATATGTTGGCAGGTGCGCTACGCCTTGTATCTTCTGTGGCGCATGTTTCAGTGCGCCACTAAGCTACGCAGGTGCGCTTTGGTTGCAATGCGCCACAGAAGCTGTGCCATGTGCGCCACGGGTGTCTTTTTTTTAAAATTTCAGGGCCAGATGATATACAATACAGATTATATAGGCAGATATACACACAGATATAAGATATACAGTTATATATATAAATACGCAATTCGCAAAACAAGATTGAAACAAATACATATAGATAAGTCTCATACATGAATACATAAGTTATACATTGTTTAGATCAAGTTACAAAGTAGTTGGTGACATGTGAATACATGTGTCGATCGAACAAGTTAGAGCTCGATCAGAAGCTCGCCTAGACATCTAAACTAGCTAGACACAAACGCGGGATAAACAACCAAAGAAGATAAGCATGATCACCGCCGCGACGAAGGTGTAGGTCTTCATCCGGTTCCTCGTCCTAACTCCCGCTAGATAGCGCGTGTATCTAGCTTCCGCCTCCGCCATAGTGTTGTACCCTTTGTAGCTATTGCCACTGAACGGTGCACCTGTCTCCGGCAGTCTTCCCAATCATCGTAGACGCCGGGAACCCATCCTTTGTACACAACGTACCATGTCATCTATAAGTTGACAATAATAATTAACCGATGATTGAAAAAAACATATATAATTAAAGTCGCATATGAAGAGACACTTATAGAAAGTACTCCTAAATCAAAAAGACCAAACTCAAAAGCATGCCTCATATATAACTAGGTTGTTCGACACAGGAATATGCTACGATGGAACTGTGAGACAAGTATGATGCACAAGACCTGGACTTGTGCATATCACAAGGCTCACAATCCCGTCGTAGCACATTCACATATATATTGTGCCAAGACATTTCAATCATCGGCATTATTCTCGAAAAAGACCAAAGTAACTCGAAAAGAATGCCTCAAATATATATACATAGGTCGTTGGACACAGGAATATGCTATGATGGAACCGTAAGCCAAGTAGGATGCACAACATCTAGACTTGTGCATAACACAAGGCTTACAGTCCCGTCGTATCACATTCACATATATATTGTGCCACGACATTTCAATCATCGGTATTATTCTTGAAAAAAAGTAACTCGAAAAGAATGCCTCATATATAACTAGCTAGGTCGTTGGACACAGGAATATGCTACGACGGAACGGTTAGCCAAGTAGGATGCACAAATTCCTGGACTTGTGCATATCACAAGGCTAACTATCCCGTCGTAGCACATTCACATATATATTGTGCCACGACATTTCAATCATCGGCATTATTCTCGAAAAAGACAAAAATAACTCGAAAAGTATGCCTCATATATATACATAGGTCGTTGGACACAGGAATATGCTATGATGGAACCGTGAGCCAAGTAGGATGCACAAGACCTGGACTTGTGCATATCACAAGGCTCACAATCCCATCGTAGCACATTCACATATATAGTGTGCCACGACATTTGAATCATCGGCATTATTCTCGAAAAAAGAGTAAGGAAAATAGAAAGACCAAAGTGATCAAAGGACCAAAGAGTAAGCAAAAAACCCAAGCATTGATTTATATATAATAATAATAAGAAAAAGAAGTAAGCGATGATTCATAAACCTAATAAGATAAGTATAGTAGCATGTACACTTGTCCACACACACAAAGGTCATCTATAGTTCGTAACTACAACTAGGCCAACATCAAGCCTTCTGGCTCGGCTTAGGGAACGGGAGGACGCCTTGTCTCGTCATGAACTTCCTATAGTCACCCTGCATCTCTAGGCTATCTTCTATGTCACGGTTATTCGGGATATTTCCTCCATAGAAGATCCCCCGAAGTAATGACATCACGAAAGATGATTGCCCCAAACTGCTGCTAGATGCGATACATCTCTTGTCTAATATCTGAATCAGTGATCTTGGCCTTTGCTTCGGCCCACTGTTTGAGATGATCTGGCAGCGTAGGATTCTGCTGGTCAAGTAGGAACACCCTCATGTGATGGAGTGCGTAGTAGGTTTCCTTCTTACTGTTTTCCGGCTGCTTCGCGCAGGGGAACTCCATTACGTGGTTGAAGACGTGCCTGCCGAACTTGACCTTCGTATGCACGAAGGTGGTGCCTTCAGTCGAGGCAAAGCCAGTGAGAGCATCATCCAGAACTTCCTTGATCTTGTCGTAGTTTTTCTTCTTTTCTAGACTCCCCGAGTCGAAATACGTGGCGTGGGAATGCTTCGGCGATAAGGAGATGAGCTTGCAGTGTTCATATCTGCCCAAAAAATTCAAATGGAATGTGTTGGAAAAAGAATGATGATAATCTCATAAAGCCAATCGATGGTGGCGAGTGAATAACGACTTACTCAGGAAAGTAAGGCACGAGAATGTATTCCTTTGTCTTGTTCGCCACGAGGATTCTTTTTAGGTACGAGGCCACGATACGTCGTTCGGCGGGGGAACCCAAGCAGCCGTCACGCATGTAGTAGGGTGGAGGTGACGACAAGGGTGGTAAGGGGGCCTTGCCACCGCTTGTCGCTGGCACGACAGGCGGTGCTGTTGTCTGTGGCGTGATGGCCCCCGCCGTCCCCAAACGGATCATGCTCTTTGGCCATTGCAAGAATAAGCCGAAGCAAGTTCTGAGGACAGCCGACTCTTCTTCATCCGCTCCTGGGGTTGAATGGGAGGTTCCAGGTCGTCGCAGCCCCTTAGCACCCCACTAATTTTAACCCTGTGCACGCTATCTGGCATCGGCCTTGAGTGGAACGTGCGCTGCAAGGGTTGAATGATGGTACCTTTGGCAACATCCCTCAGCTCGTTGTTCACATAGCATAAGAGAGTGCAAGGAACATCTGTCTGCGGAAAACATGTACGACGTCGTCAGAGTTGCCATAAGAGTAATAGATGGCATGAAAGGCGGTAAAGCAATTTGTTTACCGTGATGGCGTCGAGATCGGCTAATGTTGACGCACCGCATACGGCGACGGGCGTGCAAGAGACGGAAGGGCTGCTTGATGGTGCGGTGCTGGCCGCCGGTGTATTCTCCCTACCGACGGGTGCTTGGAGCTCCGGTGCCTCCGCGACGATGGCAGGGGGGCACCAACATGTACTCCGGCGCCGCGGTGATGGCAGGGGGAGTCACCAACACTTGCGGCGCCACGATGCTAGCGGGCGGAGTCACGAACACGTAGTTCGCCTGATTCGTCGGCGCCGCGTTGTTCGAGTGGCTGCTGACCATGCTTGGAATCGGGCACGGCCCTACTCGACCACCCGCACTCCAGTTCGCTATTGACTCCACCAAGGTAGGCAGGAAGGACGTGAGGGTGATTTCCAGGTTGTCTTGGATGATCTGCGGGATCCGCGCCACTTGTTCCTTAAGTTCTTGAACCTCACGGTTTCCCTCCTCGCTCCTTCCCGACGGTGCCACATGCGTCCTCGGTGGTGGGATCCGCGCCACTTGTTCCTTAAGTTCTTGAACCCAATTCTTACCCCCGAGCCCTGTTAAAAAGGTTATCCCACCGGGTGGCCGCCGTCGACCCCTGGGATGAGGAACCCTGGGATCCATGACTAGCAACAATTTCCTCCTCCTGTAGAAGAAGTAACAGTGAATCGTTTAGAAACTAGACTTCATCGATTAGAATGCAATCGAGTTGATCCGCGGTAATTAGATTACTTACCACAATTTCCTCGAATTCCTTCACCGCAGGATCCGCGGTGAGTTTTTTGGTTTTTGGGTCCACATGGTAATGGGCCCTGATGAAGTTTCGAACCTGCCCGGGTTCGACTTTCGCAAAGGGGTTTTCTATCCCCTTAGTCTATACTCTTCGTCCTCCTTATTCCATTTGGCCTCCGCGGTTCTATATCCACCAGATCCGAGATTGTGATGACCTATATTTATTGCCTGCAGCACCTTTCCCCGATTACTATTGGCCAGGGCTCTTTCGGATTCACACCTCTCCTTGAACTCCCGGAACTGATCTTCGGTGATCTGCGGGTCAATCTTCTGGATCTCCTAGAGACTTTTGCCTTCTTTATAGATCTTCTTCTATATCCGGGTTCTCCAGCTGGCCAGGGCGGTGCTCATCTTTGTGAGGGCGGATTTGTTTACTTCGTTCCCATGATAATTTGTGTTCTGATACTTAGCGGGGAACTTGTATCTTGCGTGCAGCTTCTCGAAGAGGAGTGTGCGCAAGTGGCCATTATCTTTATGCTGGAGATTCTCGGTGTTGATCGAGATGGTTGTCCGGGTGATCGCCGCCACTTGCCCACCGTACCCTTTGAATACAAGGGTAGGCTCCAAAGGAACCCCTGATGGGCTCACTTCGGTAATTTCCTCCCTGACGGTGCCGACCGTGTTTGGGCGCCGGTCCTTCGGCTTCTTCTTCTTCTTAGGAGGATTGCTACCACTCCCTGTGCCCTCACCACCATCAGTTGTTTCATCTGTTGGAATTATGCCCTAGAGGCAATAATAAAGATGTTATTATTATAATTCTTGTTCATGATAATGTTTATATTCCATGCTAGAATTGTATTAAGAAGAAACTTTAATACTTGTGTGGTTTGTGAACAACACCGTGTCCCTAGTACGCCTCTATGGACTAGCTCATTGATTAATGATGGTTAAGGTTTCCTAACCAGGGGCATGAGTTGTCAATTAATAATGAGATCATATCATTGGGAGAATGATATGGTGGACAGACCCAAACTAAGCGAAGCAATTAGATCGTGTCACCGTGTTCATCTTTGCGAAGCTTTTCTTATGTCAAATATTGTATTCCTTAGACCATGAGATAATACAACTCCCTGGTATCGGAAGAAAGCTTTGAGGTCATCAAACGTCATCCTATGAGAGGGTGATCATAAAGGTGTCTCTCAGGTGATCGGAAAGTATCTGTTGGGTTGTATGTATCGAGATGGGATTTGTCCCTCCCAAGTCGGAGAGATATACTTCGGGCCCACTCGGTAATCGATATCAACACCGCTTGCAAGCATGTGGTTAAGGAGTTAATCACAAAGTGAGATCGGATTACGGAACGAGTAAAGTACTTGCTGTGAACGAGATTGAACTAGGTATGACGGTACCGACGATCAAATATCGGGCAAGTAAAATATCGCGAGACGAAGGGAATATATATATGGGATTGATTGAATCCTGGCATCGTGGTTCATCCGATATGATCATCGATGAATGTGTGGGAGTCAATATGGGTGTCCAGACCCCGCTGTTGATTATTGATAGAAGATCATGTCTGCATATTCTCGAAACCGCAGGGTCACACACTTAACGTGTCTCGACGCTAGGATAGATTGGATAATTGGTTTATGAGTTTTTGTTCGGAGTCTCGGATGGGATTCGGGACATCACGAGAGGTTCCGGAGTGGTCCGGAGAATAATATTCATATAAGGCAGTGCAGTTTTTGGAGTTCGGAATTGTTCCGGGTTAATCGGTATTGTACCGGAAGCTTCTAGAACCTTCCGGAAGGGGACCAACGTGGCCCCACCTTCCGGGAGGGGGCATGGGCCTATGAGGGAGTGCCCTAGCCGCATTGGGCCAGGGGCACAAGGCCCCATAGGGCCCAGCCGGCCAAAGAGGGTTTAAACCCTAGATAGTGCTTCTAGAAGGGGGGGGGGTTCCTTGCCCCCCACTCCTCCTCCTTGGCCGCCGGCCTTGGCTTGGGGGAGGGGGCTAGGGTTGCCGCCCCACCCCTCTATATAAAGAGGGCTGGGGGCGCACCACCTCACACACCTTCCCCTCCAACCCTAGCCGCCCTGCTGCCCTCCTCTCTCCCTCCCGACTGTTTGTAGGCGAAGCCCTGCTGCAGAAATTCTCCACCATATACACCACGCCGTCGTGTTGTAGATCCAATCCGTCTCTCCACCATACTTGCTGGACTGAGGAAGGAGGAGACATCGAGGTTCTGCACGTGTGCATCTCACGGAGGCACCGCCACTTGTGGTGCTAGATCAGATCGGATCGCGAGGAGGAGAAGCGAGTACGACTACATCACCCACGTTCCGACGAACGTTCCGCTGTGCGAATCTTCAAGGGTATGAAGATCTAATCCAATCTCTCTCGTTGTTTGCATCTCCTAGATTAGATCTTGGCTTTCCCTCTGTTCGCATCCGTAGAAAATTTTGATTTACTATGCCGCGAAACCCTTCATCATCACCCGCCGTTCCATCGGCTTCTTCCTCCGCGTCTTCCATCTCATCATCCTCGCTCTCCGAAGGATGGTATTCTTCATCGTCTTCTAGCCGCTGGGCCGCCTCCCAGAATGTCAATTTTTTATTCGGAGGTCTGAGTTCTCCTTCGGCGCTGATGCGCTTAGAACATCCAGCCTCGTCGTTGTCACACATCTTTGCACTAATAAAAAACAAATAATTGGTTAAATGCACGGAAAAATCCGGCATGACCTTTGCTAATTTTCTTAAACTAGGAGTGCCCGATTTCTGCCGAAACAGAAGTTAATCAACATTCCGGCAAAAATCGGGACTCATTTCATACAAGAACCTGCATACACAACATAATAAAGTGCTTCATATACAAGCACAAGCACAATTTCAAGTGCTACAATTATATCACCACAGATTATATCAACTGTCATTGATGACAGCAAGCAAATACATGAAGATTATAGCACTTCTCATTATATGATAGTATGGATCATCAGTAAATGTGTACACATTGTTTCAAGTACTCATATCATGCTCTGTTTCACAATATTGTTTCAAGTACTCATAAAACACAGTATAAAATAGGAAACATAATCCACAACTAAAGAAGCTTGGATACAAACACATATCATGCTCTGCTATAGTCTGTAGTTGGTGTTTCCTGGGTGGTTTTCGAGATTGTAGTTTCCTGGGTGTGTTGGTGTTTTCTGGCAGCTATAGTCTGTAGTTGTCTGAGTGCTGGAAAATGAATTTTGTAACAAACTCGTTGGTTTCAGTAATGGGAACCGGGGCGAGGCCCTTTTTATCTAAAAAATAAACCTGTTGATGGTTGTGATATGTTATTATCTCAGTAATTAGTAACAAACTGACAAGGAATCCCAGGCAAAGTCGTCATCTGCATAATGCGTGAACTACTATCAGCAACATTCCGGATATATTTGCCTATGTTGTCGACAGTACCAAAAAATCTAGCAGAGGTATCATATAACTCTTTAACATGGGTTGGGTGCTAAATGAGAGGCTTGGCGGTCTGTCACCTTCCGTCTTGTCGATTTACTCTGTCAGGGCTTGGGGTTGCAAACTCAGCATGTATTTGGCCAGTGCTCAACGCCTAATAATCATAGCGATGAACGACAGTATGTGAGTGCATAGTTGGGTCATTGGGTGCTCTAAAGTGTACAAGACTGCTGACATACACCAGAGCTAAATGACACCGCATACATAACCTTGCGCTGATCGATGTGTGTCAAATTAGACTCTGTTTTCTCTCTTGCAGAAGAACTGTTTTCTCTCCTATGCATCTATATGTAAGATCTCAAAAATACGAAGTCCCTGCAATACTAGCAACCGCGTGCCAAGAACTAGGAACCCTAACTAAGCTCAATCCACTGCAAGCCAAACCTCCAAATTACCCCTGGAACTTGAGCTAAGCGAAAAGTCTACAGGCAGAAACCCTAGAAGACGAAACCCTAGAACACGAGCCTGAACGCGAAGGCGGAATCCCCCGCCCCCGGACACACCATGCCAGAAACCCCTCGAGCCCGAGCTCAGGCGCCCTCCCCGCAACAAATCACACGGATTCCATGTTCGGTAACTGGAGCAAGCGGGAGACGCGCGCAGACCTTCTTGGTCCAGCCGGAAGGCGCCGCGAGCTCGGTCTGCCCCAATGGAGAAGGAACCGTGTGGGCAGGGAGAGAGGGGAGGCTCACCTCCTCTAAGACGAGGACGATGACGAGCACGTGGGAGAGGCGACGACCTCCTCCTCCTCAGCCTCGAGCGGCGGCGGCCTCCTCCTCCTCGAGCGGCGACGACCTTCTCCTCCAAGGATCGGCAGCGACGTAGGCCTCCTCCTCCTCGAGCGGCGCTATCCTCCTCCTCCACAAGCGGCGCGGGCCTCCTCCTCCTCCACGGATCGGCAGAGGCGCGGGCCTCCTCCTCCTCCAGAGCGCAGCGCGGCGGTGGCGGATCGAGAAAGCAGCGGCGGTGGCGCAGCACGACGGGGCTCGATCGATGTGTGGTGTCTGTGAGATGGGGATGAGAGAGGCGGACATGGCGCGGTTGACTAGTCCAACCCACATAGGCGTAGCGCACCCTGGCCAAGTGTGCTACGGGTAACCGTAGCGCACTTGGCCAGGGTGCGCTACGCCTATGTGGGTTGGACTATCAGATAAGAGGGTGACCACCCCACTAGTTAACACTAGCACTGTCTTATCCCACTGGTTCTGCCCACTGCTCTATTCTAAACTTGTGAGCACCCAGGTTCGAATCCTGGTGCCCCACTTTTTTATTTTTATTTTAAAAATAGTTAAATGTTCCAAAAAATTCCCAAAAGTGGTGATATATGCCATAGAAGTTTTGTTTTGTTTTAAAAATACTTTTAAATATTCCAAAAATTCCCAAAAGGGATAATATATGTCATAAAAGTGGTATAAATATGATTCAAAGTATAACTAAATTTCATAATAATTTGTCCATGAATATTACAATCTTTTTCGACCACACGTTTTACAATATTTTTTGAGCTAGCGTTTTACAATCTTTTTTCCCTTCTTTGTCGCGGTTGAATAATTTAGCCCCGACACTTTAATGTTTCTTCTTTTGAACGGGCTACCTTTTTTGGGTAGGGTTGTCCTTTTTCTTCTTGTGATGTATGTTGCTGCATCGTAGTCGTCGTCATCTTCAATCTTTGGATCACTGTACTGGTCGAAGTCTTGCTCGTTGGCGACTCCATCCATTCCGATGATGTTTCTTTTTTCCTCTCCTCACGACAACACAGCTAGGCTTTGTCGGGTCAGTAATGAAAAAACATTGGTCCACTTTGGTAGCCAGTACCCACAGTTCATTTTTTGCGGCCACGTTCGCACCGGCGGCCTTGGATTTGGCTGCTTCGGGTATAACCATGGTTGTGAAATACCGGTCTTCTCTTTCGACGCTCTTTGCCCATCTGACACGGAACATCGGCACCTTTTCTCCATAGTAGTCGAGCTCCCAGATCTCCTCTATTCTTCCGTAGAATCTTTCCTTCACGTTGTCATCGGTGTAGAATTCCGATGTTACAGCTGAGTTCTGATAATCACACTTGTTGTCCTTTTCCTCCGTGTAGAATGTGTAGCCGTTGATATCATACGCCTGATAGGTCACGAGGTTTTGCATCGGTCCCTGCGACAAGGTGAATATGATCTTTTCCGTGTCAGAAGAATGCGATCGCAGGGGATTATCAAGGAGCGTCTGCCTAAACCAATGCGTGAAATCTGACACACCGGACACCGGACATGTGGTTTTCTCCGCGTCCTCGCCCCGATAAATGATGCAATCGTTGATGCATACATGATATCTAACGTGCGGTAGATCGAGAGGACATACGATTTTCTTGGCGTCCTCGATACTAGTTGGACATGTGTTCCCCTCCGGGAGACGATCGTGCCAGAATGCCATCATATCGTCGAAGCTTGCGTCGCTCAATTTGTGTTTTGCCTTCATATCCATAGCCTTGAGACATTCAACCGGGTATCATCAGGCCTGCATCCTTCATACAATGGAGTAACCGTGTCTTTCTCAAGTTGCGCAAGCTTGGCTTTCTCTCTAGCGGCAGCCCTGGCGTTACTCGTCTGCTTGAGAAGCAGCTCTTGCACATAAGGGTCCCGCACCCAGCCTGACGTTGTTCCATCGTCGTCTGCTGCTCCGGCATCTAGATCATCATCATCCCGGTCTGCTCCCGCACCTTCACCATCTCCAGGAGACTCTTCATCATCTTGCCCGTTCTCGCCGTGATGATGATGATCGTCATGTTGGCCACCTTCACCGTCTCCATCGTCTTCGTCATCTCTTATCCAACGAGTGTATCCATCCATTAAACCATGGCGGAGCAGGTGCGCCTGCAGATTCCCGGAATCTGGGTCGATCACCCAGTTGAGTTTGCATCTTCTGCACGGACATCTTATATCCATCTTGTTATTTTATATCATTTCGGCCGTCGCACATTTCAAAATCTAGCCACAATGCCTTCGCTCATTATGCGGACCATTTTTGCCTGCACGGTGTACGCGGTACAATTAGAAGTCTATTAGAACCACATAATGCATGCATGCATGCAATGGTCGATAGCAAATTTCGGCATGACCTATCCTAAAATTAGGACCTTTGCGAAATGCCAAAGTCTTGCCAAAATGGAAATGAATCAACATTTTGGCAAAACAAATGGCAACTTGTTCACATACAAACACAAGAGAGAGAGATCGAGATCCATACACACATGAACATATCATTATCCTCTCCATACACACATGCATGAGCATCATCGATACTCTCCATATATACACACATATGACCATATCGATCCTCTCCATACACACATCATGAGCATCTATCATCTACATACATATGACCATATCATCCATATACACATGAACACATCCTTACATGGACAACTTACCGAGATGAGAGACCAATCGCGAGAAGATGGAAATGAGAGGTGCGCGCGAGACCGGATAAGGAGATGAGAGAGGAGAGCTTCCTCTATTACTTATGTAACATCCAAGGCAAGTGCTACATGCTAAAAATGGTGAATGGGTGGAGAAATTGAGGTGGGAAGGAGAAGGATCCCGACTAGATCTAAGGAGGAAGAAGAAGGGGAAAGTGAAGTGTGGGGTGGTGGAGATGATCACATGATCACATATGTTTGTGCAGGTCGACACATCCGTGGCGCACATGGCCCCAGTGCGCCACAGGGAAAAAGCACATCCGTGGCGCATATGCCAGAGTGCACCACGGATGTTTATTCCCATTTAAGGAGCAGAGGGGGCTTCACATAGGCATAGCGCACTTGCCACATGTGCGCTACGGCTATCCCTAACAACCATAGCGCACCACCCCTATGTGTGCTACGGTATGCGGCATGCAGCCAACAGGGCCCTGGCCCACACATATCTGTGGCGCACTATGGTCATGTGCGCCACGGTTGTTCTAGTTACTAGTAGGGCACTACCCATAGGTGAGCCACGCCTGTTTTAGCCGTGGGGCACTTCAACCATGTGAGCCACGGATGTGCTGATTACCTATAGCTGTTTTCCTAGTAGTGAGTCTTGACCGGTATCAAAATGCGGTACTACCGCTTTTTGATACCGCTCAGTTCTGAGGAGTTTGGCGAGCTTGCCAAGCGCTTCAGTCATGAGCGGTACCAAAATGTGGTACTACCGCTTTTTGATACCCCTCAGTACTAAGGCTATTGGCCAGTGTACCCATCACACTGCCATGCCCGGTAGAGAAACCGGTTCTACCGGACCCGAGCGGTAGTACCAGATGAATTATCCGGTACTACCGGACATCACTGAGGCAGAAAATGGATCAGCAGGCAAGTCCTTTTTATGTGCAATTGGACATGGAATTCTATGTATGCAACCTGTAGAATACTTGGTAGATAATTAGTCCATTATGTGTGTTGTAATAAACACCAAAATCTCTAGGGATAAGAAATGTTCTTTCAATCTCCCCCTTTTTGGTGTTAGATGACAAGACACATTTTGAATGATAGAATTGATGACAAGTAAGATTTTGTAAAACTGAGATGGGGCTCCCCCTATATAAGTAGAGACAAGCCCCATACTATTTTACAAGGTACATGAGAGTGTATAGTCACACATAGTGCACATACCTTTGCACATAAGTGTTTTATGAGAATCACAATGATGAGGAATAGATAATGTCATCACACACCACATAAGATGGATCCAAAATGATAATAACCATACCATACAAATGATGGATCCATACGATAACCACATAGTCTTCGCATACATAGCATGCACAAATAGTTAGTTCATAAGTTTCACGCATAATAAGAGGCAAGTAGAAAATAAACTTCACAAGCGATTAAAAATCAAAGGCAAGAGCAAGCTTGTGACTTTCCCATGCAAATCCCGCATGCCTAATGTGACTCTTCTCCCCCTTTGGCATCAAGACACCAAAAAGGGACAAGAGCAACTCTAACATCCCGGAGATCACTGGTAGTCATCATCAGAGTCATCCCCATACGGAGGCGGAGCATGGAAAGTGGAAGAGGCATCATCGTCCCAGTGGCTGTGCTTGGATATCCATTGCTCTTGCGGAGTGATGTTGTCCTCGGATCCCTCGGAGGTGATCAACCCTTGAGCTTGCATTACTTCTTTCTTACGTGCACTGGCTTTCTTGGCATATACATGGGCCTCATACATACGCTTATGATTGTCAACCTGGAAGCAGAAAACCTTTTTAAGCTTAGCCTCAATCCTCTTGGCCCATGATGGTTGGGCAGTCTTGCGACGTGAGGCCACAAAATCAACATCTTGGGCATCATCATCATCACCGGAGCCATCCTCAAGTGGGTTCCCATCCTCATCAACAAGTTGACCATCCGCGTTGCATGGTTTAAGATGGGTCCTGAGCAATAGATTCTTGTGCCGGTGAGTAACAAGACGTTGGGAGGAAATGTTCCGAGCAAGTGATGGGCACTTGTGAAGAATAAGTGCCATGATGTACGGGGCAAAAGGAGGAACCCGCCGAGTGTGAGTAGCATGAACCATCTCGTTCCAAATCACGTCCATCACATCAATTGGTTATCCCGAATCACGTTGGCGGTGAGTTGTGATCATGATGTTCACCATGATACCATGCATCTCATCAACATTTCTAGAACGAGGAGCGATGGTCTCACGAAAAATGTGATGCAAGATATCATATGTTGGGAGAAGCCCCTTGATCTTTGCAGCAATACCACACCCACAGATGTAGAGTGGAATAAGAACATCCTTCTTCATGGGACGCTCGTTGTTGTGACAACGGAAGCCAACCGGAGTATCTCTTCCACGGTCCTCATATCCAAGGATAGCCCCAAACTCAGCCAATGTTGCGGTCTTGACAACTCCCTCTGTCATCCAGGTGATAGTCCGAGTGTGGTTCTTGGCAAAGTGAACGGTGGCATAGAACTGTGCAATGAGCAAGGGGTCATAGTCGCATTTGAACTGCATAATGGGAAGCAAGCCAATGTTTGTGCAAATCTCAAGTGCTTCACCAAAGTAGTCCAAGTTCTTGTTCACATGGTTCATCTCTATCCACTTCTGAGGAACCAAAATCTTCTCACCGGTCATGAGAACCTCAAAGTAGACCCGCTCTTGGAAGTCGGTGTAAAATATACTCTTGTCCCTAGACTCATGGCGAGCAGTAACATAGGGATTGTCAGATCGGAGGGCAAGAAACCTAGCCTCGGGAATGTCGGACAACTTCTTTGACCCAGATGGCCCTGAACTTGAAGGAAATATGCCCTAGAGGCAATCATAGAGATGATGATATTTCATATGTATCCATGAGTTATTGTAATGTTCCTTGAATTTCCATATCAGGCAACTTGTATTGATTGGCAATTACGTGAATTTCTTGTGAAACTCTATACTTGTATGGTTATTTAAGAGTTGTCCCTAGTTGGAGTTCATGTGAGGACACACGTGAATATTAGACTAGCACATCGATTGGTTGATGACTATGTTTTGCAAGTCATAGACATGGAGATGTCAAACCAATGACATGGACACATGTTATGGACATGGGGTTGTACTGACCCAACCTAAGACTAGCAATTAGTTGCAGCTCTCTCTCTACACATCGTGTACGTTTTGTCCTTAGACCTGAGATTGTCGCATGTACTTGAGATGTGGACCGACCTACTTTGGGGCTATCAAACGCTGCATCGTAACTGGGTAGTTATAAAGGTAGCTTTCAGGTTTGTCCTGAAGCATGTTGCAAGGCATGGTCAATCAAGATGGGATTTGCCCCTCTCTGCTTGAGAGAGATATCTCTGGGCCCCTCGAGTGATCGGATCCAGAAATGCATGGCCGTGCTACATATGGTTAAGAGTTAACCTAGTAAAGGGATTCCGAATCACGGTATGGAGAAAGGGAGGTCAGCTTGGAGCTAGACCAAATATCGTGAGGCAAAGGGAAATACATGTACTAAACCTTGTGATTGTTCGTCTGATATGATCTTTGTATGCGTTTAGGAGTTGGCACGTCTTGCTAGAGGCCGCTACCAACTATTGACATAATAAGTGTCGTGTCATGTCTATACACATATGAACCTATAGGGTCACACACTTAAGGGGCTGGAAGCCTAATGAGGATTGGATCCGAATTAGACCAGGCTTAGGGTACTAATGGGATGCTAATGTAGAAGCCCACTAGGGACGCCTATATAAGAGAGGGTGGGGCGAGCTGACCAGGGTTAGACCTTAGACCTCAGATCATTCCCAGCTGCCACTCCTCACGCCTGTGTTGCACGCACAGACCTAGCAGTCCGGCGTCTGACGCTTCCACCCTGTACGTGTGGATACCTCAGAGGCGCTGCATCTGTAGCGCTTGGACGAGCCGTGCAAGGGAAGCTTCTCGTAGGACGAGGACAAGGAGGAGACGTGGAACGTCTGCACTGCCTCGACGCGCTTCATCGATTCCGCAGCTGCACGTCTAGTGGTAATCCCGTGATCTATGACAACAGTTATCCTGGTATACGCGGTAGAAATTTTTTGTTTTGCGCTAGTGTAGCCTACCCGTATCCTTTCAGAACTGTGACTCTTGCGGCGACCCATGCGAGGAGGAGAAGGAGGAGCACTACCTCGACCAGCACTTATCTTGACTCCCCCTCCATGTCGGCCCCGAGTGGATTTTAGCTTCAGACGGCTGCTAGGTTGCGGCATGACCTCTTCTTCTGATTGTGTCTCTGACTCTAACTCAAAGTCCTCTATCTCATGACGAGCTTTGGACCTTTTGCGTGATCCTTGGGAGCCCCCTGCACCTATGAAAGAATAAGGGAGGTAGCAGAGGGATAAGGGCACAAGAACCCGAAACAAGTAGAAGACGAATTTCAAGTTTTTAGAATTTTTTTGCTGTCAGTACTAAGCGGTAGTACCGGTCCCTCTATGGTAGTACCGCACAGCGGTAGTACCGGAGAATCGTCTGGTACTACGGGTCGTGCGATTACAGCACAGATCTGGTGACATCGATCTAGGACTGGTAGCAAAACTTAATGTAAAACGAGAATCCATCGGAGATATGTACGTGGACACGATACAACCTCAAAATCACAAGTTTTAACCAAGAATCAAAGTGTCCCTAGATTCAATGGGGAAAACAAGTGAGGAGAAAGGAAGGACAGTAGTACCGGTGTCCATGGCGGTGGAAAACGAGGAGGAGCCCGCGAGGAAGCCGGATCCGGTGAGGATCCGTGGAAAGGAGGGAGGGGCGAAGCTCCGACGGCGGCGGTAGTTAGGAGTGGAGACGGGATAAAATGAGGCACTGAGGGGTGCCTCTCCCAGCGTCTCCACCCTTAACCGAGACGCGTAGCGGTAGTACTAGGACGAAAAAGCGGTAGTACCGTAGGAAACGGCCTGTAGTACCGCACCTGGGATGTTTCCAGAAAAGCAGCCTAGAAACAGGTCCCTGTGCGGTAGTACCGCTCATTTCTTGCGGTAGTACCATCTTACGGTAGTACCGGTTTTTTGAAACGGTAGTACCGTAACCACCAGAACAGACATCCAAGTTTGAAAACAGGAGGGTTCTTGTTCGGAGTAGATGAGTTTTGTCATAGGATAAGGAAGGCTTGGGTTAAGGGAGTTATACTGATCTGGACCTATGCACTCTAAAAAATAAAACATCAACCACAAATATGGAGAACCAAACAAGAGTGCATTGACCGAGGAAGGAAAACCAACTCAAAAGTGACAAACACGAGTAAGCACATCAACCTCTCGAGTGAGAGGGGGTGGTGGCCTAGGCCACCATATTTGAGTATAGTCGGCTTGGCACCACGAAGATATATCTTGGGTCCATTACCGAAACTCATCATTAAGCTCACATATCACAAAATGATATTAAGAGGAATGATTTTGTTTACTTTGTGCATAATGGGGGGAGGGATGGTCCAATCAATTAGGACCGCAATCCCCCTATGTCCATGCCTACACCTAAACCAAATATGGGTCGAGTATTAGGTGAGAATGTAAGATAATCAAGTCAAGCTCCTTGAATCTACGATATTTAGTTCATTCCTCAAGTAGCAAAACCTTGCTTCATCAAGTGGCTTCGTGAAGATATCGGCAAGTTGATCTTTGGTTAACACATAGGATAGATCAATATCACCTCAAGCAACATGATCTCTAATGAAGTGATGGCGAATCTCAATATGCTTTGTCCTTGTGTGATCCACCGGGTTGTAGGCAATCTTGATCGCACTTTCATTGTCACATAGAAGAGGCACTTTGTCACAATGGACACCGTATTACTTCAAAGTTTGCCTCATCCATATCAATTTAGTGCAAGAACTAGCGGCTGCCACATACTCGGCTTCAGCGGTGGAGAGAGATATAAAATTTTGCTTCTTAGAAGACCAACATACCAAGGAAATACCAAGGAATTGGCAAGCCCCAGATGTTGATTTTCTATC
The DNA here is from genome assembly GCA_916181665.1 of Avena sativa. Taxonomy (NCBI): domain Eukaryota; kingdom Viridiplantae; phylum Streptophyta; class Magnoliopsida; order Poales; family Poaceae; genus Avena; species Avena sativa. The sequence goes on from OV702281.1 coordinate 269,376,062, forward strand.
ATCCTTATCACCCGCCCAATCCGAATCCGTGTATCCACAAAGAGCAAATGTTGAGCCTCGAGGACACCAAAGACCATAAGATGGGGTATGAACTAAATATCGAAAGATTATCTTGACCGCCATCAAATGGCTTTCTTTAGGAGCCGCTATCTTGCACACACACCTACACTCAACACAATATCAGGTATAGATGCACAAAGGTAAAGCAAATAACCAATCATGGACCGGTATACCTTTTGATCCACATCTTTACCATTTGGATTTTGTTCTAGATGAGTCTTTGTAGCCATGGGAGTAGGAGCTCCATTTAAATCTTGCATTTTGAATCTCTTGAGCATGTCTTGAGTATACTTGGCTTGATTGAAGAATGTCCCTCCTCTAACTTGCTTGATTTCAAAGCCAAGAAATACTCTCAACTCCCCCATCAAAGACATCCGGAACCTACAAGTCATAAGCTTTGCGAATTCATCATTAAAAGCTTTGTTAGATGAGCCAAAGATAATATCATAAACATATATTTGGCATACAAAAAGCTCCCCATTGACTCTCTTAGTAAAAAGAGTGGGATCGTTTTTCCCAACCTCAAATCCACGGTCAAACAATAACTCGCTAAGGTGCTCATACCACGTGCGTGGGGCTTGCTTGAGCCCATAGAGCGCCTTATCAAGTTTTTAGACATGGTTTGGGAAGTTGGGGTCCTCAAATACCGAGGGTTTCTTAACATATACCAACTCATTTAATGGACCATAAAGAAATGCACTTTCTACATCCATTTGTTGTAACTTGAAATTATGATGTGCCGCATAAGCAAGGAGGATACGGATGGACTCAAGGCGAGCCACGGGTGCATAAGTTTCTCCATAGTCGATGCCTTCAATTTGAGAATACCCTTGTGCAACCAATCTAGCCTTATTCCTTACTATAATTCCATGCTCATCTTGCTTGTTCTTGAATATCCACTTTGTTCCAATAACATTGCGGCAATCCTTTGGCTTCTCAACTAACTTCCATACTTTGTTTCTCTCAAAGTTGTTGAGCTCTTTGTGCATAGCTTCTAACCAATCCGAACCTTCAAGAGCTTCCCACACTTTCTTAGGTTCAATCATGGAGATGTGTGCTTGGTGTTCCCTAAACCTCTTCAATTGTGATCTTGTGGAAATGCCTTTCCTTAGGTCACCAACCACATTTTGTAAGGTGTGGTCTCTTAATTCCAACATTCTTTCCTTTCTTGCTTTGCGACGAGCGTGGATCTCCGTGTTGTTTCTTGGGGGACCCTCTTCATCATTTTGATCCTCGTCTTGACCATCAACTTGACCTTGATCATCATTGGAATCATTCTCTACATCTAGAGGCAAAGATTGACCTTGGTCATGATTAAGTGCTCTTCTAGCATCAATTTGAGCTTGTTTCAAAGCAGTTTGTACAGATCTTCCTTGAACAATTTCCTTGGCACCACTTGACACCCTGGCGAATGAATCAAGCTCCCCTTGACTAGAGTTGTAACTATGATCATCATGTTGAGGGTCCACATCTTGTCTTTGGCTTGAGTCATTGTCCTCCTCGGTGGATGGAGCTTGTTGATGTTGTGAAGATGAGGGCTCCACTTGAGTGGAGCATAGTTCTTCTCGATCCGCCATAAGGGGTTCCTCAACGGGGCGGATATATCCCACACCCATTCTTCCTATGGCTTCCTGAGGCATTTGATCATCTGCATCACAAGAATCAACACGCCCCCCTTGGGGACCATCATATTCTTCGAAGGTCACACTACAAGATTCTATGGCGGCTCCGGAAAGCTTATCATAGATTCTATAAGTGTGAGATTTTAGACCATAGCCAACAAAAATACCCTCTAATGCTTTAGACTCGAATTTGGACAAACGAACACCTTTTATGAGATAGAAGCACTTATAACCGAACACCCGGAAGTAAGATATATTGGGCTTGTTACCGGTAAGTATTTCATATGGAGTCTTGTTGATTTCTTTGCGGAGGTAGAGCCGGTTTGGAGCATGACAAGCGGTGGAGATGGCTTCGGCCCAAAAGTTGTATGGAGATTTAAACTCCGCCAACATGGTCCTAGCCATCTCAATAAGAGTCCGGTTCTTCCTTTTTTCCACACCATTTTGTTGAGGGGTGTATGCCGCGGAATATTGATGTTTTATCCCCTCATCACTAAGGAAATCATTCAAGGTGTAGTTCTTGAACTCGGTGCCGTTGTCACTTCTAATGATCAACACAGGAAGATTGTATTGATGTTGGAACATGTTGATGAAGTCGATGAAGGTCTTTTGGGTCTCACTCTTCAACTTGAAGAAATATACCCACGAGTATCTTGAAAAGTCATCAACGAACACCAAACAATATTTATTCCCACCAAGACTTGCATGAGATGGAGGACCAAAAAGGTCCACATGGAGGAGCTCCAAGATCTTGGTAGACTTGATGCAGTTCTGAGGCTTGTGAGGAGCATCATGCATCTTTACTAGAACACATGCCCTGCAAACATGATCTTTGGCAAAGGAAACATTTTCTTTTAGTCCAACAATATGGCCCTCCTTGTGGAGACTTTGCAAAGTTCTCATATTGACATGGGCTAGTCGGCGATGCCATAACCAACCCACATCGGCCTTTCCGAATAAGCACATCGCACTTGTAGTGGCTTGCCCCGAAAAGTCCACCACATACAAGTCATGTTCGACGTACCCAACAAAAGCGACCTTGAGAGACTTGCTCCACATGAGGACCACAATATCATCATCAACAAAGATGGCAAAATCCATCTTTCCAAGAGCACGGACTGAAAGTAAATTGTATCCAAGGGTCTCAACAAGCATGACATTCACGAGTGTAATGTCTTGAGCAACCACTACCTTGCCGAAACCCATTACCTTAGACTTTGACTTGTCGGCATATGTCACGGTGATTTGATCATCATTTGGCTTTAAGTCCTTGACAATAGACGAGCTTCCGGTCATATGACTTGTGCAACCACTATCAAGCACCCACTTTGACCCTCCGGAAGCATAAGTCTACAAAAGATCAAGCTAATTTTTAGGTACCCATTTTTCAATGGGTCCGCTTTTGTTAGCAACAAGGGTCTTGGGAACCCAAATAGACCAAGCAATATAACCATCATATGGGCCAACATATTGTGCATACACATCACCATAATGATCACGCATTAGAACATAGTGAGGGTTAGCACTTCCCGCAAAGTCATCATGAGACATAGTTTTACCACTTGTGGCCTTACTATCCACAATGGCCTTGTTAGTCTCATGTGTGTACTTGACCTCCTTCTTCTTCTTCTTCTTGTTGTTGTTGTTGTTGTTGTTCTTCTTCTTCTTCTTAGTATTGGAGACAAAACCAATGCCCCCTTTATCACCACTAGGCCTTTGCTTGCTCAAAATATCATCAATGGACTTGTTGCCTTGTGGAAATGTGGCCTTAGCAAGCTCCCCCTTCAACCTTGCACACTCTTCAAGAATAGTTGTACTACTAGATGGAATGAAGTTACTAGGTGAAGGAATGTTGGCCAATTGAGTTTGAAGCGTTTCATGGGACTTTGTGAGTGACAAGAGTTCACTCTCTAAAGCCTCGTGGGCCTTGTTAAGCAAACTAAAGTCCTCGACAAGTTTTTCATGAACCACACCAAACTCAATCTTGACCTTTTTAGCCCTTTTGTATTTAGCAATAGCATGATCACTCTCTTTGATGAGTTTATTCACAATAATTTCATTGGCCTCATCAAGCCCTTCAAGTTTTAATTCAAGGGACATCCTAGTTTCTTGTTCTTCTTCTAGAGCATTGTTTAAAGCCTCTAGATAAATCATGTGTTCATGTCCAAGTTTACATCTTACATGTAGGAGCTCTTGTGTGTGGGAAAGTTGATCTAGGATGTTACTAAAATGTATCTTAGCATCCCCTTGTAGTTTAGTCAAAAACTCATCAAAAGCAATTAATTCCTTTTTAACATCTAGAGACATCTCATCATTAGCTAAGGGAGTGGAGTGATATGATGAGGATACCTCCGTTCCTCTTGCCATAAGGCAAGTGACGTTCTAGAATTCTCATTTGGAGAATCGAAGAGTGAGAATGTCGGAGTAGAAGTAGTGGCTAGAGCCGCCACTGTTGGGCCACGCAGAGATAAAACAAAACTTTTTCCTCTAACGTGGTGATCCCAAGATCTAGCCGAGGTAGAAGGCCACGAGGTTTACCACTAGATGCGCAGTTGCGGATTATTGATGTAGCACGTCAGTTGATGCAGTGCAGTCCTCACGATCTGATCGTGCTGGTGCTGAACGTACAACACCTCTTCTGGTATCCACACGTACAAGGAGGAGCACCGGCGGCGAACTGCTAGGTTCGTATTGACGGTAGGACTGCTGTGGAGCTAGGGTTTCCAACACATGGAATGACCTAACCGATCAACGATTAACCTTTCTGGGTTACGGTGCTCCACTATATATAGGGAGTGAACGTGGGCTCTGCTCGCGCGACCCATTCACTAAAGCCCATATAACACTAGTCACTATGAGTCCAACTCACTAACTCAGTCCTAATCCGGTTTAGGTCCAACCCAACAAGATTACATGTTCAGATCCAATCCGAACTTGCTCCTGCTCTGAAGTGTGTGACCCTGCAGGCTCATGGCTACTTGGACACGATTGGAGTCCGACTCTCAATCGATGAGTCGGTAGCGGCTCCTAGCAGAACGTGCCGACTCCCAAGTACCAAAGATTCATGACGACTTTCCTTTCCAATGTGACTTGCGTCCGAGTCCCTTTTGCCTCACGATATACCTTGTCAGAATATAGGCGAATATATGTCATCCCTTAAATAGCCCGACTCTCTTCTCGATCCGAGATAAGTGATTCACCCGACTAACTCTTAGTCGATCGCCTCGGTTAACACTTAACCGAGTCGTGCATGGCCATGCTTTCCGAATCATATCTCACGAGAGGGCCCAGAGAATATCTCTCCAAGTGGAGGGGCAAAATCCCATCTTGGTTATTCACATCACGTAGCTTGATTCTCAGTGGACCCGAACCCTGCCTTTATAAGTGCCCAGTTACGGAACAACGTTTGACAGAACCTAAGTCGGTGATCCTCAACTCGGACTATGCAACAACCTCAGGTCTAAGGATTACACTGATTGAGACATACAAATGACAAATTGTTCGTTGTACCTCAATATGGGTCAATCTGACTCGCTAAACCCTTTAGCCGAATCTGTGTAAGTTGGAATAGAATCTCCATGCCCATGACAAGTGGAACCGAGTCATCAAGCCAACTTGCACATTGGTCTAAGTTGTGTGTCTAGCACAACCTCAATGACCAAGGATATTTAGTACAAACAACATGAATGTATAGTTCCACAACCGACTCACATATTCAATGATACACATCAGATGTTTATACAAGGACAACTTAATATCTTTATGAATACAATGGGAAAACTCATCATACATGATTGCCTCTAGGGCATATTCCCAACAGTCTCCCACTTGCACTAGAGTCAATCTTATGACATCACATGTCTAAGCATCTAATGCCCATGGCTCTCAGGTGCGCCTCATTCTTCGGCTGTGGTAACGGCTTTGTCAATGGATCCGCAATATTTGCATCCGTGTTACCTTGCATAACTTGATATCACCCTGATCCACGAACTAGCGAATCAGGTGGTACCGCATGAGTATGTGCTTGTTCTTCTGGTGTTGTCTAGGTTCCTTGTCTTGTGCAATAGCACCATTGTTGTCACAATACACGTCCAATGGATTGGACGAGCCCTGAACCACACCAAGATCCATGAGGAAATTCCTCATCCAAACAACTTCCTTTGCTGCCTCCGAGGCGGCAATATACTCATCCTCTGTTGTAGACGCATACACAGTCTCTTGCTTGGAACTCTTCTAGCTCACATCACCTCCGTTTATAATAAACACGTATCCGGATTGCGAACGAGAATCATCAGAGTCGGTAAGATAACTCGCATCCGTGTAACCCTTTACACTGAGTTCATCTTCACCACCATAAACCAAGAACATATCCTTAGTCCTTCTCAAGTACTTTAGGATATTTTTAGCCGCTGTCTAGTGGATCTCTCCAGGATCAGCCTGGTATCTGCTCACAACACTTAGAGCATAGGAAACATCCGGCCTAGTACAAATCATGGCGTACATGATGGATCCGACTGTAGAAGCATATGGAATCGCACTCATCTGACTTTGCTCATCAGTTGTCGAAGGAAACTGAGTCTAGCTAAGTTTTACACCATGGGACATCGGTAAGAACCCCTTCTTAGACGATTCCATGTTGAACTTCTTCAACACTTTGTTCAAATAAGTACTCTGACTCAATCCAATGAGCCTCCTTGATCTATCTCTATAGATCCAGATTCCGAGGATGTATGTTGCCTCACCCAAGTATTTCATTGAGAAACTCCTTTCCAATGATTCCTTGATTTATTGCAACATTTGGACATCATTTCCAATCAGTAATATGTCATCCACATATAAGATTAGAAAATTTACTTTGTTCCCACTAAACTTATTGTACAAACAAGAATCATGATCACTCTTGATGAAGCCAAACGATTTGACTACCTCATCAAAGCGAATATTCCAACTCCGAGATGCTTGCTTCAACCCATAAATGGATTTCTGAAGTTTGCACACCTTGTCAGCATTACCCGGATCGAAAAAACCCTCGAGTTGTATCATATACACATCCTCGGTTAAATTTACGTTAAGGAAAGCCGTTTTGACATCCATCTGCCATATCTCATAGTCGAAATAGGCTGCTATAGCTAACATGATACGAACTGATTTAAGCATCGCTACGGGCGAGAAAGTCTCATCGTAATCAACTCCTTGAACTTGTCGGAACCCCTTCGCGACAAGGCGTGCTTTATAGACGAAAACATTTCCATCCATATCAGTTTTCTTATTAAAGACCCATTTGCACTCGACGGGTCTTGCACCATCTTGCAGATCAACCAAGTTCCAAACTTGATTTTCATCCATGGACTTTAACTCGGATCTCATGGCTCCAAGCCATGACTCGGAATCAGATCCCACCATCGCTTCCGAATAATTTGCCGGCTCATCACTTTCTAACAGTAACACATCACGAAGACTTCGTAATCTTGCCGATCTTCGTAGTACAGGTGCTGCTGCCGGCTCAGCTACCACGTCTGGATCAACCTCCAAGGTTTTTGCTGACTCGCTACTAGCCGGTTGCTCTCGAATTTCTTCGAGCTGCACCGTGCTCCCACTGACTCCCCGGCTGAGAAACTCTTTCTCAAGGAAGACACCGTTCCGAGCGACAAACACTTTGCCCTCTTCTCGGTTGTAGAAGTAGTAACCCAAGGTTTCCCTCGGATACCCCACGAAAATACACTTATCCGACTTGGATGTAAGATTGTCCGACTGTAGTCGCTTGACAAATGCTTCACAACCCCAAATCTTAAGAAAAGACAAACTCGGCTTTTTGCCTGTCCACATCTCATGCGGTGTCTTCTCTACCGATTTTTATGATACTCTGTTCAGTGTGAACGCCGCTGTTTCTAGACAATAGCCCCAAAATGATAAAGGCAGATCTGTCCGACTCATCATTGATCGTACCATATCCAATAAGGTCCGATTCCGCCTTTCTGAAACACCGTTCCTTTGCGGCGTTCCTGGCGGAGTAAGTTGAGGAACTATTCCACAACTTTTCAGATGGTCATCAAAATCATGGCTCATGTACTCGCCTCCTCGGTCCGAACGAAGAAACTTTATTTTCTTGCCGAGTTGATTCTGTGCTTCATTCTGGAATTCTTGGAACTTTTCAAAGGCTTCCGACTTATGTTTCATCAAGTAGATATATCCATACCTACTCAAATCATCAGTGAATGTAATGAAGTACTGATAACCACCCCTGGCTATCGTGCTCATTGGTCCACATACATCACTATGTACTAGTCCCAACAAGTCGGACGCCCTTTCGCAACTCTTTGCAAAAGTTGTCTTGGTCATTTTGCCGAGTAGGCAAGATTCGCATGTCTCGAACGACTCCAAGTCGAACGAAGTTAGGAGTCCATCATCATGGAGCTTCTTCATGCGTTTCCAACTTATATGACCAAGCCGACAGTGCCAAAAGTAAGTCATATTCAGATCATTTGGTTTCAACCTTTTAACATTTATGTTATAAACCGACTCACCATCAAGATTCAAAATAAATAACCCGTCCTAGACGGGTGCAAAGCCATGAAACATATCATTCAAATACAAAGAACAACCATTATTCTTCATATTCGACTCATAGCCTTGCCTCATCAAAATGAAGCAGAAATAATGTTTCGACTGAGCACTGGAACATAATAACAATTATTCAGTTCCATAATGAATCCGGAAGGTAAATGAAGTTGCATCGTGCCGACTTCCAACGCAGCAACTCTTGCTTTGTTGCCGACTCGAATATCAACCTCGCCTCTTGCTATGCTCCTAGTTCTTACCAGTCCCTGCAACGAGTTGCAGATGTGAATAACTGATCCGGTATCATATACCCAAGAACTATTAGGTGCATCAGCAAGATATATGTCTATAACATTGCAAACAAGTGTACCTGAGTCGGAAGTCATACCTCCACTCTTAGCTTTGTCGGACAAGTACTTGCTGCAGTTCCTCTTCTAGTGGACATCCGCCTTGCAGTAGAAGCAAGTGGATCCGGCTGAAGGAGATGGCTTAGTCCCTGAGGAAGCGCTTGGGACCGGGTCCTGAGCCTGCTTTCCTCCTGACTTAGCCTTCTTCTTAGTCCAAGAACTCTTCTTGAAGTTATCCTTATTCTGCACCATTAACACTTGACTGGCGCCCTTCTTGAGATACGCCTCTGCCTGCTTGAGCATCCCATGCAATTCAGTGAGCTTCTTATCCATACCATGCATGTGGTATTTCGAAATGAATTGCCCATATGCACTAGGAAGAGAGTTCAGAATTATATCCATAGCGAACTCTTCGCTAATGGGGTAGCCAAGCCTCTCCAGAGACTGCACATAACCAACCATTTTTATCACATGCGGACTCAGTGGATCACCATCCTTAAGCTTGCAACTCAACAAAGCCTGAGAGACTTGATACCTCTCACTCTTCGCCTGAGCCTGGAACATACTTTTGAGGCTTTCGATCATATCGTAGGCCTCAACATGCTCGAACTGCTTTTGCAAGTCCGGTTCCATGTGAGCAAGCATAAGACAGCTAATATCCGTGGACTCATCCTTAGCCCGCCGGTAGGCATTGGTGGCAGCGACAGTCGCATTCTCATTCGGCTCATCTGGAAGTGGGTTGTCTAGGACATGGTCCTTCTTTTCTTGTTTGAGAACAATTCTCAGATTTCGATACCAGTTGGTAAAATTAGTGTCATTCAGTTCATCTTTCTCAAGAATGGTTCTCAATGCAAAACCGGATATCTGAGAGTGACTGCTACTTGGTGCCATGATCTACAACAGAAAATATGCAAAACACTTAAGACATGTATTCATAAAAGAGAAAGCATATTAAATACTTTAATATTTTATGCTCCCACTAGAACCAACACCCCTCCGATGGTTACTTAGTGATTCAGGATCCTAAATAAACAAGTCGGCTAGTGAGCTTTAGCATCACCGCTAGCCGCCAAGTGATCTAGGTAGACAACTCCTTGTCAATCGTATCTCATACGACTCCTGTTGGACGGGTGGCATCACATGCCCCGGCTCCCATTCGACCTTTCCCCAAGCCCCACAACCATTGTGATAGACCCATCTAGCTTACCGAGTGTTTCCGCAGTAAGAGTCCGACTCGAACCCACCTAGTCGGAAAGAATTGGCAGCACCTCAATTTTATGAGCCCACTACCAAAAATGTCCGACTTGTGATGGTGCAAACACTGGCGGGAAAACCGACTAGACCTTCTTTGAGGGATTAAATTTTACCGACTATCTAATAGAGGTAAAACATAGACATAACAATAACACAAAATAAAGCAATTGTAATGTGAAATGGTATGGCTCCTTTCATGGCGATCTCCATCTTCACAAAGCCTGTAATCCGACTCGTGCCAACTCTTTTCACTTGCCATCTTACTCCATGTCGCCGACATGTACAACACCTTGCATGCGTTCCGGGTTCTCCAAATAGCTACACTAGCTTAGTAAAGTAAATTACATAGATAATCCGACACGCAGGTCGTTATACAATAAAATGACACCACCTAGGCTCCAGCCGGCTGACAAAAACTGTGATTCGCAGATCACGTATGGATTACACACATACATCACATACACATGAACCATACCATTCACAACTTCCTGCAAAAAACAAGTTATGCATAGATACAATATCTACTGGCGTTGTGAAACTCGCAACGACATCTAAGACGCTACGACAGGGCGAAGCCGGCGGCCCCGCTAGCCGGATAGCGGGCGGGGATCGAAGGGGCAGCGCCCGACGATTTTTCTGAAAACGTAGATCTCATCTACGATCCGAACATGGATTCCGACCATCGTTCCGATTCGATCAAACTCTTTGATCTTCAATCACCGCTTTTGGATTTACGTGTCACAGTCTACCCCGATGGTGGAAGCCGACCGGTAGGGGTATGTCGTTCCACGACCTCAGGAGTATGATCACGGAAATCAGATCTACAATTTCCAGAGTACAGTTGATCCAATCAACCTCGTACAAAACCGATCTATCTCATAGATCGACCACCAAACAGCACATAGATCTCATCTACAGCCAACCGCATATCACATATGCGAGATCTCGAGCCTAAAACCAGAAGCTATCGCTCTGATACCACTGTTGGGCCACACAGAGATAAAAAAACTTTTTCCTCTAACATGGTGATCCCAAGATCTAGCTGAGGTAGAAGGCCACGAGGTTTACCACTAGACGCGCAATTGCGGATTATTGATGTAACACGTCAGTTGATGCAGTGCAGTCCTCACGATCCGATCGTCCTGGTGCTGAACGTACAACACCTCTGCTGGTATCCACACGTACAAGGAGGAGCAACGGCGGCGAACTGCTAGGTTTGTATCGACGGTAGGACTGCTGTGGAGCTAGGGTTTCCAACAAATGGAATGACCTAACCAATCAACGATTAACCTTTTTGGGTTACGGTGCTCCACTATATATAGGGAGTGAACGTGGGCTCTGCTCGCGTGGCCCATTCACTAAAGCCCATATAACACTAGTCACCGTGAGTCCAACTCACTAACTCAGTACTAATCCGGTTTAGGTCCAACCCAACCGGATTACAGGTTCAGATCCAATCCGAACTTGCTCCCGCTCTTAAGTTTGTGACCCCGCAGGCTCATGGCTACTTGGACACGATTGGAGTCCGACTCTCAATCGATCAGTCAGTAGCGGCTCCTAGAAGAACGTGCCGACTCCCAAGTACCAAAGAGTCATAACGACTTGCCTTTCCAATGTGACTTGCGTCCGATTCCCTTTTGCCTCACGATATACCTTGTAAGAATATAGGCGAATATATGTCATCCCTTAAATAGTCTGACTCTCTTCTCGATCCGAGATAAGTGATTCACCCGACTAACTCTTAGTCGATCGCCTCGGTTAACACTTAACCGAGTCGTGCATGGCCATGCTTTCCGAATCATATCTCACGAGAGGTCCTAGAGAATATATCTCCAAGTGGAGGGGCAAAATCCCATCTTGGTTTTTCACATCACGCAGCTTCATTCTCAGTCGACCCGAACCCTGCCTTTATGACTGCCTAGTTACGGAACAACGTTTGAAAAAACCTAAGTCGGTGATCCTCAACTCGGACTATGCAACAAGCTCAGGTCTAAGGATTACATTGATTGAGATATACAAATGACAACTTGTTCGTTGTACCTCAATATGGGTCAATCCGACTCGCTAAACCCTTTAGCCGAATCTGTGTAAGTTGGAATAGCATCTACATGCCCATGACAAGTGGAACCGTAGGGTGTCATGTGGGATCCCACCTAAATCCCACCTTTAGTTTATTTGTCAAAATCTAGTTCAAATTTTTGTTCAAAATTTACACTAGATTTTGACAAATGAACTACAGGTGGGATTTAGGTGGGATCCCACTTGACACCCTATGGAACCGAGTCATCAAGCCAACTTTCACATTGGTCTAAGTTGTGTGTCCAGCACAACCTCAATGACCATGGATATTTAGTACAAACAACATGAATGTATAGTTCCACAACCGAATAACATATTCAATGATACACATCAGATGTTTATACAAGGACAACTTAATATCTTTATGAATACAATGGGAAAACTCATCATACATGATTGCCTCTAGGGCATATTCCCAACAGCCACACCATTAGAAGTTTCCTCTTCCTCGTCTTCATCATCTTCATCGTCAGAGGAATATTCTTCATGAGTGATCAAGACAATTTCTCCTGACTTCTTGTTGATGGGATTCTTCTTGATGGAGGGTTTCTTGTAAGGTGCTTTGAAAGTCTTCTTCAACACAAGCTTACCCCCATGATCTTCTCCCTTCTCATAGGGACAACTTGCCACAAAGTGATAGCGGTCACCACAATTGAATCAAGTTCTCAATCTAGTAGTATTTTCTCTATTCCCATTTGGGTTGCTTCTTCGTTGCATTTCCATTTTGGCCTTGGCGGGGTTCTTCCAAAAGTTCTTTGCATAGAAGGCCATATATTGACTATGAGCAATCTTGACTTCATCGGGGTGGTCCATGGAAAGGTCTTCATCACTATCATCTTCATCCCCATAGTCCACAACATTGGCCTTCAAAGCAACATTGACAACATTGCTCATACCAAGGGCACGGGCATGAGCATCTTTGGAATTCTTGGCGGCAACTTTGAAGGCGGCCATCTCTTGCATAACTTCATTTGAGGTCATGAGATGGTAGTTGTGTCTTCCTTGTAGGCTCTTAAAGTCGGTGGGCTCAAAAGGCATGAGTGCACTCACATATTTCCTTTTTATCCATGCATCATCCACATGTGAGGCACACACATTTCTAAAAGCGGTGGCAGTGGTCTCAAGCCTTCGGTACATGTCTTCGTGATCTTCACCTTCCTTCATGTAGAAGACTTCGGCTTCATTGCTTAGAGAATCATACCGGTTCCTCCTCATACTCCCATTTCCAACAAACAATACAGTGAGGGCATCCCAAGCTTCCTTGGCAATGCTAAAGTGCTCAATGTGTGGATAATCCTTTGTACCTAAACCTTGGTGAATCATATGCAAGGCAGTGGCATTGAGTTGACTATTGATAACCTCTCTTCTTGTCAAGTTGTTTGGATCCCCAATAAAGAGTCCATGCTCGATGATGTTCCATAGTTCAATGCAAGAGCTGCGCATATGAGTTTGTAGGGGTTCGTAGCAAGGAAAACAAAAATTTTCTATCGCATACAAACAAACAAGCCAAGATCTATCTACTAGATTGTAGCAACGAGTCGATGGAATAACTTACCCTCGAAGATTCCAAAGCGGTTAACGAGAGCAGATTCTCGTGGGTGATGTAGTCGTACACTTGCCGATCTCAAGATCGCGTAGACGATCCTTCCGGCGCTGCGTTCCAGCAGCGCTCCCGCAGTCGGTCACACGTTCGGTACTCGACGAAGACCTTCCTCTCCCTTGTTCCAGCAGGCAGCGGAGGTTGTAGCACTCTCCTCGCGATTCCGGCAGCACAACGGCGTGGTACCGGAAGTAGAGGGGAAATCCCGCAGGGCTTCGCCTTAAGCCGGAGCGAGTATGGTGGATTATGAGAGAGGGCTATTAGTGGTCTAGAGATTAGACACACCAATTAGAAGGCTCTAAACCGCAGGCTAAAGCAATTAGAAGCTCTAAACCAAAACGGCTCTAAACCGGAGATTAGAGGATAGGAACTTGTGTGTCTCAAGGAGGAGGCCCTGCCCCTCCTTTTATAGGTGGAGGGGCTAGGCGCGCCAGGGAGGGAGGGGAGTCCCTCCCCAACTCGGCCTAGGGCTGGCCTCCGGCTTGGAGGAGAGGAACTCCTCCTCCAAGTTGGTTTCAACCTCCTCTTGCTTGTTTCCCACAGTTTCCTGTTTCCCACAGTTTCCTGTTTTCCACAGTTTCCTGTTTTAGCCGTTTGACTTTCAAACTGGCAGTTCGACTTTCAAGTTTTGGAACAGCAAGAACACTTAGTACATGATGCAATCATTCAATGACACATTCATGTACCTTCCCCCCCGGAGTGCCGGACAATCCAGAACCTTCTAGAACATTCCCGATGAAAACACCGGAATCATTCCCGAACTCCGAAACGGGACTTTCCTCATATGAATCTTATTCTCCGGACCATTCCGGATCACCTCGTGATATCCCGGATCCCATCTGAGACTCCGAACAACATTCGGTCTCTTTCTCATAATACCATAACTACTCAAAACAACGTCGAATCCTTAAGTGTGTCTCCCTACGGTTCGTGAATTATGCGGACATGATCGAGACACTTCTCCGAACAATAACCAATAGAGGAATCTGGAAATTCATATGGCTCCCACATATTTCTACGATTACTTTGCGATCGAATGAACCACTTACATACGATACCAATTTCCCTTTGTCTCACGATAGTTTACTTATCCGAGGTTATGATCGTCGGTATCTCTGCATACCTAGTTCAACCTCGTTACCGATAAGTACTCTTTTCTCGTTCCCGTGATATGTGATCCCTTGTGAGCCAGTCACATGCTTGCAAGCCAATTGGATGACATTCCACCGAGAGGGCCCAGAGTATATCTATCCGTCATATGGATGGACAAATCCCACTCTTGATCCATGTGTTTCAACCAATACTTTCCGAACATTCAATGCCACCTTTATAGCCACCCAGTTACGGTATGGTGTTTGATGTCATCAAAGCATCCATCCGGTAAAGGTGATATGCATGATCTCATGGTCGAAGGAATTAGGTTACTATGTATCAGAAAGCATATAGCAATTGAACTATTTAAATGACTTGATCTTTATGCTACGCTTATCTATAGGAGTATGTCCATCACATCATTCTCCTAATGATATGATCTTGTTGTTAATAACATCTCTATGTTCATGATCAGGAAACCATGATCATATATTAACCAACAAGCTAGTTTAACAAGAGGCTTTACTAGGGACTCTTATTTTAGTTTACAAATCACACAAGTATTAATGTTTCCGGTTAATACAATTACAGCATGGTATGTAAACATTTATCATAAGTGTGAAGATATGATAATAACCACTTTATTATTGCCTCTTGGGCATATCTCCAACAGTCTCCCACTTGCACTAGAGTCAATAATCTTGTTTCAAACCTTTGTGTATTCAACACCTATGGCTTTCCGGTGTTGTATGTACACGATTTCTAGTGGTCAACTGATCTCCGGATCTGACACTTCCAGGTCCGTGTGTAATTGCATGTCTTTGCGTCTCTATGCATCACTCATTCTCTAATGAGATGGCTTTGTATAAATTTGGTCTTTCGGTGTGACCTTTAGCTCTTTGGGGTTAAAACATGTTGATAATATTGTCGCACAATATATCTTCATAGTATTATCCCACTGTGAACTACACCTAGTTTGATAACAAACTACTTGACACAAATGCCCTCTTTTGCTGCTAAAATAGCAGTCATATACTTAGCCTTTTGTTGTAGTATCTGTAACAATGTCTTAACCTTGGAACTCATCCAAATCCATTATGGAACTCACTTTCCATTATATTGTGCCACCCTTAGTTTAGATTGAGATAAACTTAATTTGTACTTTGTGACAAAACTAGTATCAATGTAGTACTTTTACAATGAACTAACTATCTATTTGTCACTTCTACAAATATTATACTCTTAGTTCTTCCAAAAGATCATAAGAATATCCTTACTTTTGTCCAATGATCATCTTACGAATCATTCTGGTATATGCTCACAATATTTAGAGCATAGGACATATCTGGATTTGTACATATCACAGTATGATTGATATATATACTCTTTGTGATTTCATACATCAAGTATCAATCTATACTTGATTATTTGTTTCACTTTACCAAATGTCAATACACTTGAATATATCATCAACATTGAACTCATTCAATCCTTTCTGTGCGACAAGAACCTCTCTTGTAGTTTCTATATTGAACTCATTCAATATCTTGTCTATGTACTTCTGGCACAACCATATTAGCGTCTATTGATGCCAAATATTTGGGTTTTGCCTAAGTCTTTCATCGGGATGAAATTCTTAATATGTGTTAATAAAAGATACATTATTTCCAATCAACAATATGTCTTCCACATAATGTATTAGAAACATGTCTTAGCGCTCCCACTTAATTTCTTGCAAATGCAAGCATCTCCATCGTCTCTGATGAATTTAAACTCTTTTAACAATTTCATCATTGTGAAGATTCCAACTCCGTGATGCTCACTTCAACCATTGAAGTTTGCATATGCTTTTAGCATCCTTTGATTTAACAAAACCCTATGGACCATGTCATGCACACGTCCTAGGTAACAATTCTATTAGAAGAACTTGTTTTGTTTATTCAACTACCATATAACAAATTATATGTAGTGGTTGCTACATTAATCCATCTAGACTAAATATCACTGTGAAAGATCAAATCTTGTCATAGTCAACCTTTGAACATTTTGTGAACTCTTTCCCAACATGTCGACTATTTCATAGATGTAAAACATCCATGTCTATTTCTTTATAGATCCAGACACAACTGTAAGGTCTTACACCTTTCTCGAGGGTCCTTCAAGTTCAAAACTTGATTTCTCGTGTATGGAACTATCACGGATTTTATGGCTTCAAGCCATTTGACGGAGTCAGGGCCCATCATCGCTTCTTTGTATGTAGTCGGTTCATTATTCTCAAATAATGATTCAACCCTCAAATCTTGGTATTTGATTGTTTACCCGATCTACTTGTTTCAATAGGAACTTAGATCTCCATGACCACAACCTTTGAGGCACGTGAGCCATGAGCATTGTTGCTGCCTCCGGAACACTTTTCGGTGCTGCGCAACTTTGCACATATAGCTAAGGTTCTTTTAACCTTATCAAAGTTCTATTGTCCTCCCACTTTACTTTTCACGAAAAATTCCTTCTAAAAGAAACTTGACGTTCTAAGTGACAAACACTTTTGTCTCCGGTGTTATGGAGGAATACTTAACAAAGACAGGTTCATCCGACTTTGGTTGCAAACATCTTTCTTATGCATAGCATACCAATGTTTAAGAAAGGACAACTTGGGTTTTATCCCAAACCATAACATATGGTGTCATTTCAACGGATTATGATGGAGCTCTTTTCAGTGGAAAAACGGTAATCTCTAAAGCTTTTAATCTTTAAAATATAATGGCAGTTTTATGAATTATACCTTTGATCTTACCATGTCAAACAAGGTTTAATTACATATCTCGAATCCTCCATACTCTTATGGTGTTTCGGGAAATGCAAATCCACGGAACGATTCCTTAAATCTTAGGTATTATGCTAAACTCTGTAACTCAAATATCTTCCTTTATGATCTTATCATAAACTATTTATATTCTTGTTACAATGATTTTGCACTTCATCTCGAAAGTCTTTGAACTTTTCCAAATATTTCACACTTCATCCTTATTAAGTAAATATTCATATATTCACTCAAATTTTCGGAGAAGGCATATGAAGTTGAAATCCACCGCTCTTGACTACACATAATGGACTTCGTACAACAATATGTACAAATTCCAATAAGCTAGTCTTTCGTTCCCTTTTGGCCTATGAACGAAGTTTCAATTATCTCTAGGAAAGTTTCACAAGCGTCATTTGATCAAAAATCAGAAGACTCCAAAATTCCATCCACATGGAGTTTCTTCATGTTTTCTTTCCATTATAATTTAAACGGCGATGTCACTTCCTAAGTGATCTTTCAATCAATTTGTCTTTCGACATTTTTAGCACTAGTTTTATGGATGTGATTTCTCCAACGAGATTTGTGAATCATCCATCTTTTATGGATTACAGCAATTATTTGAACAACCCTTTTGTTCTCATAATACCTGATAAAACAAATCTTGAAGGCAAGCTTTGATGTTTAACGAGCAACACAATAACCCTTTATTTGTTCTCGATGAACATCATCACATATTCTTTTGCTAGTCACTTAGGCCATTGTAGTTCATGAATTGTGTTGTTTCGTATGACGATTCACACCAACAAATTCAGTATCAAATACTTGAGAACCACATTGTTTAATAAGCAAAGAATATAGCCATAACATGTATATCATCTATATACTTAAACTGAACAATTCTAGTCTTTTCTTTTCTGCCATATATTTATGAGATTCTCTTTCAATATTTCCTTTTCTGTTTGAAAGAATCTATCAATATCAATAGTGGAGTCATACATATGACATATAGTCCAAAGCGTGTATAATTAAATACCAATGTCTTTGGACTTGCACTTTGAAGTAGATCACCATCATCAAATATTTGGTGTTCTTTCAAATTCCTTTCTTTAGTAATCTCTTGGTGTAGTAAACATTTTACCTACATCAAATATTCACCCTTATCATGGAATTGTCCATGATCAAGCTACTGTTTAGCTTGTAACGATGAATTTATGAGTATAATGTTGCTATCCAAAACCTTTTGGAGGATTAGGACAACAAGTGTCTCCAACCTTTTGCAAATTCTCATCAAATATGAGAACATGACTTTAGCCATATTATACTCTATCATGTTGCAACCAAAACTTCGTTTCAGATATCACAATATCTTCCACACATCATGGTTTCTGAAACAACTCTTTCAGATCCTAGATAACCTTGATATTAAGACAATCCTTTGAATATCAAGAATCATGGAAACAAACATGATACTAACACTTGGAATTGTTACTCTTGATTTAATACTAATTATTAAACTTCATGGAGTAACCGGAACTTACTGAAAGTTTGCAATAGGACTTTTAAACTTTAGATTAACACTTCAAAACAATACGATACCAGTTCGTAAAGTAACTAACCAGAATTCTATAGTTCTATCATCTCAATTATAACTAAGCGCAAGGTGGTAAACGGATGCCAATGACTACAACAACTATGCAATTTCACTTTGATTTAGTTTATGATAAATTGATTTCTAATTAATAATTAAATTAATCTAGGTGAACTCCCACTCAAAACAATATCCCTCCCATTGTTTTAGTGATCACACGAACCAAATCCACCACATCAAAACCGATCATCACGAGAGTTGATATAGCTTCAATGGCGAACAATCAACATGTTCATCATATCTACTATATGACTCATGCTCTACCTTTCGGTAATCCGTGTTCCTGAGGCCATGTCTGTACATGCTAGGCTCGTCAAGATCAAACCTTAGCTTCCGCATGAGCAAATCTGGCTTGCTCACGTTGTATACACTCGCAGAATCTAACACACCCGATCATCACGTGGTGCTTCGAAACAACAAGCTTTAGCAACGGTGCTAACTAAGGGTGAACACTTTATGACTTGAAATTCATGTGCATGAGGGATCATCTTATAATTCTACCGTCGTCTACTAAGCAATACAAGATGCATAAAAGGATTAACATCACATGCAATTCATAATATGTGATATGATATGGCCTTTCTTCTTTGTGCTTCCGATCTCCATCTTCAGGCACGAACATGATCTCCATCATCACCGGCATTGCATCAAGGTCAATGACGCTGCTCCATGGTTGTCGTCCACCAGCTTCAACTATTACAACTACTTTGAATAGACATGCGGGTCTTAACAGAAATTAAAGACAACCATATGGCTCCTGCCGGTTGCCGACTTACAATAAGGAACATTGCATACATCAAATATAATCACAATCATGGCCATATCACATCACTGCACACCCCTGCAAAACAAAGTTAGACGCCTCTAATTTCTTTGCATATTTTACGTGGTTTGGGGCTTTCAATAAGTGTCGTTCTAACTTACGAACAAGAACCACAACATTGATACTAGTATTGTAGATCACCCGTTGTAAATTGGATCTTAACTATGCTAGGAGAAACAGGCACCCGCAAAGCCACTTATGCAATACAAGTTGCATGTCAAGCGTGGAGCAAGTCTCATGAACGATGTCACGTAAGGTTAGCCCGGGCCGCTTCATCCCAACATACCACAAGATGCAAAGTACACAAGAAGCAATCGACAATAAAAGCATCAACGCCCACAATGACCATTGTGTTCTACTCGTGCAACAGATCTACATATAAACCTGGCTCTGATACCACTGTAGGGGTTCGTAGCAAGGAAAACAAAAATTTTCTATCGCATACAAACAAACAAGCCAAGATCTATCTACTAGATTGTAGCAACGAGTCGATGGAATAACTTACCCTCGAAGATTCCAAAGCGGTTAACGAGAGCAGATTCTCGTGGGTGATGTAGTCGTACACTTGCCGATCTCAAGATCGCGTAGACGATCCTTCCGGCGCTGCGTTCCGGCAGCGCTCCCGCAGTCGGTCACACGTTCGGTACTCGACGAAGACCTTCCTCTCCCTTGTTCCAGCAGGCAGCGGAGGTTGTAGCACTCTCCTCGCGATTCCGGCAGCACAACGGCGTGGTACCGGAAGTAGAGGGGAAATCCCGCAGGGCTTCGCCTTAAGCCGGAGCGAGTATGGTGGATTATGAGAGAGGGCTATTAGTGGTCTAGAGATTAGACACACCAATTAGAAGGCTCTAAACCGCAGGCTAAAGCAATTAGAAGCTCTAAACCAAAACGGCTCTAAACCAGAGATTAGAGGATAGGAACTTGTGTGTCTCAAGGAGGAGGCCCTGCCCCTCCTTTTATAGGTGGAGGGGCTAGGCGCGCCAGGGAGGGAGGGGAGTCCCTCCCCAACTCGGCCTAGGGCTGGCCGCCGGCTTGGAGGAGAGGAACTCCTCCTCCAAACCTCTTGCTTGTTTCCCATAGTTTCCTGTTTCCCACAGTTTCCTGTTTTCCACAGTTTCCTGTTTTAGCCGTTTGACTTTCAAACTGGCAGTTTGACTTTCAAGTTTTGGAACAGCAAGAACACTTAGTATATGATGCAATCATTCAATGACACATTCATGTACCTTCCCCCCCCCCGGAGTGCCGGACAATCCGGAACCTTCTAGAACATTCCCGATGAAAACACCGGAATCATTCCCGAACTCCGAAATGGGACTTTCCTCATATGAATCTTATTCTCCGGACCATTCCGGATCACCTCGTGATATCCCGGATCCCATCTGAGACTCCGAACAACATTCGGTCTCTTTCTCATAATACCATAACTACTCAAAACAACGTCGAATCCTTAAGTGTGTCTCCCTACGGTTCGTGAATTATGCGGACATGATCGAGACACTTCTCCGAACAATAACCAATAGAGGAATCTGGAAATTCATATGGCTCCCACATATTTCTACGATTACTTTGCGATCGAATGAACCACTTACATACGATACCAATTTCCCTTTGTCTCACGATAGTTTACTTATCCGAGGTTATGATCGTCGGTATCTCTGCATACCTAGTTCAACCTCGTTACCGATAAGTACTCTTTTCTCGTTCCCGTGATATGTGATCCCTTGTGAGCCAGTCACATGCTTGCAAGCCAATTGGATGACATTCCACCGAGAGGGCCCAGAGTATATCTATCCGTCATATGGATGGACAAATCCCACTCTTGATCCATGTGTTTCAACCAATACTTTCCGAACACTCAATGCCACCTTTATAGCCACCCAGTTACGGTGTGGTGTTTGATGTCATCAAAGCATCCATCCGGTAAAGGTGATATGCATGATCTCATGGTCGAAGGAATTAGGTTACTATGTATCAGAAAGCATATAGCAATTGAACTATTTAAATGACTTGATCTTTATGCTACGCTTATCTATAGGAGTATGTCCATCACATCATTCTCCTAATGATATGATCTTGTTGTTAATAACATCTCTATGTTCATGATCAGGAAACCATGATCATATATTAACCAACAAGCTAGTTTAACAAGAGGCTTTACTAGGGACTCTTATTTTAGTTTACAAATCACACAAGTATTAATGTTTCCAGTTAATACAATTACAGCATGGTATGTAAACATTTATCATAAGTGTGAAGATATGATAATAACCACTTTATTATTGCCTCTTGGGCATATCTCCAACAGAGTTCTCATTAGTGATTACCATTGAGCAAAAGTAGCAGATTCTTCAAGCTTAGGTGGGTCACCTCTATTGTATACATGAGGGTGAGGGATTGGAGGGTCGGGAGAGTACCATGAATCATGGTGCTCACCCTTCCCACCATCATTTTGTGTGGAGGAATTAGTGTTGTATTGTTTACCCCTAACCATTCTATCCTCGGGGGATACCGGAGTATTCCCTTTAGGTGAAACAGATGGAGGATCCTCTTGAGGAGAGGGGGATGATGAGCCATCTTTGTCTTTAAGAAGTTGCTCAAGCATCTTCTTGACCTCGTTGACCAAGGAAGAGCTCAATCTTGTTTCCAAGTTTTTGAGATCTTCCATGGTCACCGTAGTAGGCTCACCATCACCTTCCCCATCTTGGATACCCATATTCTCTTAGGCGGTAAAGCCCAAATAAAGAGCCGAGGCTCTGATACCAATTGAAAGGATCGTATGGGCACCTAGAGGGGGGGGGTGAATAGGTGCTACTTAAAGTTTTCTTCTTTTTCAAATTAAGGTTTGACAATAAGGTAAATTATCTAGATAATGCAACTAAGGTGAATTTACATATATGACAATTATGCATGAGCTACCACAACACTAAGTAAGAACTAGTAAGTAAAGTGCGGTAAAGGATAGAAGTAACCAAAGTGGTGGACGCGGAGACACAAGGATTTATTTCCCGTACTTCCTTCCTTTTGAAGGGAAGTACGTCTATGTTTGGAGAGGGGGTGGTCTCAAACCACCAATGCCACGAGAGGCCTCCCTTGTTCTCCGATGATTCTCACCCCAACGGGATATATTCACCTTCCACTATATCGGCAACCTTCAAGGTGGAAGCCGGCACCTTTACAAGTTTGGGGCACACATCCACAACTTAATCGGAGGCTCCCAAATACAAGCAAGCTATCAAAACAATCAAAGACAAGCTTGTAAGAACCAAAACTAGAACTAGGGTTTCCAAGAAAACACTAGAGCAAAGGGGCCCTCAATTGAATGAGGGGGAAATGAAGATCTCATTTGGTGAAGTAGTAGATCAAGGCCTCCTCCTTCGATTCCCCAAAGATCAAGGACTTTGGGTGGTGGATTGAAGAGATCTTGCGGATTTGGTAGCTCCAATGGTGGTCTTGACTTTAATGAAAATGAGCACCTTGTCCCAAGGTAGGTGAGAGGATATTTATAGTCCTAGCTCCAATGTGGTCGTTGCAGCATTTAATGAAGCGGTAGTACCGGATATTCCAAGCGGTAGTACCGGAAACGACCGGTACTACCGGACCGGTACCGGAGATGGAGTGCTTGGTTGCATAGCCAAGGTTTCCACCGGTATCAAAGTGGGGAGCTACCGCATGGCGGTAGTACCGCCCCTACAGAGCGGTACTACCGGACCCATGCATTAGTGCCGCATTTTGATATAGGGGGGAATAACAGTGTGAGTCAAGAGGCCAATCTCCTCAGAAGTGAACGATACTAAACTGCGGTATACCGCATTTTGGTACCGGCCAGTTCTGAGAAGATTGGCAAGCTTGTCAATCGCTTCAGTCTTGACCGGTATCAAAATGCGGTACTACCACTTTTTGATACCGATCAGTTCTGAGGAGTTTGGCGAGCTTGCCCAGCGCTTCAGTCATGAGCGGTACCAAAATGCGGTACTACCGCTTTTTGATACCGCTCAGTAATGAGGCTATTGGCCAGTGTACCCATCACACTTCCATGCCCGGTAGAGAAACCCGGTGCTACCGGACCCGAGCGGTAGTACCAGATGAATTATCCGGTACTACCGGACATCACTGAGGCAGAAAAGGATCAGCAGGCAAGTCCTTTTTGTGTGCAATTGGACATGGAATTCTATGTATGCAACCTGTAGAATACTTGGAAGATAATTAGTCC
Organism: Avena sativa; assembly: GCA_916181665.1. Taxonomy (NCBI): domain Eukaryota; kingdom Viridiplantae; phylum Streptophyta; class Magnoliopsida; order Poales; family Poaceae; genus Avena; species Avena sativa. Next base: position 269,400,158 of record OV702281.1, read on the forward strand.
GTTATGTGTGTTGTAATAAACACCAAAATCTCTAGGGATAAGACATGTTCTTTCAGTCGCCCTCCGTCACGGAAGTTGCCTCCGCGGTATCCGCTGCTGCGGTTGCCGTCGTTGCGTCGGTCGGCGTAGCTATCCGCAAACATGTCGCCTCTGTCGCGATCGTCGTAGATGCGTGATCTTCGTTTGCTGCGGCGTTCGCGCCTGCGGCCGTAGTCGTCCTCGTCATTCGAATGCGTTCGGTGGAGGAATCCTCGCCATCTGCCCACCTGTTGGCAATGTCCATGAGGTGGTCGAGCATCTTGGGCTTGACGCGCCCAAGTTCTTCCTTGAAGTCCGGGCGCTTGACACCGTCCTTGAAGGCATCGATTGTCCTTTCCTCGGAGATGTGCGATGTGGAGTTCTTGATGTGAGACCAGCGTAGGATGTACGAGCGAATGGATTCACTAGTACGTTGGGTGCAGGGGTGTAGTTCCTTGATCGAGGATGGCCTCTTGCTGGTGCCCTTGAAGTCGCGGATGAAGATGTACGCCAGCTCTTCCCAGCTTCGGATGGAGACGGAAGATAGGCTGCTGAGCCAGATCCGGGCTGCGCCTATCAGCTGTAGTTGAAGGCACTGCAGGGTGGTATTCCTGTTTCCGCTCTGGAGCTTGACGGATGAGAGGTGGTCGCTGAGTCAGGCCTTCGGGTCTTGCGTGCCGTCGAACTTTAGAGTGTCCGAAGGGAGCTTGAAATTTTTCGGCATGCTCGTTCGCCAAACGTATCTACTAAAGCTTCTGGCTCCGCACAGCTCTCCGTCGTCATCCTCGTCGGATTCAGATGAACACGCGCGTTTGGCGCGTGCCTTGTGGACCTTGCGCTGGGCGAGATCGTTTCGAGCGTCGTAATTGCTGCTGCGGCACCGAGGACTCTTGCGGCTTCATGGCAGATCATGTTCGTCCTTGTAGGATGAGGGTGTAGGGCTACGGGTGTACTTGACCGTACCTTTTTTATTTGGATCCGCAGGAGCTTCATCGTGGAGCGCAGCTCTGACGAGTCCGAGACCGGCTAGCGCGGACTTGTGCATGGCGCTCTTCGGGTCACCCACCGGAGGTGGATGGGACGCAAGGTACGTGGTGGCTGCCATGATCGCAGCCTGCGGCGTCTTTGGTATGACGTTGCCGTTTACGTCCATTGACATGAAGGACTTGTGGAGGGTCCTCGTGACATCGCGGTGTGCGGCGGGGTACATGTGCTCCGTGCAGGAGCGATACTTGTTGGCGTTGTTGCCATTCGAGCTGGAGCCGCCAGAGGAGGAGAGCACAGCTCTTCGCGCGCTAGACTCCAAAGCTGCCTTCTTGCGTTTGTTGAGATCCTCCATCAGCTTCACCCGCCGGTTATGCTCGCCGATGAGGAGGAGGTGGTATGCCATCAGCAGATCCCATGAAGCATTCACATGTAGGATGATGTTGCCCGCCACGGCTTCTCGTGTCTGGCGCTATCCGTCCTCGTTGAGGTTGATCTTCTGGTAGGCGTTAGCATCGCCTTCATTGGGCATGAAGGATGGGTCTCCCCCGTTTCCTCCATCCCCAGCCTGCGGGTTGGGCGGTGGATTGGGTGGTGGGTTGGGTGCACTCGTACCTGGTGGCAGTTCTGATTCGCCCTAGATGACCACAACGCATTGGTAATGCCTGCGGATTGGGTGACTGCTGCCGCAGCTTTTGGATCCGGAACCGTAGGTTCCTTCATCTGAGGGAGGGCCGCACAGATCTGAGTTGCAACTGCTGTTGTCATATGACTCATCTGTCAGCGTCGACTTGCATAACACGCTGATGGGTGGGACCCACGAAGCGGGCCTGATGGATGGCGGTGTCACCCGCTCTGGAAGGTGGAGGGTGCCGGTCTGCCCCACCTAGAAGCATAAGCTCCCGAACAAAATCTCGAGCCTGTCACCTACGTGCTCGAAATCCCTCATGGTGGCCGGCGAGTGGGCGGTGAAGTCGAAGGTGCCGAAGAGGAGATGACTCTTTGTCGCCAATGAGTTGTATATCGCTCCGGATAGGACCGTCACGATCACACAATCAGCGTCCCCAGTTCCCACAGACGACACCAATTGATGAGGTTTCGACTCATCAATGCCCATTGTTATGGACTTAGGTTTTGGAGAAGATGGGGATGCTGGAGATCAAGGAACGGTTAATAGAGAAGCAACGCGAGGACACGAGGTTTACCTAGGTTCAGGCCCCCGGAGGGAAAACCCTACTCCTGCTTGTCTGCTCTTGATTACGGCGGAACCGAGAATTACAGGGGTGCGCAGATGCAATCTGGCGTGAGGTGCATATGAGGTGAGTTGAGGCCCTCCTCGCCATGCCCTCCTTGCCTTTATATAGATAGGCAGGTCCCGGGCGTAGGTCGAGTCGGTTACATATTAGGGTTTGTCCCCTTTGAAATTATATCTACTCTAGTATTGTTCTCCAAGGATCCGAAGGCATCATGGGCTTGCGCCACCTGAAATCTCCACAGGCCGCATATCTTTGTTATGGGCCTTCCTTGGGCTGGACTAGGTATGCCAATGTTATGTACCCGTGGGGTATAACCATGTCAGCCGGACTGGCTGCCGACTTGGCAGGTCCTTCTAGCGTGTTCTTGAGGGTTGTTCCTGTTGTTCCTTTATCAGGCTCATACCTAAGGATGCACAAGGTGTGGGAATGAAGTAGCATTCCGTTAAAAGGATAGTTGAAAGTCACACGATGAGAGGAGCGAGTTAACCTTATCATGAAGGATCTTGTCTCTAGCTCTAGTTATAGCTCCACTTGCGGGGCTTGGTGTTAAAGATGTATGAACGTCCTTAGGAGGGGCTGCATCAGTCTGAGGGCGAATGGGGCGACGCGGGATGGCTTTCTTGCCAGATGTTTTGGCCGGCTTTTGGGCACCCGCCGGCGTGGCCGCGGCCAGACGCTTAGAACCTACGGCCGTTCCTCTCGGCGCGGGCGGCGGTGGAGGCAGGGCGGTGCCGGGATGTGAGTTGGTGCGCGGCGGAACAAAGAGGATTCGGGCGCTAGAGCTCCCGGTACTGGAGTTGATGGTAGTGTTAGGGTTTGGAGGCGGCGAAACAGCCGCGCTGGCGCCGGCTGTGGGAGGACAGAGTAGGGAAGGGTGACCAGAGAGGCGGATGACAGTTGCATCGCCTGAATGTTGCCGGTGACCGCGTGGAGGCGAGGGGAGTCGAGGGCGCGAGAGTGGGGAATAAATCTGAGCGACAGTTGGGTGTTTGCGTGCTGGACGAGGAGCACCAATTTTGGGGCGCTGTTGAGCGCAAATTTCCGCACGCGGAAATATTTTTTTGCGCGCGCAACTTTAGCGTGGCTGCTAGAGGAACAAAAATTATGGTGCACGCTATATACTAGCAGTTATTTTAGCGCATCTGTTGGAGATGCTCTGAGTTCTGAAGGGTGGAGCCGCATGGAGACACGCCGGACCGGCCATCTCTCGCTCACCCAAAGCATTCACTTCCCCTCGAGCCTAAAACAACTCCCATACAGCCCCTCAATTGCCCCATCATCGTGCCCTCCTACATTATGTCATCCTCCGCCCCCGAGTAGCCCCTATCCGCACCTAGGCCATGGGTCCCACTCCGCCTTCGGCTCCGCCCCCACCTCTGTTAGATCTACCCCTGCCATGGCACAGTATGCAACGCCGACTGGTGTACTGCTCTTGCACATCGACTTCAGAGAAGATTGGGTGGAATCAGAAGGATATAACGCATGGATTCCATATGGGCAAGTATCGTTTCCATTTGTAGATTAATTATAGGCAGTATTTGAGCGCGGATCGCTAGTGCTCAACTAACTACCTTGCTTTTCGAATAGGATTGATCCAGCGCTGGCATTTCGGCTGATGGTTAGACTGGATACTAACGTAATTCATGGTTATGAACAATATCTCTCTGGATTTTACTTCCCAGCGATGGTTGCAACCTCCATAACTCTTAGAGATTTGAAAGAAAAATTCTCTTCTAAATTCCCCTGGAGCTCTAGGGATTCAATTGTTTTGCAATATTTCAACATTAGCGAGAAAAGATTGCTCCTACTAACTTGTGAAGCTAAACTAGTAATGCTTTTCTCTTTGAATACTGCTGACTGTTTCGGTCAAATTAGTATCCATGTGCAACCTAAAGTTGAGCACAAGGGAAAGAGTGTTAAAGCATCAAATGGTGGTCACGCATCATTAGGTGGTCGGGCATCATGTGTGATGCGGCCCAACACAGGGCATTCACCTTTGGTCCACATCATGCTACACCAACTATTCCCAGAAAGGTGAATTTGTTCCATATCTCGCCCTCCTTTGGTTATCATGTGAATGTGATCCTACTAGAGACAAGTTCCAATGCTATGACCATACCCATTACCAGGACACCAAGAGGAAAAGGCAAGGATACCACAGGAGCCAAGACGCCCAAACATGAAGAATGGAAGAGAAGATGGAAAAAAGGAGAATCCAGCGTCAGCTCTGGCACCACCGGCCCCACCTCCGAAACAAATCAGGGGCCGCCGAACCAAACTGGCTCCCACCGAAACCATCACTAGTACGCCGAACCGTCTAAGGCTGAAACCATCCCGGCCCTGCCAAACTTGTAGCCGAAACACACAGTCTATGCAATGTTTAGGGTTTGATGCCTAGAATATTCCCTCTACCTACCCCCATCACCCTAGTACTATTAATAGCCCCTTTGTGGCTCAGATTTGATTGTATTTGATGATAAATGAAGGCTTGTGTATAACCCTAGATGGGAACCCCTCTCTATAGTTAATATATGAGTTGTATAAGACCTTGGAGTTCGATGTTTGTCTCCAAGTTTCCAAGACCCTCCTCAAGTGTTTGGTCTCTCCCCATCAAGGATTCTAGTAGTGCTAGGTCTCTCCCCTTTGGGATTCTACTTGGTTGCTACTATCTCCTTCTGATGGGGATTCTGTCATCCGCTTGCCAATCTCTCCTACGGTGATTCTACCTCATGGTCTCTCGTCGAGGATTCTATTGGATTGCTTGTTCGAACCAACCGGAGCAAATCGAATCAGGTGTGTTTGTGTGCATTTGTATCTTTACCTTACATTTGTGTTGCGTTCATCATGTTTTCTCTGACTCGCCGCCTCAAATCCAAGGGTCAATCCTACAAGGGATCCCATATCAACTGTTATCAGGAGCTTTTGGTTGCCACGGATTTGACTTCGTCCATTGATTTCCACCATAAATTCTAAAATACCAAAAATATTTCCCAAATTGCTTTTGGATCAATCTCTCGTTTTGGTGAGTTTTTACAGGATTTGGTTCATAGATCTGATGCTTTAGGTGATGATCTTAGTTTTTCTACGCCCCCTAACCCCAATTTGACAAATTTCCTTTTGAATCATTGGATCGAATTTTTGGAGTTCCTCACGAACTGAAACCGACGAGACGAATCTGCCGCCGAAATTTTCCGTCCTGGAACTCGGCGACGCCGAAACCACCGCCAAAAAATTTCGACACCAGGCCCGGCACCACTAACTTGACCGCCCAAATTGCCAGTTTTGTCCCAATTTTGATAGCCTTTTCCTCCTTTTTTGTGTTGTGTTTTGTGAGCGTGTCGCAAACTAGCAACAAGCTTCCGCAACAACTCTTCGCACTATTGGACACCACAGACCTCACACTATCCCCTACACCAATGGTTGCAAGTTTGTCATCAACAAAAGGTATAACTTGCACCACCCTTGTATAGCCCCCTTTCCTCCGCTGTGTGTTACCTAACCTATCAAGAGTAGCTCATTTTTTGTTTGCCGATGCATTGTGCGCTTGCTCTTGCAAAGTGATTGTGCATAGGAAATAGAGAAAGTTGACTCCATAGCATAGAAAAAAAGAGATATCTAAAAAAATAGAGAAAAATAAAAAGAAAAAAAGATACCAATACAAAAGTGAGTCCAAAGCTTCTAAGCAACAGTGCGAGTTAGAGCAAGACAAGCGTGAAAATCTGTTGCTTCTCAATCTTGTTGCAAACGAGCTACAATCTCTCTTAGTGTTGGCACGACACCTAGCTTTCGTCTTCATTAGGACCATTTTGTTCGTTGCTCATTTTCCATAGTCGTGCTAACCCCTTTTATCTCCATCGCGTGTGTATATCATATGTTTCTTTTCTCTTTTGATCATTTCCATTTGCATTTTGATCTTTTGGATCTTTTCCACTTTTGACAATAACCTTTTTTTTGGTTGTTCCATTTGATATCTAGCTTCCTAAACTACCACCATAGGCCTTTGTGAGTGTGTCTTGTGTATCCGCTATTCGCTTTGGTCTCGGCAAGAACAATCTTTCCAATTTTTGACTCCGGTGAGGCACGGTACCAATTACGATTCCACCGATATCACCCTATCTATCACGTGTGTTTGTGCATAAGGGAAGCAAAGCTAGTGGAGATGGTAATTTCAACAACCAAGACGGTTTTGCCATGCGCCACAACTTATGGGTGCAATGCCAAGAATTCAATACTCAATTTGAGTGACTTGAGCACCGTCTCTATGATACTTTCCGAGAATTTGAGTACCGTGAGCGGCAACATCAAGCAGAGCATCACGTGCAATTCCAAGCTCTCTTCACTAAGCTATTTCCAATCTTTACAACCGACATGGTCACCGCTCAAGCTGGTCAAGTTCGTCCCGCTCGGGTTCCTCAAGTTGACATGGCGAGTCTTCAATGTCCAACTCCCACCATGGAGAACCCCACCACCATAATGGGGTCCAACAAGATCGTCGTCGTAATTCTCAAGCGGTGGACCCAAATGCTCCTCAACCTCAAAAACAACGCCAAGAGCATGGTCCACCACCCCAACAAGCAATCATCAAAGTGCAACACCAACGAGAACATCATGATGAATATCACCACAATTATAGGTGTCACCATCCTCCTCATGACCACCATGTGCCTCTTCAACAAAATCAAGAATCGGCATGGGATACAAGCGATGATATTGAGGATGCACGTCAAGCTAGATGCAACAACCGACATGCATACCACCACCACCGACACCAACAAGGTATGAATGCCAATGATGCTGAGCAAAGGCAAAGAAGGGACTTTGAGAATCATCAAGTTCCTCCCCCACCACCGCCTCTAGGCAATCAGGATCCTCCCCCGCCACCTCCACACCCACCAAGTGAAGCAATTATGCACCATGAACATTGAAACAACCACCATGAGCGTGATGACGACAAGTTTGGGAAGCTCAAGTTTGTTATGCCCAAGTTCGAAGGATAAGAAAATGCCGATGCATATCTTGAATGGGAGCTCAAAGTTGACAAGATCTTATGAGTCCACAACTAATCTTAAGAGAAGAAAGTTGCAATGGCATCTCTTGAGTTTGAGAACAACACCAATGTTTGGTGGGAAGACTATGAAAGAAATCATGAGAAGCTAGAATAACCACTGGTTACCACTTGGACGGATATGAAGCAAGTGATGTATGCAATATCTGTCCCCGAGCACTATCGCCAAGACCTCTTCGATAAGTTACAAAACTTGAAGCAAGGCACAAAGACAATTGAAGAGTTTTACAAGGAAAAAGAGATGACTATGATGAGAGCCGATGTGTAGGATCTTGAGGAGAAAACAAAAACACGGTTCCTCAATGGATTGAGCCACCAATTATGCAAAATAGTCGATTTCCAACCTTACAAGACTATAGTGGACCTCCTTCACCAAGCTAACAATGTCGAGCGCCACATGCAAAAGGAAAATGCTTATGACAAGCAAAGGGCATACTATGCTTTAATCAATGCCAATGTTGCATCCAAGCCAACAAACCAAGAACCAAGATCCTCCAAGCAAACCAAGACCCCTATGGCATCCTCCTCCAACACAACAACGAATAGTCAAGTAATTTGCTACAATTGTGGAGGAAAGAGCCACAAGTCTTATGAGTGCATCAACATAAGAGTTATGCTAACAGATGAGAATGGCGCAAACTACTCCTTGAGTGAAGAAGAATATGAAGCTTTGACTCAAGCCGCTATCATAAAAGATACCGCAATGCACGACGAGGACACACTTCTATGCGAGCATGATCCAAGTCCTTCACTCGTCATCGTGCAAGTCTTGACAACCCACCCCATTCCACGCGAGGACCAACGCCTCAACATTTTCCAAACTCAAGCCAGAATTGATGGCAAGTCGATAAAAGTAATCATCAATGGAGGAAGTTGTCACACCTTGCAAGCATCAAAGTTTGTGAGAAACTCAAGTTTCCATACATGGAGAACCCTCATCCATATCATGTCAAATGGCTTGATGATAATGGTACCCTCAAGATCAAACACAAGGTGAATGTCTCCTTCAAGATTGGCCCCTATCAAGACACTCTCGAGTGTGATGTCGTGCCAATGACAATGTGTCACATGCTTCTTGGAAGACCATGGAAATACAACAAGGGCGCAATACATGATGGTACCTCAAACCAATACTCTTTTAAGTGGAACAGCAAGATGTTTGTGATACAACCTATGATGCCAAGCCAAGTTATTGCTTCCAACATGACGTCGTTGCCCAAGATAAAACACGATAAGGATCATTGTGAGATGAGTGGTGAGAGAGTGAACCACCATCACATGAGTGAGTTCCACAAGCCTCAAATGAGTGGAAAAATCATGAGTGCCGCGTCGCATCCCACCAAAAGTGAGAAGAGTGATTTGAGTGTGAACCATACTAACAATCCATCATACAACTCTCTCTATCTTTGTTGTCGGTTTTGCAAGGCACACAAGCTCGACCACCACCTACAAGGAACCTCTACAAGATCTCCAAACACACCTTGATGACAAGCTCAACTTCAAGATATTCAAACAATTTGAACAAGGTTACGACACTGGAGATCCAACCGCATAAAAGCTCAAGACCATGGGTACATCTCTCTCCTTTCATGATGACATAACTTTGTCGAGGATGACTCGTTTTCAAGAGGGGGGAGATGATGCATCCCAACACATGACATTCACCATTGGTCCACATCATGCTACACTAACCATTCACACAAAGGTGAATTCGTTCCATATCTCGCCCTCCTTTGGTTATCATGTGAATGGGATCCTACTTGAGACAAGTGCCAATGTTATGACCAGGCCCATGACTAGGACACCAAAAGAAGAAGGCAAGGATACCAAAGGAGCCAAGACACCCAATCAGGAAGAATGGAAGAAAAGAAGGAAGAAAAGAAGAATCTGGCGCCAGCTCCGGCTCCGTGGGCCCCGCCGCTGAAACAAACCGGCGACTGTCGAACCAAACTGGCGCCCCCAAAACTAGTGCCAGTATGCTGAACCGGCTATGGCCGAAACCATCCCGGCCCTCGCCAAAACGAGAACCAGCACCAATCCCACTGCCGAATCAATCCGGCGCTCAACCTGGGCCTGGCGAACTTGTCGCCGAAACACACAGTCTATGCATTGTTTAGGGTTTGATGCCCAGAATATTCCCCTACCTACCTCCTTCGCCCTAATACTATAAATAGCCCCCTTGTGGCTTAGATATGATTGGAGTTGATGATGAATGAAGGCTTGTGCCTAACCCTAGATGGGAACCCCTCTCTATAGTTAATCTATGAGTTGTACAAGACCTTGGAGTTTGGTGTTCGTCTCCAAGTTGCCAAGACCCTTCTCAAGTGTTTGGTCTCTCCCATCAAGGATTCTAGTAGTGCTAGGTCTCTCCCCTTTGGGATTCTACTTGATTGCTACTCTCTCCTTTTGATGGGTCTTCTATCATCTACTTGCCTATCTCTCCTACGGTGATTCTACCTCATAGTATCTCGCCGAAAATTCTATTGGATTGATTGTTCAAACCAATGGGAGAAAATCGAATGGGGTGTGATTGCGTGCAGTTGTTTCTTTACCTTGAATTTTTGTTGTGTTCATCATGTTTTCCCTCACTCCCCGCCTCAAATCTGTGAAGATCGGGCCACCCTAGGGTCAATCCTACAAGGGATCCCAAATCAATGTGTCTCTGCTGTCTTTGCTAATATTGTGCGGCCTCGCGCTCCTTGTAGGTCCACATCAGTACCATCTGTCCCACTAAGAGTGTAAGACAGCTCGCTCGTGCGGCGGATGTGGAGGACGAAGTAGAGCCTAACGATGCAGCGCCTCCTCTAGATGATGATGATGAGTTAATGTTTCCTGAATTTGTAGATAGATTTAGTAAGCAAGAACTAGAGGATCAATGCATATAGGAAATGACCCACAATGCTAGATTTGATGACACTGATGATGAATAAAACGAGGAGAACAATGACAACCTTGATTTAGCCGAGTACGATGGTGATGACTTGTGTCAACACCCGGATTTTTAATCCCAGATGCCTGTTATGCCATACATCGCAATCCCAGGATTACCATTTTTGCGAGACATAACAAATTTGGATACCACAGTACATCATCCATTACAAACCATACATAAGGTCTTACACAAATAAGGATCCCATGATCCAGTTATTAATACAACTCAAGCAGCGGAATAACGTAATAATAAAGGTAGCGTAGGCGAAGCTCCATCATCGGGGTCACAGGCAATGATGTCGATGGGAGATGATCCTAGTTGTCGTAAACATCCTGCGGTCCATCCTCCTGGTACTCTTCTTCATAGTCTGGCCACGGGAATAGCCAGGAACAAAGCCATGAGTACTCTTTAAGTACTCGCAAACTAATACTAACAAGTTAAGGGGGGGTTTTTGTAGTAGGACACTAAGCTCTAGGGTTGTTTTGAAAAAAGCTAGATTTACCTCTACTAAGTTAAGAAGCAAAGAAAGCTAGTTGAAATTTTATAACACCTAAGTGGGAACTTGAATTTCATATCACAACTCTGTTGTGGTCAAGTCAAAGTCTCAATTCATTTCACAAGTCATTTTGAAAATATCTGACGGGGGAACAGTATGGCCACTCCAACTGTCCATAACCGCGGACGCGGCTATTCGAATAGTTTGACACTCTGCAGAGATTGTACACTTTCACCACAACATTCGATACATCCGTCAGGAAGAAATCCTGAATTCATCATACTCAGTATGCGGATAATCAATCCTAACCTTTCGATTACACGCCCTAGTATAGGCACCTCTCCTATGAGTTTGGCTTCCCAACCATGACCAACTGTCATATTGGGTACTGAAGGTGGACAATCTTCACAAGGTAGCCTCAGCTCAGACCATGGCCGTGAGGGAACCCATACTAAGGTATATAAGTTTACAGTCAAGCCCTACCCAATTTTTGGGTATTGTGGTTGTACGGTAAAATTGGAATGGTATCGCATCCAGACAACCATCAGTTTTAATAAGGGCTAAGTCTCATGCCTCAACATTTTCATCATCAAAATCATCTGGTGTTCGGAAACACATGTCAAAACATTTCAGTAGACTGACTCATCATTCCAATGTTTTCATAACCATTTTCACCAGATATTCCCATCTAAAGTCGATCAAGTTTTATGCTTAGCACTAGAATCTACAAGTGGGGTAAGTACTAATGAGGGGTGGTAAACAAGTGGTGATTAATTAAGTTCAATCTCATGCCTTAGGATGACATCAAGATTATCTAGCTTAGGCCAAATTTAATGCTCTTTATGCAACCTTCAATTATCTTTCTAGAATCTACAAGTCATTTAAGTAAACTCTAAAAGAAATCTTTGATAAAGAAATAAAGTATAAAGCTTGCAAGTAAAACTAGGATTGGGTTATCAAGTGGGTATGATCACATATGCTTAAGTCATCTAGTTGGCATGGTCACAAGCAAGGTCAACTTGATTAGTAAGGCTTGCCTTGTGCAGAGCAGTGGTTGAAGTTCTCCTTGGCATGGGGTGCAAAGGGGTGCAAATATCCATACATGTTTCTGTTGAGTTTTGAAAATTAGAGATAGCCAAAGTAGGCATGGGAGTTAATTTGGCCAAAGTGACCATTCACTTAATTTATTCATTTTGAGTTGTTTGTCTTTAGGAAAAGTTTGGGGATTATTTAGATGATGTTTATTTCACCTAAGAATCATTTTACAAGCAAAGAAACACAGAACCATGGCAATTCAAAAGAATCCAAATTTTAATACACACACATATGAATTCTTTCATATTTTTAGTTGGGAAAGTTTTTGTTAACCCTAATTTTGATGATTAAAGTTTGATATTCCAAGTTTAATATTTTTGGGATGTTACAAACCTTCGCCCCTTAAACAAAATCTCGTCCCGAGATTTGAAAAAGGACGAAAAAGTTTACCTAGGATTTGAAGAGATCGGAAAACTCCGTCCTGATGTGATCTTCGTTCTCCCAGGTAGCTTCCTCTTCTGTGTGGTTGCTCCACTGAATCTTGAGAAACTTGATGCTTCGGGTTCTGGTAGTTCTGAAAGCTTCTTCCAAAATACGGATGGGTACTTCGGGATAGGTCAGGTCATCGTTGATTTCTATGGTACGGTGATCAATGTTCTTGAACACTTCCGTCTTCTCCGGAACTTCGAGGCACTTGCGAAGTAATGAGATATTGAACACATTGTGCACGGCTGATATCTCTTTGGGTAGTTCCAATTGATACGACACTTCTCCTCGACGGTTCAGAATCTCGAAGGGGCCGATATATCTGGGGGCTAACTTTCTTTTTAGCTGGAAACGCTGCATTCCCTTCAATGGAGACACTTTCAGATACACAAAATCTCCTATGTTGAAGACAAGGTCTCGACGTCTCTTGTCGGTGTAACTCTTCTATCTTGACTGGGCTGTCTTGAGGTGCTCACGAATCTTGTGAACCTTCTCTTCTGATTCTCGTAGGATGTCGGGTCCGAAAATCTGACTCTCTCCTACTTCCGACCAGTTCAAAGGGGTGCGGCACTTCCTTCCGTACATGAATTCAAATGGGGCCTTTTGCAAACTAGCTTGATAACTGTTGTTGTATGAAAATTCAGCGAACGGTAGACACTCTTCCCATTTAGATCCATACTCTAACACACATGCTCTCAACATGTCTTCGAGTATTTGATTTACTCGCTCTGTTTGTCCGTCGGTCTGAGGGTGATAAGCGATGCTGAAATCTAGTCGGGTTCCTAAACCTTCTTGGACTTTCTTCCAGAATCTCGAGGTAAACTGAGTTCCTCGATCCGATACGATGTTCTTGGGGACTCCATGCAAACTGATGATTCTAGCGATGTATAACTCCGCTAGCGTCGAACTCTGATATGTGGTCTTGACTGGTAAGAAATGGGCGACTTTGGACAATCGGTCCACTATGACCCAGATAGAATCATTTCCCCTACTAGAAGTAGGCAATCCGGTGATAAAGTCCATTTCAACGGAATCCCATTTCCATTCTGGAATCTGTAATGGTTGCTACAATCCAGCGGGTCTTTGATGTCCCGCCTTTACTCGCTGACATATATCACACTTGGCGATATAGCTTCGATTTCTCTCTTCATCTTATGCCACCACAATTGTTCTTTCAAATCTTGATACATCTTCATTCCTCCGGGGTGGATAGAATAAAGAGTATCATGGGCTTCCTTGAGAATAACTTATTTCAACTCAGAATCTGCTGGTACACAAAGGCGTCCTTTGTACCACAAAACTCCTTCTCCGTCTTCGGTGAATCCGGGTACTTTGCCTGTACCGATACGATGCTTGATTCCATCGATACTAGCATTTCCTTTCTGCGCCTCCTTGATATGGCTGATCAAAGTGGGTTGAAGTTCTATGCTAGCCAAAAATCCTTCACTCACTAATTCTATGCGGAAATCTTCCATCTCTTTGTGCAGACTTGGTTGCTCCTTCAAAATCATGGAGTTCAAGTTGCACGGAAATCTTCTAAGGGCATCTGCTACCACGTTGGCTTTACCGGGGTGATAGTGAATGTCCAGATCATAATCCTTGATTAGCTCAATCCATCTTCTCTGTCTCATATTCAACTCCTTTTGAGTGAATATATACTTCAGGCTCTTGTGATCCGAATAAATCTCACAACAGTTTCCCATCAGGTAATGCCTCCATGTCTTCAGGGCTAGAACTACGGCTGCGAGCTCGAGGTCATGGGTTGGATAGTTCTGCTCATGTTGTTTCAGTTGTCGAGATAGATAAGATATAACTTTGCCTTCTTGCATTAGCACACATCCGAGACCGATCTTGGATGCATCACAATACACGTCAAAGGGATTCGTGATATCCAGCATGATTAAGACTAGGGCTGAAATCAATCTCCTCTTGAGTTCTTGAAAACTTGTTTCACATTTGTCCGTCCATTCAAACTTCTTGTCCTTCTTCAGCAATTGGGTCATGGTTCTGGCGATACTCAAGAATCCTTCTACGAACTTGCGGTAGTATCCCGCCAATCCGAGAAAGGCACGAACTTGGGTTTGAGTGGTTGGGGCTTGCCAATCTTCGACATCTTTCACCTTTGCAGGGTCAATGGCAATTCCTCCGGCTGATACAATGTGGCCGAGGAATCCTACCTCCTGTAACCAGAATTCACATTTGCTAAAATTGGCATACAACTGATGCTCTCTAAGGGTTCCAAGAATGGTCCTTAGGTGTAGCTCATGTTCTTCTTCTGATTTGGAATAAATCAGAATGTCATCGATGAAAACAACGACAAACTTATCCAGGAAGTCCATAAAAATCTTATTCATGAGATTCATGAAATAAGCGGGGGCATTGGTTAATCCAAAAGACATGACAGTATACTCGTATAATCCATATCTTGTGGTAAAGGCAGTCTTGGGAATATCCTCTGCGTGAATCTTGAGTTGATGATAGCCGGTTCTAAGATCAATCTTACAAAACACCTTGGCACCGGTCAACTGATCAAACAAATCTTCTATCTTGGGTAATGGGTACTTGTTCTTGATAGTGACATCATTCAACTTCCGATAATCTGTACAAAAACGATTACCTCCATCTTTCTTGTCCACAAACAAGACAAGTGATCTCCATGGTGACGCACTTGGTTGAATCAATCCAATTTCCAACATGGCATCTAGTTTCTTCTTCAGTTCTTCTAGTTCAGACGGGTTCATACTATATGGTCTCTGGGCTATGGGTCCTGTTCCGGGGATTAGTTCGATGATAAACTCGATATTCCGATCTGGAGGCATACCGGGCAAAACATCTGGAAATACATCGGGGTATTCATAGACTATCCAGACTTGGTCAATGGTAGGTTGGGCTATACTCTTGTTGCACTTGAATTGACGAGGTAAGGTTTCAGATACATGCTCGACTGTTATTCCGGCTGTACTGGTCATGGTTATGGCTCTCTTGGCACAGTCAATTAATCCTTTATGTTTGGACATCCAATCCATTCATAGTACTAATTCCAAACCTTTAGTTCTGAGTACTATCAGATTAGCATAAAAATCTATGCCATGGATTCGGATAGGAACGGCTTTGCAGATTTGCCTAGCTTTGGTGGTTGAAACGGGGATTTGAACAATCATAACATGCTTAAGTTTGGTTGGTTGAATCTTACTAGTGCATCCAAATTCTTCGGTGACAAATGAGTGTGATGCACCAGAATCAAACAACACTCTAGCAAATACTGAATCAACAGAAAACATACCCAGCACGACATCTGGCGCTTCCTGGGCTTCTTCCGCATGCATGAGAAAAAGACGGCCGTTGCGGTTGAGCGAATTCCCTGGGGAAAACCTTCTTCCAGGCTGAACATGACGCTGCTGCTGAGCTGGGGCATTTGCATTGGGGGCTGCGACATTCTTCTTGGGGCACTCATTGGAGTAGTGACCCTTATTTCCACAGTCATAACAAGTCACTTGCGACTTGTCCTTTGCTGCAATAGGCACAACATTGCTTCCAGTCCTCGGGGCAGTGTTGGTGTTGGCGGCAGCATTGTTGTTGTTGAACTTGGGTGGTGCACGGTTGAAATTGCTAGAGTTGCCGGGGTTGTTGGGGTTTCCTCCGGGCCTCGGGTTTCCATGGTTGGGATAGGTCGGACGGTTCATCGGGGGTCTGTTGGTTCTCGGGGAAAATCCTAGAGATGGGTTGGGGCGATACTTTGGGGTATGATGGGTTCCTAGCTGATGCATCATGCGGCTCTTGCGGTTATCATTGGCTTGATTGATCTTTCCTTCCATCTAGATGGCAGAGTCGACAAGGGCTTCAATATCAGCAAAGAGGATATTGACCAACACCGTCTGCATCTCATCGTGCAGACCATTCAAGAATCTCTCTTTCTTCTTGGCTTCAGTGTCGATCTCATCCGGGGCATACCTAGCTAATGACACGAATTTGTCGCAGTATTCCACTACGGTCATCCTTCCTTGCTTTAGTTCTCTGAACTCATCTCGCATTCTCTTGATCAAACCCGGTGGTACATGGGTTCTACTGAACTTGACCTTGAATTCCTCCCAGGTCATCATCTGTCCTCCGGTCATTGCACGAACGCTGTTCCACCATGCTCTTGCATCTCCGGCTAGATGGTGGGTGGCGAAGAGAACTTTCTCGTTAGCTTCCACTCCGGCGACTTCCAGGTTGTTCTCCATGGTTTGTAGCCAATCATCTGCGTCTAAGGGCTCTTCCGACTTAGTGAAAACAGGTGGGTTGGTGTTCTGAAAATTCTTGAGCTTAGATCCATGGTTTTCCTGATTTCCTTGGCCTTGATTGTTGTGGGCCAGCTGAGCTATCTGCCGAAGGGTGGCTAGGTTGGCTTGACGTTCTGCCCTTTCAGCTTCACGGTTAGAAACCAACATTTGCAGGATCTGCAACATCGGGTCCGGGGATGAACCACTTCCTCCGCGTGGCATCTGAAGATTGAGATAGATCATGAGAAAAGAGGGAAATTTCTAAGGTTCAGGGACTTTGGAAAGTTTTTAAAGTTTTACTCAGATTTTCTAGCAGATTGCTTTTCATTCATTCATTCATAGCACACGATACAAACACACACCACAAAAAAGGAAAACAGATGGTTTAAGAACCATTCTGGAAACTACGATACAGTGGGACCGAATACAACTCACTACTCTAGTGCTCAAGTGCTACTACTCCTCGGAGTCGGTGTAGTCGTCATCCTCATCATCCTCATCATCATCGATGAAGGCAAAATCATCCTCATCGGTGAAGAAGTCCATGGCCTGATCCTCTAAAAAATCATCATCATCGCTGAGATAGGAGTAGGGGTCTCCACGAAGATCTTCTTCGGCATTCTCCCTTTCCTCCAACTGCATGTATCTCTCGTGGATGGTCTCCTCCAAATCCGAGATACGGTGGCGAAGACGGGCAATGATGCGCTCCTTCTTGTCAAACTGACGACGACGAGACTTGCGGTCCTTCGCTAGCATGGTGATGGTCTGATCCTTCGTCTTGATGATGGCGGACTTGTGGTTGGAGTAGTCACGGGCATTGTCCAACTCCTGCTGACGATCATACATCATGAAGCTAAGGTGGTACAACTGAGTCTTCAGCTCGTGGTGGTATGGGGCTTCCAGTGGCTGTCCCATAGCATCACGCCTTGGACAAAACTCAAAGAGGGTACCCTTGATCTGATTTATACTCTACCCACACAGACGGGCAAGAGCTTCCTACATGGCCCTGGCAAGTCCATCGAGCCAGTTGTTCTCTCTTAAGGTGAACTGAATTCCCTCGGTATTGGGAGGTTCAATCTTTCCTCGGAGACTTGCAACAATTAGCCACTGCAGATCTTCCCCTCCTTGATCATTGAGCTGAGCTCCGAAGAACTCGGGGTGTGGACGCTCCAGAAGTTCCGAAAGCTGGTCCAAATCCCGCTCAAAGATGAGGTCTCCTCCATTCCCCAACTGATATAACTTGCTGTACTTCACGTCCATCTATAAGAATATAGGATGAGTAAGTTAGTAGAGTGATCAAGTGTGTCAAATTTTAGGTATTTTGCAAGAGTTTTTGATGAACATCAATTTTTATGAAAGAAACCAAGTGATAAGAATGGGAATAAGTTGGTAAATATTTGCTTCGTTTGGTTTTGAAACTAAGTTTTTGATTCAAACGTCCAGTCTAACTAGGGTCTCCTATGGTCAGGATGGCTCTGATACCAACTTGTCAACACCCGGATTTTTAATCCCAGATGCCTGTTATGCCATACATCGCAATCCCTGAATTACCATTTTTGCGAGACATAACAGATTTGGATACCACAGTACATCATCCATTACAAACCATACATAACGTCTTACACAAATAAGGATCTCATGATCCAGTTCTTAATACAACTCAAGAAGCGGAATAACGTAATAATAAAGGTAGCGTAGGTGAAGCTCCATCTTCGGGGTCACAGGCAATGCTGACGATGGGAGATGATCCTAGTTGTCGTAACCTTCCTGTGGTCCATCCTCCTGGTACTCTTCTTCATAGTCTGGCCACGGGAATAGCCAGTGACAAAGCCATGAGTACTCTTTAAGTACTCGCAAACTAATACTAACAAGTTAAGGGGGGGTTTTGTAGTAGGACACTAAGATCTAGGGTTGTTTTGCAAAAAGCCAGATTTACCTCTACTAAGTTCAGAAGCAAAGAAAGCTAGTTGAAATTTTATAACACCTAAGTGGGAACTTGAATTTCATATCACAACTCTATTGTGGTCAAGTCAAAGTCTCAATTCATTTCACAAGTCATTTTGAAAATATCTGACGGGGGAACAGTATGGCCACTCCAACTGTCCATAACCGCGGACGCGGCTATTCGAATAGTTTGACACTCTGCAGAGATTGTACACTTTCACCACAACATTGGATACATCCGTCAGGAACAAATCCTGAATTCACCGTACTCAGTATGCGGATAATCAATCCTAACCTTTCGATTACACGCCCTAGTATAGGCACCTCTCCTATGAGTTTGGCTTCCCAACCATGACCAACTGTCATATTGGGTACTGCATAGGTGGACAATCTTCACAAGGTAGCCTCAGCTCAGACCTTGGCCGTGAGGGAACCCATACTAAGGTATATAAGTTTCCAGTCAATGCCTACCCAATTTTCGGGTATTGTGGTTGTACGGTAAAATTGGAATGGTATCGCATCCAGACAACCATCAGTTTTAATAAGGGCTAAGGCTCATGCCTCAACATTTTCATTATCAAAATTATCCGGTGTTCAGAAACACATGTCAAAACATTTTAGTAGAATGACTCATCATTCCAAGGTTTTCATAACCATTTTCACTAGATATTCCCATCTAAAGTTGATCAAGTTTTATGCTTAGCACTAGCATCTACAAGCGGGGTAAGTACTAATGAGGGGTGGTAAACAAGTGGTGATTAATTAAGTTCAATCTCATGCCTTAGGATGACACCAAGATTATCTAGCTTAGGCCAAATTTAATGCTCTTTATGCAACCTTCAATTATCTTCCTAGAATCTACAAGTCACTTAAGTAAACTCTAAAAGAAAGCTTTGATAAAGAAATAAAGTATATAGCTTGCAAGTAAAAATAGGATTGGGTTATCAAGTGGGTATGATCACATATGCTTAAGTCATCTAGTTGGCATAGTCACAAGAAAGTATTAGCTTGCATAGGTCAACTTGATTAGTAAGGCTTTCCTTGTGTAGAGGAGTGGTTGAAGTTCTCCTCGGCTTCTTCTTCATAGTATCCTCCTTCCTCCTCGTATCCTTGGTCGGTACTAGCGTCTATAAATAAGTACGAGGCGCACAATCACCAAACAATACTTAACTATTTTCAATCATCACACAAAGGTGTACTATAGATGATCTAGCATCATCACTAACATTACAAGATTAAAGCTTTTGTCTTATTTATTTTAATTTGAGAAAATTAATTTCTACTCATTGAAAAACTACTTAAGATTTAATATTCTCTAACTCAAACATGGGATCATGTTGACACATGTCATCACCACATATTTCAGTACATGGGAATGTGATTTAAAGTGGTGTCACAATTTAATAAGGTTTAACCTTTTTATTTTAAATAATTAAAGTGACTAGAAATGCCTATGTGGCATTCTTTTATTACTTGAACATTATTTCTGTAAGTAAACCCATATGTTTTTATATATTCTGAAAGGTATGATCAAATGTGATTTTTGAGAGTTGGAATCAACTCAAAAGCTATTATGGTTGAAATTTGAAAAATGTTTGAATGCAGAATAGGTTCTAACTTGTTATTTTTACCAAGGGTGATCTACAGATCCAAATGGTTTGAATCCAACGGGCTTGGATTAAGCATTTCAGTACCTTTCTAAAAAAATTAGTTTCGTGCAATTTGGTTCATTAAATCGAGCTGGAATGATTTTTGAAACTGGGTACAGAACTATGTTTGAACTTAGAAAGAAAAACCTAAATTCAAACGATTGGGCTGCACAGGAGATGCTAATGGGCCGGCCCAGTGTCACTCCGCAGTGCGGGGATCAGCTGACGGGGGGTTCCACCCATCAGTGGCTCATAACAGGCGAAGCGGTACGGGGCGATGTGGTGCGTTGGATTAGAAGGGCGATCAACGGCTGAGGGTCGTCGTCGACGATGAACATGTCACCGACGAGCTCGAACCCTAGCGGGTCAATGAGGGTCGTGGGAGGCTCACCGCGGCTCAGGCGAGGGTCGGCGATGGGGCGAACGACGAAGTCGACGACGACGATTCTCCTGGCACCGGCAGCTCCTCCTGGGGCGGCTCCAATCGATGGCTCCCTTCTTCTCTAGCAGCGGCGGGCACCGGCCAAATTCCGGCGATGCACTGCTCGCCTTGCTCCGGGAAGAAGTGGGAATTATCAGTGAGAGGTGGGGAGTGAGATGGTGTGAATAAATCGAGCGGGGGTCGTCTCCTTTTATAGGCTCGACGGCGAGACCGAGAGGGATGGGCATGCGACGGTGGCGACACGGCTACGGGCGGCTAGAGGCATGGCTGCGGTTGGCGATCGATGGTTGGTCTCCTGGCGATGCTCTAGAACTTGAAGGCGAGCTTAGGGGCGGTGGCAATTGGTCGGGAACGTGTGGTGCTCTGCGAGGCAGAGGCGGCGAACTCCGCGGCGAGCGGTGGCTACAGGGTGCGGGCGATGAAACGAACATGTCTGGTGGTCTCCTGGGATGGTGGGGTGCACGCTGGCGGGCGTCAAGGGCTCGAGGTGGTCAGGTTGCGTGGGAACGGCGCGTGCTCTGGGGTGCGCGTCGGCATGGTCGACAGCGGTGCGGGCGCGGCATTCCTGGCGGTTCTGGTCTCTGTCTTCGAGCTAGGGTTGGTCGAGAGGGGGAGGTGAGGCATGGCAACGACTAGTTCTTCTCCTAGCTTGCTGTCCACACTGGGGTGACATGGTGAGGCTCGGCCTGCTCACCATTGATGACATTGGCAAGCTCACAGTGATGCTAGAGGTTAATAACTAAGCTAGATGATCTACTAGATGTTTGCTGTGAGCTAGAGAGGGTACAAGGTTGGACAAAACACTGCTCAAAATAGTGTTTGTGATTTGGTTGATTTGAATCTGCAAGCTGTTTGATGAAATGGCCGCAAGAACTTTATTTTTGAATTTTGAAAAGATTTTTGGTGGGTGTGCTAGGCATGTTTTGAGGATTCTGTGGGTGCTTGGGTTTTGAAAATTGAGCCTGTTTGAGTGGTTTTTGAAATAGTGGGATCTTCCCATATGAGATAGATTCAAATTTAAACTGTCATTTAAACTTAGTAATTGAATGTTTTTGGATGATCACAAAGTGGGCCTTGGTAACAAGGGGTGCAAAGATCCATACATGTTTCTGTTGAGTTTTGAAAATTAGAGATAGCCAAAGTAGGCATGGGAGTTAATTTGGCCAAAGTGACCATTCAGTTAATTTATTCATTTTGAGTTGTTTGTCTTTAGGAAAGTTTGGGGATTGTTTAGATGATGTTTATTTCACCTAAGAATCATTTTACAAGCAAAGAAACACAGAATCATGGCAATTCAAAAGAATCCAAATTTTAATACACATACATATGAATGCTTTCATATTTTTAGTTGGGAAAGTTTTTGTTTAACCTAATTTTGATGATTAGAGTTTGATGATCCAAGTTTAATATTTTTGGGATGTTACAACTTTCCAATAATTGAGTGGGACAGGGATGATGCTCAGCTTTTAGAAGGCACCGTATTTGAAACGATGCAAGACTGTCGTAATGCAGTTACTAAATATTGCATTCTCAACAAGAATGATTATAATGTTATTAAGAGTGAGCCAACAAGGTTGACAATTGTAACACCCTCAGAATCGGCCCTATGCAAGTTTCAGCCCTTCCCTCCAAACCCGCATAGAAACGATTCAAAGGTGCCCACCAGGCACTTGCATGCGGGTGGAATACGAAGTAATAACATTACACAATAGTCCTCGATGGGACCCACAGAACAGATATATATATACAACACGACTCCATGAGTCAAGAATACAGATATACAGAACAAAGATCCAAATCACCTTGAAAACGATAGAGCGTCCGACTACGGACAAGATGCAAATAGGGCTAAGAGCCCTGAAGAATAACCAATGGCGTCCATAACCCTGCCCAGGCCAAGCCGGAAGGGTAACCCTGCTAACGGCGTCGATCTCAAAACCTGCTTAAACAAAAGGGGTGCCGACAAAGGGCAAAGGAAAAAGAGGAGCGTCAGTACTAAGGCCAGTACACGGCGAGGCTAGAATTCGGCGGTCCTCGCCTACATAGGTATGGTGGACTGAGCGGCAGCGCAGCATGCACTAATCAACCTATAGAGACTCGATACAACTGGCGGCTATCAGAGAGGGATAAGAAAGAGCTATTCGGATCCAACCTGAATCTTACACCAAACAATCCCATCCTGGTATTTCCCCCTCGAGACCAAACGAGGAAGTCCACCGAGGAACTCACACAATTGGCAGTTTTATTTATTCGGTTATCGTTACACCAATTACTAGTCAGGTATAGATAGTCATCCTGATATAATAAGCAGTGGGCAATTTTAGTTAACCATTCCGTTGTAGTTGCGACACTTACTAGTCAGATACAATTAGCATGAGATATCCCCAAACCCAGCAGTTGTTGGTACTTTTATTTAGCCATTCCGTTGCAGTGAAGCCGATTACTAGTCATATCGGATACAAGTCAAATTATAACAGTAAACTTTAGTTATAGTTGTCTATGATCAAGCACTGTGCTCCAAGTCGTCCATAACCGCGGACACGACTTCTCGAAAAGATTTAACCCTGCAGGGGTGCACCAAAGTATCCACACGCACTTCGACCCTTTTTGCCAGATCAGTTAACATACACCCATCGGTATGTCGGCGGGGCCTAAGTCATGACGTTTCCCAGACCAAAAGCAAGCACGGGGGGCCACCCCACTAAGTCTACCCGCAACAAAGTCGGCCGGTCTCCGAGGCGGACTCAGGGTTTGGGTGGACGGCTGTAAACGACTGGGAACTCGAAAACTCGGGCTTGTCGATACAGCGAAAATGTGTCCCGATCCTAAACAGTACAGGTGCTCCTCGCACAATCGTAAATAAAGCAGTAAAGCATGGCATAAGTACAGAATAGTAATAAAGCCCCAAACTACTTGTGGCCCCCAGTACAGTACTTGGAATCAGGTACTAAATCGATGGGGGTGCCCATACATCCCACATGTGGTTAGCGCGCTCGATCTCGGAACAGGTGTCAAGAACTCGGGGTCCTACGGGACACAAGTGGACGGTTAACAACCAAATAACATCTATTGCCCACCTGTGCCTCTGCTTACCTACTTCAATTTTAGTTATTAAACAATAATTAAAGTAAACGATAATTAAAGCCGAGATCATCTCCAACATTAAACATACGGCAATACCCCAACAACTGTGGTACTTGACGACACGCAACAGCACTTGAGCAAGCGACTACGACGCGCAGGTCCAACTATCTACCAAACAACAGGTAATAGGATGTGTCCAAGGCAATATAAGGCTACAAGGGATATCACGGGTACGAAAACTAGAGCATCGCAACACAGATAGCAATAGATCAACAGGAGGGAATAAATACTATAAAAGTAAGATAGGTAGAAAGGGGGAGATGCTCGCCTGAAAACATTGCCGAAGGTTCATCCGAAGATCGGGGCGAAGCTCACATCAACTCAACGGCCTTATCCGCGAAGAAGCAAAACACTAGAATAAACACCGGATGCACTATTTAATACTACGGCAAAAGATCGGGCATGATGCATGTATGATGTATGACATGGCAAAGGTGCGATACAATTAGGCAAGATTAAGCGGAACCGGGGGTCCCGACAATTAAATATATGGTTCTAGTTGTTTAGATACCCCGCATTTTAAATGTGGTATTAACATGGCAAAACATATGACCGGTTCGCTACACAAATTTAAATGGAGTCCGGAATAAGACCAAGTTATTCCGCATATCGACTCCCTATTTAATTATGCGGTGAATCGGCATAACGCCCCCAAACCACAGACAAGTATGCATGCATGATCGATTTAATGTGCATCAGTTGATAATGTCATATTATAAAATAATGGGGTCTCGGATGGAATCACATTAGGGTTCGGCGAACTTGGGCTCCGAGGGGTTCGGGGTCGGGTCTCAGGGTCCGGATCTGGGGTTCGGTCTCGGCGGGATCGTTCTCGGATAATGGAGTAGATCTTGGCGTTCCGTGAAGAAGGACTTGGTTCGGCGTCGGGGCGCATCGGATCCGCCCTGGTCGGTGCCGATCTTGTTGTCGATGGCGAACTTGAGTGGATCGGGTACCGGGGTCTTCGGATCCATGAGGTAGATCTTGTCGCACGGTGTCCGGGAAGACGAACTTGGCGTATTCGCGTCGGTGATCTTGGCGTTCGGGTTCTCGGCGTCGATAGATCTTGGCGGTCTTCGGGTTCCATGGGGCGGTCTTGGCGTCTCGGGATGGAGAACTCGCGTTCCATGTCGGTGACCTTCGGTTTCATCGGATCCGACGGGTATATTTCCAGATCAGGATTGTCGCGAGCGTACATCTCTTCAGAAGGACTTGTTAAGGTGCTCAGATAGGGTCAGCGGTAGAGCTCGACATCGGGTTCCGAGCGCGAACAACAGACAAGGGAACTCGCATCTGCACATAGGACCGCCACTGGAACATGTGGAAGTCGACGACCAGGTACACCCCAAGTAGCAAAATAGCTAGCTAGAAGGGTCATCCAAGGCATGTACCAGCATGCAGCTCCTTGCGGGGACGCGCACAGGGGAGGCCCTCCCATGCGACAGAGAGAAGCGCGGGCTACAGCAAGCCGACGGAAGGAGGAGACGTGGGGCGCTGGACGAGCAGGAGATGCCGGGCGGCGAGGTCTTGGCCACGGCGCTGCAGAGAGAAGCCAGCGCGAGGCGGGAGAGGCGAGGTCGCGGCCGAGGAGGCAGGGCACGGCGACGAGGAGAAGGGCGACCAGAGGTCCTCGCGGGGAGGAGGCGCTGCAGGGCTCGGCGAGCGAGGTCGCGGTTCGACGGGAGCCGAGCAGGGCGGGCAGCGGAGCGGCGCGGCGGCGGTTGCCTGCGAGGCGGCGTCGCGCGGCAGCCGGGCGGAGCTCGAGGAGGGCCAGGGGAGGGGTACCCCGATGCGGTGGTCGGGACCAGGGGAGGCAGGAGATGGGGCGCCGACGAGGAAGCGCGAGGATGGCCGGCTCGAGAACGCGGAGGGAGGCGGCGTCGCTGCAGAGGGGCAGAGCCGGCGGCGGCAGGGTAAGCGAGCGTTGGCCTGAGGTGAAGGAGAGGCCGCGGCTCTGGCCAGGCGGCGAGCGAGGCGAGGCCAGGGAGGAGGGAGCGGGGCGAGAGGGAGGCTCGCAGCGAGGGCGGTGTCGGGCGGGGTGGGGGTCGGGCTGTGTGGGAGAGAGGAGAAGGAGATGGTGGGCGACAGGTGGGCCAGGGGAGCGGGGATTGGGCAGGGGTGCGTGGCGTGCGTGTGGAGCCAGGGGGGTGGGACCGGGGCTGGTGTGCTGCTGGTTGGTGGGGTGGGGGAGTGGCGAGAGGTGGGGCTGACGGGTGGGACCAGGCGGCGGGGCTGGTGTTGAGTTAGGTGGAGAGAGAGGGTGGGGGTGGCTGTGTGGGGTGATGTGGCAGGCTGGGAGTGGGTGGAGTGAGGAAAGAGAGGTGAGGTGGCAGTGTTTGGTTGGATGGGGATTGGGGCAGGGTGACGTGGCGACCAGGGATTGGAGGGGGTGATGTGGCTGGTTGGTGGAGGGAGGCGGGTAGACTAGGTTTAGGTAGAAAAGATTTAGGTGGTTTTAGGATTAGATATTTTAGACTAGGGTTTCTTTTATTTAAAATAAATTTTGTAAATAGTTTTAGATGAATAAAAGATCCGGCTGGACCGACGGTTTGGTTTGAACAAAGGGGGAGGATATTAATATAGAAAACAAAGTAGGTCTTTTAGCAAAATAGTTTTAATCAATTAGTTGCATGCTGATGTCATGATGATGCAATGCACAAAATCAGCGCGATTTTCTAGTAGTGGTTTTGCGGGATGCCACAATTCGACACCACTAACAATGGATCTCACCCGCGAGATCCGCCTCATGGTATCGGAAGGGAGGTCGGCGATCTGAATCTTCTCACTTCGTGTAGATCCTCGCGACACCACTAACAAGAGGTCGTTGTCCGTGATCGTCGAGAGAACACTCCGGGAACAAAAGGTCGGAGGTAGAGGTATCAACAAATAAAGCCACCTCTAGCTTCGATAGAAAGAGAGAACCGATGCATTCTCATCCACTTCAATGTACACAAGCGAATAGAGTGAGTAGTTGGCATGGGGGCCAATCCATCACGCACCCAAACTATTACTCTGCACAATCAGTAGAAAAGCGTGCAACCATTCTCGGAATCAGACTGAAGATCTTGACAATCGAGGTTCGGCACAGAGGGGTGATGCAGACTCTGCATCGGATCTGGCGTAGAGGATGTCGTCGCGTCGGAAACACCGGAAGGCACAAGCAAGGAACAAAGGATGGTACCACAGATAAAGGACCACTCAGATAGCAGGAGGACTGGATGTAGAAACACCGTTACCAAAAGAGGAAGCGAAACCTGAAGGTACGACGGAACCCAACCACGAGAAGTCCTGGACTTGAAGAAAGGTAAGATAGTGGATTCAAAACACGCAGAGGTAAGAGGAGAATAGCAGAGGGGTAAGGAGTAAAATCAGACCTAACCAGAACTATCCAACCGATTTTGCAAAAATAGTTTTGACACTCTACTTCGGCCGTTAGCTAGGTTATCCTACAGGCTGGACTTGTGGGGTATCGCAACTGCTGAGCTCTGATACCACTCTGTAACACCCTCAGAATCGGCCCTATGCAAGTCTCAGCGCTTCCCGCCAAACCCGCATAGAAACGATTCAAAGGTGCCCACCAGGCACTTGTGTGCGGGTGGAATACGAAGTAATAACATTACACAACAGTCCTCGATGGGACCCACAGAACAGATATATATACAACACGACTCCATGAGTCAAGAATACAGATATACAGAACAAAGATCCAAATCACCTTGAAAACGATAGAGCGTCCGACTACGGACAAGATGCAAATGGGGCTAAGAGCCCTGAAGAATAACCAATGGCATCCATAACCCTGCCCAGGCCAAGCCGGAAGGGTAACCCTGCTAACGGCGTCGATCTCAAAACCTGCTTAAACAAAAGGGGTGCCGACAAAGGGCAAAGGAAAAAGAGGAGCGTCAGTACTGAGGCCAGTACACGGCGAGGCTAGAATTCGGCGGTCCTCGCCTACATAGGTATGGTGGACTGAGCGGCAGCGCAGCATGCACTAATCAACCTATAGAGACTCGATACAACTGGCGGCTATCAGAGAGGGATAAGAAAGAGCTATTCGGATCCAACCTGAATCTTACACCAAACAATCCCATCCTGGTATTTCCCCCTCGAGACCAAACGAGGAAGTCCACCGAGGAACTCACACAGTTGGCAGTTTTATTTATTCGGTTATCGTTACACCAATTACTAGTCAGGTATAGATAGTCATCCTGATATAATAAGCAGTGGGCAATTTTAGTTAACCATTCCGTTGTAGTTGCGACACTTACTAGTCAGATACAATTAGCATGAGATATCCCCCAAACCCAGCAGTTGTTGGTACTTTTATTTAGCCATTCCGTTGCAGTGAAGCCGATTACTAGTCATATCGGATACAAGTCAAATTATAACAGTAAACTTTAGTTATAGTTGTCTATGATCAAGCACTGTGCTCCAAGTCGTCCATAACCGCGGACACGGCTTCTCGAAAAGATTTAACCCTGCAGGGGTGCACCAAAGTATCCACACGCACTTTGACCCTTTTTGCCAGATCAGTTAACATACACCCATCGGTATGTCGGCGGGGCCTAAGTCATGACGTTTCCCAGACCCAAAGCAAGCACGGGGGGCCACCCCACTAAGTCTACCCGCAACGAAGTCGGCCGGTCTCCGAGGCAGACTCAGGGTTTGGGTGGACGGCTGTAAACGACTGGGAACCCGAAAACTCGGGCTTGTCGATACAGCGAAAACGTGTCCCGATCCTAAACAGTACATGTGCTCCTCGCACAATCGTAAATAAAGCAATAAAGAATGGCATAAGTACAGAATAGTAATAAAGCCCCAAACTACTAGTGGCCCCTAGTACAGTACTTGGAATCAGGTACTAAATCGATGGGGGTGCCCATACATCCCACATGTGGTTAGCACGCTCGATCTCGGAACAGGTGTCAAGAACTCGGGGTCCTACGGGACACAAGTGGACGGTTAACAACCAAATAACATCTATTGCCCACCTGTGCCTCTGCTTACCTACTTCAATTTTAGTTATTAAACAATAATTAAAGTAAACGATAATTAAAGCCGAGATCATCTCCAACATTAAACATACGGCAATACCCCAACAACTGTGGTACTTGACGACACGCAACAGCACTTGAGCAAGCGACTACGACGCGCAGGTCCAACTATCTACCAAACAACAGGTAATAGGATGTGTCCAAGGCAATATAAGGCTACAAGGGATATCACGGGTACGAAAACTAGAGCATCGCAACACAGATAGCAATAGATCAACAGGAGGGAATAAATACTATAAAAGTAAGATAGGTAGAAAGGGGGGATGCTTGCCTGAAAACATTGCCGAAGGTTCATCCGAAGATCGGGGCAAAGCTCACATCAACTCAACGGCCTTATCCGCGAAGAAGCAAAACACTAGAATAAACACCGGATGCACTATTTAATACTACGGCAAAAGATCGGGCATGATGCATGTATGATGTATGACATGGCAAAGGTGCGATGCAATTAGGCAAGATTAAGCGGAACCGGGGGTCCCGACAATTAAATATATGGTTCTAGTTGTTTAGATACCCCGCATTTTAAATGTGGTATTAACATGGCAAAACATATGACCGGTTCGCTACACAAATTTAAATGGAGTCCGGAATAAGACCAAGTTATTCCGCATATCGACTCCCTATTTAATTATGCGGTGAATCGGCATAACGCCCCCAAACCACAGACAAGTATGCATGCATGATCGATTTAATGTGCATCAGTTGATAATGTCATATTATAAAATAATGGGGTCTCGGATGGAATCACATTAGGGTTCGGCGAACTTGGGCTCCGAGGGGTTCGGGGTCGGGTCACAGGGTCCGGATCTGGGGTTCGGTCTCGGCGGGATCGTTCTCGGATAACGGAGTAGATCTTGGTGTTCCGTGAAGAAGGACTTGGTTCGGCGTCGGGGCGCATCGGATCCGCCCTGGTCGGTGCCGATCTTGTTGTCGATGGCGAACTTGAGTGGATCGGGTACCGGGATCTTCGGATCCGTGAGGTAGATCTTGTCGCACGGTGTCCGAGAAGACGAACTTGGCGTATTCGCGTCGGCGATCTTGGCGTTCGGGTTCTCAGAGTCGATAGATCTTTGCGGTCTTCGGGTTCCATGGGGCGGTCTTGGCGTCTCGGGATGGAGAACTCGCGTTCCATGTCGGTGACCTTCGGTTTCCTCGGATCCGACGGGTATATTTCCAGATCAGGATTGTCGCGAGCGTACATCTCTTCAGAAGGACTTGTTAAGGTGCTCAGATAGGGTCAGCGGTAGAGCTCGACATCGGGTTCCGAGCACGAACAACAGACAAGGGAACTCGCATCTGCACATAGGACCGCCACTAGAACATGTGGAAGTCGACGACCAGGTACACCCCAAGTAGCAAAATAGCTAGCTAGAAGGGTCATCCAAGGCATGTACCAGCTTGCAGCTCCTTGCGGGGACGCGCACAGGGGAGGCCCTCCCATGCGACAGAGAGAAGCGCGGGCTGCAGCAAGCCGACGGAAGGAGGAGACGTGGGGCGCTGGACGAGCAGGAGATACCGGGCGGCGAGGTCTTGGCCACGGCGCTGCAGAGAGAAGCCAGCGCGAGGCGGGAGAGGCGAGGTCGCGGCCGAGGAGGCAGGGCACGGCGACGAGGAGAAGGGCGACCAGAGGTCCTCGCGGGGAGGAGGCGCTGCAGGGCTCGGCGAGCGAGGTCGCGGTTCGACGGGAGCCGAGCAGGGCGGGCAGCGGAGCGGCACGGCGGCGGTTGCCTGCGAGGCGGCGTCGCGCGGCAGCCGGGCGGAGCTCGAGGTGGGCCAGGGGAGGGGTACCCCGATGCGGTGGCCGGGACCAGGGGAGGCAGGAGATGGGGCGCCGACGAGGAAGCGCGAGGATGGCCGGCTCGAGAACACGGAGGGAGGCGGCGTCGCTGCGAGGGGCAGAGCCGGCGGCGGCAGGGTAAGCGAGCGTTGGCCTGAGGTGAAGGAGAGGCCGCGGCTCCGGCCAGGCGGTGAGCGAGGAGAGGCCCGGGAGGAGGGAGCGGGGCGAGAGGGAGGCTCGCAGTGAGGGCGGTGTCGGGCGGGGTGGGGGTCGGGCTGTGTGGGAGAGAGGAGAAGGAGATGGTGGGCGACAGGTGGGCCAGGGGAGAGGGGATTGGGCAGGGGTGCGTGGCGTGCGTGTGGAGCCAGGGGGTGGGACCGGGGCTGGTGTGCTGCTGGTTGGTGGGGTGGGGGAGTGGCGAGAGGTGGGGCTGACGGGTGGGACCAGGCGGCGGGGCTGGTGTTGAGTTAGGTGGAGAGAGAGGGTGGGGGTGGCTGTGTGCGGTGATGTGGCAGGCTGGGAGTGGGTGGAGTGAGGAAAGAGAGGTGAGGTGGCAGTGTTTGGTTGGATGGGGATTGGGGCAGGGTGACGTGGCGACCAGGGATTGGAGGGGGTGATGTGGCTGGTTGGTGGAGGGAGGCGGGTAGACTAGGTTTAGGTAGAAAAGATTTAGGTGGTTTTAGGATTAGATATTTTAGACTAGGGTTTCTTTTATTTAAAATAAATTTTGTAAATAGTTTTAGATGAATAAAAGATCCGGCTGGACCGACGGTTTGGTTTGAACAAAGGGGGAGGATATTAATATAGAAAACAAAGTAGGTCTTTTAGCAAAATAGTTTTAATCAATTAGTTGCATGCTGATGTCATGATGATGCAATGCACAAAATCAACGCGATTTTCTAGTAGTGGTTTTGCGGGATGCCACAATTCGACAGCACTAACAATGGATCTCACCCTCGAGATCCGCCTCATGGTATCGGAAGGGAGGTCGGCGATCTGAATCTTCTCGCTTCGTGTAGATCCTCGCGACACCACTAACAAGAGGTCGTTGTCCGTGATCGTCGAGAGAACACTCCAGGAACAAAAGGTCGGAGGTAGAGGTATCAACAAATAAAGCCACCTCTAGCTTCGATAGAAAGAGAGAACCGATGCATTCTCATCCACTTCAATGTACACAAGCGAATAGAGTGAGTAGTTGGCATGGGGGCCAATCCATCATGCACCCAAACTATTACTCTGCACAATCAGTAGAAAAGCGTGCAACCATTCTCGGAATCAGACTGAAGATCTTGACAATCGAGGTTCGGAACAGAGGGGTGATGCAGACTCTGCATCGGATCTGGCGTAGAGGATGTCGTCGCGTCGGAAACACCGGAAGGCACAAGCAAGGAACAAAGGATGGTACCACAGATAAAGGACCACTCAGATAGCAGGAGGACTGGATGTAGAAACACCGTTACCAAAAGAGGAAGCGAAACCTGAAGGTACGACGGAACCCAACCACGAGAAGTCCTGGACTTGAAGAAAGGTAAGATAGTGGATTCAAAACACGCAGAGGTAAGAGGAGAATAGCAGAGGGGTAAGGAGTAAAATCAGACCTAACCAGAACTATCCAACCGATTTTGCAAAAATAGTTTTGACACTCTACTTCGGCCGTTAGCTAGGTTATCCTACAGGCTGGACTTGTGGGGTATCGCAACTGCTGAGCTCTGATACCACTCTGTAACACCCTCAGAATCGGCCCTATGCAAGTTTCAGCGCTTCCCGCCAAACCCGCATAGAAACGATTCAAAGGTGCCCACCAGGCACTTGTGTGCGGGTGGAATACGAAGTAATAACATTACACAACAGTCCTCGATGGGACCCACAGAACAGATATATATACAACACGACTCCATGAGTCAAGAATACAGATATACAGAACAAAGATCCAAATCACCTTGAAAACGATAGAGCGTCCGACTACGGACAAGATGCAAATGGGGCTAAGAGCCCTGAAGAATAACCAATGGCGTCCATAACCCTGCCCAGGCCAAGCCGGAAGGGTAACCCTGCTAACGGCGTCGATCTCAAAACCTGCTTAAACAAAAGGGGTGCCGACAAAGGGCAAAGGAAAAAGAGGAGCGTCAGTACTGAGGCCAGTACACGGCGAGGCTAGAATTCGGCTGTCCTCGCCTACATAGGTATGGTGGACTGAGCGGCAGCGCAGCATGCACTAATCAACCTATAGAGACTCGATACAACTGGCGGCTATCAGAGAGGGATAAGAAAGAGCTATTCGGATCCAACCTGAATCTTACACCAAACAATCCCATCCTGGTATTTCCCCCTCGAGACCAAACGAGGAAGTCCACCGAGGAACTCACACAGTTGGCAGTTTTATTTATTCGGTTATCGTTACACCAATTACTAGTCAGGTATAGATAGCCATCCTGATATAATAAGCAGTGGGCAATTTTAGTTAACCATTCCGTTGTAGTTGCGACACTTACTAGTCAGATACAATTAGCATGAGATATCCCCCAAACCCAGCAGTTGTTGGTACTTTTATTTAGCCATTCCGTTGCAGTGAAGCCGATTACTAGTCATATCGTATACAAGTCAAATTATAACAGTAAACTTTAGTTATAGTTGTCTATGATCAAGCACTGTGCTCCAAGTCGTCCATAACCGCGGACACGGCTTCTCGAAAAGATTTAACCCTGCAGGGGTGCACCAAAGTATCCACACGCACTTCGACCCTTTTTGCCAGATCAGTTAACATACACCCATCGGTATGTCGGCGGGGCCTAAGTCATGACGTTTCCCAGACCCAAAGCAAGCACGGGGGGCCACCCCACTAAGTCTACCCGCAACGAAGTCGGCCGGTCTCCGAGGCAGACTCAGGGTTTGGGTGGACGGCTGTAAACGACTGGGAACCCGAAAACTCGGGCGTGTCGATACAGCGAAAACGTGTCCCGATCCTAAACAGTACAGGTGCTCCTCGCACAATTGTAAATAAAGCAGTAAAGCATGGCATAAGTACAGAATAGTAATAAAGCCCCAAACTACTTGTGGCCCCCAGTACAGTACTTGGAATCAGGTACTAAATCGATGGGGGTGCCCATACATCCCACATGTGGTTAGCGCGCTCGATCTCGGAACATGTTTCAAGAACTCGGGGTCCTACGGGACACAAGTGGACGGTTAACAACCAAATAACATCTATTGCCCACCTGTGCCTCTGCTTACCTACTTCAATTTTAGTTATTAAACAATAATTAAAGTAAACGATAATTAAAGCCGAGATCATCTCCAACATTAAACATACGGCAATACCCCAACAACTGTGGTACTTGATGACACGCAACAGCACTTGAGCAAGCGACTACGACGCGCAGGTCCAACTATCTACCAAACAACAGGTAATAGGATGTGTCCAAGGCAATATAAGGCTACA
Source organism: Avena sativa (assembly GCA_916181665.1). NCBI lineage: Eukaryota > Viridiplantae > Streptophyta > Magnoliopsida > Poales > Poaceae > Avena > Avena sativa. The sequence continues at coordinate 269,434,141 of OV702281.1, forward strand.
AGGGATATCACGGGTACGAAAACTAGAGCATCGCAACACAGATAGCAATAGATCAATAGGAGGGAATAAATACTATAAAAGTAAGATAGGTAGAAAGGGGGAGATGCTCGCCTGAAAACATTGCCGAAGGTTCATCCAAAGATCGGGGCGAAGCTCACATCAACTCAACGGCCTTATCCGCGAAGAAGCAAAACACTAGAATAAACACCGGATGCACTATTTAATACTACGGCAAAAGATCGGGCATGATGCATGTATGATGTATGACATGGCAAAGGTGCGATGCAATTAGGCAAGATTAAGCGGAACCGGGGGTCCCGACAATTAAATATATGGTTCTAGTTGTTTAGATACCCCGCATTTTAAATGTGGTATTAACATGGCAAAACATATGACCGGTGTAGGGGTTCGTAGCATGGAAAACAAAAATTTTCTATCGCATACAAACAAACAAGCCAAGATCTATCTACTAGATTGTAGCAACGAGTCGATGGAATAACTTACCCTCGAAGATTCCAAAGCGTTTAACGAGAGCGGATTCTCGTGGGTGATGTAGTCGTACTCTTCCCGATGTCAAGATCGTGTAGACGATCCTTCCGGCGCTGCGTTCCGGCAGCGCTCCCGCAGTCGGTCACACGTTCGGTACTCGACGAAGACCTTCCTCTCCCTTGTTCCAGCAGGCAGCGGAGGTTGTAGCACTCTCTTCGCGATTCCGGCAGCACAACGGCGTGGTACCGGAAGTAGAGGGGAGATCCCGCAGGGCTTCGCCTTAAGCCGGAGCGAGTATGGTGGATTATGAGAGAGGGCTATTAGTGGTCTAGAGATTAGACACACCAATTAGAAGGCTCTAAACCGCAGGCTAAAGCAATTAGAAGCTCTAAACCAAAACGGCTCTAAACCGGAGATTAGAGGTAGAAACTTGTGTGTCTAGAGGAGGGGGCCCTGCCCCTCCTTTTATAGGTGGGGAGGCGCGGCCAGGGGAGGGGAGTCCCTCCCCAAGTCGGCCTTGGGTGGCGCGCCGGCTTGGGGAGGAGACTCCTCCCTCAAGTCGGTTCCCAACTCCTCTTGCTTGTTTCCCACAGTTTCTTGTTTTAGCCGTTTGACTTTCAAACTGGACATTTGACTTTTCTGTTTTAGGATTCAATTTAATCCTTTATTTGGGACAGCAAGAACACTTAGTACATGATGCAATCATTCCAATATGTAATGACACATTCATGTACCCCTCCCCCCTCCCGGAGTGCCGGACATTCCGGAACCTTCTAGAACATTCACCGGAATCATATCCGAACTCCGAAACGGGACTTTCTTTATATGAATCTTATTCTCCGGACCATTCCGGATCACCTCGTGATATCCCGGATCCCATCCGAGACTCCGAACAACATTCGGTCTCTTTCTCATAATACCATAACTACTTAAAACAACGTCGAATCCTTAAGTGTGTCTCCCTACGGTTCGTGAATTATGCGGACATGATCGAGACACTTCTCCGAACAATAACCAATAGAGGAATCTGGAAATTCATATGGCTCCCACATATTTCTACGATTACTTTGCGATCGAATGAACCACTTACATACGATACCAATTTCCCTTTGTCTCACGATATGTTACTTATCCGAGGTTATGATCGTCGGTATCTCTGCATACCTAGTTCAACCTCGTTACTGATAAGTACTCTTTTCTCGTTCCCGTGATATGTGATCCCTTGTGAACCAGTCACATGCTTGCAAGCTAATTGGATGACATTTCACCGAGAGGGCCTAGAGAATATCTATCCGTCATATGGATGGACAAATCCCACTCTTGATCCATGTGTCTCAACCAATACTTTCTGAACACTCAATGCCACCTTTATAGCCACCCAGTTACGGTGTGGTGTTTGATGTCATCAAAGCATCCATCCGGTAAAGGTGATATGCATGATCTCATGGTCGAAGGAATTAGGTTACTATGTATCAGAAAGCATATAGCAATTGAACTATTGAAATGACTTGATCTTTATGCTACGCTTATCTATAGGAGTATGTCCACCATATCATTCTCCTAACGATATGATCTTGTTGTTGATAACATCTCAATGTTCATGATAGGGAAACCACAATCATTTATCAACCAACAAGCTAGTGAAGTATAGAGGCTATACTAGGGACTTCAAACTAAGTTTACAAATCACACAAGTATTAATGTTTCCCTGTTAATACTATTATAGCATGAATGTAAACATTTATCATAAACACAAAGATATAATAATAACTACATTTATTATTGCCTCTAGGGCATATCTCCAACAGTCTCCCACTTGCACTAGAGTCATCTAATCTAGATTACATGGTAATATACCGAACACCCATGGCAGTTTGGTGTTGGTCATGTTTTGCCCTCGGGAGAGGTTTAGTCAACGGATCCGCCACATTCAGATTTGTGTGTACTTTGCAAATCTTTATATCCCCATCCTGGATATGTTCTCGAATAGCGTGAAAACGTAGCTTGATATGCTTCAGCTTCTTGTGTGACCTTGGTTCTTGCGCATTGGCTATGGCGCCCATGTTATCACAGTAGATAGACATTGGGTCCAGCGCACTCGGAACCACACCCAGCTCTGTAATGAACTCTTTCATCCATATCGCTTCTTGTGAAGCCTCCGAAGCAGCCATGTATTCCGATTCAGTTGAAGATCTCGCCACAACGCTTTGCTTTGCACTCCTCCAGCTAACTGCTGCACCATTCAAAATAAATACGTATCCAGATTGTGATTTAGAATCATCCGGATCGGTGTTCCAACTAGCATCGGTGTAACCATTAACATCGAGCTGTTCATCACCTCCATAAGAAAGAACCATATCCTTAGTTCTTCTCAAGTACTTAAGGATGTTTTTGACCGCTGTCCAATGATCCACTCCTGGATCACTTTGATATCTGCTAGTTAGACTAACAGCATATGCGATGTCGGGTCTAGTACATAGCATGGCATACATTAGAGATCCTATGGCTGATGCATAGGGAGTCTTACTCATCCTTTCTCTATCTTCTGCCGATGTCGGACTTTGAGTTTTACTCAAGGTCGTATTGGGCAACATGGGCAAGAACCCTTTCTTGCTTTCTTCCATTCCAAACCTCTTTAGAACTTTGTCCAAATATGTACTCTGTGACAATGATATTTGGCGTTTCGATCTATCTCTATAAATCTTTATGCCTAATATGTAAGCGGCTTCGCCAAGATCCTTCATTGAAAAACTATTATTCAAATATTCTTTGACACTATTAAGAAGGTCTACATCATTCCCAATCAACAATATGTCATCCACATATAGTATTAAGAATGCTACAGAGCTCCCACTCACTTTCTTGTAAATACAAGCTTCTCCATAAGTTTGTATAAAACCAAAACTTTTGATTACCTTATCAAAACGTTGATTCCAACTTCGGGATGCTTGCTTCAATCCATAGATGGACCGTTGAAGTTTGCATACCTTGTTAGCATCTTTAGGATCGACAAAACCTTTGGGTTGCATCATATACAACTCTTCATCAATGTCTCCATTGAGGAATGTTGTTTTGACATCCATCTGCCATATCTCATAATCATAATATGCAGCGATTGCTAACATAATCCTCACAGACTTTAGCTTCGCTACCGGTGAGAAAGTCTCATCGTAGTCAACTCCTTGAATTTGTCGAAACCCTTTTGCGACAAGTCGAGCTTTATAGACAGTAACATTACCATCAGCATCTGTTTTCTTCTTGAAAATCCATTTGTTCTCGACAGCCTTTCGGCCATCCGGTAAGTCCACCAAAGTCCATACTTGGTTTTCGTACATGGATCCAATCTCGGATTTCATGGCTTCTTGCCATTTATTGGAATCTGGGCTCATCATCGCTTCCTCATATGTCTCGGGGTCATCGGTGTTGTCCACCAACATGACACTCATAACGGGATCATACCAATCTGGAGTGGTACGATTTCTCGTTGACCTCCGAGGCTCTGTAGCAACTTCAACCGAAGTTTCATGATCACCATCATTAGCTCCCTCTCTAATTGGTGCAGGCACCACAGGAACTTCTTCCGGTGCTGCGCTACTCGCAATTTCGAGAGAAGGTTCGACAACCTCGTCGAGTTCTACTTTCCTTCCAGTCACTTCTTTCGAGATAAATTCCTTCTCTAGAAAGGATCCATTCTTGGCAACGAAGATTTTGCCTTCGGATCTATGATAGAAGGTATACCCAATAGTTTCCTTCGGGTATCCTATGAAGACGCATTTTTTCGCTTTGGGTTCAAGCTTGTCCGACTGTAACTTATTTACATAGGCTTCGCATCCCCAAATTTTAAGGAACGACAATTTAGGTTTCTTCCCAAACCATAATTCATACGGTGTCGTTTCAACGGATTTAGACGGTGCCCTATTTAAAGTGAATGCGGCTGTTTCTAATGCATAACCCCAAAATGATAGCGGTAAATCTGTAAGTGACATCATAGAACGAACCATATCTAAGAGAGTTTGATTACGACGTTCGGACACACCATTACGCTGTGGTGTTCCCGGCGGTGTCAATTGTGAAAGTATTCCGCATTTCTTCAAATGCTCGCCAAACTCGTAACTTAGATATTCACCTCCACGATCAGAACGTAGAAATTTAATCTTCTTGTTACGTTGATTCTCTACCTCACTTTGAAACTCCTTAAACTTCTCAAAAGTTTCGGACTTATGTTTCATGAAATAGATATACCCATATCTACTCAAGTCATCCGTGAAGGTAAGAACATAACGATAACCACCGCGCGATGCTACACTCATTGCACCACACACATCGGTATGTATGATTTCCAATAAGTCCGTAGCTCGCTCCATTATACCAGAAAATGGAGTCTTAGTCATTTTTCCCATCAGACATGCTTCGCATCTTTCAAGTGATTCAAAATCAAGTGATTCAAGAAGTCCATCGGAATGGAGTTTCTTCATACGCTTCACTCCAATGTGACCAAGACGACAGTGCCACATATAGGTCGAATTATCGCTTGATTTCAAACGTTTAGCCTCAATGTTGTTGATATGTGTATTTCCACTATCGAGATTCAATAAGAATAGACCATCTATCAAAGGTGCATGTGCGTAAAACATATTACTCATATAAATCGAACAACCATTATTCTCGGACTTAAACAAGTAACCGTCTCGCAATAAACAAGATCCCGATATAATGTTCATGCTCAACGCAGGCACCAAATAACAATTATTTAAGTATAAAACTAATCCTGATGGTAGATGAAGGGGTAGCGTGCCGACCGCGATCACATCAACCTTTGATCCGTTTCCCACGCGCATCGTCACCTCGTTCTTCGCTAGCTTCCGTTTATTCTGCAGCACCTGTTTCGAGTTACAAATATGAGCAACCGAACCAGTATCAAATACCCAGGCACTACTACGAGTACTAGTGAGATACACATCAATAACATGTATATCAGATATACCTTTCTTCTTGATGTTGCCGTTCTTCAAATCCGCCAAGTACTTTGGGCAATTCCGCTTCCAGTGACCTTCTCCCTTGCAGTAAAAGCACTCAGTATCAGGCTTGGGTCCAGCCTTGGTCTTCTTCGCCGGCGTGGTAACTTTCTTACCACCCTTCTTGAAGTGTCCCTTTTGCTTAGACTTGCCTTTCTTGAATTTGGTGGTCTTATTGACCAACAACACTTGGTGCTCTTTCTTGATCTCCACTTCTGCAGATTTCAACATGGCAAAGAGTTCTGGCAACGTCTTGTTCATGTTCTGCATGTTGTAGTTCATCACAAAGTTCTTGTAACTTGGTGGTAGTGATTGGAGGACACGGTAAATCCCCAAAGCATTAGGAATCACAATACCCAAGCTTTGAAGTTTGTTTGCGTGCCCAGACATCTTAAGCACATGCTCACTGACGGAGCTGCCCTCTTCCATCTTGCAGTTAAAGAACTTTTCAGAAGCTTCATAACTTTCAATTGCCGCATGAGTCTCAAAAATCAATTTGAGATCCTCGACAATATCATATGGGTCTGAATCCTCAAACCTTTTCTGAAGCTCCGATTCCAAACCATACAAGATAGCACACTGAACTATGGAGTACTGATTCTTCCGAGCGAGGTAAACATTCTTTACTTCATCGGGAGCATCATCTGCAGGTGGGTCACCCAGCGGTGCATCCAGCACATAGGTCAAATTACCAGCTGTGAGGACAATCCTCAAATTGCGGAACCAATCCGCGAAGTTGCTTCCATTGTTTTTCAACTTTTCTTTCTCTAGGAACGCATTAAAATTGATGGTAGGGGCTGCCATTAATCTACAACCTATTTGCAATAGTTTAGACTAAGTTTATGACAAATTGAGTTCTAATTAATTAATGAAATTAAACTAGGTGAACTCCCACTCAAAACAATATCCCTCACATTGTTTTAGTGATCACACGAACCAAATCCACCATACCAACACCGATCATCACGAGAGTTGATATAGCTTCAATGGCGAACAATCGACATGTTCATCATATCTACTATATGATTCATGCTTTATCTTTCGGTGATCCGTGTTCCGAGACCATGTCTGTACATGCCAGGCTCGTCAAGATCAAACCTTAGTTTCCGCATGAGCAAATCTGGCTTGCTCACGTTGTATACACTTGCAGAATCTAACACACCCGATCATCACGTGGTGCTTCGAAACAACAAGCTTTAGCAACGGTGCTAACTAAGGGTGAACACTTTATGACTTGAAATTGATGTGCATGAGGGATCATCTTATAATGCTGCCGTCGTCTACTAAGCAATACAAGATGCATAAAGGATTAACATCACATGCAATTCAATATATATGTGATATGATATGGCCTTTCTTCTTTGTGCTTCTGATCTCCATCTTCAAGCACGAACATGATCTTCATCATCACCGGCATTGCATCAAGGTCAATGACGCTTCTCCATGGTTGTCGTCCACCGGCTTCAACTATTACAACTACTTTGAATAGACACGCGGGTCTTAACATAAATTAAAGACAACCATATGGCTCCTGCCGGTTGCCAACTTACAATAAGGAACATTGCATACATCAAATATAATCACAATCATGGCCATATCACATCACTGCACACCCCTGGAAAACAAAGTTAGACGCCACTACTTTCTTTGCATATTTTACATGGTTTGGGGCTTTCAATAAGTGTCGTTCTAACTTACTAACAAGAACCACAACATTGATACTAGCATTGTTGATCACCCGTTGTACATTGGATCTTAACTATGCTAGGAGAAACAGGCACCCGCAAAGCCACTTATGCAATACAAGTTGCATGTCAAGCGTGGAGCAAGTCTCATGAACGATGTCATGTAAGGTTAGCCCGGGCCGCTTCATCCCAACATACCGCAAGATGCAAAGTACACAAGAAGTAATCGACAATAAAAGCATCAACGCCCATAATGACCATTGTGTTCTACTCGTGCAACAGATCTACATATAGACACGGCTCTGATACCACTGTAGGGGTTCGTAGCATGGAAAACAAAAATTTTCTATCGCATACAAACAAACAAGCCAAGATCTATCTACTAGATTGTAGCAACGAGTCGATGGAATAACTTACCCTCGAAGATTCCAAAGCGTTTAACGAGAGCGGATTCTCGTGGGTGATGTAGTCGTACTCTTCCCGATCTCAAGATCGTGTAGACGATCCTTCCGGCGCTGCGTTCCGGCAGCGCTCCCGCAGTCGGTCACACGTTCGGTACTCGACGAAGACCTTCCTCTCCCTTGTTCCAGCAGGCAGCGGAGGTTGTAGCACTCTCCTCGCGATTCCGGCAGCACAACGGCGTGGTACCGGAAGTAGAGGGGAGATCCCGCAGGGCTTCGCCTTAAGCCGGAGCGAGTATGGTGGATTATGAGAGAGGGCTATTAGTGGTCTAGAGATTAGACACACCAATTAGAAGGCTCTAAACCGCAGGCTAAAGCAATTAGAAGCTCTAAACCAAAACGGCTCTAAACCGGAGATTAGAGGTAGAAACTTGTGTGTCTAGAGGAGGGGGCCCTGCCCCTCCTTTTATAGGTGGGGAGGCGCGGCCAGGGGAGGGGAGTCCCTCCCCAAGTCGGCCTTGGGTGGCGCGCCGGCTTGGGGAGGAGACTCCTCCCTCAAGTCGGTTCCCAACTCCTCTTGCTTGTTTCCCACAGTTTCTTGTTTTAGCCGTTTGACTTTCAAACTGGACATTTGACTTTTCTATTTTAGGATTCAATTTAATCCTTTATTTGGGACAGCAAGAACACTTAGTACATGATGCAATCATTCCAATATGTAATGACACATTCATGTACCCCTCCCTCCTCCCGGAGTGCCGGACATTCCGGAACCTTCTAGAACATTCACCGGAATCATATCCGAACTCCGAAACGGGACTTTCTTTATATGAATCTTATTCTCCAGACCATTCCGGATCACCTCGTGATATCCCGGATCCCATCCGAGACTCCGAACAACATTCGGTCTCTTTCTCATAATACCATAACTACTTAAAACAACGTCGAATCCTTAAGTGTGTCTCCCTACGGTTCGTGAATTATGCGGACATGATCGAGACACTTCTCCGAACAATAACCAATAGAGGAATCTGGAAATTCATATGGTTCCCACATATTTCTACGATTACTTTGCGATCGAATGAACCACTTACATACGATACCAATTTCCCTTTGTCTCACGATATGTTACTTATCCGAGGTTATGATCGTCGGTATCTCTGCATACCTAGTTCAACCTTGTTACTGATAAGTACTCTTTTCTCGTTCCTGTGATATGTGATCCCTTGTGAGCCAGTCACATGCTTGCAAGCTAATTGGATGACATTTCACCGAGAGGGCCCAGAGAATATCTATCCGTCATATGGATGGACAAATCCCACTCTTGATCCATGTGTCTCAACCAATACTTTCCGAACACTCAATGCCACCTTTATAGCCACCCAGTTACGGTGTGGTGTTTGATGTCATCAAAGCATCCATCCGGTAAAGGTGATATGCATGATCTCATGGTCGAAGGAATTAGGTTACTATGTATCAGAAAGCATATAGCAATTGAACTATTGAAATGACTTGATCTTTATGCTATGCTTATCTATAGGAGTATGTCCACCATATCATTCTCCTAACGATATGATCTTGTTGTTGATAACATCTCAATGTTCATGATAGGGAAACCACAATCATTTATCAACCAACAAGCTAGTGAAGTATAGAGGCTATACTAGGGACTTCAAACTAAGTTTACAAATCACACAAGTATTAATGTTTCCCTGTTAATACTATTATAGCATGAATGTAAACATTTATCATAAACACAAAGATATAATAATAACTACATTTATTATTACCTCTAGGGCATATCTCCAACAACCGGTTCGCTACACAAATTTAAATGGAGTCCGGAATAAGACCAAGTTATTCCGCATATCGACTCCCTATTTAATTATGCGGTGAATCAGCATAATGCCCCCAAACCACAGACAAGTATGCATGCATGATCGATTTAATGTGCATCAGTTGATAATGTCATATTATAAAATAATGGGGTCTCGGATGGAATCACATTAGGGTTCAGCGAACTTGGGCTCCGAGGGGTTCGGGGTCGGGTCTCAGGGTCCGGATCTGGGGTTCGGTCTCGGCGGGATCGTTCTCGGATAACGGAGTAGATCTTGGCGTTCCGTGAAGAAGGACTTGGTTCGGCGTCGGGGCGCATCGGATCCGCCCTGGTCGGTGCCGATCTTGTTATCGATGGCAAACTTGAGTGGATCGGGTACCTGGGTCTTTGGATCCGTGAGGTAGATCTTGTCGCACGGTGTCCGGGAAGACGAACTTGGCGTATTCGCTTCGGCGATCTTGGCGTTCGGGTTCTGGGCATCGGTAGATCTTGGCGGTCTTCGGGTTCCATGGGGCGGTCTTGGCGTCTCGGGATGGAGAACTCGCGTTCCATGTCGGTGACCTTCGGTTTCATCGGATCCGACGGGTATATTTCCAGATCAGGATTGTCGTGAGCGTACATCTCTTCAGAAGGACTTGTTAAGGTGCTCAGATAGGGTCAGCAGTAGAGCTCGACATCGGGTTCCGAGCGCGAACAACAGACAAGGGAACTCGCATCTGCACATAGGACCGCCACTGGAACATGTGGAAGTCGACGACCAGGTACACCCCAAGTAGCAAAATAGCTAGCTACAAGGGTCATCCAAGGCATGTACCAGCATGCAGCTCCTTGCGGGGACGCGCACAGGGGAGGCCCTCCCATGCGACAGAGAGAAGCGCGGGCTGCAGAAAGCCGACGGAAGGAGGAGACGTGGGGCGCTGGACGAGCAGGAGATGCCGGGCGGCGAGGGCTTGGCCACGGCGCTGCAGAGAGAAGCCAGCGCGAGGCGGGAGAGGCGAGGTCGCGACCGAGGAGGCAGGGCACGACGACGAGGAGAAGGGCGACCAGAGGTCCTCGCGGGGAGGAGGCGCTGCAGGGCTCGGCGAGCGAGGTCGCGGTTCGACGGGAGCCGAGCAGGGCGGGCAGCGGAGCGGCGCGGCGGCGGTTGCCTGCGAGGCGGCGTCGCGCGGCAGCTGGGCGGAGCTCGAGGAGGGCCAGGGGAGGGGTACCCCGATGCGGTGGCCGGGACCAGGGGAGGCAGGAGATGGGGCGCCGATGAGGAAGCGCGAGGACGGCCGGCTCGAGCACGCGGAGGGAGGCGGCATCGCTGCAGAGGGGCAGAGCCGGCGGCGGCAGGGTGAGCAAGCGTTGGCCTGAGGTGAAGGAGAGGCCGCGGCTCTGGCCAGGCGGCGAGCGAGGCGAGGCCAGGGAGGAGGGAGCGGGGCGAGAGGGAGGCTCGCAGCGAGGGCGGTGTCGGGCGGGGTGGGGGTCGGGCTGTGTGGGAGAGAGGAGAAGGAGATGGTGGGCGACAGGTGGGCCAGGGGAGCGGGGATTGGGCAGGGGTGCGTGGCGTGCGTGTGGAGCCAGGGGGTGGGACCGGGGCTGGTGTGCTGCTGGTTGGTGGGGTGGGGGAGTGGCGAGAGGTGGGGCTGACGGGTGGGACCAGGCGGCGGGGCTGGTGTTGAGTTAGGTGGAGAGAGAGGGTGGGGGTGGCTGTGTGGGGTGATGTGGCAGGCTGGGAGTGGGTGGAGTGAGGAAAGAGAGGTGAGGTGGCAGTGTTTGGTTGGATGGGGAATGGGGCAGGGTGACGTGGCGACTAGGGATTGGAGGGGGTGATGTGGCTGGTTGGTGGAGGGAGGCGGGTAGACTAGGTTTAGGTAGAAAAGATTTAGGTGGTTTTAGGATTAGATATTTTAGACTAGGGTTTCTTTTATTTAAAATAAATTTTGTAAATAGTTTTAGATGAATAAAAGATCCGGCTGGACCGACGGTTTGGTTTGAACAAAGGGGGAGGATATTAATATAGAAAACAAAGTAGGTCTTTTAGCAAAATAGTTTTAATCAATTAGTTGCATGCTGATGTCATGATGATGCAATGCACAAAATCAACGCGATTTTCTAGTAGTGGTTTTGCGGGATGCCACAACAATGAAGTGCCCATACAAGAGGTGTATGCGGAGGATGCATGCATCCACTATGCTCAAGAGCATATTGGTTCAGGTATTACAACCATCTGTGTATTTTATACCATTGTGTAAAGTTTGTTAACAATACCTGCCATTTTCATTATCTTTCATATAAAAAGGAACCCATATGACCATACTTGACCACCTCAAGCGGGATATCCAAAGAACAGAACAAAGCTAGCAAAGACTAGGTGGTTGGCAGATGCAATCATGGATTGGCTGAGAGAAAAACCATCACTTGGTGCAACAATACTCATAAAAATGTTATTGAAAAGTTTAGTATTACAATACCTTATATGAGGATGTTCTATGCAACGGAAATGTCTATTGATAGGATCAATGGTCCATGGAATGAAATCTTTCAGTTGCTTTATAGCTTCAAAGCTAAAGTGGAGACGGCTAGTCCAGGCAGTGTTGTAGAGATAGACAAGCATACAATTCAGTACAAAATAAGAGGGAATACAATGGAGAAGGAATGGTTTAGAAGGGATTTTGTTTGTTTCAAAGCATGCTAGCAATGTTTTCTGGATGGTTGTAGGCCTTATTTGGCCATGCAAGCAACAACTCTTCATGGAAGATTTAAAGGACAACTGCTTCTACTACAATTGATGGACACAATTGGATGTTCCCTGTTGCTTATGGAGTTTTGGAGATTGAGTCAGAGGAAAGTTGGACTTGGTTTCTACAGAATTTGCATGACCTTATACGTCATCCACAAGGACTTACTATCCACGTAGACGCTTGCAAAGGTTTGGAGAAAGCAGTAGAAGCAGTATTCACTGGAGTGGAGCATAGGAAATATATGTGATACTTAGTGCAGAATTTTGCAAAGAAATTCAAGGGTAAAGTTTATACTGGCAACCTATGGCTAGCTTCATACACATGTAGTTTGAGAAACATCCGTATCATTTGGAAGTGTTGTATAAACAAAACCTGGGGTGAAGTAGTACTTGGATGCACATCATGGAATGGTGTGGTCAAGATGACAATTCAATGAAATTTGCAAGGTAGATTAGACAGATGATCATGATAAAGATCATTTTGCGTCAAAGAATTGAAAGGGCTTATGTTGTGGCAAATATTTGATAAGATAGGCAGATGATCATGATAAAGATCATTTTGCGTCAAAGAATTGCAGCAACAAGATATGTTGGCTATCTCATCCTCCCATCTTTAATTAAGGATTTGCATGTCAGGACAAAACAATTGAATATGAAATGCATTAGAAGAGGAATGGAGGATGAGGTAACATACACTGATAGTAAAGACATGCAATGGAGGTATCCATTGAGTTTGGTTGATAGGACATGCCATTGTAGGCAATGGCAGCTCCATGGGAAACCTTGTATACATGCATTGTTTTTCATGTGTGTTCTCGGAGATGAAGAGGGTGAAGTTGATCTGATGAGGACATCCCTACTGATTTGCTATCTCCAACTCCTAATGAAGTTGTCGATGTTGCTGCCAAGACCAAGTCGAATGAGATCAGGATTGGAACAATTACTCAAGCTCGTGCCAAGCTACTTGAAAAATACGTGAATTCACTACTAAATGAATCTAGTGTTTTAATTGATGAGAATTTTATACTACCTAAGTCTATGCACTTGTGTATGATCGGGTTTGTTGAGGAAATAATCATGGCACGAGGAGGAGAAGCGCTACAAGAGGAGCCCAACGCGATGATCGTCCAAGGATGCGAGAGGGAGGAGCGCGAGGAAGGCGCAAGAGAAGATCATCAAGAAAGACAGAGAAGTTCCTGTAAAGACCAGAGTGTCCGCCTGTGTCACCCAGATTGTTCGGCCTACCCGAGAAGCGACGAGGTGGTTGCCAGTTAGTACACTAAATCAGACACCACCCAGACTGTCCGGCACACTCCACCCGGAGAGCCCGGCCTAACCCGAATGTCCAGCCGACATCAACTGGAATGTCCGGCCATCGAACGAATCTGGTCCGAGTCGGCTTGTATCAGTTTGATTCGTAAACCTCTTTGTTTTAGTTTTTGGCTGTCCCAACCACCGATATAAGTCCTGGGACGCCCCATAGCTTAGGTTAGACCATGTTTAAAGTAAACCCTAGATTCGTTGAGTTGCTACTTGCTTCCAGTTGACTCCATACACCAATTCGTATCGATCTAGTGTATTTTCTGCTATCAATCAAGTGTGATTAGTTGATTGAGAATTAGCCAATTGCAAGTTTTGTGTAATCTGCTATTACGTTGGGGATTAGAAGATTGCAAGAACTGCTTCGTGGTCAGCGGCTACGTGCGCAAGTATGTGAAGTTGCGAATATCTACAAGGGCCGAGAGCTGTTTCATTGGCATCAAGGATTGATCGAGAGGTTTGTGATCGTCATACAAGTTATCTCCATTGATTACAATCATCTACCACCCTCAGTTACTAAGAAGATCAGACCACCCCATATCATCTTGGTATCAGATTCCATCATTTTCCTCGGTAAGCATCCACAAATCCATCTGTAGTCTAGTTGTTTTTTGTCCTATACAGACAAAGCCATACAAAAAGATTAGGGTTAGTATTTTCCATAGCCTAGATTGCATCGGAGTTGAGTCTTAGTTGCTGGTTGTTGTCGTGTCTTTGATTCGACCTCTTCTAGTACAAGTCATAGTGTCTAGTTTCCTTATTGTCATTTGTTCTTCATTTTTGAGTCTTTCATCACTGTTTTCGCAAGTTTCCATCTAATTTTTCGAGTCCATGTAGCTTACCTTTGTTTTCATACCATAGCCACAGCCTATAAACAACCTTTGTGCCTAGGAATGTACCCACGAGATTAGTTGCTTTTTTCTGACAGGCTGCTCATTTGGGTTTTGAAGTGCAGGACTTTTTTGACCAGGCAGACCGGACTATCCGACCAACATCACCCAAACTATCCAGTGCAACCGGAGTTTCCAACGGTAGATCACCACCGGCCCAGTTTGTTCTAAATTGCGGCATTCGTTTTCCATTGAGTCATATAGTTGAAAAAAGAGAATTAGTATAAAAAAGAGAAAAGAGCTACAAGCGTGAAAAAAAGAGATATCAAAGTGTGCATTATTGGAGGCCTAGTGGTTAATAGAACTTGTAGATTGAGCAATCTTGTGCCTATTTATTTTGTGCTATTACTAGCTTCTTTCTTGTGCATTGCAATATTCTAGTTCATAAATTGCTTTTCCACGTTTATCTCCACTGCGTGTTTCCTTGGGTGTTTCTCACACGATTAGCACTAGGATTTTGTTTGTTGAAGTTAGGTATCCATACCTACAGCTCCACTACATACTCCTTCTTGGTCATGTGATTATTCTTGTACCCTCGGTATTCGCTTCATCATATCCGTGCACGGGTCATTTATCCAAGTTGGTAAGCTTTTCTATTCACTTTGGTACATTAAGATTTTATTTTCTTGCAGCTATGAGTGAGTCACCAAAAGATTTTGATTTCGTGTACTAATCTACTATTCATGTCTACTAGTCTTGTTAATATGCAACAAAAATAGGATGAGAATTCTACTGTTACTTGGAGCGATTATGAAGGATTGTGTGATAACCTTTAGGAGATGATTTCTCATACAATTGATGACCTTAATTCAAAAATCCAAGGTGTTAATGATGATGGGGCTGATGATGCTAGTGTCCGTGGTGACAATTCTGGTGTTCATGATCCGCCTGCTGCTAACACTGTTGGTCGTGGACGTGGTTTTGCTCATCTTGGTGCCCAACGTATTCCAATCCAACCACAACAAGATGATGGATTGGGTAAGCCCAAGTTTTCTCTATTACCATATTTGAGCGCTGTATTAATGTGGAAGAATATCTTACATGGGAGATCAAGATTGAGAAATGGTGGCGTTCACATGACTATACTGAAGATAGGAAGGTAAATCTTGCTTCTTCAGAATTTGATGGCTACACTTTGCATTGGTGGGATGGTGTGTATCGAGCATGTTATGAGGATGGTGAGCCTATTCTCACTTGGAGAGACATGACGGAGGTGATAAAATCTTGCTTTGTTCCACCCAACAATTTGCGTTCTCTCTATGATAATATAACACTATTGAGACAAGGTTTCATGATAGTTGATGCATATATGGAGATGGAGATGTTGCTACACCGTGCAAGGGTCCGTGAATCTATTGAGCAGACTATGCAGCGTGTTTTCCATGGTTTGAAGTATAACATCAAGAGCATTATTAGGCATCACACTTATAATGATATGAATGAGCTATTACATCATGCTCGATAAGCCGAAGCCCAGTTTGCACAAGAGGCTCAGTTCAAGGCTCGTTCTACAAGACGTTTTTCTTCACGGCCGACACCATTTTATCCTTCATCTACTAGCCATCCTGATGATCATCCTTTTTTTTTGAAATGGGCACATTTATTATCATAAAATGTTTAATTTTTACACCCGATCTTTACATAACTAAGATGCACACAGCCACACAAAGGGAACTAGCGAATAAAAACTAGACAAACATTACAAAAAGGCACTATCAAAATAATTGTCTTCAATCTAAGGTAGATCAATCCTCAAATCACGCGGCCATACATATCGAGAGAAAATAATCCTCGCCATGTCCTCCAATCGTGTACATCCCTCCATAAATAAGTTGTAAAACTTGATGTGTTGGAGAATAGTCCATGATCGGAGGATAGCCGTGGCTCGATAAATAACCTGCAGAGGATAAGACACAATGTTATTAAAAATCTTGTCATTTCTATAAATCCAAAATGACCATATAATGGCAAGTGCTCCCACCCTAAACATATTTCTATACTTATCAACAATTCCATGCAACCAATTACCAAAAACATTGGTTACTGAACATGGTGGAGATAAACCAGAAGAATAAATGATGAGTTGGCTCATTGTGATGACAAAAAATACATTGTGTACTTCCATGCCAATTCCTCTTTGCAAGATTATCTATTGTTAGAATTACACCTTTACATAGATACCATGCAAATATCTTCGTCTTAAGGGGTATTTTCATTTTCCAAATTTTACTATTATCATCGACCGGGATATCAGGTTGGACCAAAGCTCTATATAGTGAGCCAACAGAAAATTGTCTCATGGATAATCGTAATAGTAGATTGTTCCAAGATACCAGTCGAGGACCAATGAGACTTCTTCTGAAAGACACATTAGGAGGATTGTCTTCCATTAGTAAGGAAAATGTATCCCCTTTGTGCCTAACAATCTAATATAGAGCTGGATATTGTTCGGGAAGAGTAGTTTGGCCAAGCCACTTATCTTCCCAAAACCTAATATGTGATCCATCCTTAATCTCGAAAGCACCAAAACAAAATAAATGTTTTTTGGTTGCCATAAGACACACCCAAAATTGTGAATCACCAGGTTTCCAAACCACTTGAGACACAACTTTGGACCCCACATATTTCCTCCATAACATGGTTTGCCAAACACCATCTTCTATTAGTAGTTTAAAAAGCCATTTACCCAGAAGCGCGGTGTTTTTGACTTGCAAATCATGTATGCCCTGTCCACCATACTCCTTCGGGCGGAAAACCACATTCCATATGTCCAGTCGATACTTCTTTTTCTCACTATCCCCTTGCCAATAGAATATTGAACGGAAATAATCCACTTTGTTCAAGACACCTTTTGGTAATTAGAAAAACAAGATCATATATAGTACCATGTTAATAAGTACTGAATTTATGAGTACTAGTCTTCCACCAAGGGATAACAATTTGCCTTTCCAACTATTAAGACGTTTGTGTAGCCTTTCCTCAACAAATTTTCCATTCAGCAATTGTGAGACGCCGATAATGAATCGATAATCCCAAATAGTTGATTGGAAATTGCCCCTGACCACAACCGAAAAGTTTAGCATATAGGTGGGCCTAATTTTGGGCCTCGCCAAAACAATACAAATCACTCTTATGGAAGTTAATTTTAAGTCCAGATATATGCTCAAATGCTGATAAAATTAATTTCAGATTCTTAGCCTTCTCCAGATCATGTTCCATAAAAAGGATTCTGTCATTAGCGTCTTTAAGAATAGAGAGTCCACCATCAATAAGATGTGGAACTAATCCTTCAATTTGACCATCAGCCTTTGCTCGCTCAATAAGGATAGCCAACATATGAGCCACTATACTAAATAGTAAAGGTGATAATGGACCCCCTTGTCTTAGTCCTTTCTTGGTCTGGAAGTATTTACCAATATCTTCATTTACTTTAATGGCAACACTATCCCTAGACACAAACGACTAAATAAGAGCGCGCCACTCCTCAGAAAAACCTTTCACGCGGAGTGTTTGCTGGAGGAAAGACCAATTAACGTTGCCGTATGCCTTCTCAAAGTCAATCTTGAATAGTACACCATTTAATTTTTTTGAGTGTAGTTCATGGATTGTTTCATGCAATATTACAACACCATCTAGGATATTTCTTCCTTACATGAACGAAGTTTGAGATGGACTAACAACATGGTCAACAACTGAATTTAGTCTAATCGTGGCAACTTTAGTAAAAATATTAAAGCTAACATTAAGCAAGAAGATTGGGTGATATTGTTTTATACGTTCCGCATTGTTAACCTTATGCAGTAAAATTATATTGCCAAAGTTTAGTCTAAAGAGATCCAACTGACCGACATGTAAAAACCCAAACAAATTCATCAGGTCCTCCTTTGATAACGTCCTAGAATTTTTGGTAAAATTCCGCTGGGAAACCATCCGGCCCTGGTGCTTTGTTATGTTTCATTTGAAAAACAGCTTTCTTAACCTCTTTGTCGGTATATCAGGCAGTTAGAAAGATGTTTTATTCAGCATAAACCTGGGGGATATCAGCCGTTTGGGACTCATCCAGAGAGAATGGATTTTCTGCTGGAGCCCCAAACAAGGATTTATAATAAGCTGTAATATATGACTTCAATTGCTCCTTTCCCTCAATCATACCTTCTTCCTGGATCAGAGAGTGAATAAGTTTCTTCTTATGCTTGCCATTGGAAACAACATGGAAGTACCTTGTATTCGCATCTCCTTCCATAATGAATTTCGCTTTAGAGCGTTGGTACCATTTTAGATCATACATAGAGGCAAGCCCAATATCATCAAAGTCCACCTCCGACACTTCACCAACTAAGTGAGAAAGGAGTTGACCATCTACTGTGGCATGCAACTCTTCCTCCTCGGTTAGTGAAGCATCAAGAACAACAGCGACCTTAGAAGTAACCGTTAGACGGTCAACCTCCATGTGTTGCAAAACATTAGAAGAAAAAAGAACATCATCTACAGAACTACCCAAACTAATGCTGAAATTGGCTAGTTTAGAAGAAATAACAGGAGTATAAAAAGACAAAAAGGATTTCGAAGAGCTCATTATACCTGGCAAATCTAAGTTCTTCTCAGCCTTACGAAGAATGGCTTTGACCATGGAATCCTCATCAGTAGCCGACGCCCCAGAGGCATCCACTCCATGGAGCGGACTCCGACTGAAGGGATTACCACTCCCCTGTGCAAAAACTAGTGTAGAAACACCAGGATAAGAAACAAGCATTGGAGATAGACGCATCCCTGACCCCTCCTGGGTCCTTCCAACCCCGTCAACGAATGAGGTCTCATGGCCCTTCAAGGGAGGACATCCGTCTCGATGCAGCTCCAGGTCCTCCCTGAACAGAGCCACGTGGTCCTACCTAAACAAATCCACGCGGTCATCCAAATCGTCGCGGTCAGCCAACCCCTCCCGGGTCAGCCCCACAAGAACATCGACCTCGACCTGATCACGAAGACGCGGCCAGCTGACCCCTCCTGGGTCAGCTTCCGTGAGAACTCTAAAGGAACAACCTCCTCAAGGACCGGCCGAGTACAATCTATAGGAACGGATTTACCCATAACATGCGTCTTGGACCTCGCCGGCTAAGCTGAGTGAGCCCACTGAACAGCCATAGAAGCAGAGTGAAGAGCCTCCTGTAGCTGAGCTGGAGAAAGACGAGTCACTGAAGAAGAACCCCTTCCATGAAGGGGGGAATCCACAGGTAGTGCAGCCAGAAGTTCTTGTCCCCAAGGAGTAACCGAATTAGCATTAAAAGGAGTGATAACAAATACCCTCTGCACCCCCTAACCAGAAGATGAAGGCGCTGAGGTATCCTGCACAGGCGCGGCTGAGGAAGAACCAGAATCCACCCTCTGAGTGGCAGTAGCTATATCAGAAATATCCATAGCATCCTCCATAGGCTTCTCATTAGTATCATCATCCGCGTCATCTCCCCCTTTCCTCTACAAGAAAGGAACTAACTCCGATCCGGAATATAGCTCCCAGGTTCTAACCGGAAACGAAACTCAAAGGCTCCATGTTTAATCATAGCACCCGATGTAATGTAGTGACCCAAAGAATCATGCAGCTTCAGGAAGACCTTAGTATCAAACGTATCCACCAGGATACGAACTACCCCGCACATCCGCTGACTGAACACATCAACATCTAGGGTATTCCCCATGAGACCACCGACAACCCACAGACCTAAGAAAGAGCTTAAAATATGAGGAACTGTTGGAGATATGCCCAAGAGGCAATAATAAAGTGGTTATTATCATATCTTCATGCTTAGGATAAATTTTTTACATACCATGCAATAATTGTATTAACCGGAAATATCAATACTTGTGTGATTTGTAAACATAAAAGAGTCCCTAGTAAAGCCTCTTGTTAAACTAGCTTGTTGGTTAATATATGATCATGGTTTCTTGATCATGAACATAGAGATGTTATTAACAACAGGGACATATCATTAGGAGAATGATGTGATGGACATACTCCTATAGTTAAGCGTAGCATAAATATCAAGTCATTTAATATAGTTCACTTGCTATAAGCTTTCTGATACATAGTAACCTAATTCCTTCGACCATGAGATCATGCTAATCACCATCACCGGAAGGATGCTTTGATGACATCAAACACCACACCTTAACTAGGTGGCTATAAAGGTGGCATTGAGTGTTCGGAAAGTATGTGTTGAGGCACATGGATCAAGATTGGGATTTGTCAATCCATATGAAAAATAGATATACTCTGGGCCCTATCGGTGGAATGTCATCCAATTAGCTTGCAAGCATGTGACTAGCTCACAAGGGATCACATATCGCGGGAACGAGAAAAGAGTACTTATTGGTAACGAGGTTGAACTAGGTATGCAGAGATACCGATGATCAAACCTCGGATAAGTAAAGTATCGTGAGACAAAGGGAAATTGGTATCGTATGTAAATGGTTCATTCGATCTCGAAGTAATCGTAGAAATATGTGGGAGCCATATGAATTTCCAGATTCCTCTATCGGTTATTGATCGGAGAAGAGTCTCGATCATGTCTGCATAATTCACGAACCGTAGGGAGACACACTTAAGGATTCAATGTTGTTTAGTAGATATGAAATGTGAGTAAAGAGACAGAATGTTGTTCGGAGTCTCGGATGGGATCCGTGATATCACGAGGAGATCCGGAATGGTCCGGAGAATAAGATTCATATAAGGAAAGTCCAATTTCGGAATTCGGGAATGATTCTGGTGTTTTCACCGGAATGTTCTAGAAGGGTCTAGAAGGTTCACCTATCCGGAAGGGGAAGGGTACATGGATGTGTCATGACAAAGTGTAATGGTTGCATCATGTCTTAGGTCACTTGTCTGGACACTTGGATGAGAGAAATTAAACACTAATTTGAAAGTCAAAAAGGCAGTTTGAAAAAGTCAAATCCCAACATGGTTTCCGAGTTAGGGAGGGTTTCTGAGTTAGGGAGGGTTTCCACCTGGGTTGGAAACACCCTTGGACGCCCCCCACCTATATAAGGAGGGGTAGGGGCGCACCCCAAGGTATCCCCCTTGACCTAGGCACCCAAGAAACCCTAGGTTAGCCGCCGCCCCCTCTCTAGTTGCGACCAATCTAGATCTCCTCTAAACCGCTACCGACTAGCTAAACTCTAGTTGCTAGCTACCTCTAAACCTCGGCCCTCTAAACCCTAGATCGCCGGGGCTACCTCTACTCCACCATACTCGCTCCGGCTTAGGCGAAGCCCTGCGGTATCTCCCCTCTACTTACGACACCACGCCGTCGTGCTGCCGGAATCATGAGGAGAGAGCTACAACCTCCGCTTCCTGCTGTAACAAGGGAGAGGAAGGTCTTCATCGAGTACCGTACGTGTGACCGACCGCGGGAGCGTTTCCGAAACGCGGCGCCGAAAGGATCGTCTATGCGATCTTGAGATCGACAAGGGAACGACTACATCACCCACGAGAATCTGCTCTCGTTAACCGCTTTGGATCTTCGAGGGTTAGTACTCTATCAACTTGTTGCACCGATCTAGTAGATAGATCTTGGCTTGATTATAGATTAGATCTTGATTGTGTGTTCATGCAGTAGAATTTTTTTGTTTTCCATGATACGAACCCCTATAGTGGTATCAGAGCCGTGTCTATATGTAGATCTGTTGCACGAGTAGAACACAATGGTCATTGTGGGTGGTGGTTCTTTTATTATCAATTTCTTCTTGTGTACTTTGCATCTTGCGATATGGTGGGATGAATCGGCCCGGGCTAACCTTACATGACATCGTTCATGAGACTTTCTCCATGCTCGACATGCAACTTGTATTTCATAAGTGGCTTTGCGGGTGTCTGTCTCTCCCATCATAGTAAAGACTCAATTTACAATGGGCAATTGATAGTTCAAGCATCAACGTTGTGGTTCTTGTTCGTAAGTTAGAACGACACTTATTGAAAGCCCCAAACCACGTAAAACATGCAAAGAAAATTAGAGGAGTCTAACTTTGTTTTGCAGGGGTGTGCCGTGATGTGATATGGCCGTGATTGTGATTATATATGATGTATGCGATGTTCCTTATTGTAAGTCGACAACCGGCATGAGCCATATGGTTGTCTTTTAATTTCGTCTAGACCTGCGTGTCTATTATTCAAAGTAGTTGTAATAGTTGATGCTGGTGGACGACAACCATGTATCAGCGCCATTGACCTTGACGCCACGCCGGTGATGATGGAGATCATGTTCGTGCTTGAATATGGAGATCGAAAGCACAAGAAGAAAGGCCATATCATATCCCATATTTTGAATTGCATGTGATGTTAATCCCTTTATGCATCTTGTATTGCTTAGTTCGCGATGATAGCATTATAAGATGATCCCTCAAAAAAAATCAAGTTATAGAGTGTTCGTCCTTAGTAGGCACCGTTGTCAAAGCTCGTTATTTTGAAGCACCACGTGCTGATCGGGTGTGTTGGATTCTGCGAGTGTATACAATGGGAGCAAGCCAGATTTGCTCATGTGGAAGCTAAGGTTTGATCTTGACGAGCCTAGCATGTACAGACATGGTCTCGGAACACGGAATACCGAAAGGTAAAGCATGAGTCATATAGATGATATGATGAACATGATGATTGTTCGCCTTTGAAACTATATCATGTCACATGATGATTGGACTTGGTGTAGTTAATTTGGTTTGTCTGATCACTAAAACAATGTGAGGGATATTGTTTTGAGTGGGAGTTCAATAGCAATATGATTAAAAGTTGAACACTATTTATCATAAATTAAGTCAAAGTAAATTTGCATAGTTGTTGTAGTCATTGGCATCCGTTTACCACCTTGCGCTTAGTTATAATTGAGATAATAGAACTATAGAATTCTGGTTAGTTACTTTACGAACTGGTATCGTATTTTTTTGAAGTGTTAATCTAAAGTTTAAAAGTCCTATTGCAAACTTTCAGTAAGTTCCAGTTACTCCGTGAAGTTTAATAATTGGTATTAAATCAAGAGTGACAATTCTAGTGTTAGTAGTATCATGTTTGTCTCCATGATTCTTGATATTCAAAAGATTGTTTTAATACCAAGGTTACCTAGGATCTGAAAGAGTTGTTTCAGAAACCATGATGTGTGGAAGATATTGCGATATCTGAAATGATGTTTTGGTTGCAACATGAGAGAGTATAATATGGCAAAGTTTATGTTCTCATATTTGATGAGAATTTGAAAAAGGTTGGAGACGCTTGTCGTCCTAGTCCTCCAAAAGGTTTTGGAGAGCAACATTATACTTGCGATTCACCGTTATAAGCTAAAAGTAGCTTGATCATGAATAGTTCCATGATAAGGGTGAATCTTTGATAAAATGTTTACTACACTAAAAGATTACTAAAGAATGGAATTTGAAAGAACACCAAGTATTTGATGATGGTGATCTACTTCAAAGTGCAAGTCCAAAGACATTGGTATTTAACTATACATGCTTTGGACTATGTGTCATGTGTATGGATCCACTATTGATGTTGATAGATTCTTTCAAACAAAAAAGGAAATACTGAAAGAGAATCTCATAAATATATGGCAGAAAAGAAAAGACTAGAATTGTTCAGCTTAGGTATATAAAGGATATACATGTCATGGCTATATTCTTTGCTTATTAAACAATGTGGTTCTTAAGTATTGGATACTGAATTTGTTGGTGTGAATCTACATACGAAACGACACAATTCATGAACTACAATGGTCTAAGTAACTAGCAAAAGAATGTGTGATGATGTTCATCATGAACAAATAAAGGGTTATTGTGTTTCTCATTAACATCAAAGCTTGCCTTCAAGATTTGTTTTATCAGGTATTATGAGAACAAAAGGGTTGTTCAAATAATTGCCGTCATCCATAAAAGATGGATGATTTACAAATCTCGTTGGATAAATCACATCCTTAAAAATATAGCTAAAAATGTCGAAAGACAATTGATAAGAAAGATCACTTAGGAAGTGACATCACCGTTTAAATTATATTGGAAAGAAAACATGAAGAAACTCCATGTGGATGAAATTTTGGAGTCTTTTGATTTTTGATCAAATGATGCTTGTGAAATTTTCCTAGAGATAATTAAAACTCCGCTCATAGGCCAAAGGGAACGGATGACTAGCTTATTGGAATTATACATATTGTTGTATGAAGTCCATTATGTGTACTCAAGAGCGATAGATTTCAACTTCATATGCTTTCTTCGAAAATTTGAGTGTATATATGAATATTTACTTAATAAGGATGAATTGTGAAACATTTGAAAAGTTTAAAGACTTTCAAGATGAAGTGCAAAATCAATGTAACAAGAAAATAAAGAATTTATGATAGGATCATAAAGGAAGATATTTGAGTTATAAATTTTAGCATAACACCTAAGATTTGAGGAATCGTTCCATGGATTTGTGTTTCCTGAAACACCATATGAGTATGGAATAATCGAGATATGCAATGAAACCTTATTTGACATGGTAAGATCAAAGGTGTAATTTTTAACATCCCTAAAATCATGATTTCAAAGTTTGCATATCATCCATGCATTCATAATCATTTTAGGATCTTTTTCAAAGTCATTACCAAAACAGAAGCATTTGAATGCCTATTATTTTATGTAAGCAAGGCATTAACCCAATGCTACTCTCTAGTAAAGAGATTATTTGTTTTAAACCAAAGATGTTTTGATCATAGGTTTGTTTGATAATCTCCAAAACTTGGACAAAGATTTCAAAACAAAGAAACAAATTTAAAACCATTTCTATGTCTTTATTAAGCAATTGGTAAAAACATTGTTTATTTTAAAATTCCAAAGTGCCAAATTATTTTAAAGTGTACAACATGGTTCTGCAACCAAATGTGTACAAATTTCACTTTATAAAAATCCAGCAGTGGTTTGAATTCAAACTTACTTGAAACTCATTTGAAAATATTTCCTGAAAATCGAAATAGAAATAGAAAAAGACAAAAGAATAAGAAATGGGTCGGCGCCACCCTTTTGGCCCAGTAGCCAAAACAGCCCACCCGGGGTTTTCCTTCCCCCTCTATTTCTCACCGCAACCGCGCACACCCACTCGCTGATAGCCCGACCGCACATGCCCCGTCATCGTCGTCCCCAAATCCCGCCCACGACCTGGCCTCGCCGTTTCCTCCCTCTCCTTCACTACCGCATTTTAAATCGGTTAAATGCCGTTGATTGCTTGCATAATTCTCGCCCCCGCTCCGGCTACTTAATCCCCTCCCCCTCGCGGCCATTTTCCCCAACATAGCCAGCCAGAAGCGCCGCCAGGCTCCGCGAATTCTCGCTTGCACTGCCGTTGTCCCGACGAGCTCCGGCGACTGATTCCGGTGAGTTCCGAGCGCCCCTCGCCTTCTACATGACCCTGTCGAGTTCGCCATGTCTCTGTGCTTCTCCTAATGCCTTTGGTTTGCCCGCGCATGACCCAGGTCGCCATCCCCGACCACCTCAGCAAGCGATAGAGCCGCCGCCTAACTCCGGTGAACGATTTAGGTAAAACCCGACCACCCCTTGCCTTCTCTCTGACCCTATGTTGATCGCCAGATTGTTGTGCACACCCCGACGCCTTTGGTTTGTGTTAGGGCGGTCCATATAGTCGGCAACATCGTCGTCTGCAAGAACCCGACGTCGCCCGCAACTCCGACGAGCCCCAGTGACCTCCACAGCACGCCCCCATCCACACCAGCGAGTCGTTGAGCATCAGCATGACCTCGCGAGTCTGGTAAGCATCTCGACCAACCCCAGCCCCCTCCGTAGCCACAGGAACACCACTAGCAGAGCCACGCCGCCATCTCTAGTGTCGCCCATCCATGGTCGCGTGCTCAACAGCCGTCAGATCTGAATCCAGCGCTTAGGATTAGATTTGTAGCGAAGCGGTATGTTTTGATCTGGACCGTGCGCAGTTAGTTAGATCCAATGGCTCGCGAGCGTGATCCAGAGCGAACTGGTACCGTCCAATCAGACACTGCCGCGTGGCCTATTATTTGTTTTAAAAATCTGAATTAGATCTATTAGTGATTCAAACTTGCAAAATTCATAAGTTTTGATCCACACGTCGAAATTTTGCCAATTTTATATCATTGGAATCAGGAGAAAGAATTATATCCATTTGTGCAATGTGTTTAATGTGTTTACTTCTATAAAATTGATTATTTTTGCAGAGACATTTATAAGCTTATTTTGAGTATAGAAATTGTTTGAAAATTGATTTAAAGACTAAATAAAGTTTATTTAGTGTGTTTTTGTCTTGTTTATGATTCAGTACTGTATGCTAGTGGTGATTGTGATTCTGAATTTGGTGCTATCATTTTATGCTAGTACTGTATACTTATCTTGTTTTACTTAGAAAAATCATCACATGGCATTTGCATCCATGCATATATTTTTGTTTGTCTATTTTGATATGTGAATTTGGTGCCATCATTTTATGTGTAGATTTTGGTGCTAGTGGTGATTGTGATTGTGAAGATTGTTGTTGCTACTCCCCAAACTACGAAGGCAAGTGTTGCTTCATGTTTTATCCCAATATTTTTGCCTATGCATTAGAAATATTTTTGTATAGGGTTTGCATGATTAGTTTGCTAAGTATCTATATGCTATGCTTGGGAAATCCTAGTAGTTGTAGAAATGTTAGAATTTCCTCTAAGTTAACATACTTGTTATTGCCATGCTTAGCCTTGCTAATAGCAACCAAGGGTGGAATATAATCATGCTATGGAAAATATTATTAAGTCTTTGACTTATGGTTTTTGTTTAATAAAACAACTAAGTGAATGAAACACCTGGGTTGAATGGTAATTGCTTGGTGGTTTTGGTTGAGTGGTTACATAAGGTCCATTTCTATAGTTTACCTTGTGTATCTCACTTGTGGATTGCCACCCAGGAACAAAGGGATTTGAGATGTCATATGTTAAGAAGATTCTAGTGCAGCCACATGGAATTATGGGCTCTGCCTGGATCATATAGGTTGCAATAACTTAGCCAAATGGACAGTTGGTGGTAGGGGAATGATAGGTTTGGAGCGCGTCCATTTTGGTCTAAGGGAAGGCTTCTGAAAGGTCCTGTCTTGGTGAAAATCAAGTCTTGTGGGGAAAGTGCACAACCTCTGCAAATGGAAGAATCTAAGTACTTAGCCATGTCCCTGGTATTGGACAATTTGAGCATCAATACATGGAAGATATCAAGAATCTCCTCATCCCAATTTTCTAAATTAAAACTTGAGGTTGAACAAGGGTGAAGGTTCACCAATTTCTATTGGTGGTTCCTTGGGAAAGTTTTGTCAAAGAAAAACTTAGTGTTTTCAACTAATAGGTAAAACCTATTTTGAGCAAAGCAAGCCTAAGCTACACTTAGCCAAATTCATGCACTAACTAGATGTTAATATTCTACTAAGGTATCACTTGCCAATACTATTCCAATGTATTGACCCACTATGGCTGTAACTTGTGATGTTGCAGGTTACTCTGATGATGATTATGGGTTATGAGTCTACACTCAACATGCTTGCCTGTGGCACATGAAGATGAAGACTTTATTTATATTGTTATGATTAAACTCTTGTATTAGGCCTATGGCCATGGAGTTGTAAAAGACTATGTTATATCTAGAATGACGATGTAATAATGACCCTTGTTTCTGTGTACTTCATCTTAAACTGTGGATGCTAGCAATTGATCCAGGGACTAGCATTGCAATCACAGGGATCTTTACCTTTATGAAGGTGGGATCTTACATATGGTATCAGAGCACTATGTTGCCTGTAGGATTATGACCCTAGGATTGGATTAGAAACCACTAAGGAAAATTTCAACACTTTGAAAATTTTCTACACTTGTCTTTTCTTCTCGTAAACTTTTCTAATCTTCTTTCTCATCTCTATTTGTAGATGAACTCCATCAACGAAGCCGTAAGAAAGGGACCACTCATGACCATGACTTTGGAGTGTGAGACTGAATTTCCAAAATCCCTCAAGAACCTTATGGTTACCATGGGGATACATGGTGCAGCTATGTATAAAGGTTTCCCCGTGATGGATGAAGGAGTGGAGTACTGGTGGGTGCAACTTCACTTGTACAAAAACAAGGAAGACAACCACAAGGAATCAGGATTCTGCATGGTCACCAACTCAGTAATGCACACCACATTCTTTGACTCTGCAAGAGATGCAGCTTGGAAGGCCATCAAGGAGCTTGGTGATAGACTCAAGTGCAGAATGCTTAACACTCAAAATGACCTTAGGGAAGAAAAGAAGCATACCCAAGAGTTGGATACTACCAACCAACAACTAAGGGGAGACATCATAGACTTGATTTGGGAATATTGTGAACAAGATAGACAGATGGCTACTAAGGATGCTTTGATAGCCATTTTGTCTAGTGAGTGAGAGTTGTATCGTACTTCGCTAGTTGGACCACCACACTTATCGTTTTTATTTCCAAAAATTTGTCTAAGTTATGTTGAACCTTTCGATGCTTGTAACGGATATGTGTATGCCATGACTTGTGTGTTTGTTATGAAAGATATGCTTGTTCTATTTTGTCTTGTGATTTTTTTCTATTGATGTTGGTTCTAATTTTTCTCTATCTTATAAAATAGATGCCTAATGTTACTATCAGCACAGCTGAAGAGTTCAAGGGAACTCGTTTTGGCACTCGTCTTATTGAGCTCACTAGTGTGCTCAATCTTCCGCTCCCTAGCATCATGATGCTTCCCCTCACCAAGTTTGAGAGGAAGGACCTTTGGGGCTTCAAAGTTACTCAGCCAGGACGCCAGACTGAGCCAGCCACGGAGGCTATCACCTTCAAGCTAATGCATGACGACAAAGAGAGAGGCTTAGAGGTAGTCATGCAGGTTTTACTTGGGCGTCTGTTAGGGAGGCACTCCAGGGAGCTTAGAGGTACTCACTTTCACGCATTCGGAAGACGCGACGAGGAAGGTGAGGCTATTGAGTTCGAGGATGCTGCTAGAGAGACGGCAAAGCTGATTCGTCTGTACCTTTAGGACCTACAGGTTCTTCTTAGGCACCTAGATACTGATAGGACCAACGTCATGCTTAGCAATGACGATCTCCAGGTGTAGCTTCGTGAGAAGGACAAGCTCTTCGCGGAGCAAGACGATATAGTCAAAGAAATGGAGGCCAAGTTTGAGAGCCAGGATAGGAAGTTCAAGAGCCAAGAGAAAAGAGTCCAAGACAGGAACACGAGGATTCGAAAGATGAATGCAGAACTAGAGGCCAAGGACTTCGAGCTCGAGCATCAGCAGGGTGTGATTGAGAGACTTCGTTCACACAAGAGGGCTCTTAAAGCCAAGATAGAGGCCTTGCTATGGAGAATGCAGGTCTTACACTTGTTGACAAGGAGGTTGATGCAGAGGAGTAGTGATGACTACTCATTTATCTTTCATTTACCATGCTTATGATTATTGAGTCGCAATGACCATCCAACATGTGGATGGCTTGCTATGGTGTGTTTACCTTTTCAAACTTGTTGTTTATGTCGTTGAACTTTATCTTATTTTGATGTTGATTTGGTGATTGCCTATGTGATGTTTTGTAAACAATAAGCATCTATGGGTATCTCATTCTTATCCTTATGAAAACCACAGATGCCTCCTCGACGTGCCAACCCCAACCCAAACAACAACAATGTCACCCCCGAGATGCAGCAACTGATGACAACATAAACACAACTGATGCAGGTGATGACCACTTTCATGCAGAATCAGAACAACAACAACAACAACAACAACAATAACAACAACAACAACAATAATCAGAACAATCCACCAGGTTTTGACATGGTCACCAGATTCCTAAGATTGAGGCCTGCAAAGTTCTCAGGAACTACTGATCCCATGGTGGCCAATAATTGGCTACGTTCAATGAACAAGGATTTGGTAACTGTCGGCTGCACCGACGAGGAGAAAGTTAGGTTTGCAGCACACCTGTTGGAAGGACCAGCAGCTACTTGGTGGGATAACTTCCAGATCACCACTCCCATTGAGGATGTGACATGGGCTATCTTTGAAGATGGTTTCCATACAGCTCACATCTCATCCGGGGTGATGAGTTTGAAGAAGAAGGAGTTCCATAACCTGAAGCAGCGCCACCGCAGTGTGGCTGAATATATTGAGGAGTTCAACAATCTGGAGCGTTATGCACCGGATGAAGTTGAAACCGATGCCAAGAGGAAAGAGAAGTTCCTCGAAGGACTGAACAATGAACTGAATCTGCAGCTATTTGTGGCCTATGTCCCCACCTACCAATCTCTTTGTGACAAGGCTGCCATCTTGGAGAAAAAGTTGAAATAGGTTGAAAGCAGAAAGAGGAAGCACAGCTCTGACAAGCACAGCTCGGGATCGTCTCACAAGCGTTCCCATTATGATGATAGTGGGAGTTCTAGATCCCACAAGCATGGAAAGTACAACAACCACCACAGCCACAACCGCCATCATGACAACAAGCATCCCCGTAGTCATGATAGTGACAAGTACAAGAACCACAAGGGTGGACACAAGAATCACCAGAGTAGAGGTGGAAGTGGAAGTGGCAGTCAGCCTGCAAAGAGAGATATCAGTCAGGTTGAATGTTTCAAGTGTAAGAAGCTGGGGCATTATGCAAATGAGTGCCCAGAGAAGAAAGTTGAAGGAGCCACCAAGCCCAACCCTCTCCATAAGGGACAAGTGAACTACATCAATGTGGAAGAAATTCATGAGGAGTCCGATGCTGTGTCTGGTAAGTTCAAACTCAATTCTATTCCAGCACTTGTTCTTTTTGATACTGGTGCATCACATTCATTCATATCAAAAGCATTTGTTGATAGAAATGGGTTTCCAACTGAAAATATTGGTGTCCAATAAAAGTAAGCTCTCCCGGTGGAGATATGATAGTAAGTCTTGGATGTCATGATCTAGTGATAGAATTTGGGAAGCATAAGTTTCCAGTGAGTCTGATAATCCTAGATTCCCAAGGACTGGATGTAATTTTGGGAATGGACTGGATGACCAAGTATGAAGGAGTACTAGATTGTGCCAATCGTACTGTCGCACTCACAACCCCGGAAAAGAAACGGATAAGATTCAAGTCTAACTTTGAGTAAAAAAGGGAGTAAGCTAAATTCTCTTAAGGGGGTTAGCATAGACAGTGTGCCAATTGTGAGTGAATATCCGGATGTGTTTCAGGAAGAATTGCCGGGAATGCCACCAGATAGAGATGTGGAATTTCTGATTGACTTGCTGCCAGGATCAGGACCAATAGCAAAGAGACCTTACAAGATGTCAGTTGATGAGTTGAAAGAACTCAAGAAACAACTTGGAGAATGTAACACCCTCAGAATCGACCCTATGCAAGTTTCAGCGCTTCCCGCCAAACCCGCATAGAAACGATTCAAAGGTGCCCACCAGGCACTTTCGTGCGGGTGGAAAACGAAGTAATAACATTACACAACAGTCCTCGATGGGACCCACAGAACAGATATATACAACAGCGACTCAATGAGTCAAGAATACAGATATAATATACAAAGATCCAAATCACCTTGAAAATGATAGAGTGTCCGACTACGGACAAGACGCAAATGGGGCTAAGAGCCCTGAAGAATATCCAATGGCGTCCATAACCATGCCCAGGCCAAGCCGGAAGGGTAACCCTGCTAACGACGTCGATCTCAAAACCTGCTTAAACAAAAGGGGTGCCGACAAAGGGCAAAGGAAAAAGAGAGAGCGGTCAGTACTGAGGCCAGTACACGGCGAGGCTAGAATTCGGCGGTCCTCGCCTACATAGGTATGGTGGACTGAAGCGGCAGCGGCAGCATGCACTAAACAACCTATAGAGACTCGATACAACTGGCGGCTATCAGAGAGGGGTAAGAAAGACCTATTCGGAACCAACCTGATACTACCACCAAACATACCCATCCTGGTATTTCCCCCTCGAGACCAAACGAGGAAGTCAACCGAGGAACTCACACAGTTGGCAGTTTTATTTATTCAGTTATCGTTGCAGCAATTACTAGTCAGGTAAAAATAGTCATCCTGATATAATAAGCAGTGGGTAGTTTTAGTTAACCATTCCGTTGTAGTTGCAACACTTACTAGTCAAATACAATTAGCATGAGATATCCCAAAACCCAGCAGTTGTTGGTACTTTTATTTAGCCATTCCGTTATAGTTGCAATACTTACTAGTCAGATACAACGGTAGCAAGCGACATCCCAATCAAGCAATTGTTGGCAGTTTTATTTAGCCATTCCATTATAGTGAAGCTGATTACTAGTCATTATAAAGTCAAATTTATAGCACTACTTTAGTTATAGTTGTCTATGATCGAGATACTGTGCTCCAAGTCGTCCATAACCGCGGACACGGCTTTCAGAAAGTTTTACCCTGCAGGGGTGCACAAATAGCAACACACACTCGATCAACCTCGGAAAAACCAAATCAAAACCCAACGAGGCCTTCACGACAAAGCAATCACAAGATTCAGAAATATTTCAGGGGGCCACCCCATTAAGTATACCCGCAACAAAGTTAGCTAACTTCGAGACGGACTCAAGGTTTGTGGGGCTGGCTGTAAACGACCGGGAACCCGAAAGTGTGACTGGGCTTGTCGATACCGCGAAAACGGGTCACGATCCTAAACAGTACAGGTGCTCCTGGCACAATCGTAAATAAAGCAGTAAAAGCATGGCATAAGTACAGGATAGTAAATAAAACCTCAAACTAGTTTGTGGCCCCAAGAAATAAGAATGAATCAAGCTCTGGCTCAGGGGGGTCCCATAATCCTCCCGGATGTGGATAGCGCGAATATTCAAGGAACAGGTATCAAGTACTCGGGGTCCTACGGGACACAAGTGGACGGTTAACAACCAAATAACATCTATTGCCCACCTGTGCCTCTGCATTTACCTACTTCAATTTTAGTTATTAAACAGTAATTAAAGTCTTGATCATCTCCAACAACAAACATGCAGCAATACTCCAACAACTGTGGTACTGGACGACACGCAACAGCACTAGAGCAAGCGACTACGACGCGCAAGTCCAACTATCTACCAAACAACAGGTAATAGGATGTGTCCAAGGCAATATAAGGCTGCAAGGGATATCACGGGTACAAAAACTAGAGCAACGCAACACAGATAGCAATAGATCAACAGGAGGGAATAAATACTATAAAAGTAAGATAGGTAGAAAGGGGGAGATGCTCGCCTGAAAACATTGCCGAAGGTTCATCCGAAGGTCGGGTCGACACTCGCATCAACTCATCGGCCTAATCCGTGAAGAAGCAAAGCACTAGAAGAAACACCGGATGCACTATTTAATACTACGGCAAAAGATCGGCATGATGCATGTATGACGTATGACATGGCAAGATGCGAGGCAATTAAGCAATATTAAGCGAAACCGGGGTCCCGAAAATTAATTAAATGGTTCAAGTTATTTATCTACCCCGCAAATTAAATGTTGTAATAACAGAGCAAGATAAGTTACCGGTTCGCTACACAAATTTAAATGAGGCCAATATAAGACTAGATTTGCCCGCATATGGGCCCCATATTTAATTATATGGTGAATCGGCATATTGCCCCCAAACCACACAAACATGCATGCATGATCAATTTAATATGCGACAGGTGATCAATATCATATTATAAAAATAGGGGTCTCGGATAAAGGGTCACACATTAGGGTTCGGCGAGCTTGGGGGTTCGAAGGGGTCCAGGATCGGTCTTCGGGGTCTCGGCACCCGAGAACGGGTCTTCGGGGTTCCGGAAGTGGATCTTCGCGTCATCGGGTCCGGGAAGGAGCACTCGAGCGGCATTGCCTTCGGGTATGGGGTCTTCGGTTCAACTCGCCGGTTTTTGGTTGGGACTTGCTTCCAATGCCGGGCTGGGAAAGCACCGGCAGTGCTCGACACCATCTTCCCGACACTTGGATAAACGGGAGATCTTGATAACGACCTTGTCGACCTCGAGAGGCTTGCAGTGATCTTCTGCCAGGAAGTTAACACAAAAGTGAGGTAGCAGACATCCGCTAGACAAAAAGGAAACATTGGATCGATGCGTGAAGTACAAGTCATGTTCGGTTATTTTCTCGAACACCTGGCTGGCAACGGACAACACAACCAGCACAGCTACGCACGGCCCCTTGGCATGCATCAGCACAAGCAGAGACTTCACGGCAGCCAAAAGAACGGTCGCCGGGGCAGAAGCTCGCACGACATCGAGGGGTCGAGGCCGGCGAAGACGGTCTCTAGCGAGCTTGGCGGCGCTCGAGCGGAGGAGGAAGGGCGCCGGGCTTGGAGACGGACAGGGACGGCGAGGAGCAAGCAGTGACGGCAGGTGCTTGGTTGGCCGCTGGCGACGGCGGCGCCACCGGAGTAGGCGGGGCGCGGGGCGAGGCCGATGCGGTGGCGGCGCACGGGATGGCCAGGCGCGGCGGCGGGGTCCGCAGGGTTGCAGAGAAGGGAGGAGGCGGGGCTCCACGGGGCGGCTCGAGCGGCCGGAGGGGTGGAGGCGGAGCTCGGAGCCGGGAGGAGGGCGAGGGGCGACGCGGCCGGAGGCGGCGGAGATTGCGGCTCGAGGCGAGGGAAAAGGGTGGTGGCGAGCGGCGGCGCCTGGCGAGGGGAGAGGAGGGAGAGGAGGGCGGCGGCCGGAGGGGAGGAAGAAGGGGCGGGGTCGTCGGGCTAGGGAGAGGAAAGGAGAGAGAGGAGCGGGGGCGCGTGGGTGGGGTCACGTGGGTGGGGCCGGGGGTTGGTGGGGTGTGTGGCTTGTGTGTGGATCCGATCGGGGGGTTGGGCCTGGCGTGCGTGGCGTGTGTGGGGCGGCAGGGGTGAGTGGGGAGTGGGGGTGAGAGAGGAGGTGGGCCAGGTGGCGGGCTGGAATTGGATGGGGGGAAGGGAGAGATGAGATGGCGAGAGGGGATTGGTCCGGGTGAGGTGGAGGCAGGGTGGGTAGAATAGGATTGGGTAGAAAAGGTTTAGGGGGGGACTGGGATTTTTATACTGGGGCGGCCGACTGGGTCGGATCGGCCCGGTACGGCTTCCCCTAAAAATAATATAAGTTTTTATTTAATTTAAAATAAACTTTTGTAAATAGTTTTAGATAAATAAAAGATCCGGCTGGACCGACGGTTTGGTTTGAACAAAGGGGGAGGGTATTAATATAGAAAACAAAGTAGGTCCTTTAGCAAAATAGTTTTAATCAATTAGGTGCATGCTGATGTCATGATGATGCAATGCGCGAAAACAACGCGATTTTCTAGTAGTGGTTTTTGCGGGATGCCACAGAGAACAGTTGCAGAAAGGATTTATTCAACCAAGTTCTTCATCTTGGGGAGC